>CM046435.1:11410259-11512971 GCA_025506505.1 Flaveria sonorensis
AAGTTAACAAGGGATTATTAAGTTATGCTATGTGATTTAAATGTTAACTGTAACGTTATCGCGTAAAGAGGAAACGTGTGCATCATTTCGTGAATCTTGTGATTAGTGAGATAATTTATAAAATTAGTATTGTTGACTAATAATGTTTACATTATAAGTTAAAAACTATTTTAAAAAGTATTTAAAAGATTATTTGATAAAAAATACAATTTACAAGGTGTAAAGTGTAATTGTGAAAAATTAAGTTACAAATGAAATTCCAACCCTAAACCCCCCCCCCCCATCAGCCGCGACCAACTCTCTTCCCCCTCTCCCTTGCGAAAATCGATTGAGATCAAGCACAAACCTGATTTTGGACCGATTGCAAGGCATACATCGCACTAGAAGCATCCAATCTCGTTCCTTTTCGCGATTTAGAAGGTAAATTCGTGTTTCTTTCATGTATTTTGTTCTAGCCGAAAGTTATTTGCGATTTGGATGAATGGGAGGCCGAATGTTGCTTGTTTGTTGATGTTAATGTGTTTGTTAGATAGATTACATGTTAACTAACGTTGATTATGCAAGAAAGTTTGGATTTTGGTTGTTTTTTTCATATGATCATCTTGGCCGTGAGTTTGAGGCGAGTTTGGATCAAATTGATGTTGAATGTTGGTTGTTTTGATGTTGTAATGATGTTTGGATTGGATATATGCTAGTTAACGTCGATTATGCAAGAAAGCTATGATTTTGATACATTGTTCATAGGTTACTAATAATAGTAACTTTATTTGCATGAATTGATGATTGGTTGATGTATGAATGTTATGGATGTGTTTTGTAATGATGTTTAGATTAGATGGTTGATATGAATGTTAGGAATTCAAGAATGCATGTTGTAGTTCATACCTTACTAAAGATAGTAACTTTTGGGTATGAAAGTTGATGAATCATGATGATTAGGTGTTGTTGATCATGTTTAAATGTTGTCATGGGCTTGAATTGGTATATAATTGATGAATTTCATGAATGTATGGGAGTTTGATGATTTGGGATGAACTTTCCCAAAAGGGAAACTTTAATTGTGCAAATCCTTGAATTGGATGATTTGAGCATGTTTGGGATATTAGGATCATGCTAGTGTGTTCATGGATGGTTCTAAGGTGATTAAATGTGTTGTTTAGGTTATAGAATGGTTGTTTGGTTTGTTACCGTGTTTTGGCCTGTTGTGATTCGCATGACTTGTATGATAATTGGTTGTATGATGATCTAGGTAGTACATGTGGTTAATGATGTGCTATATGTAATCAAGTTGTATGTTGATCATGTATGACATACTGTTGTGTTAGTATTAATGAATTATCACCTATAATGTCACCAACGGGTCAAACGGTCAACTGGTTAAATGTGTCTTGTCTTTCTAAACCTTGAGTCTTTTGGTTTGTAGAACACTTAGGGTTTCATGTTGATTCTGTGTACATGTACTTATGTACTCTGTTGTTCTAGGTGACCTTTGAAGGTTTGTCTTTCCCTCTTTCTTCAAGTTAAGCTCTAGGTTAATTCTTGCGCGCATCAGGTGAGTTCTTGCCCCACTCATTTTACATCATCTCTTTTGGGGGAGATAGCATACTGTTGATCACAAACGCTTTTATATATGAGTGTGTATAATATTGATATAGTGCTGTTTACCATGGAAAGTCCTCACACTTTCGGATTGTTAATATTGAATAGCGGGGAAATCTTGGGTAGTACTACTGGGTCTGACGAGCCCCACCTGTGCGACTCGAGGTCAAACGGGTGCAATTTTGTCCTAACACATTCGTCACGACCCGTAAGTCGTGACGGGAGGCAACAAATGTAACACAGTCAGCTTTGATCGCGAAATCACTATGATTAATATTTTTTATGTTAATAGACTAGCTATCTATTGCAATACACTACTTATGCTCTGGAAACTGTTGATTGGTTTATATTTTAACGCAAACTCTTGAACTCACCAACCATGTGTTGACTTGTTTAGTATGCTATTCTCAGGTTAAGGTTGCCAGTTGCCTAGGAGCACGCACACCAGCATCGTTGAGTTGTCTACATTTGTTTGTTTACAAATTTGGGATTATTTTTCATATTAAACATTTGTGTTTGGGCGCGTATGTTTTGCGCATTCTCTTTACATACTACTTGTTTTGGTTTCTCTGGTTTAAAAACGCTTCACAGTATTTTAAACGTTAACTCTGGTTTTGTTTATTAATCATATAGAGTCGTTCTTGGTAACTAATGACTGAGATCCTGGTATGTCACGCGCCTCGCGGTAAAACCCCGCTTGTGATTTTAAGGGTGTGACAAATGGCTCTGATACCATCTGTCACACCCTCAAAATCCGCGTGCAGGGTTTTACCGCGAGGCGCGTGACATACCAGGATCTCAGTCATTAGTTACCAAGAACGACTCTATATGATTAATAAACAAAACCAGAGTTAACGTTTAAAATAATGCGGAAGCGTTTTTAAAACTAAAAAACCAAAACTAGTAGTATGTAAAGAGAATGCGCAAAACATACGCGCCCCAAACACAATTGTTTAATATGAAAATATCCCAAATTGTAAACAAGGCAAATGTAGACAACTCTACAATGCTGACGTGCGTGCTCCTATGCAACTGGCAACCTTAACCTGAGAATAGCATACTAAACAAGTCAACACATGGTTGGTGAGTTCAAGAGTTTGCGTTAATAGGTAAACCGATAAACAGTTTTCAAATCATAAGTAGTGTATTGCAATAGATAGCTAGTCTATTAACATAAAAATATTAATCATAGTGATTTCGCGATTGAAGCTCACTGTGATAGTTTGTGCCTCCCGTCACGACTTACCAGGTCGTGACGAATATATGTTAGGACAAAATTGCACCCGTATGACCTCGAGTCTCACAGGTGGGGCTCGTCACCCAGTAGTACTACCCAAAATTTCCCCGCTAGTCAATATTAACAATCCGAAAGTGTGAGGACTTTCCATGGTAAACAGCACTATATCAATATTATACACACTCATATAAAAAGCGTTTGTGATCATCAGTATGCTATCTCCCCCAAAGAGATTATGTAAAATGAGTGGGGCAAGAACTCACCCGGTGTGTAAAAATAATGACTAAAGAGAACTGGTGATAGGTGCAAAGACAACCCTTCAAAGGTTACCTAGAATACAAGAGTACATAAACACGTGCACACAGAATCAACATGAAACCCAAAGTGCTCTACAAACCAAGTAACTCAAGGTTTTTTGAAAGACAAGACACGTTTGACCCAGTTGACCGTTTGACCCGTTGGTGACATTATAGGTGATAATTCGTTAATACTAACACAACAGCATATCATACATGATCAATATACAACTTGATTATATATAGCACTTCATTAACCACATGTACTACCTAGATCATCATACAACTAGATATCATACAAGTCATGCGAATCTCAACTATTATCATGCTCATAACATCTAAAATGTTCATTCTTAATCAACCATCAATCCACAAAGTCCTAGCTTACCTATATGACTCATACCATGATTTCTCCACAAACAGGCCAAAACAGGTTACAAACCAAATCAACATTCATACAACGTAAACAACACATTTAATCACCTTAGAAACCATCCATGAACACACTAGCATGGTCCTAATATCCCAAACATGCTCAAATCATCCAATTCAAGGATTTGCACAAATAAAGTTTCCCTTTTTGGAAAGTTCATCCCAAATTCATCAAACTCACACTACATTCATGAATTCATCAATTATATACCAATCCAAATCCATGACAACATTTAAACATGATCAACACATCTAATTATCATGATTCATCAACTTTCAACACCAAAAGTTACTATTTTTAGCAATGTATGAACTATAACACATCCTCTTGATTTTAAATTATTCATATCATCAACCTAGCATCTAATCATCATCACAAACACATCCATAACATTCATACATCATCAAATCATCAATTCATGCAAAATAAAGTTACTATTCTTAGTAACCTATGAACCATGAATCAAATCGAAGTTTTCTTGCAAAATCAACATTAACTAATATGCATACACCTAACTAACATATTAACATCAACAAACAACCAACAACTAACATCCAATTTCAGATTTTCGAATTAGGGTTTCGGCCCTAATGTAAATCCCATAAGAACTTGTAAAAATTCAACCTTTATTGCATACTTGACGTTAATTAACATGTAATCTACCTAACAAACACATTAACAACAACAAACAAGCATCAATCGACCATCAATTGCAGATTTCGAATGGAACTTTCGGCCAACATGAGAAATCATCAAAAACATGTAAAAATCTAACCTTTTAAACATGTAATGGACAAGATTTGATGTTTCTAACGTGTTGTAATGCTTGTAATCGATCAAAACCAAAGCTTTCTTGCTTGTTCTTGCTGAAATTCGAAGTGGAGAGGGAGAGGGGAGATCGATCGCGGCCGATGGGGGCTATTAGGGTTGGGTTTTGTGTTTTAAACAATATAATTTTGCATAATTACCCATTAAACCCTTGCATTTTGTATTTTATAAAAATTAGACTCTTTGAATAGTTTTTAAATAATTTTTAACTACTAAACACAATTATCATTAGTCACAAATAATAATCATGCATAATTTCCATTTGCCACAAAACGCACGAAATAAATATACACGTTTCCACGTTACGCGATAAAATTCACAATAAACATTTAAATCACATAATCACAACTAATAATCAACATAGAAATTATTGTTTAACATTATTAATTATTATTCAGTCACCAACGTTCAACGACAACTAGTGTGTGCTCCCGACACGTGTATGCAAGACTTAACGGAACTAACGGAGTTTGGTAACGGAAAATTACCGGATGTCACATCTTTCCACTATACGAATTACTAATTACGTAGTTCTGTTCTTCTATTAGAACATCATGTGGAGTAGGCCTAGGATAATAGTACATCCTCTGAGTTGGCTTATTAGCAAATTTAGATAACTTCATGATTTCATCATTGATCTTCTGCTTATAATCTTCTTCTTTTAGACAATCTTCAAAATCCGATAATGTATTTATTTTCAGTTTTTTCAAAATATTGATTGAGTCATTTAATGTTTGCATTAAATTTTCTTCAGATTTCATTTTGAAATCTGTTATCTTAGGAGGTAATTGAATACTAGGAGTAGCAATAGACTCTTTATTTTTTATCTGATCATTTATTATGACATTTTGTTTTTCTTTGAAATGGGATAGTATTTTATCTATTTTCTTAGAAATATCTTGGAGTTGTTCTCCAATTATTATTAAATAAAGATTTGAATAATTTTGTTGTTTTATTATACATACATATATATGTATATATATATGTATGTATACATACATACATATATATGTATATATATATACATACATATATATTTATATATGTATATATATATACATATATATGTATGTATGTATACATACATATATATATACATATATATGTATGTATAATAAAACAACAAAATACATATATATATATATGTATGTATATATATATATATATATGTATATGTATATATATACATATATATATATGTATATGTATATATATATACATACATATATATATGTGTATATATATATATACATACATATCTATGTATATATATACATATACATATATATATATATATATATATATATATATATATATATATACTAGCTTTAGTTACCCTGTGTATTAAACGGAAGTGTAAAGAGTTAATTATTAAATAACATAAAAATAAAAATAAAATCAAGTGTGTTATATATTAAATAAGACATAACAACTTTTGATTATAAGATCACAAATGAGCAAAAACATCTTTGTAAACTACATTTGTAGTAAAATTTGTAGGTTTACACTCATTATCTAAAGCTAAAATCTTCAATTTATTTTTACTCTTAACTTGTGACGAGATGCCATAAAACTGATCATGCGTAAAAATAGACTCTTTTAAGTATAAATCGACACTTGACAGAGATTGACCTTAACTTTTGTTTATTGTTATAGCGAAATACTGTCAAAGAAAACTGCTTCTTTTAGAATTAAAAGAAATACTTTTGACGGGTCAAATTGTGAGCTAGATATTGAGTTGATGTAAGGATATTAGTAAAAAAATTAAGATTTAAATAATATACACTGAAAAGTTATGTGCAATAATTAGATCAGTTTTGAATTATTTTGACACTGTAATCAAATATAGATATATAGTATTGAATCGGGTTGGATCGAGCTATAAATGTTCATAATATATCTGATTAGTTGTTGATTATTATTAATTTAATATTAACTTTAGTAAACTCGTGTATTATACGAGTTGAATAAAAATTAAATATAATAAATTTTATGAAGTATAAAATGATAATCTAAAATAAGATATGATTAAAATTACATATGTGTAATAACTAAAAATAATAAATAACGATATCAATTTTTAAACTTTTGTTTTTAAACTTTCTTTCTAAAAAAGTTAAACATTTTTTTTCAAAACAAACCGTATTAAAATTATTATTTTTTAAATTTTTTTATTATAACTCCTAATTTTAATTATTTTTAGTTTATAAAAAATAGTTTTTAAAATACCAATTTAAAATATTTTAAATTTTAAGAAAAGTTAGATGTTTTAGAAAAAAAATTTAATTGTATAAAAATTGTTTTCTAAAAATAACATTAATAAAAAGACATGTTTCTTAATTTATTAAAAAATTAATCTAAAAAAATTAAAATTATTTAATATTTCTTAATTTAGGTAATTATTTAAGAGGGAGGAGAGGCGGGAAAAAAACTTAGAGGGCCTAAAAATGTGCCAAGTGTCTCCTTAAGTTACTCTTTTAGTATTATATAATATATATATATATATATATATATATATATATATATGTTTGTATGTATATATATATGTTTGTATGTATATATATATATAATCTTTAACCATATTTATTAAAAATTAGTTTGGGTTGGGTTGTGAATATGTGTTGAGTTAGGTTGGGTTGTTTAGGTGGAAGAGAGAAATTATTTTTTAATAGAAGGTTAAGTTGGGTTGGGCAATCATAATGGGTAGTCTTAGTAACCCAATTTAAAAACTATAATTATCAGGTATTTGTATCATGGTTTTGGTTTTTACACTAATAGCTTTTATTTTAGAATCACACATTTCAAACTTTTTTGAAGTTATTCTTGTATTGCTTTCACAAAGATGTTTGGATTTTCTTTAAGTTGATCTATGAGATGTTATGATATAATAGAAGTACAGGTTTGAATGTTCCACTTTGAAGGCATCTGTAAAGCCCCATTCTCGAACGCTTACAGTTGGACATTCATAGCGTAAAACAATTAAAACACATCATTTTGCAGCGGAATATAAACTTTTCATTAATAATTAAAACTCGTGTCGAGTATCATATCATTCCATTTACACCTCAAAAATTGTATCAATACAGTTACATTCCCAAAACTATAGATGCCAGACTTGAACTATCCTAGTAGCTCCCACGTCCATGCCTGCATCTCCTCAGCATCATCGATTAGCTGCCAACTATTATGCATACAAAAATCAACGAAGCTAAGTGAGTTCTAGTTTAATAATAAAATACTTTTTCATACATTTCAAACCTTTACATTTAGTGCCTGATCATTCATCAATACATACATATCATCATATTCATTTATTATCATTCGTTTCGTTCATTTCATACATTTCTAACTTTCATTATTATCATTCACTTTCATCTAGACCAATGCCGTATGCTATACCCCAAACATTGTGCACGAAGCTGGTACTGGGCCGAAGTCTATAAATAGACCCCTAACATTGTTCACAAAGCTGACTCCAGTACCGGGGCAAGCGACAAGGGGCCCGTTTCGTACGTATTAGTCAATCACAAAGATTGACCCTTGTGTGCATCCTCATGGGTTAGCTAAACCGTACATAATTGAGCTAACAACCCAATGGCTGTGAACCTCCAGTCATTTGCATGCAAGACTTTCATTCATTCATTAGGTTTCACTTTCGTTAACATTAACTTTCACTTCAGTACATAATACTTATTCTTATTAGTAAACATCATACCAAGTAAGAAACATCGTGAAAAACCCCTTTTTTATTTAGAACGAATTCACCCATAGTCCATACATTCACATTCTCATCAAAATGAATAACAAACAATAATATCCAACCCTCCATGGGACAGCGGGGGTTCGGGGGCGGCAGCCCCTGACAGCGGGGTTCTAAGGGCAGCACCCACTAGTGGGGTCCAAGGGTCAGCGCGAAGAAATTTTATTTTGAAGCATTTATATAGCACAATTTGTTATAGAAAATTCAATCTTCCTGTTAAAACCTCTTAAGATCGTTGCCATAAAAAACATATATTTAGTATGCATAACAGCCCCAAACATAGAAAAACATGTAAATAAGGGGATCTAGAACTCACCTGGTCTCCGTAAATAACTTCACCTAAAGTAGGCTATACATAGTCTGCATATAAGTGGACATGCAAACAGGTCATTTCCTACAAAGTTTCACACGCAGTTTCGCTACCAATTTCGCTGACAGTTTCGCATGGCAATTTCACTGCCAGTTTCGCATGGCAAATTCGCATAACTTTCGTTGGAATTACATGGCTGCAAAAGTACCAGCGAAATCCACAGTTTCACTAGAAAAACTGTTAGTTTCACCGGACGAACTCACAGTTTCGCAGGACGCATAAAAATGACGTTCCAGGCCGTTTTTAACCCAAAACTTCAACCCTTTACATCCAAATCCTTCGTTTTTCATCCAAAAACTTATATCTAAGCTTTTATATGATTTCATCCATAAAACATGACTTTTGTATGATTTTTGCGACTTTTCAAAACCCAAAACCCTAGAATCCGGGTATGATCTAAAGAGACGTTTGGGTGATGATTCTTACCTGGATTCTTGCTCTTTTCTTGTTGTTTGATGCCCAAAAATACAGATCTTCAATCCTTTGATCAATAAAGCCTCAAATCTTTACTTTTCTCTACTTTCTCTCTCTACACACTCTCTCTCTCTAAAAAGTTAGTTGTTTGAGTTGCAAATAAGGATGAATATGGCTGATTAATGTTTATATACCGGGTGTTCACGATACCTTAAACTCGTCTAACACATAACCCGTAAGGTTAATTTGGTCCACAATTCATTTTTCCTCTTATTTATATTAATCAACCCCTAACTACACCCATTATTATTAATTGGCTTGTTTCGACTTTCCTTGGGTGTTACACATCTATATTTTGCAACATATGTCTTTATCATCCAAGACTCACAAGATTTTTCTTTTGACACTAGTAAAACCCGATGATATATATATAAAGTAGAGGATTTTCCCCCTCCTACCAATATTTTTTTTGGTTACTATTTCCTAGTCTATCAATGCTACATTTAGTTTTTTGACTATCATCTTTATTAAATGTTAGTATGACACCCGCACATGGTACCCTAACCGTTTCTTTTTCATCCTTTACAAACGATTCTTGTTTTAACTACATGTGAAATTATTAAAATTTTCACTTCTTGTTTGCCTCCAAATATTTATCTAGGTAGTAATTGTCTTCTTTTGTTCTTCTAATGTACTTTAATATCTTTTTCCTAAGCTTCTAGCTTTTTTATCAGAATCATCTCCACTATTAAAGTTATTATTTTCAAGATTTCTTGAGATACCCAAGATAATTAAAATGATAGAGGTTTTGAAATCGAATCTTGCTTGGAGGAAAATGCTCTAGTTAAGCCAGGGAACTATCCCACTTATGGGTTTCCTCCTGAGGGGGTTGGGGGTATGGTCCCAGCTGAGAAACGGATAGGTAGAACTTATTAAGATAACATCTATCATTCAAAGCAGGATCGTACATTTGTCAATAAAAAAAATCTAAGACCTCCTCGTGAATATTGGTGTTAATCTATTAATCGACATTTAAGGTAAAATCTTGCCTAGGCCGGTAAATGAATTGAACGTTCTTTCGGAGAGAAGTTCATCTATCGTAAGGCCCCGTTCCCGGAAACCTTACAGTTGGTCAACCACAGCATTATTTACATAAAATTTCGTACATTTAATTAAAACATCGCAGCAGATTAGCTTACCAAAAACCATTCATTGCATTTAATTTTATGTTGCCAAATAATACACCAATATAAAATAGGAGTTACAAAAGAAACGTTTAGTTGCATTACGAAACAACATAATTATCATGCACGAATGGATGCCAGTCTTGCCCGCCAAATGGCTTTCTCCCCCGTGCCATCCTCAGCGATGAGTTACATGCCAACTGAAAATGCATAAAAGTCAGCGTTGTTGAGTGAGTTCTAGTTTTTAGAATTAAAATCTCTTGTTTAGATATATAAAAATCATTTTCTTAAAATACTTCCTTTTCATAATGATCACACATTATACGTACAACAAGATAATATTCATTATTATCTTTCGTCATTCTTCTCATTCATTTCGTACTTTTATCATTATCTTTCACTTTCTACAGACCAATGTGCAATACCCCGAACATTGTGCACAAAGCTGGTACTGGGCCAGAGGTCTATAAATAGACCCCGAACATTGTGCACGAAGCTGACTCCAGTACCTGGGGCAAGCAACAAGGGTCTTGTCAATCTTAAAGATTGACCCTGCATGCATCCTCATAGGGTAGCTAACCCGCACACAGTTGAGCTGACAACCCGTGGCTGTGAACCTCCTTTCATTTTGCTTGCAAGGCTTTCTTTCATTCATTAAGTTCCACTTTTCACTAGCATTAATCTTTCACTTCATTTATGTTAATACTTTACGTATACGAGCATTAACACACCACGTAAAGTCACGTAACAATATGTAATATGAAACATAAGAACAGGCTATAATCAAGCATAATACCATCAAACATAACCACCAAAACATCCCAGGGTTAAACCCTAAAATTTCTATTTCCCAAAATTTCAGAAATTTTCTAAGGCATTTAGGCGTATGAGCACTATGCGGGCATACCAACACTTAGGCGCATGGAAACAGTTAGGCGCATGGGAAAGTTAGGCGCCTGAACTAACACTTAGGCGTATGAGAAATTTTCTGGGCGCATGGGTACTATTCGAGCGCATGAGGTACACTTAGGCATTTGGGCAGTGGGCGTATGGGCACTATTGGGGCGTATGGGCACTATTGGGGCGCATGAACACTATTGGGGCGCATGAACAACACTTAGACTACTGGGCAAAATTTCTAGGCGCATGAGATACTGTTTGGGCGCATGAGCCTAACTTAGGCGCATGAGCACTTAGGCGTCTGAGCTAAACTTCAGGCGCATGAGCCCTGTTTGGGCGCATGGGCAGCAGACATACGTGTTTCTAAATTATTTCCAGTCCCAAACATCATTCTAACATGCTCATAACTTAAATCTATCATTCTAAGAACATAAAGCAAGCATAAATCCAAGAAATACAACCAACCAAACACAACATACATACGGTTATCATACATACAAGTTGTAAAACATTTTTACATGCATTTTAGCCCTAAAGAAGTTTAAAAACACAAAACTGGGGATCTAGAACTCACCAATTGTAGCCTTTAAGAAAAACTCCACCGAACTTGAGGGCACAAAGAGTTCAAACAACCTAAAGACACCAAAAACACATAACAAAGCACAAAAACACATAAGAATCGGTCCACAAGCTAAAAATTCAGCTAAAACCAAACCAAGAACGCAAGAAAATACCTACCTTCGAAAATATCAGCTTCTTCTTCTTGAAAAACCCGAGAGAACTGCTCTTCCTTCTTCTTTCTTGTTTCCAGCCGAAGTGGGTGTAGAAAAAGTAGTAGCATGGGCGGCCATACCCTTATAAACATAATATAATAGTGTTTTGCACCTTGTACACTTTACCCCCTCCACTTGTGCCTATTATCTTTTCTTTCAAGATACTTTTCTTTTCCCATATTTTAAACAAATCTTCTGGTGTTACGAGTGCACCCCCCTTATAGTGGTTTCGTCCCCGAAACCTGTCATTCTTCAAACAGTTATGGGTAATGCTATCTCATTTCTTCTTTAGTTTCCCACGTAGACTCAGATCCCTTCCTCTTCCTCTACTGCACACGCACCACTGGAACCACTTTATTTTGCAGCCTCTTATCTTTTCGGTCTATGATTGCCACTGGTTGCTCTACATAGTTGAGCCGCTCATCTACTTCAATGTCTTCCAGTGGTACAATCATGTCTTCATCAGCTGGGCATTTTCTCAGATGAGACACATGGAATGTTGGATGACTTCCACTTAATTCATCGGGTAGCTCCAATAGATAGGCCACCTCTCCTACTCGTGCAATAATTCAAAAATGTCCTTTATATCTCGAGCTTAGCTTACCCCTCTTTCTAAACCAAATGATCCCCTTCCAAGGTGAGACCTTCAATATGACCCTATCGCCCACATTGAATTCAATCGGTCTACGCCTTTTATCGGCATACGACTTTTATCTATGTTTCGCCGCCTTCATAAAGGCTTTGATCTTCTCCAATTTCTCAGTCGTAGCCTCAATCACTTCAATACTACCCAGCTCTTTCTGCCCAATGTCTCCCCAACACACGGGCGTTCTACACCATCTACCATATAGCATCTCATATGGTGGCTGCCAATGCTAGCATGATAACTGTTGTTATATGAGAATTCAGCTAATGGTAAGTGTTCATCCCAACATCCTCCAAAGTCGATCACGCATGCACGGAGCATATCCTCAAGTGTCTGGATCGTCCTCTCGGACTGACCATCTATCTGGGGATGGTAAGCTGTACTGATATGCAACCTCATGCCCATTGCATCATGAAACCTCTTCCAAAACTTGGATGTAAATCGAGAAACCTGGTCAGACACGATAGACACCGGTACACCATCACGCATCATGATCTCTTTGATGAATAGATCCGCCAACCTCTCAGAAGAATACGTCTCGCGGATTGGTAGAAAGTGGCACTCTTCGTTAGACGATCAACTATCACCCATATAGTATCGTACCCTCTTGTCGTGCGCGGTAACTTCGTAATGAAGTCCATGGTGATGTGCTCCTATTTCCACTCGGGTATATCCAAAGGTTGGATCTTCCCGTATGGCTTCTGATGCTCTGCCTTCACTTGCAAGCAAGTAAGGCACTTGCCCACATACTCCGCTACATCACGCTTCATGATACATCTTGGTAGCATCGGGATGAATGGAGTATCGTGTCTTATGAGCTTCATCCATGATCCGCCCCCATAGTTCTCCATAACGAGGGATCCATAGCTTAGGTGTATGAGCACTTAGGCGTCTGAGCTAAACTTCAGGCGCATGAGCCCTGTTTGGGCACATGGGCAGCAGACATATGTGTTTCTAAATTATTTCCAGTCCCAAACATCATTCTAACATGCTCATAACTTAAATCTATCATTCTGAGCACCTAAAACAAGCATAAATCCAAGAAATACAACCAACCAAACACAACATACATACGGTTATCATACATACAAGTTGTAAAACATTTTTACATGCATTTTAGCCCTAAAGAAGTTTAAAAACACAAAACTGGGGATCTAGAACTCACCAATTGTAGCCTTTAAGAAAAACTCCACCGAACTTGAGGGCACAAAGAGTTCAAACAACCTAAAGACACCAAAAACACATAACAAAGCACAAAAACACATAAGAATCGGTCCACAAGCTAAAAATTCAGCTAAAACCAAACCAAGAACGCAAGAAAATACCTACCTTCGAAAATATCAGCTTCTTCTTCTTGAAAAACCCGAGAGAACTGCTCTTCCTTCTTCTTTCTTGTTTCCAGCCGAAGTGGGTGTAGAAAAAGTAGTAGCATGGGCGGCCATACCCTTATAAACATAATAATAGTGTTTTGCACCTTGTACACTTTACCCCCTCCACTTGTGCCCATTATCTTTTCTTTCAAGAAACTTTTCTTTTCCTTTATTTTAAATAAATTTTCGGGTGTTACATTTATGCTTGTTCATTTAATCGAACGAACACGAAAAAGAATAAAAAAAATATATTCGTTTAGTTAAACAAATAAACTTGAACACATATTTTGTTTGTTCATTTACGTTCATGAACGTTCGTTTATGTTCATTTATATATGTTCGCTTATTTATATTTGTTTATGTTTGTTTGCTTAGGTTCGTTTATGTTCATATGTTTATGTTTGTTCATTTATGTATTGAAACAAAATATACAAATTTTCAATGGTTTTTTGGGTGAGATATTATGGATTATTTCTTAATAAATCATCACGGAATTTTGGTAGAATCATATTTTTTTGATGAATCATGTATATTTGAATAATTAACTTACATGTGATTTTTTTTGATGAATTATAATGTGCTAGACTTGTTCGTTTATGTTCAATTTGCAATTATGTTCATTTATTTTTGTTCGTTTGTGTTTGTTTATGTTCGTGAACTGTTCCTTTAATGATCACGAACATTTTCATTTTTTTAATGAATGACCATGAACAAAATAAGTGTTTGATTACGTGTTCGTGTTCATTTAAAGTTATATGAACGAACAGGAAAATGCTTATGATCATGTTCATTTGGTTAGATTACAAGGCTAATCTTTCATATCAATTTCAACATCATCTATATCACTATCCTCTTCAACAATGAAATCACTCATTATCCTCACTGTTTTCACCCTTATTATCCTAATTGACATTGTGCTTCTCAACTTCAAGTATATTTTCAAGTTAAGTACGAGTGTCATCCCTAAGCAGTATGCTTCTCAACTAGATTCTCATTGTTACGATCAACATTAGTTTTATGCCAATCTAAAGCAAGTATGTGTAAATTTGTGTTTCCATGCTTAGTATATATCTCCATAATCTTGTTCAAACAAGCATATTTGCTAAACTTCATATCATTATCATTATGTAAGGTTTGAACACCAAAATCCAAATCTTTGTTTGGTACTAGAAAATGATAAAAAAAAAATCTCCTTATTATCATAACCTAACTCTTGCATCACCTCAATAACTCATAAACAAAGAACTTATTAATGTCCATCAAGTCAACATAATTTACCTTGTCATGAATGTACATACAACAACCCCATAGTGCATCTTAATAGAGAGAATGTCAAATGGAGACAATCATTATTCACTATGAAATCAACAAACTTTAAGAAACACAACTGATCATAAATCAAAAAACACCAAATTATAAGGTCAATTCATCAAGTTATAAAGTATATCAAATCCGGAGGTTCGTGATGTGTTTGGTAACACATGCTCATGTTATGAAAGAATCATTATTAGTAATTATCAAAGTGTTAATCTTCAATATAAAATGAAGTTTATCTAGAATAAGAAACTATCAAAGTTTTCTTAGAAATTAAACAGAGGTGGCAATGGGCGTCATAAGCGAGTTGAATATTCGATTTAATGGGAACACTCAAACAGTAAGACTAAAGGGAGATGGTACGCTTCTTATATGTATCATATCATAATCATTGGCTCATCTCCATCCCTAAAAAAAGATTATAGGTCACAAAGTTGGCGTGTTGGTTGGGTAACTATGACATCCATCACCAAAACAGGTGTGTTGACCGTTGACTTTGACTTGGAAGTTAGCTTAACGTTGACTTAGACTGTGTATAGTATCTAAGACACATGTAGACACATGATGTACTTGAAAAAGCATGATTTGGGTCTAGGATGGACTAGTAGGCCTTGGAAACAGTGACAATGGACATTTCTAGAATTGGACTTAGCATGATTGTTGTGTGCTTAGAATTGAACTAATGACTTAGATAATGTAAAATTATAGATATTACCTTAAAAAAAGCGACAAGAACCGATCATTAATATTTTTAGCCTAAAGTCTACTATAGACTTAATTTAATTTTAAATTTGAATTATAAAATATATATAGCATATATAGCTTGTTGGAAACATAAAAACGCAAGGAACTTAAAAACGAGAAAATTGAATGATGCGCGAATCGGGACGGGATAAAATCAGACAACAGGCCCCGCAAACTCACAAAAAGGGGGAAGTTCCCCTTGTTTTCTAATTCTTTTATTTTTCCTTCTTTTATTCTCAATGTTTTTTCTCTAGAGAAAAACCTAGTCATTGTCGTGTTTCTCTTTGTTCTTCTTCATCATCATCAACCATCATTCCATCAATTTTTGGTGTGTTGAATCATTCAAGATTGAATTTTTTTCAAGCATTATCATCTTTTTTTTCGGGTATGAAAATCATTTGTTTTGATGGTTTATTTCTTGTTTAATCATGATAGTGATGATATTCATTGTCTAACATCAAAACATCATCTAATGTTCATTGAGTCTTGGTATTGTGCTTTGAATCATGAAGGATTGTGTGTTTCGGGACTTAGATCATCACATGCAAGAAAAACCCAATTTTGCCACTTTTTTTTATAATGGTATTCGTTTGAATGTAATCCGTAGATCTCTGGTCCTTTTGGAGAATTTTGGAAAATATTTTTCACAAAAATATTAAAGGAATTATAATGGAATGTTCAAACTTGGATTAACGTGGAAGTGAATTTAATTTTTGATGCTAATCAACACGAACTGAATCATTAAATCATGACTACATGAATTAGGATAGAATACTATGATAACATAAGGTTCTATTACAATGGATAGGTCAAATGGTCCATGGAATAATCGTTCAATTAGGTCTCATGTCAATAATAGTAAAAAATTAAGGGTTTTGGGATGCAAAGGATAAGGTGGGATTTTGGATAGCTTATCGTCATAAAAAATTAACATTTTGCACAGACCATAACTTGGTCATAAGGAGTCCAAATAAGTCAAATGTTTTTTTTCTAAAATCATCTTTAGAGAGTCCTCTAACTAACCCAATTGGTCTTGCATCTTTTCGACATCGTTTGGTCCTTCAAACGCAATAAATAAAATCAAAGGTCAAAGTTATTAATTTCGGTTAGAATGTTGGGCTGTGTTCACTAAGTCATATCTCCCTCATACTTCATCCATTTGAGGTTATTATTTTTCTGGGACAAAGGTCAAAGTTCTATTGTTCTCACCCTTGTATCAACATTTCTTGAAGATAGCATAAGTTCTATTGTTCAAACGTAAAAATGTTTGTCTTCACTCTTGTTTCTTGTCTTCACTCAAACGGTTCCTATTACGTGACGTTTCGATAATCTGGGACAAGAATCAAGAGTGAAGACAAACATTTTTGTCATGGTTTTGTCCTCTTGTTCTCACCCTTGTATCAACATTTCAAATGATATTTGTGGTGGGATGTGATTTGTGGATTCTCAGTTGAGGAATCACAACAAGTTGGTTGGACAGATCTAAATTTGTGAAATTCAGATCTGGTGCTTGAGAGTCATCCACCACATCAACACACTTATCAAGAAAAACATGATCCAATAAGTGTGTCACATCATTAATGTTGTCTTCTATGGAGTGGTTATCAGCATCAAGAAATTTTTGATCACTATCACCACCTCTATCTCCTCCAACGTTGAAAATTCCTTCATTTGAGTTATGTGCCTCTGTGTTGGAATTTATAGGCACCTCAGATGTATCAACTGAAGAATTTATCATGGTTGTGTTGATAAGATTTATAAATACAAGGCTAGTTACCACTACAGCTGAAATAGTTTGAACACTTGGTCTTCTCAGCTCAAATCTTAGATCAGAATCTCTTATTGATTGGCAACTTGTAGATCCTAAAACATCTTCATAATATTTGTTAAAACATTTGGTAACTAAATCAAGATCAAATAGCCAATCAGGACAAGAACCTTTCACACTGGGTGTGTGCTCATTGAAGGTCACATTGGCTGACTCCTCAACTACTCTAGTTCTAAGATTGTATACTCTATAAGCCTTAGCTTAGGAAGAGTATCCAATAAAATGTCCATCATTTGATTTCTTAGCAAATTTGAGTATTTGATCCTTGGTATTCAAGATAGTGCAAAGACATCCAAATGATTTAAGGAAACCAATGAAAGGTCTCCTTTTGTGCCACAGTTCATAAGAAGTCTTACCATGACTCTTGACTACTAAAACTCTATTCTACACATAGCAGGTAGTGTTGACTGCCTCTGCCCAAAAGGTTATACGTAGTTTAGAGTCAGATAACATGGTTCTTGCAGCTTTAATAAGTGTCCTGTTTCTCCTCTCAGCAACACCATTTTGCTGAGGAAACCTGGGAGCACTGTATTGTCTTGTAATACCCTTCTCATCACAAAATGCATCAAGGATTTGGTTCTTGAATTCTATTCCTTGATCACATCTTATGATTTTGACCTTGTGATCACATTGATTCTTAATTTTCAGAATGAAGTTCTTCAAGATCTCAGGGGTCTTATCCTTAGATCTAAGGAAAAGACCCAAGTGTATCTTGTGAAGTCATCTGTGATTACCAAATAATATGAGGTCTTTCCTAGACTCATTACACTAGTAGGGCCAAAAATATCCATATGTTATAAGTTTAGGGGAGTAGTGATGGAGTTTATTTCTTTTGGCTTGTGAGACACTTTGTGTTGCTTCCCTTTCAGGCATGCAACACAATGATCATCACTTGTAAACTCTTTCTTTGGCATTCCAGTTACCAAATCATTCTTAATTAATTTATTCATGTTCTTAAAGTTAATATAGCATATTCATTTATGCCAGAGGAAAGACTCATCATAATTTGCTTTAGATAGAAAGCAAGAAACTTCTCCTGAAGGAGATCTTTCTTGCAAATCCATCTTTTACATATTCCTTTTCCTGGGGGCTTTGAGCAGGATATGCTCTTGAGGAATGACCACCCCAAGCTTGAGAACAATGCATTCATGCTCAGTAAAGAGCATGTTGTGTCTTTGATCACAAAATTAGGATACACTCAAGAGATTGTATCCAAGCTCCCTAACATAATTTACCTTTTCAATGTTGAGCTTAGCATTTATGACCCTGCCCCTTCCAGTAATGTTACCACCTGATTCTCCTCCAAAAACAACTAGCCCCCCATCAATTTTCTCAAAGTTCTAAAGCAAAGAGCCATTGCCTGTCATGTGTGTGGAACAACCATTGTCATACATTTCCTTTGGTATTTAGTTGTTCCTACACATAAAGAGATGGTTAGTTACATTTGGTAACCCAAGCCTCATTCGTCTTGGGCTTGTCAAAGTGAAATGAAGATAATACAACAGTAATTGATCCTATATGTAAGTTCTGAGGATCATCTATTGTTGTTGATAAAGAACTTTCAGTCACATGGCATTCCTTCATCTTCCACACCATCTTTAGAAGACTAGACTTAGCCTTTAATACTTTAAGAGTTTTGGAAACTTTGGAAGTTTTAGAGACTAGATCTTAGGAAGTTTTTGCATCCACTTTAGCAGACTTCAGTACTTCGAAAGCATTCCTTTCTTTCGAGACCAAATTTTCTTTTGAAGGTTAGTTTCCACTTATATTCTTCTTCCCTTTGGAGCTTCCGGAAGGAAAAGATTTTCCTTCCGAAGCTATCTGCTTCTTCTTCTCAAAAGTTTTCTTCCTAGTTATGTGGATAATACTTTTGGGATTGTAGATGCAATCCTTAGCAAAATGAGAAGTATTACCATACATGATGCATTCAGTTGGCATGCTTTTGAGAGTCTTCTTCTGAGTAGGAGGCTGAGATTGATCACTTTCCACTTCCTTCTTTATCTTCTTAGATGATGCAGCAGGTTTCTTAGGGTGAGGCTTTCTTTTGGAACTGGATGGTTCAGGCTATGCAGTAGTGGTGCATATTTGATCAGCCTTTTTCTCCTAATTAGGATGATTTGGACATGAACTAGGACTCCTGGTACTAGAGTCCATTGTTAAGTCTTTAGTCTTTACCATTTCAAATTCAGCAAAGATGAAAACTTGGTTTTGCTTGGAGTTGAAGGTGGCCTTGATCTCTTGAACTTTCCTTGACTTTCTTTTGCTCGCCCTTATTAAGTTATTTTGTGCCGACTTGGTCATACCTGGTTCTTTCTTCTCTCTAGGAGAATAGTTTCCCTTCTTAGGATAACCCTTGTCACTCACCTCAAGTTCATCCTTCACTATCCCCTCTAAATCTTCATCCTTCTCTTGAATAGGATCAATAAGAGGCAGCTCATCTTGATAAGTCCACACCATGGAAATCTAACAGATAAGAGTATGTGTGGAGGAGCTATCTTACTTGACCCTAGTACCTGCCTGTTTTGGTAACAAACTTTTGAATGCAAGGATGTGGATATTATGTTCTTGAAGGTTTCCTCTTCAAGAACATGTTTTTTTATCTTGTCTTTGCTATCACAAGCTCAGCCTAGCATTTAGTTAACTTGGTTATGAGATCTTTGATTTGAGTCCTATAGTTTGTATGCTCATGCTTAAGAGTAGAAATGGTTTTCTCTAAATCTTTAATTTTAAGTTTATAATCATTTTCTACTCTTTTAAAATCAGCTTTTAAAATGTTTAAGGACTCAAGATAAGATCTCACTTCCAAGTTGTAGGACCTGTACATTAACTTTAGCAATACACTCAGGAGTACAAAGATGTTCTAATACCTTGGCTTCTTTATGATCAGCCGTCAATGCTTGGTTTGCAGAAGCATCTTCTACCTATAAGTTCTACTCAAAGCCTTCTTCTTCAATAGCAATAGCAGCATGTTGTTTTGGTTGGCTTGGCTTCTTAGTTCTAGGAGCTTCATCAGTGTAGTTTAGTCTGGATTGTGCCTGGCCACTATTTGTCCTTGGTGCCTTGCACCCTCTAGCAAAGTGTCCCATTTGGTTACAGTTGTAACACTTCACCTTGCTTTTATCCAGACCAAACTTTCCACTGGCCATATTGCTTGGGAACTTCCTTCTTGTTCTCTTCTAGAACTTCTTGGCTCTATAAGTGAGGAGAGCCATCTTCTGGACTATCTCCATGTACTCCAGGTCATCTAGAGCCATCTGCTAGACTATCTCCATGTACTCCAGGTCATCTAGATGGATGCGGTCCAAGTCTTCAAGTGTGAAGAGAAAGTTTTCACTACTTTCCTCGGTAGACACAAAGGCTTGAGTAGAGCTTGTCTCTTGGAATGGGCTTCCTTGGCTGTAGCTCTCCCATGGTGTCTCAGGGAAGGTGATAAAAGGACCCTTTTATGAGTTATCAGGGAAACATATGAGATGATGCTATAGTTCTCTGCTATCCTTTTCCACCACATGAAGGGTTGAACTATGCTAATTGTTGGAAGAGCTGCTTGATGGATTTTGCAAGTTCATCTTCATCTGGTAACCACTAAGGATACCATACAGCTCTGTGAGAGTAAGAGTAGAGAGGTTCTCAGTTCTCTTGATGGCCATATAGTAGTGAGTCCATTGTCTGTGAAGAGAGAACATGAACTTCCCCACTATGTCTCTATTCTCAAGCTTTACTCCAACATCCATTAGAGTGACCACAATCTCAACATACCTAAAGTATTATTGAGTCATGGTTTCACCAGTCTTGTAAGTGAAGTTCTCAAACTGATACTTCATAATGTCTTTATTGTTCTCCTTGGCTTCCTCAGACCCCTCATTCATGAGCTTTAGTGCATCCCATAGCTGCTTAGCAGTTTTGCACTTCTTGAAGCCTCTGTATATGGAGTCTGGAAGAGAAGTTTAAAGAGTGATCATGGCTTTCTGATCTACATCTATTTTCTTCCAGTCTTCTTTAGAGTAGTCAGCTTTTCCATTGGAATCATCCCACCTTCAGCAGTGGCTGAAGTGGTGCTTGGGATGTGAGGTCCTTCAACAACAGATCTTCATATCCTACTGTCTTGAGACTTGATGAACCCTTCCATACATTGGCACCAAGTATCAAAATCACCAGGAGTGATCAATGGAGACTTTGTCATAGTACTGATTTCCATATCAGCCTTAGAGATAGCTACCATTTGAGTTGATGAGTGTTTTGTGAAACTAAAGAGATCTAAGATGGTGAGATCTTATAATCAAGAGCCTGAAATGCTCTGATACCAATTGAAGCACCGTTGAAGGGTGGTTAATGTAATAATTTTACAAGGTGGAGAGACATGGAACACTTAGCAGATCAAATAGGGAACCGGTTAGGATGAAACAAACAACACTTAGTGAAAGAACAAGAACAAGAACACTCAAATATGGTTTTCAAGAATGATGTATATTGCTCTTAAGTTCTTACAAGTGTTATAAAGCATAAATCTAAATACAAGTACTTGAGATACTTTATACTGCATCCTACAGCCGGCCATACTTTGAAGGCCCGCTGGAAACACTAATCTACACAACAAGATCAATGTCGAGTCACAATTTAGATTGTCATTTGAGTAGTGACTATGACATGCTATAGCTCAAATCCTTATCTATTATAAAAAGGATAAAAGTACGTAGTTGGAAAGTTACAGACTCAACACCTTAATCTACAGTTTACAAAAGGATGGACTTTTCACCAACTCACGCTAGTTAGTGAGTCTCAAAGATGGCAGTGGAAGGTTGTTTCAGCTTTAGTCAAAAGTATGTCAGAGAAGACATGCCTTCATTGAATAGTGTG
This sequence comes from Flaveria sonorensis, assembly GCA_025506505.1. Classification (NCBI taxonomy): domain Eukaryota; kingdom Viridiplantae; phylum Streptophyta; class Magnoliopsida; order Asterales; family Asteraceae; genus Flaveria; species Flaveria sonorensis. The sequence goes on from CM046435.1 coordinate 11,432,810, forward strand.
TTTTGAGAAAGTCTGGTGTAGATCAAATGGAAATCAGACGTGTGTTTTGGGCATTGGTTCCTTCTATCAAATGATTTAAGCATTGTTGATCAGTGATTAGCATTGATGAAACACATTTGTATGGTAAGTATAAAGGTAAGTGATTATTGCAATGGGACTTGATGGCAACAATCAGATATTACGGCTTGCATTTGCTATTGTAGAAATTGAATATTACGCTAGTTGGAACTAGTTTCTTTCTCATATCAAGAAAGACGTGGTGAAAGATATTGAAGGGATATGTCTAATATCCGATCGTCATACCAGAATCATGCTTAGTTAAAATGAATATTACGCTAGTTGGAACTAGTTTCTTTCTCATATCAAGTAGCAGTCTATAGTGACCAAGTATTAGACGTGGTGAAGGATATGTCCAAGTATTAGATTAATGTGGATGACTCGCATTAACTTCCCCACACTTAGCTAATTTAAACGTTCAATCGCATTGAACTCAATGCATCTGCATTAGTCCAATTCACTCACATTAAGCTATGTCATCCACATTAATCTAATACTTGGTCACTATAGACTGCTACTTACCCGCATTGGTCGAGAGTCACTCGTATTTGACCTGTGGTCCTTCGCATTTGTTAACCATCACCTGCATTTACTTTACAAGGGGACATTTCCCTTATGTTCATCTATTATCCATACCCATAAGGAGTTCATGCTTAGTTATGTTTATTCTAATTAATCAAATTCAAAAAGCATAACACCCAGAATTTTCAAACAAAAGTAAAGTTCTCGCGCAAAGAGAGTTCTCGCGTGATGATTAAAGTTCTCGCGCGAAAGGCAGTTCTCGCGTGACTGGAGGTTCTTGCATGAGAATAGCTGCAAGGAGAGAGAGACACTACAAATAGGCCCATGCACTCAATCTTCTCTACTTCATGCGAAAACTCCTGTTGTTGTGCTTGAGGAGAGAGAAATCGATGCTAAGTGGTGTCTAAGGTATGTATTCAATGATATTCATTGTGTATATGCATTTATGAATAGTGTGTAATGATGTTGCGAATGATTATGTAGCTTCTGATCGAAACACTCTCGGTTTAGTGTTGTTCGTGTGCAAAGACATCATAAGGTGAGTTCTAGACCCCTCTTTTTACGTGCTTTCCATGTTTTGGGGCTAATATGCATACCTTAATGAATGTTTTGGAAAAGTATAGTAGTATAGACTGTTATAGCATGTTTTTGGGCATTGAAATGGCTAAAGAATTGATAACTTGGGGATGAAGCTTCGAACAGCCGAATAGTTCTCATGCGAATGGGTAGTTCTCGGGACAAACGGTTATATTTCTTAGTTCTTGCACGAATGGTTAGTTCTCGCGTGATAGGGATAACTTGCATGGCAAGTTGTCGCACCTTGGAGAGTTCTCGCGTGATAAGTTCTTGTGCGAGTTATAGTGTTTTGGTGAAGATGTTCTCACGCGAACCCATAGATAGTTATGTGTATAGATACCCCCGTATAGCGTGCGATAAAGATAGTTTAATAAAGAACTTATAGCTAAAGAAATAATGTATTTATATATATTATTACAGTTAAAGGTTAAAGAAAGATAGTAAAGTTACATGTGAAACGTTAAAGAACTTGATTAATAATTCAAGAACAGTTACCCGCTAAAGCACAGCCGTGAAAACGTTAAAGTGCGCTAAAGAAGTCTTGCAAGCACGGCTAAAGGAGAATTGTATTTGTTGCATTCTCACATAGGAGCTACACTTTGGGTGTGCTCACCTGCTAAAGGAGTTATGCTTGGTGCATTCTCACATAAGAGCTACACTTTAGGTGTGCTCACTTGCTAAAGGAGTTATGCTGTACATTCTCACATAGGAGCGATACCTTGGGTATGCTCCTCTGCTAAAGGAGAATGGAATTTGTTGCGTTCTTACCTGATAAAGGAGCTAAACATTTGTGCTAAGCTCAAGGATAAAGTAAAAGAATAAAGCTAAAGTAAAGATAAAGTAACTGATAAAGAAATGATAAAGTAAAGCTAAAGTATGTTAAAGTGTATGTTAATGATAAAGTTTTGTTAAAATAATTTGCCAAAGTAAACCTAGAGCTCACTCAGCGTCGCTGACTTTTGTATGCTTACTAGATTGACAGGTATGCTACAGAAATAAGAGGTGAGCTTGGCATGGATTCGGAAGCTACCTGGAATTTGGTCAAGACTACATCCTGGCATAGAATTTTAGATAGATAGCTAAAGTAATCTTTTGATGTAAATGTTTAACGATGGAAATTTTGTATGTTCCGCTGCTTACATTAATGAAATTTGATTTTCGAGAACTTGTGTTTCTAATGTCCAAATCCAACTGTGAGGTTTCCTGGAATAGGGCCTTACAAGTTGGTGTCAGAGCCATAGTTTGAGAGATTTAGACACTTCAATGTCTAAACTCAAACTAAAAATGGGATTGATTAAGGGATGCTAGTGCCAGTGGCTCCATGCCAGGAAGGTTAAGTAAATGATTATGACTAATAATGGTTCCTTGAAATTATAGTGCTCATAGTGAGATTGAGAGCTGATGTGACTCAGGATAGGAAATGTTTAGGAAAGTAAGTAGTTAATTACAACTGGCCACTGTCATTAGAAACTTACATTACTTGATTTGATATGAACTATTACCTAGAATGATAATGTTGGTTTCTCATATCTTATAGAAAGCCATGGCTGGAAGAAAAGCTACTTGAGGAGGTGCTCGTGGTGGTAAGGGTAGACCACCAGTCACCAGGAACTGAAAGCAGATGATGGAATAGGTGTATGTGGACTCTGTTCACACTGCTAGCAAGGAAACTCTCATCATTCTGAAGAAAGGATTACCTTGGAGCTTGTTGTTAGGGAGGCTATTGCCGAAGAGGTCCATAAGATTCTTCAAGACATCATGCCTTTGGAGGAAAAGAACAAAGCTAGCAAGAAAGACAGTGAGGGTACCGGGGAAGGCTCTAGGAAGGATGGGAAAGATGAGGGGGATGAAACTGAGAGGGAATGGCAAGGGTGGTGCTATTGCCACTCTCCAGTGGGTGTTTGAGATGGAGGCAGTGATCAAGATCAGTGAATGTAAAGCTAACCAAGCTGGGAAGTTCGTAGCCCACTCATTTGTTGATGAAGCTATTCATTGGTGGAACACTATCAAGCTGACTAAAGACCCTCGTGAGTTCAGGAACTTTAAATGGGATGACCTGAAAGAGCTGGTAATGAGGAAGTTCTGCCCTTAAAATGAGATCGACTGGGTGGAAAGAGAATTCTTAGGATTTAAAGCTGGATGTATGACCCACAGGCAGTATACATCTCACTTTATCGAGATGGCCAGGTTGGTGCCTCACTTGGTGAGTATCGAGGAAAAAAGGATGAAATTGCAGGACCGGGGTAAGGGTACTTAACACTTAGTTTCACACTGAGGAGAGATCTCAGATCACTTAACAATTCAAATAGGGAACTGGTAATATGATATTAAGAACACAAGTAAATTAAAGAGACAGAACTAAGAACAACACAAGAACACAAGATTGGTTTTCAAGGATGTTGTATATTGATCTCAAGTTTTTTTACAAGTGTTACAAAGCATATTTAAATTACAAGGACCTGAGACACTTTTATACTACAACCTACAACCGTCACTTACATGTAAAGACAGTTGGGATTTGACTAATCTAGACAACAAGATCAATCTACAATCAAAAGGCAGATTGCATTTTGACTAGTGACTATGACATGCCATAGCTCACTAACTTTTCCTAATACAAAAAGTCTACAGAAACAAGTAAAGTAAGTTACAGACGAAGGCCATTCCTACTTTTTGATAAAGCATGGAAGTTTCACCAACTAATGTAAAGTAGGTGAACCACCAGAGCAGGCAGCGGAGAGTGTGTCAGCTTTATCAAAGGTTGATTCAGAGAAAGCATATTTTCTCTGTCCTCTGAAGAAGTTAGTCTTCACAGCTTCGGAAGATTTCATCTTTGGCTTCGGAAGATGCTGGTCTTTGGCTTCGGAAGATTTCACACTTAGAATATTTTTCTGTTTGAGTGTCAAACTTCTGAAGTAACTCCTTCTAAACTGTTAGCTTCGGAAGATCTTACACTTAGACACATTTGAGAGTGTAAGACTTCCAAATCTAGTTCATCTTTGTTCCGTAGTGCATGCATGGAAGACTTGGTTGTTCTGCTTATTGGTTGCATCAGCCTCATAATCTTCAAATGATCTTACAAACTCCCCCTTGGCTGATGCTACCAAAACAGAGAAGTTATTCAGATTTTGATAGTCCACATTAGGATCCTCAGCATACCTTTCTTCATCATTAGGTCTCGATCCTTCAGACTAACATAGAACCTTCTCATGTCAAAGAGATCATGTGGAGGAAGATTGAGCATGTCTTTTGGGGAATAGACATGCATGCCTTCCTGATCTCTTATGACATACCATCTGTCTTGATCTTCATCATAAGACCATGACATAATTTGTCTTCCAATAGTAAGACACTCTACTATGATTGGAGTTTGTTGAGAGACCTCTTCATGCACTCCCTCAGGATGCTCTGACTTATCCTAAGGTTAGGAGGTGGATGCCTTTCTTCTTTTGCTCTTTGAGGTTGATCTTCTGGCCATCCTTTTTCTTCTCCCTGATGATTTTAACTGAGGGGACTGGTCTTGAGTATCAGCTTGTTCAGTTGAGTCCCCCTCAGTTGGGATCTCCTCTCTCACAGGTTCAGAAGGAGAGAGAGGAGGACCCTGTTGTGGATCAGAAGATGAAGTTGGCTGAGATGTAGCTCCAGGTTTAGGTTGTGTTGTCTCAATGGGTTCAACCTTCACCTCAACTTCAGGTTGAGCTGGACTTGGTGGAGAATGCATGTCCGCCAGCTCTCCCTTCTTTATCTTCTGCTTGATTACCCTGATATGCTCATCCATTGTGGATAGAGACATAGGGCCAAGCCTCCTTCTGGAGAATCCATACAGCTTCAAGAAGCTCATCATCCTTTGTCTGTCAGCAGACTTCTTTTGGCTTTTGTGGATGATGGCCCTTGACTTTGCAACTTCTTCCCTGAATCTTTTCTTTTTCTTCCATCTGCTTATTGTATTCAAATAATATGTATTCAGATGGTAAGGGAAGAAGTGCATCTGCTTGATAGAGACCTGTGACTTGTGGATTCAAAGTTGAGGGATCACAGCAAGTTGGTTAGACAGATCTAAATTAGAGAAATTCTGTTCTGGCAATGAGGTGTCTCCCACCACATCAGCACACTTATCAAGAGAAACTTGATCCAATAAGTGTGTGACATCATTCATGTTGTCTTCAATGGAGTGGTTATCAGCATCAAGAAATTCTTGATCACTGTCACAACCTCTAGTTTCTCCTGCATTAGAAGTTCCTTCTCTTGAATTCTAAGCCTCTGAGCTGAAATTTGAAGGCAATTCAGTTGAATCAGCAGTATTTTTCATGCTTGTGCTGATAGGAGCCTCAATTACAGGGTTAGTCACCACTGGAGCTGAAGTAGTCTTCTTGGTTGGTGTTCTCAGCTCAAATCTTGGATCAGGATCTTCTGTTGATCTATTATCTATATATCCTGAAACATTCTCACAAGACTTGTTAAAACAGTTGGTAACTAAATCAAGATCAAACAACCAATCCGGACCAGAACCTTTCATATAGGGTGTGTGTTCATTGAAAGTCACATTGGCTGGCTCCTCAATGATTCTAGTTCTGAGATTGTATACTCTATAAGCTTTAGCTTGAGAAGAGTATCCAACAAAGTGTCCATTATCTAATTTCTTAGCAAACTTGGCTATTTGATCTTTGGTATTCAAGATGGTGCAAGGACGTCCAAAATGTTCTGAGAAAACCAATGAATGGTATCCTTTTGTGCCACAGTTCATAAGGAGTCTTACCATGTGTCTTAACCACTAAAACTCTGTTCTGCATATAGCAGGCTGTGTTGACAGCCTCTGCCCAGAAGGTGATAGGCAGTTTAGAGTCAGACAAGATGGCTCTAGCAGCTTCAATAAGTGTCATGTTTCTCCTCTCAGCAACACCATTTTGCTAAGGAGTCCTGGGAGCACTATATTGTCTTGAAATACCATTTTCATCACAAAATGTATCAAGGATTTGGTTTTTAAATTCAGTTCCTTGATCACATCTTTTGGTCTTGACTTTGTGATCAGATTGATTCTCAATTTTCAGAATGAAGTTCTTTAAGATTTCAGGGGTTTCATCCTTAGTTCTATGGAAAAACTCCCAAGTGAATCTTATGAAATCATCTGTGATCACTAAACAGTAAAAGGTCCTTCCTAGACTCATTACACTGGTGGGGCCAAACAGATCCATATGTAACAAGTGTAGTGGAGTAGTGATAGAGTTCATTTCCTTTGGCTTGTGAGACACTTTGTGTTGCTTCCCTTTCAGGCATGCAACACGGTGGTCATCACTTGTAAACTCTTTCTTTGGCATTCCAATTACCAAATCATTCTTAATCAATTTATTCATGTTTTTAAAGTTTGCATGGCACATTCTTTTATGCCAAAGGAAAGACTCATCACTATTTGCTTTAGACAGAAAGCAAGAAACTTCTCCAGAGGGAGATGTTTCCTGCAGATCCATCTTGTACATGTTCCCTCTTCTGGGGGCTCTGAGCAGAATATGCTCTTGAGGAATATCAACCCCGGGCTTGAGAACAATGCACTCATGCTTAGTAAAGAGCATATGATGTTTTTGGTCACAAAATTGGGACACACTCAGAAGATTGTATCCAAGCTCCTTGATAATGTTTACCTTCTTAATGCTGAGCTTACCATTTGTAACCTTGACCCTGCCAGTAATGTAACCTCCTGCATCTCCTCCAAAAGCAACTAGTCCTCCATCAAATCTTTTAAAGTTTTGAAGTAACGACTCATTGCCTATCATGTGCCTGGAGCAGCCACTATCAATGATCCACACATTTCTGTTTGCCTTTGGCTGTCCCTGCACAAAAGGAGATGACTTAGTTACATTTGGAAGCCCAAGACCAAACCCAAGCCTCATTGGTCTTGGGCTTGTTAAAATGAGTTGAAGGCAATGAAACAGTAAGTGATCCTATGTTCAGGCTATGAGGATCATTTGCTGTTGCTGATGAATAATCTTTGGTCACACGGTCTTCCTTTATTTTCCACACCACCTATTGAAAATTTGGCTTGACCTTCAAAGCTTGAGAAGCTTTTGCAGCTTCGGAAGATTTGGAGACAGGACCTTCGGAAGATCTTGCTTTCACTGTCGCAAGCTTCAGTACTTTGGAAGCATTCCTTTCTTTCAAGACCAAATTTTCTTCCGAAAGCAATTTTTCACTTGCCTTATTCTTCATTTTGGAGCTTCCAAAGGAAACAGATTTTCCTTCTGAAGCTTTCTTTTCCTTCTTCTTCCCAGAAGCCAATTCTTTGATCATGTGGATAGTACTTTTAGGATTGTAGAAGCAATCCTTGGCCAAATGAGAAGTACTACCACACATGATCCAGTCCATTTGCTTCCTTCTGGGAGTCTTCTTCTGAGAGCAAGACTGGACTTGAACACTTTCTTTCTCTAGTTTCTTCTTCATAGATGATGCAGCAATTTTCTTAGGGAGAGAATTGCTCTTGGAGGAGGATGGTTCAGACTGTGTAGCAGTGGTACACAGCAATTCAGCCTTCTCTTTGCTGGAATGAGTTGGAACTGTACTAAAACTCCTGGTACTAGAGTTTGTAGTTGATTCCTCACCCTTTACCACTTCAAACCCTGCAGAGATGAACACTTGTTTCTGCTTGGGGTCAAAAGTGGCTTTGATCTCTTGAGCCTTCTTTGATCTTCTCTTTGCTCTTCTGATCAAGTTCTTCCTCTTTGTCTTTGTCATACCAGCCTTCTTACTCTCCTCAAGAGCATGGTGACCCTTTTTGGATTGACTCTTTTCACTCATTTCAGAATCATCCCTCACCATCTCCTCTTCATCCTCTTCAACACTAGGGTCTATGAGGGGAAGCTCATCTTCACCAGTTCCACACCTTGGAGATCTTACAAATAATAGACTGTGTGGAGGAGCTATCTCACAAGATCCCAGTCCCTGCTTATTCTGATAACAAACTTTTGCATGTAGAGATGAGGATATTATGTTCTTGAAACACATTTTTCTGCCCTGGCTTTGCTGATCACAAGCTCAACCTGGCATTCAGTCAACCTAGTAACAAGATCTTTTATTTGAGTCTTGTAGTTTGTTTGCTTATGTTTAAGAGTTGAAATTTTTTTCTTTAGATCTTCTATTTTAAGCTTATAATCATTTTCAGCTCTCTTAAAATCAGTTTTTAAAATGTAAAGACTCAATATCAGATCTTATTTCTAAGTTGTAGGACCTGTATCTGTTTACTGTAGCAATACATTCAGGAGAGCAAAGATGTTCTAATACCTTGGATTCATCATGGTCAGCCATGAGTGCTTGATTTGGAGAAACATCTTCAGCTTGGAAGCTCCAGTCAAAGCCTCCTTCTTCAACAGCAACTGCAGCTTGCTGTCTTGGCTTCTCATTCTGGTGCCCTCCTTCAGTGTAGTTTGGCTTGGATGATGCTTGGCCACCATTTGACTTAGGTGCCTTGCATTCTTTGGCAAAGTTTCCCATCTGGTTACAGTTATAACACTTTACTTTGCTTTCGTCCAGCCCAAACTTGCCACTGGCTGTATTGCTAGGAAACCTTCTCCCTGTCCTTTTGTAAAACTTCTGGGTTCTGTGAGTGAGAAGAGCCATCTGCTGGACTATCTCCATATATTCCAGATCATCTGGATGGATACAGTCCAGGTATTCAATAGTGAAAAGAAAGTTTCCTGAACTTTCATCAGTAGAGACAAAGGCTTGAGAGGAACTTGTCTCTTGGAAGGGACTTCCTTGGATGTAGCTCTCTCTGGGTGTCTCTGGGAAGGTGATGAAAGGACCCTTTTATGACCCACATGAAGGGCTGAAATTTGGTGAGCATTAGAGTTACCAGATGAATTTTGCATGTTTATCTCCATCTGGTATCCACTGAGTATCCCATACAACTCCGTGAGAGTAAGGGTCTTAAGGTTTTCAGTCCTCTTAATGACCATACAGTAGTGTGTCCATTATCTGGGAAGAGAGGACATGAACTTCCTAACAATATCCTTGTTCTCAATAGTTACTCGAACATCAGCCAGAGTATCCATAATCTCACATACCTAAAGTATTATTGAGTCATGGTTTCACCTGTCTTGAAGGTGAAGTTTTCAAACTGCTGCTTCAGGAGGTCCTTCTTGTTTTCCTTGGCTTTACTGGACCCCTCATACATCAGTTTTAGTGCATCCCATAGCTGTTTAGCAGTCTTGAACTTCTTGAAACATCTGTAGATGGAGTTTGGAAGAGCAGTTTGGAAGGCTGTCATGGCTTTTTGATTAATATCAATCCTTTTCCAGTCTTCATCAGAAAAGTCAGCCCTCTCCTTTGGTATCATGCCACCACCAGCAGCAGCTGAAGAGGTGCATGGTACATGAGGTCCATTGACAACAGACTCCCACATCCTGGAATCTTGAGACTTGATGAAGCCTTCCATTCTTTGGCACCAAGTGTCAAAATCCCCAGGAGTGATTAATGGGGACTTTGTCATAGTTCCAGTTTCCATATCAGCCTTAGAGATAGCTGCCATTTAAAGAGTTAAGTGATGTGTGTAGCTAAGAGGATTAAAGATGGTAAGATCTTAAAATCAAGAGCCTGGAATGCTCTGATACCAATTGCAAGACCGGGGTAAGGGTACTTAACACTTAAAGAGACAGAACTAAGAACAACACAAGAACACAAGATTGGTTTACAAGGATGTTGTATATTGATCTCAAGTTCTTTTACAAGTGTTACAAAGCATATTTAAATTACAAGGACCTGAGACACTTTTATACTACAACCTACAACCATCACTTACATGTAAAGACAGTTAGGATTTAACTAATCTGGACAACAAGATCAATCTACAATCAAAAGGCAGATTGCCATTTGACTAGTGACTATGACATGCCATAGCTCACTGACTTTTCCTAATACAAAAAGTCTATAGAAACAAGTAAGGTAAGTTACAGACAAAGACCATTCCTACTTTTTGATAAAGCATGGAAGTTTCACTAACTAGTGTAAAGTAGGTGAACCACCAGAGCAGGCAGCGAAGAGTGTGTCAGCTTTATCAAAGGTTGATTCAGAGAAAGCATATTTTTTCTATCCTCTGAAGAAATCAGTCTTCACAGCTTTGGAAGACTTTGTCTCTGAAGCTTCAGAAGATTTCATCTTTGGCTTCAGAAGATGCTGGTCTTTGGCTTCGGAAGATTTCACACTTAGAATATTTTTTTGTTTGAGTGTGAAACTTTCGAAGTAACTCCTTTTGAACTGTTAGCTTCGGAAGATCTTACACTTAGACATATTTAAGAGTGTAAGACTTCCAAAGCTAGTTCATCTTTGTTCCTTAGTACATGCATGGAAGACTTGGTTGTTCTGGCTTATTGGTTGCATTAGCCTCATAATCTTCAAATGATCTTACAAACTCCCCCTAGGCTGATGCTACCAAAATAGAAATGTTCTTCAAAGTTTGATTGTCCACATTAGGATCCTCAGCATACCTTTCTTCATCATTAGGTCTGGATCCTTCAGACTAACATAGAACCTTCTCATGTCAAAGAGATCATGCAGAGGAAGATTGAGTATGTCTTTTGAGGAATAGACATGTATGCCTTCCTGATCTCTTATGACATACCATCTGTCTTGATCTTTATCATAAGACCATGACATAATTTGTCTTCCAATAGTAAGATGCTCTACTATGATTGGAGTTTGTTGAGAGACCTCTTCATGCACTCCCTCAGGATGCTTTGACTCATCCTGAGGTTGGGAGGTGGATGCCTTTCTTCTTTTTCTCATTAAGGTTGATCTTCTGGCCATCCTTTTTCTTCTCCCTGATGATTTTAACTGAGGGGACTGGTCTTGAGTACCAGCTTGTTTAGTTGAGTCCCCCTCAGTTGGGATCTCCTCTCTCGCAGGTTTAGAAGGAGAGAGAGGAGGACCATACTGTGGATCAGAAGATGAAGTTGGCTGAGATGCAGCTCCAGGTTCAGGTTGTGTTGTCTCAGTGAGTTCAACCTTCACCTCAACTTCAGGTTGAGCTGGACTTGGTGGAGAATGCAAGTCCACCAGCTCTACCTTCTTTATCTTCTGCTTAATTACCTTGATATGCTAATCCATTGTGGATAGAGACATAGGACCAAGCCTCCTTCTGTAGAATCCATACAGCTTCAAGAAGCTCATCATCCTTTGTCTGTCAGCAGACTTCTTTTGGCTTTTGTGGATGATGGCCCTTGACTTTGTAGCTTCTTCCCTTAATCTTTTCTTTTCAGCTTGTTTTTCTCTTTTAGCTTTTTCTTCCATCTGCTTATTGTATTCAAACAATATGTATTCAGATGGTAAGGGAAGAAGTGCATCTGCCTGATAGAGACCTGTGGTACTCAGGTAGCTGATCATCTTTAGTCTTTCTTCTTCAGTTGCTACCTGAGGTTGTTCAGTGGCCACAGTCTCTAGCTCAGGACTTTCTTGAACTGGGGAGAGGACAGGAATGTTCTTGTAGAGTCTTTTCAGCCTCATTTCTTCCTTGTGCTTGAGGAGCAATGCTACATCCTCTGCTTCCTTCCTCTCCTTTGACAACTTTATGTCAGCTAGTTCATTCAATTCATCTAAGGGGAGAGAGATAAGTTCATCAACATTATAGTTTCTGGTTCCTAGATAGTTTAGCCTGGCTGCCCTTCGAAGGTCAGGACATATGTGAAGGTAAGTGGGCCGAAGACCTTTGAGTCTTTGGTGGAGCTGAGTGGGATAGTTTACGACAATGTGGTGGCTGACGAGCCCGTTAAGGAAGTCAGGAAGAAGAGTTGGTCAGGGAGTGTGAAACGAGAAAGAAATGAGAGGTCTACTATTCAGATCAAAAAGATGAAGGTGGAATCATCCGGTGAGTGCCGAAAATGTGGGAGAAAGCATGCTGGTGAGTGCAGGCTCGGTTCAAGCCTTTGTTTCAGATACGGTAAGATGGGGTATTTTTCCAAGGATTGCCCTAATCTGATGAAGTGCTACAACTGTGGCAAGTTGGGGCACTACAGTCGAGAGTGTAAAGATGCAAAAGTGGTTGACTCGAGTAAAGGAAGGGAGACAAAGAAAGGGAAGAAAGCTAGTGACAAGCCAAGGGCCAAGGCTAGGGCTTTCACAATGGCAAGGGAGGAAGCCAGAGCAGAACCTGATTTTATGTTAGGTATGTTTCTGGTTAACAACATACTTGCTTCTGTTCTTTTTGATTCTGGTGTAAGTAAGAGTTTTATAGCTGCTACTTTCTATGATATGTTGAATGAAATGGCTAAATAAATAAACCATGTGTTTGAAGTAGAAACTATGATTGGAAAGACTACTAAAATAATTGAGGCCTTAGAAAATTGTAGCATAGAATTTGAAGGTCAAAGATTCCCCGCTAGGTTGTTTGTTATAACCCTAGGAGGATTTGATGTTGTCTTGGGTATGGATTGGTTAGCCGCCTATGAGGCTAATATAGTTTGCCAAAGGAACATTATTCAAATAAAAGCGCCTGATGGTAGCATAGTCACGATTTACGGTGATAAAGTCTGCGAGGTACCAAAGATCATATCCATGATAAAGGCAGAGAAGTTTATGAATTGAGGGTGTGGAGCATTCTTGGCATACGTTAAAGATGCTATACCTGGAACGATAAAGTTGACAGATGTACCCATGGTGTGTGCCTTCCCGGATGTGTTCCCTGAGGACTTAATGGAGATACCGCCCGATCAGGAGATAGAGTTTCAGATCGACCTTGTGCCAGAATCTCAGCCCCTTGCTAAAGCATCATATCGTCTAGCACCGTCAGAGCTGAATGAATTGCTAGCCCAACTACTGGACCTTCTCGATAAAGGTTACATCAGACCGAACATTTCTCCTTGGGGTGCTCTGGTGCTGTTCGTAAAGAAGAAAGATGGAAGAATGCGAATGTGTATAGACTACAGGGAGCTGAATAAGCTCACGGTAAAGAATAGATACCCGTTACCTCGAATAGACGATCTATTTGACCAGTTGCAAGGTGCAAGTTGGTTCTCAAGGATCGATCTTTAGTCAGGTTATCATCAGCTAAAGGTTAAGGAATAGGATATCCCAAAGACTACGTTCCGGATGCGATATGGGCATTATGAATTTCTTGTGATGTCGTTTGGTCTAACCATTTCTCCTGCAGCATTCAAGGACTTGATGAATAGGGTTTGTCGACCGATGCTTGACAAATCAGTGATAGTGTTCATTGACGATATTCTAATCTATTCAAAGAACGAAGGAGACCACGCCTGTCACATCCGAGAGGTGTTGGAAACTCTAAGAAGGGAGAAGTTATATGTGAAATTCTCCAAATGAATATTTTGGTTATGCTGAGGTAGATTTCCTGGGTCATGTGATCAACCCAGAAGGGATCATGGTTGATCCTGATAAAGTGGAAGCTGTGATGCAGTGGAGTTCGCCTAAAATATCGTCTGAAACTCGAAGCTTCCTCGGATGGCGGGTTATTACAGGAGGTTCATTCAGGATTTTCCAAGATTGCCTCACCGCTGACGAAGTTGACAAGGAAAGATATGAATTTTGAATGGGGCGATAGTCAAGAGAATGCGTTCATAAAATTAAAGAGAAAATTGACACAAGCTCCAGGATTAAAGCTACCAGAAGGGAAAGAGGATTTGGTTGTCTATTCGGATGCTTCTTATCAAAGGTTAGGGCGCATACTAATGTAACAAGGTAAAGTCATAGCGTACGCATCCCGACAGTTAAAGATTTATGAAATGAACCACCCTACCCATGACCTGGAGCTGGCTATTGTGGTATTTGAGTTAAAAATATTGAGACACTACTTATATGGTGTCAAATGTACAATTTTCATAGACCATAAAGCTTAAAGTATTTCCTCGAATAGAAAGATCTCAATATGAGACAGAGACGATGGTTGGAGCTCATAAAAGACTACGACTATGAGATTCATTATCACCCGGGTAAAGCTGACGTGGTAGCTGATGCCCTAAGCCGTAAGGAAAACCGTGAACCAATTCGGGTGAGATCTTACTAGTTGATTGTGACTCCTGATGTGATAAAGCAAATCTAGGAAGCTCAAAAAGAAGCTCTGGAACCTGAACAGATTAATGAGGAGAGGATGAAAGGGCAGGTTGCGAATCTGGAAGAAAACACCAATGGTGTCAAAACTAGATTTGGGCGTATGTGGATCCCTAGTCATGGACGTCTGCCAGAGAGAGTGTTAGATGAAGCCCACAAGACTCGCTACTCAATTCATCTCGGAACCAACAAAATGTACCAAGACCTAAAGAAGAACTATTGGTGGCCGGGGATGAAAGCCGACATGGCAAGGTATGTAGAAAGGTGCTTGACCTGTCTCCAGGTTAAGGCTGAGCATGAGAAGCCATATGGGAAAATCCAACCCTTTTCTCGAATGGAAGTGGGAGCATATTACTATGGATTTCATAATGAAGCTACCTCATACAGTTAAAGGTTATAATGTCATATGGGTCATAGTAGACAGAATGACGAAAAGTGCTCACTTTCTACCTATCCGAGAGACGTATAACTCGGAACGGCTAGCCGAATTGTTCATCAATGAGATAGTTACCCGTCATGGTGTGCCGGTGTCAATTGTCTTTGATAGGGATACACAGTTTACATCTAAATTTTGGAAGAAGTTCAATGATGCTATGGGAACCAGACTACACATCAGTACAGCATACCACCCACAGACGGATGGCCAATCCGATAGGACTATATAGACATTAGAAGACATGCTTCGGGCATGTATCATAGACTTTAGTGGGAGTTGGGATAGTCACCTACCATTGGCAGAGTTCTTATACAATAACAGCTACCATGCCAGTATTGGTATGCTCCCGTATGAGATGCTTTATGGTGGAAGTGTAGGACCCCTAATCGGAAAGAAGGAGTTAGGGAGTATTGAGGTTATAGAGACTACCAATAAGAAGCTAGGCAAAATCAAAGCTTACACGAAAGCCGCTAAAGACAGGCAGAAGACCGATTGAGTTTAACGTCGGTGATAAAATGATGATAAATGTTTCACCTTTGGGAGGAATCATTCAATTCAAAAGAGAGGAAAGTTAAGCCCTTGATTTTTTAGGCCTTTCAAAGTAGTAGTCCGTGTGGGGGAAGTGGCATATAGTCTCGAACTACCAGACGAGTTAAGTGGAATTCATTCTACCTTTCACGTATCATACATGCGTAAGTGTCAAGCAGATGAAGATGCTCATGTTCCACTGGAGGATGTGGAGATCGATGACAGACTGAACTACGTGGAACAGCCCGTAGCTATAATAGATAGGAATGAGAAACAATTAAGGAATAAAGTAGTTCCACTTGTCCGAGTACAGTGGAAGCATAGAAAAAGGTCGGAATCCACGTAGGAAGTCGAAGATGAAATGAGCCAACATTACCCTCAATTGTTTGATGAATAGCGGGTTTTGGGGACGAAAACCAAATAAGAGGGATAGACTTGTAACACCTAGAATTTTCAAAGAAAAATAAAGTTCTCGCACAAAGGAGAATTCTCGCGCGATATGTAAAGTTCTCGCTCGACTTGTAAAGTTCTCGCTCGACTGGAGGTTTTCACGCGAGAACAGCTGCTAGGAGATAGAGACACTATAAATAGGCCCATGCACTCAATCTTCTCTACTTTATGCGAAAACTCCTGCTGTTATGCTTAAGGAGAGAGAAATCAGTGCTAAGTGGTGTCTAAGGTATGTATTCAATGATATTTGTTATGTTTATGCACTTATGAATAGTTTCTAATGATATTGCACATGATTATGTAGCTTCTAATCGAAACACTCATGGTTTAGTGTTGTTCGTGTGCAAAGACATCATAAGGTGAGTTCTAGACCCCTCTTTTTATGTGTTTTCCATGTTTTGGGGCTAATATGAATACCTTAATGAATGTTTAAATAATGTATAGTAGTATAGACTGTTATAGCACATTTTTTAGTGTTGAAATTGCCAAAAGAATCAATAAATTGGGGATGAAGCTTTGAACAGCCAAATATTTCTCGCCGAATGGGTGGTTCCCGCGACAGACAGTTATATTTCTTAGTTCTCGCACGAATGGTTAGTTCTCGTGTGATGGGGATAACTCGCATGGCAAGTTGTTGCACCTTGGAGAGTTCTCACGCGATAAGTTCTTGTGCGAGTTATAGTGATTTGGTGAAGATGTTCTCGCGCGACCATAGATAGTTATGTGTATAGATACCCCCGTATAGCATGCGATAAAGATAGTTTAATAAAGAACTTATAGCTAAAGAAATAATGTATTTATATATATTATTACAGTTAAAGGTTAAAGAAAGATAGTAAAGTCACATGTGAAACGTTAAAGAACTTGATTAATAATTCAAGAACAATTACTCGCTAAAGCACAGCTGTGAAAACGTTAAAGTACGCTAAAGAAGTCTTGCAAGCACTGCTAAAGGAGAATTTTATTCGTTGCATTTTCACATAGGAGCTACACTTTGGGTGTGCTCACCTGCTAAAGGAATTATGCTTGGTGCTTTCTTGCATAAGAGCTACACTTTAGGTGTGCTCACCTGCTAAAGGAGTTATGCTGTGCATTCTCACATAGGAGCGATACCTTGGGTATGCTCATCTGCTAAAGGAGAATGACATTTGTTGAATTCTTACCTGATACAAGAGCTAAACATTTGTGCTAAGCTCAAAGATAAAGTAAAAGAATAAAGCTAAAGTAAAGATAAAGTAACTAATAAAGAAATGATAAAGTAAAGCTAAAGTATGTTAAAGTGTATGTTAATGACAAAGTTTTGTTAAAATAATTCACCAAAGTAAACCTAGAGCTCACTCAGCATCGCTGACTTTTGTATGCTTATTAGATTGATAGGTATGCTACAGAAATAAGAGGTGAGCTTGGCATGGATTGGGAAGCTACCTGGCATTTGGTCAAGACTGCATCCTGGTATAGAATTTTAGATAGATAGCTAAAATGATCTTTTTTTTGTAAATGTTTAACGATGAAAATTTTGTATGTTTCGCTGCTTACATTAATGAAATTTGATGTTCGAGAACTTGTGTTTCTGATGTCCAAATCCAACCGTGAGGTTTCCTGGAACAGGGCCTTACAAAAAGTTAAAAAGATCTATATATTCTTTACTCTTTTTTGTTGTGAAATCATCTGCTTGCTTTGATTAGTGCACTGCATGGATTATTAGCTTGCTTTTCTTAGTGCACTACATGGATTATCAGCTTGCTTTGCTTAGTGTAATGCATGGTTTTACTATCTTGCTTTGCTTGATGCACTGCATGGTTTATCAACTTGCTTTGCTTAGTGCACTGCTTGGTTATGTTAGCTTGCTTTGCTTAGTGCACTACGTGGTTATGTTAGCTTGCTCAATGCTTGTATTAGCTTGCATTGCTGAAAGGCATGAATACTATATGTTATCCATGAATACATAAATGACAATGATTGTGACATAAGTGGAGAATAATGATGGTAATAGTGTTTGCTTTATTATATACGTTCATAACACTCCACTTCAGACATATTACCGTTAATTATACATAGTAACAACATAGTTTAGGATGTTGTTAAAATGATACTTCATAACATATAAGATGAACTGATACAACTGGATCAAGTATACTGTCTCATTATAAACCTTACCAAGAAAACCCATTAGAACAAACTTATTCAATAAAAAAACGGTGCAGCATGTATAATGCTCCCTCTCATTACAATGTCTCTTCTTTAAATGAAAGGAAACTATCTTGTATGAAAGTTGCTAGAAAACTATGTAGTCACCATTTGTCACTTAATCTCTTCATATGTTATTCGTTAAGTTGAACAATGTCGTATAATCTTCATGTAAAACTTCTATGGCCTTTCCTGTGAATAAAATTTCATATGATCCATAGTGGTGTTGTGTTATATTTCTTTAATCTACAGACTAACTAAACTTGTTTTGTCAGGTTAGTAAAATATAAACAGTATCATGTGTACCTTAAGGATTTATGTAACACCTAAAAATTTTAATAAAAAGAAAGAAAAAGAAAAGTATCTTGAAAGAAAAGGTAATGGACACAAGTGGAGGGGGTAAAGTGTACAAAGTACAAAACACAATTATTTTATGTTTATAAGGGTATGGTCGCCCATGCATCTGCTTTTTCTACACCCACTTTCGGCTGGAAACAAGAAAGAAGAAGGAAGAGCAGTTCTCTTGGGTTTTTCAAGAGGAAGAAGCTGAATTTGCTAAGCTGAGTATTTTCTTGCGTTCTTGGTTTGGTTTCAGCTAAATTTTTAGCTTGTGGACTGATTCTTATGTGTTTTTGTGCTTGGTTATGTGTTTTTGGTGTGTTTAGGTTGTTTGAACTCTTTGTGCCCTCAAGTTCGGTGAAGTTTTTCTTGAAGGCTGCAATTGGTGAGTTTAGATCCCCGGTTTTGTGTTTTTAACTTCTTTGGGGCTGAAAATGCATGTAAAAATGAATTTACAACTTGTATGTATGATAACCGTATGTATGTTGTGTTTGGTTGGTTGTATTTCTTGGATTTATGCTTGTTTTAGGAGCTTAAAATGATATATTTAAGTTATGAGCATGTTAGAATGATGTTTGGACTAGTAATAATTTAGAAACACGTATGTCTGCTGCCCATGCACCCAAACAGGGCTAATGTTCCTGAAGTTTAGCTCAGATGCCTAAGTGTTGATGCGCATAAGTAAGGCTCATGCGCCCAAGCAATGCTCCTGCGCCTGGATTTTTGCCCATGCGCCTAAGTGGTTGGCTCATGCGCCTGATACTTAGCCAAAAAGACTAAATTCCACCCTATGCGCCCTAATAGTGCCCATGCACCCACTTCCCAAATGCCTAAGTGTACCTCATGCGCCCGAATAGTATCCATGCACCCAGAAAATTGCTCATACACCTAAGTGTTAGTTCAGGCGCCTGACTTTCCCATGCGCCTAAATGTTTCGATGCGCCTAAGTGTTAGTGCGCCTGCATAGTACTCATGCACCTACATAGTGCTCATGCGTCTAAAAGACTTAGAAAAATTTCTGAAATTTTGCGAAATAGAAATTTTAGGGTTTAACCCTGGGATGTTTTGGTGGTTATGTGTGTTGATGGTATGCATGATTATGGTCTGTTCTTATGTTCCATATTACGTATTATTACGTGACTTTACGTGGTGTGTTTATGCTCGTATACGTAAAGTATTATCATAAATGAAGTGAAAGATTAATGTTAGTGAGAAATGGAACTTAATGAATGAATGAAAGCCTTGCAAGCAAAATGAAAGGAGGTTCACTGCCACGGGTTGTCAGCTCAACTGTGTGTGGATTAGCTACCCCATGAGGATGCATGCAGGGTCAATCTTTGAGATTGACGAGACCGTTGTTGCTTGCCCCAGGTACTAGAGTCAGCTTCGTGAACAATGTTTGGGGTCTATTTATAGACCTCAGGCCCAGTACCAGCTTCGTGCACAATGTTCGGGGTATTGCACATTGGTCTGGTAGAAAGTGAAAGATAATGATAAAAGTAAGAAATGAATGAGAAGAATGATGAAAGATAATAATGAATATTATCTTGTTTACGTATGATGTGTGATCACGTACGGAAGTAACGGATTTATGAAAAGGAAGTATTTTAAGAAAATTATATTTTTATATATCTGAACATGAGATTTTAATTCTAAAAACTAGAACTCACTTAGCAACGCTGACTTTTATGCATTTTCAGTTGGCAGGTAACTTGTTGCTGGGGATGGCACGCGGGTGAAGCTACTTGGCGGGCAAGACTGGCATCCATTTGTGCATCATGATATTGTTGTTTTATAATGCAACTGAACGATTCTTTTGTAACTCCCAAAATACAATGATGTATTATTTGGCAACATTAAATATTAATGCATGAATGGTTTTTGTTAAAATTAATCCACTGCTATGTTTGATGATATGTATGTATTTTTATATAACTAATGTTGTGATAAACCAACTGTGAGGTTTCTAGGAACGGGCCTTACAAGTTGGTATCAGAGCCAAAGTTTAAGAGAAATGGGTAAAAGTATTTCCAAAACCTAAACTTAAACTAAGAATAGGACAGAATGGAAGGATGCCAGCCCAAGTAGCTATGTGCCATCAGGTATTTATTTTCTTAAATGTTAACCGGTATTATGTGTGTGTGTGTTATCTGATTTATGTGCCCTTAGTAGATTTGAGTACTGATGTAGTCAGGATAGGAAATGCTTGGGGGATGAAGAGTAAAGTAAGTGGCTCCGTCTGAGATGAAGGAACTGATGGTTCAGTTACAAGAGTTGATGGACAAGGGTTTCACCCGACCGAGCATCTCTCCCTGGGGTGCTCCGGTCTTGTTTGTAAAGAAGAAAGACGGTAGTATGAGGATGTGCAATGACTACCGTGAGTTAAACAAGTTAACGGTGAAGAACCGATATCCGCTACCCAGAATAGATGACTTGTTCAACCAGCTCCAAGGTGCCAGTTGGTTCTCGAGAATAGATCTCCGATCTAGCTACCATCAATTGAAGGTGAAGGAGCAGGATATCCCCAAAACAGTTTTTCGCACGCGTTATGGACACTACGAGTTTCTCGTTATGTCCTTTGGTTTAACTAACGCACTAGCTGCTTTCATGGATTTGATGAATCGGGTGTGTCGGCTGATGTTGGATAAATTAGTGATTGTGTTTATTGATGATATTCTGATTTATTTGAAGAGCGAAGAAGAACATGCCGGCCACATACGCGAAGTATTGGAGACGCTTAGAAGAGAGAGGTTGTATGCTAAATTCTCTAAGTGCGCTTTCTGGTTGCGTGAAGTTCAATTTTTGGGTCACGTGGTAAATTCCGAAGGGATCATGGTAGACCCGGCAAAGGTTAAGGCAGTGATGCAATGGAAGTCTCCAAAGACGCCATCCGAGATTCGCAGTTTCTTGGGTTTGGAGGCCTACTATAGAAGATTTATCCAAGACTTTTCCAAGATAGCCTCACCATTGACCAAGTTAACCCGCAAGGACGTAAAGTTTGTATGGGGTCTAGAACAGGAGAATGCTTTTGAGGAGTTAAAGATGAGATTGACTCAAGCTCCTGTCTTAACGTTGCCCGAAGGGAACAAGGACTTAGTGGTCTATTCGGATGCTTTTTATTTAGGGTTGGGTTGCATGTTGATGCAACGAGAAAGAGTAATAGCCTATGTGTCCCAACAGTTGAAAGTCCACGAGGATAATTACCCCACTCAAGACTTGGAATTAGCGGCTATGGTCTTTGTGCTGAAGATTTGGAGGCATTACCTATACGGGGCGAAGTGCACCATCTTCACGGACCACAAGAGCTTGAAGTATTTCTTTGAGCAGAAGGACCTCAATATGAGGTAAAGGAGGTGGCTAGAATTGATCAAGGATTATGATTATGAAATCCACTATCATCCGGGCAAGGCCAACATAGTGGCCGATGCCCTTAGCCGGAAGGAGCGACCCGAGCCAATCCGGTGAAAGCCTACCAGTTGATTATGACCTCCGATGTGATGACACAGGTCAGAGAGTTCCAAGATGAGGCATTGAAAGAAGATCGCCTTAACTCTGAAAGGATGAGAGGTCTAGTCATGAAGTTGGGTGAAAATGCTCACGGAGTTAGAACCCGCTTCGGGCGGAGGTGGATCCCTCGTTATGGAGGCTTACGGGAGCGAATCATGGATGAAGCTCATAAGACACGATACTCCATTTATCTCGGTGCTACCAAGATGTATGATGACATGAAGAAGGATTACTGGTGGCCGGGTATGAAGAGTGATGTAGCGGAGTATGTGGGCAAGTGCCTTACTTGCTTGTAAGTGAAGGCAGAGCATCAAAATCCATACGGGAAGATCCAACCTTTGGATATACCCGAGTGGAAATAGGAGCACATCACCATGGACTTCATTACGAAGTTACCGTGTACAGAAAGAGGGTACGATACTATATTGGTGATAGTTGATCGTCTAACGAAGAGTGCCCACTTTCTACTGATCCGCGAGACGTATTCTTCCTAGAGGTTGGCGGATCAATTCATCAAAGAGATCGTAACACATCATGGTGTACCGGTGTCTATCGTGTCGGACTGGGATACTCGGTTTACATCCATGTTTTGGAAGAGGTTTCATGAAGCAATGGGTACGAGGTTGCATATCAGTACGGCTTACCATCCTCAGACAGATGGTCAGTCGAAGAGGACTATACAGATGCTTGAGGATATGCTCCGAGCATACGTCATTGATTTTAGAGAAAGCTGGGATGAACACTTATCGTTAGCTAAATTCTCATACAACAACAATTATCATGCCAGCATTGGCATGCCACCATATGAAATGCTATATGGTAGAAGGTGTAGAAAGCGCGTGTGTTGGGGAGATATCGGGCAGAAAGAGCTGGGCAGTATTGAAGTGATTGAGGCTACGACTGAGAAATTGAAGAAGATCAAAGCCTTTATGAAGGCGGCAAAAGATAGAAAAAAGTCGTATGCCTATAAAAGGCGTAGACCGATTGAGTTCAACGTGGGTGATAAAGTCATGTTGAAGGTCTTACCTTGGAAGGGGGTCATCCAGTTTAGAAAGAATGGTAAGCTGAGCCCGTGATATAAGGACCTTTCCGAATTATTGCACGAGAAGGAGAGGTGGCCTATCGATTGGAGCTACCTGATGAGTTAAGTGGAATTCATCCAACATTCCATGTATCTCATCTGAGAAAATGCCTAGCTGATGAAGACATGATTGTACCACTAGAAGACATTGAAGTAGATGAGCGGCTCAACTATGTAGAGCAACCAGTGGCAATCATAGACCAGAAAGAGAAGAGGCTACAAAATAATGTGGTTCCACTGGTGCGTGTGCAGTGGAAGCATAGGAAGGGATCTGAGTCTACATAGGAAACTGAAGAAGAAATGAGACAGCATTACCCACAACTATTTGAAGAATGATAGGTTTCGGGGACGAAACCTCTATAAGGGGGGTGGACTTGTAACACCTAAAAATTTTAAAAAAAAAGAAAGGAAAAGAAAAGTATCTTGAAAGAAAAGGTAATGGACACAAGTGGAGGGGGTAAAGTGTACAAAGTACAAAACACTATTATTTTATGTTTATAAGGGTATGGTTGCCCACACTTTCTACACTTTCAGGTTTTTCAAGAAGAAGAAGCTGATTTTGCTAAGGTGAGTATTTTCTTGCGTTCTTGGTTCGGTTTCAGCTGAATTTTCAGCTTGTGGACCGATTCTTATGTGTTTTTGTGCTTGGTTATGTGTTTTTGGTGTCTTTAGGTTGTTTGAACTCTTTGTGCCCTCAAGTTCGGTGGAGTCAAAAAGGATAATCTCAAAGATAAAGTAAAAGAATAAAGCTAAAGTAAAGATAAAGTAACTAATAAAGAAATGATAAAGTAAAGCTAAAGTATGTTAAAGTGTATGTTAATGATAAAGTTTTGTTAAAATAATTCGCCAAAGTAAACCTAGAGCTCACTCAGCATCGCTGACTTTTGTATGCTTATTAGATTGACAGGTATGCTACAGAAATAAGAGGTGAGCTTGGCATGGATTGGGAAGCTACCTGGCATTTGGTCAAGACTGCATCCTGGTATAGAATTTTAGATAGATAGCTAAAATGATATTTTTTATGTAAATGTTTAACGACGGAAATTTTGTATTTTCGCTGCATACATTAATGAAATTTGATGTTCGAGAACTTGTGTTTCTGATGTCCAAATCCAACCGTGAGGTTTCCTGGAACAGGGCCTTACAAAAAGTTAAAAAGGATCTATATATTCTTTACTCTTTTTTGTTGTGAAATCATCTGCTTGCTTTGATTAGTGCACTGCATGGATTATTAGCTTGCTTTGCTTAGTGCACTACATGGATTATCAGTTTGCTTTGCTTAGTGTAATGCATGGTTTTACTATCTTGCTTTGCTTGATGCACTGCATGGTTTATCAACTTGCTTTGCTTAGTGCACTGCATGGTTATGTTAGCTTGCTTTGCTTAGTGCACTATGTGGTTATGTTAGCTTGCTCAATGCTTGTATTAGCTTGCATTGCTGAAAGGCATGAATACTATATGTTATCATGAATACATAAGTGACAATGATTGTGACATAAGTGGAGAATAATGATGGTAATAATGTTTGCTTTATTATATACGTTCATAACACTCCACCTCAGACATATTACCGTTAATTATACATAGTAACAACATAATTTAGGATGTTGTTAAAATGATACTTCATAACATATAAGATGAACTGATACAACTGGATCAAGTATACTGTCTCATTATAAACCTTACCAAGAAAACCCATTAGAACAAACTTATTCAATAAAAAAACGGTGCGGCATGTATAATGCTCCCTCTCATTACAATGTCTCTTCTTTAAATGAAAGGAAACTATCTTCTATGAAAGTTGCTAGAAAACTATGTAGTCACCATTTGTCACTTAATCTCTTCATATGTTATTCGTTAAGTTGAACAATGTCGTATAATCTTCATGTAAAACTTCCATGGCCTTTCCTGTGAATAAAATTTCATATGATCCATAGTGGTGTTATGTTATATTTCTTAATCTACAGACTAACTAAACTTGTTTTGTCAGGTTAGTAAAATATAAACAGTATCATGTGTACCTTAAGGATTTATGTAACACCCAAAAATTTTAATAAAAAGAAAGAAAAAGAAAAGTATCTTGAAAGAAAAGGTAATGGACACAAGTGGAGGGGGTAAAGTGTACAAAGTACAAAACACTATTATTTTATGTTTATAAGGGTATGGTCCCCATGCATCTGCTTTTTCTACACCCACTTTCGGCTGGAAACAAGAAAGAAGAAGGAAGAGCAGTTCTCTCGGGTTTTTCAAGAAGACGAAGCTGATTTTGCTAAGCTGAGTATTTTCTTGCGTTCTTGGTTCGGTTTCAGCTGAATTTTTAACTTGTGGACTGATTCTTATGTGTTTTTGTGCTTGGTTATGTGTTTTTGGTGTGTTTAGGTTGTTTGAACTCTTTGTACCCTCAAGTTCGGTGAAGTTTTGCTTGAAGGCTGCAATTGGTGAGTTCTAGATCCCCGGTTTTGTGTTTTTAAACTTCTTTGGGGCTGAAAATGCATGTAAAAATGTATTTACAACTTGTATGTATGATAACCGTATGTATGTTGTGTTTGGTTGGTTGTATTTCTTGGATTTATGCTTGTTTTAGGAGCTTAAAATGAAATATTTAAGTTATGAGCATGTTAGAATGATGTTTGGGACTGGAAATAGTTTAGAAACACGTATGTCTGCTGCCCATGCACCCAAACAGGGCTAATGTGCCTGAAGTTTAGCTCAGATGCCTAAGTGTTGATGCGTATAAGTAAGGCTCATGCGCCCAAGCAATGCTCCTGCACTTGGATTTTTGCCCATGCGCCTAAGTGGTTGGCTCATGCGCCTGATACTTAGCCAAAAAGACTAAATTCCACCCTATGCGCCCTAATAGTTCCCATGCACCCACTGCCCAAATGCCTAAGTGTACCTCATGCGCCCGAATAGTATCCATGCACCCAGAAAATTGCTCATACACCTAAGTGTTAGTTCAGGCGCCTGACTTTCCCATGCGCCTAAATGTTTCGATGCGCCTAAGTGTTAGTGCGCCTGCATAGTACTCATGCACCTACATAGTGCTCATGCGTCTAAAAGACTTAGAAAAATTTCTGAAATTTTGCGAAATAGAAATTTTAGGGTTTAACCCTGGGATGTTTTGTGGTGATGTGTGTTGATGGTATGCATGATTATGGTCTGTTCTTATGTTCCATATTACGTATTATTACGTGACTTTACGTGGTGTGTTATGATCGTATACGTAAAGTATTATCATAAATGAAGTGAAAGATTAATGTTAGTGAAAAATGGAACTTAATGAATGAATGAAAGCCTTGCAAGCAAAATGAAAGGAGGTTCACAGCCACGGGTTGTCAGCTCAACTGTGTGTGGGTTAGCTACCCCATGAGGATGCATGCAGGGTCAATCTTTAAGATTGACGAGACCGTTGTTGCTTGCCCCAGGTACTAGAGTCAGCTTACTGAACAATGTTTGGGGTCTATTTATAGACCTCAGGCCCAGTACCAGCTTCTTGCACAATGTTCGGGGTATTGCACATTGGTCTGGTAGAAAGTGAAAGATAATGATAAAAGTAAGAAATGAATGAGAAGAATGATGAAAGATAATAATGAATATTATCTTATTGTACGTATGATGTGTGATCACGTACGGAAGTAACGGATTTATGAAAAGGAAGTATTTTAAGAAGTTATATTTTTATATTCTGAACATGAGATTTTAATTCTAAAAACTAGAACTCACTCAGCAACGCTGACTTTTATGCATTTTCAGTTGGCAGGTAACTTGTTGCTGGGGATGGCATGCGGGTGAAGCTACTTGGCGGGCAAGACTGGCATCCATTTGTGCATCATGATATTGTTGTTTTATAATGCAACTGAACGATTCTTTTGTAACTCCTAAAATACAATGATGTATTATTTGGCAACATTAAATATTAATGCATGAATGGATTTTGTTAAAATTAATCCACTGCTATGTTTGATGATATGTATGTATTTTTATATAACTAATGTTGTGATAAACCAACTGTGAGGTTTCTAGGAACGGGGCCTTACAAGTTGGTATCAGAGCCAAAGTTTAAGAGAAATGGGTAAAAGTATTTCCAAAACCTAAACTTAAACTAAGAATAGGAAAGAATGGAGGGATGCCAGCCCAAGTAGCTACTTGCCATCAGGTATTTGTTTTCTTAAATGTTAACCGGTATTATGTGTGTGTGTGTGTGTTATCTGATTTATGTGCCCTTAGTAGATTTGAGTACTGATGTAGTCAGGATAGGAAATGCTTGGGGGATGAAGAGTAAAGTAAGTGGCTAATCACAACTGGCCACTTTAATTAGGGACTTACTATACTTGACATAAACTGAGCTATTACCTTGAATGGCCGTGTTGGTGTTTGAATCTTATAGTGTTTAGAGGATGGTTGGTGGTCGATCGTCAAAAGCTTCCGAGGTAGAGCACGGGGTGGCCGTGGTGCTGGACCACGTGTCACGAAGAACAAGACGAAGACTGCTGAGACGGCCCCTGCTGAGCCCGAGCTTCATCACCAGGCGGGCGGTGATGAGAGTGCTAACTTGAGAGCCTAAGTAAAAGAGGTAGTTGTGGAGGAAGTATATCAGGTCATGCAGACGATCCTACGTTCTGTGGTGACTGAGGTCATCCGTGCAGTGAGGGAGGATGACAAGAAGGAGAGGGAGGAGTGAAGGAAAACTATCAGGAGAAGAGGGGATGATAGAGATCATGGTGAAAGGGAGCAACTAAGCACTAAGATGGCAGCCTCCAGTGATGAGGAGGAGGTGGTAGTGTGGGAGACCACGAAGGGGTGCAGCTATGGGGCATTCCAGCGATGCAAACCCTCAACTTTTGATGGCAATGGTAATGCTGTTGCTGCTCACCGCTGGGTGAGAGAATTGGAGGCGGTGCTGGAGATTAGTGAGTGTAGGGAGGACCAAAAGTTGAAGTTGGCCACTCACTCGTTTGTAGACTCGGCTTTATGTTGGTGGGACAATATTATCTAAGCCAAGGGCAGCAGGGCCATTGGAAAGATGAGGTGGGAAGAACTGAAGAGGATGGTGATTGAGGAATTTTGTCCTCACCAAGAGTTCGACAAGATAGAGAGGGAGTTCCTGTAGCTAGAGGCGGGGACCATGACCCATCATCAAAACACCACCAAGTTCAACAAGAAGGCAAGGCTGGTGCCGGATCAGGTAAGGCCGGTGACAAGGAAGATCAAGAGTTATATTCAGGGATTGCCGGCGGATATCCGTAGGCACATGATCGCCGCCCGACCGAGTACCTTTAGATCAGCAGTGGATCTGGCAGGGAGACTCTATGATGAAAGGGAAGAGGTGGCGGTAACGGAGGTTAATAAAAAGGGTGGTAGTGACAGGAACTGGAGTGGAAAGCAGTTTGGACGTGGTGGTTTCACTCCAAACAACAAGAGGACGAGGGTGGATGACCGAAGGGTCGTGTCATCAAGCTCGGGGATGAAGAAGTGTGGCAAATGTGGAAAAGAACACACTGGAGAGTGCAAGTGGGGATCGAATGTATGCTTCAAGTGTAGGAAGCCTGGTCACATTACAAGGGATTGTAGGATGATGAAGTGTTATAGCTGTGGTGAAGAGGGTCATGTGAGTAGGGATTGCAAGAAGCCGAGGGCCGAGATTTCTGGGGCGAAGAAGAGGACCGAGAATGAAGGACAGAGGGCAAGTGCTAGAGCATTCACGATGACCCGAGAGGAGGCCAGGGTGGACCCCGATGTCGTGTCAGGTATGTTTCTAGTAAACCAAACTTGTGCCTCTGTATTATTTGATTCTGGTGCTAGTAGGAGTTTCATTTCTGCTGCTTTCTGTGCTAAGTTGCCTGTTAGTAGTAGAAGTATTGATGAGCCCTTTGATGTAAAAACTGTTATTTGTAAGTCTACCAGAATTTCTGAAATGATAAAGGATTGTGACATAAAACTAGAAGTCCATAGGTTCTCTGCAAAACTATTTGTGATGCCCCTAGGCGGATTTGATGTAGTTCTAGGGATGGATTGGTTAGCAGCCTATGAGGCGAATATTGTGTGTCGCAAGAAAATGATCCGATTAACTGCGTCCGATGGAAGTTCAGTGACGGTCTATGGTGATTGAGTGACTACGGTTCCTAAAGTGATTTCGATGGTGGTGGCAGAGAAGTGCATGAAACGTGGATGTAGTGCCTACTTGGCTTACGTGAAGGATGTGGACGCATCAGTACCACAATTGTCTGATGTACCAGTTGTGTGTGACTTTCCGGACGTGTTCCCAGAAGATTTACCAGGTGTGCCACCGAACCGCGAGATAGAGTTTCAGATCGATTTGATACCTGGTGCTCAACCCTTTTCCAAAGCACCGTACCGATTGGCTCCGTCTGAGATGAAGGAACTGATGGTTCAGTTACAAGAGTTGATGGACAAGGGTTTCACCCGACCGAGCATCTCTCCCTGGGGAGCTCCGGTCTTGTTTGTAAAGAAGAAAGACGGTAGTATGAGGATGTGCATTGACTACCGTGAGTTAAACAAGTTAACGGTGAAGAACCGATATCCGCTACCCAGAATAGATGACTTGTTCAACCAGCTCCAAGGTGCCAGTTGGTTCTCGAGAATAGATCTCCGATCTGGCTACCATCAATTGAAGGTGAAGGAGCAGGATATCCCCAAAATAGCTTTTCGCACACGTTATGGACACTACGAGTTTCTCGTTATGTCCTTTGGATTAACTAACGCGCAGCTGCTTTCATGGATTTGATGAATCGGGTGTGTCGGCTGATGTTGGATAAATCAGTGATTGTGTTTATTGATGATATTCTGATTTATTTGAAGAGCGAAGAAGAACATGCCGGCCACATACGCGAAGTATTGGAGACGCTTAGAAGAGAGAGGTTGTATGCTAAATTCTCTAAGTGCGATTTCTGGTTGCGTGAAGTTCAATTTTTGGGTCACGTGGTAAATTCCGAAGGGATCATGGTAGACCCGGCAAAGGTTAAGGCAGTGATGCAATGGAAGTCTCCAAAGACGCCATCCGAGATTTGCAGTTTCTTGGGTTTGGCGGGCTACTATAGAAGATTTATCCAAGACTTTTCCAAGATAGCCTCACCATTGACCAAGTTAACCCGCAAGGACGTAAAGTTTGTATGGGGTCTAGAACAGGAGAATGCTTTTGAGGAGTTAAAGATGAGATTGACACAAGCTCCTGTCTTAACGTTACCCGAAGGGAACAAGGACTTAATGGTCTATTCGGATGCTTTTTATTTAGGGTTGGGTTGCATGTTGATGCAACGAGGAAGAGTAATAGCCTATGTGTCCCAACAGTTGAAAGTCCACGAGGCTAATTACCCCACTCAAGACATGGAATTAGCGGCTGTGGTCTTTGTACTGAAGTTTTGGAGGCATTACCTATACGGGGTGAAGTGCACCATCTTCACGGACCACAAGAGCTTGAAGTATTTCTTTGAGCAGAAGGACCTCAATATGAGGTAAAGGAGGTGGCTAGAATTGATCAAGGATTATGATTGTAAAATCCAATATCATCCAGGCAAGGCCAACATAGTGGCCGATGCCCTTAGCCGGAAGGAGCGACCCGAGCCAATCCGAGTGAAAGCCTACCGGTTGATTATGACCTCCGATGTGATGACACACGTCAGAGAGTTCCAAGATGATGCGTTGAAAGAAGATCGCCTTAACTCTGAAAGGATGAGGGGTCTAGTCATGAAGTTGGGTGAAAATGCTCACGGAGTTAGAACCCGCTTCTGGCAGAGGTGGATCCCTCGTTATGGAGGCTTACGGGAGCGAATCATGGATGAAGCTCATAAGACACGATACTCCATTTATCTCGGTGCTACCAAGATGTATCATGACATGAAAAAGTATTACTGGTGGCCGGGTATGCAGCGTGATGTAGCGGAGTATGTGGGCAAGTGCCTTACTTGCTTGCAAGTGAAGGCAGAGCATCAAAATCCATACGGGAAGATCCACCTTTGGATATACTGAGTGGAAATGGGATCACATAACCATGGACTTCATTACGAAGTTACCGTGTATGGAAAGAGGGTACGATACTATATGGGTGATAGTTGATCGTCTAACGAAGAGTGCCCACTTTCTACCGATCCGCGAGACGTATTCTTCCAAGAGGTTGGCAGATCTATTCATCAAAGAGATCGTAACACGTCATGGTGTACCGGTGTCTATCGTGTCGGACCGGGATACTCGGTTTACATCCAAGTTTTGGAAGAGGTTTCATGATGCAATGGGTACGAGGTTGCATATCAGTACGGCTTACCATCCTCAGACAAATGGTCAGTCGAGGAGGACTATACAGATGCTTGAGGATATGCTCCGAGCATGCGTCATTGATTTTGGAGGAAGCTGGGATGAACCCTTATCGTTAGCTAAATTCTCATACAACAACAATTATCATGCCAGCATTGGCATGCCACCGTATGAAATGCTATATGGTAGAAGGTGTAGAAAGCACGTGTGTTGGGGAGACATCAGGCAGAAAGAGCTGGGTGGTATTGAAGTCATTGAGGCTACGACTAAGAAATTGAAGAAGATCAAAGCCTTTATGAAGGCGGCGAAAGATGGAAAAAAGTCGTATGCCTATAAAAGGCGTAGACCGATTAAGTTCAACGTGGGTGATAAAGTCATGTTGAAGGTCTTACCTTGGAAGGGGGTCATCCGTTTAGAAAGAATGGTAAGCTGAGCCCGTGATATATAGGACCTTTCCGAATTATTGCACGAGAAGGAGAGGTGGCCTATCGATTGGAGCTACCTGATGAGTTAAGTGGAATTCATCCAACATTCCATGTATCTCATCTGAGAAAATGCCTAGCTAATGAAGACACGATTGTACCACTAGAAGACATTGAAGTAGATGAGCGGCTCAACTATGTAGAGCAACCAGTGGCAATCATAGACCAGAAAGAGAAGAGGCTACAAAATAATGTGGTTCCACTGGTGCGTGTGCAGTGGAGGCATAGGAAGGGATCTGAGTCTACATAGAAAACTGAAGAAGAAATAAGACAGCATTACCCATAACTATTTGAAGAATGATAGGTTTCGGGGACGAAACCTCTATAAGGGGGGTGGACTTGTAACACCTGAAAATTTTAAAAAAAAAAAGAAAGGAAAAGAAAAGTATCTTGAAAGAAAAGGTAATGGACACAAGTGGAGGGGGTAAAGTGTACAAAGTACAAAACACTATTATTTTATGTTTATAAGGGTATGGTTGCCCATGCATCTGCTTTTTCTACACCCACTTTCAGGTTTTTCAAGAAGAAGAAGCTGATTTTGCTAAGGTGAGTATTTACTTGCGTTCTTGGTTCGGTTTCAGCTGAATTTTCGGCTTGTGGACCGATTCTTATGTGTTTTTGTGCTTGGTTATGTGTTTTTGGTGTCTTTAAGTTGTTTGAACTCTTTGTGCCCTCAAGTTCGGTGGAGTTAAAAAGGATAATCTCAAAGATAAAGTAAAAGAATAAAGCTAAAGTAAAGATAAAGTAACTAATAAAGAAATGATAAAGTAAAGCTAAAGTATGTTAAAGTGTATGTTAATGATAAAGTTTTGTTAAAATAATTTGCCAAAGTAAACCTAGAGCTCACTCAGCATCGCTGACTTTTGTATGCTTATTAGATTGACAGGTATGCTACAGAAATAAGAGGTGAGCTTGGCATGGATTGGGAAGCTACCTGGCATTGGTCAAGACTGCATCCTGGTATAGAATTTTAGATAGATAGCTAAAATGATCTTTTTTATGTAAATGTTTAACGATGGAAATTTTGTATGTTTCGCTGCTTACATTAATGAAATTTGATGTTCGAGAACTCGTGTTTCTGATGTCCAAATCCAACCGTGAGGTTTCCCGGAACAGGGCCTTACAAAAAGTTAAAAAGGATCTATATATTCTTTACTCTTTTTTGTTGTGAAATCATCTGCTTGCTTTGATTAGTGCACTGCATGGATTATTAGCTTGCTTTGCTTAGTGCACTACATGGATTATCAGCTTGCTTTGCTTAGTGTAATGCATGGTTTTACTATCTTGCTTTGCTTGATGCACTGCATGGTTTATCAACTTGCTTTGCTTAGTGCACTGCATGGTTATGTTAGCTTGCTTTGCTTAGTGCACTACGTGGTTATGTTAGCTTGCTCAATGCTTGTATTAGCTTGCATTGCTAAAAGGCATGAATACTATATGTTATCCATGAATACATAAGTGACAATGATTGTGACATAAGTGGAGAATAATGATTGTAATAATGTTTGCTTTATTATATACGTTCATAACACTCCACCTCAGACATATTACCGTTAATTATACATAGTAACAACATAATTTAGGATGTTGTTAAAATGATACTTCATAACCTATAAGATGAATTGATACAACTAGATCAAGTATACTGTCTTATTAGAAACCTTACCAAGAAAAACCCATTAGAACAAACTTATTCAATAAAAAAACGGTGCGGCATGTATAATGCTCCCTCTCATTATAATGTCTCTTCTTTAAATGAAAGGAAACTATCTTGTATGAAAGTTGCTAGAAAACTATGTAGTCACCATTTGTTGCTTAATCTCTTCATATATTATTCGTTAAGTTGAACAATGTCGTATAATCTTCATGTAAAACTTCCATGGCCTCTCCTGTGAATAAAATTTCATATGATCCATAGTGGCGTTGTGTTATATTGCTTTAATCTACAGACTAACTAAACTTGTTTTGTCAGGTTAGTAAAATATAAACAGTATCATGTGTACCTTAAGGATTTATGTAACACCCAAAAATTTTAATAAAAAGAAAGGAAAAGAAAAGTATCTTGAAAGAAAAGGTAATGGACACAAGTGGAGGGGGTAAAGTGTACAAAGTACAAAACACTATTATTTTATGTTTATAAGGGTATGGTCGCCCATGCATCTGCTTTTTCTAGACCCACTTTCGGCTGGAAACAAGAAAGAAGAAGGAAGAGCAGTTCTCTCGGGTTTTTCAAGAAGAAGAAGCTGATTTTTCTAAGGTGAGTATTTTCTTGCGTTCTTGGTTCGGTTTCAGCTGAATTTTCAGCTTGTGGACCGATTCTTATGTGTTTTTGTGCTTGGTTATGTGTTTTTGGTGTCTTTAGGTTGTTTGAACTCTTTGTGCCCTCAAGTTCGGTGGAGTTTTGCTTGAAGGTTGCAATTGGTGAGTTCTAGATCCCCGATTTTGTGTTTTTAAACTTCTTTGGGGCTGAAAATGCATGTAAAAATGTTTTTACAACTTGTATGTATGATAACCGTATGTATGTTGTGTTTGGTTAGTTGTATTTCTTGGATTTAGGCTTGTTTTAGGAGCTTAGAATGATAGATTTAAGTTATGAGCATGTTAGAATGATGTTTGGGACTAGAAATAATTTAGAAACACGTATGTCTGCTGCCCATGCGCCCCAACAGTGATAGGATCAAAATGGATCGATCTGTGATGATATAGTGATACAATTCAATCAAACAAGCACAAGTAATCAAATCTAAGCAAACATATCACAAAAATTCATAGTTTCATTGATAGAATGCATAGAAAGTACAAGTGTAGAAAGAAAAACAGGTGCAACTCGTTCAAAGATATTCTCAGGTGTTCTAAGATGTATCTCTCTCTCTATTCCTACACATACCTTATCTATGCTATTTATACTATCAATACAAAAGGAACAAATATTTACAAAATAGTCCCTATACTATGACAAAAACTATACAAGACACATAAAGACTAAATGTTAATCTTTAAGAAGCATCTACAATACTCCCCCTAAGATTGACATTGTCTTCGGTCTTCAAAATCAATCTTCAGTCTTCAGATCTTTGCCTTCAATCTTATTATCTTCTATCTCTGTCTTCTCTTTTATCTTCAGTCTTCATAAATCAAAAAAGTCTTCAGTCTCTTCTTTTATCTCTAATACTGGCTTCTCTCTATAAAGTTCTTGTTCTCTCAGAGCTTTATCAATAGCTGACTTGAACTTGCTAGCTAAAATTCTTTGCTCAGGTTTAGCTTCATTCGTCTTTATCTCCATGCTATTCATCACTTTCAAAGTTTGCTTTGAGAGTCCTGCAATATCCACATTAGCATAACACTCAATAGGTTTTGGATTATTTTTACAGTGAATCTCTAACACTCCTTTGCTTGAAATCCGCATGAACTCAATATCTTTAAGATCTTTCTTCACAATATTGGCATAAGCTAAGGCTTTCCTCAGTGATATTCTCTCCATTGTTGCATTCATCACTTTAATGATCGATAGAAAATACTTCTTATCATTCTCTGCTGTTTCTGGAACAACCTTATCAAATTTTTGTATACATAAGAATGATATGTAACTTGGATGTAAAAGTTTTAACTCAAATACTCCAAATAAAGTAATCATATCATGATCCCAATCATTCAAATCTCTTACTAACTTTAGCTCAAATGTATCTGCATTGTAGAACCATCTCAAGATTGGTTTCGATTGTTGTTCCATCAATGACTTTGAGTCCTGGATTTGTAACTTTCTTAAAGTATTGATCACTAAATGGTCTAAGAATTTTCTTCTCCTACGTCTTTCTCAACACCTTTTCTCTTCTTCTTTATTGTTTGAAAATATTCCTTATCTTCTTGATCACATCGGGTTTGTAAAAATGAACTCATTCTGTTCATCCCTCTGTGAAGTAACTCGATAAATAATTCACCACGTTTAGCTTTTAATGATTAATCAATGGCAATTTGTCTAACTCTTTCAAATCTTGAACTGGCAGTTTAATAATACTTGAAAAGAAATGATAAACATCACAAATTGCATTAACCCTCTTAATTAAGAATGCATCAAACACTTCATCATATTTCCAAGCTACGATGACCTCCTTAGTGGTATCCGGAACAATCATAGCATTCAACAATTCAGAAATGGATTGTCCTTTTTCTAATACATTACACACTAGGTCACCAGCGGATCGTGCTTTGTTCCATAACTGTTTCTGTTCCAAAGAGACCTGATATGTTTGCTTTTCAGTCTCAGGAAACATTTTCATCAGCTATTTTCTTTGTTCATGAGCTGAACTTGTCATAGCCATAGATTTAATCTCCTGAGGCTTCAAAATCTTTGTTCTCTTTGTAATTCCAGATATTGAGGATTGTCCATATCCAGCACTATCATCTTGTTTGTTTGTCTTTTAGTTTCTTGGAAACTTCTTACTAAGTTCCTTAATGATTCACCTTGCAATCTGTTCAATTTCTTTCATGGATAATTACGCGACTGTAACCACATTTTGAGTGCAGTAATGCTCGTATCATCAGGGTTAGGATGATACAACTCAGATGTAGACAATTCTTCAATGTTAATGCTTTCTTGTAATGGGTTCCACTCCCCATGTTCTACTATGATCTCGTAATTGGAGCAACCGATTCAGCCGTTATACATTTCTCAAATTTTCATTTATTTGAGATACGGTCAACCCATCAAGAAAAACTCTATTGTACTTCATTCTTTTAAGATAATTGTATCTTTCTTCCATATTTACAGGTGCATCATCATGACTTATGTCAATTGGAGAATAATGTTCATCTACATTGGCTTCAACCAGATCTTCATCATCTAGAACTTCATTATACCATTCATCATCAAATTCAGCTTCTATATCATCTAAAGCTCTAATGGTTTCTTGTATATCCGAATCGTCTTCATCTATACTTGCATATTCATCAATCACTTTTTGAACTTTGGATGATGATTCAGGTAGTACTGAAACATCAATATCATCTAATTTTCTTTTTCCTTTATCCACTTCAAGTATTCTTTCAACATCAATAGGTGTTATCTTAGATATAATCATCATATCTGGAGACGGAGATTTTTCCTTTTCCTTCATCTTTTCTAACTCTTCTTTCAAACTTTTATTTTCTTCATTCAGCTTCTTAAGATTTTCCTCCATAAGATCATAATCTCTCATCATCACTTCAAAGGTTTTCACATTATCTTCTTTGCTTTTTATCATCTCTTCAATCAGTTTATCTTTCTTTTTCAACTCTTCTTGTATTTTTTCATTAAATGCCTTTAATTCTTCAATTTCTTTCAAACACTTTGAATTTTCTTCTTTCAGCTTATCAATAGTCTGCTAAAATTTAACCTCCTCAGTTACATTCACTTCTTGTTGAGGTTCATTTACAAATTCATTATGAATTGTAGCTTCAATAACTTCAAATTCTTAAATAGCTCATGAAACTCAAATTGTTCATTGGTGTCTACCATCTCTTCAATCATACTTTCAATTTCTTCAACAGATTGTTTTTCACCTTGATTAATTTCTTTAGTATCATTATCATGAATCTCTTCAGTAGCTTGGTCAATTTCTTGTACATCTTCCTCACTTTCATCATGAATTTCTCCAGTAACTTGCTCAGTTTCATCTACATCATCATGTATATCTTCATGAGCTTCTTTAATAACTTGCTTATCTTCTTGAATATCATCATCATGATCTATTTCCATTCCATCACCATGATGACCACCATCATCATCATCATCTTCAGAAGAACTTGAACTATCTTCATCAGTCTCATCATCTTCATCAGGTAATACTTTAATAAGATCAGCAGGGTCAATGGGTTCTTCTTCTGTCAGATAGTAATGATCAATAGTAATATCAACTTCATCATTAGCCACATTCCTTATGTAATCAAACAGTGGTATATTTTGAGCACCAGTGACTATAGCAAGTCTTTTATATGAAATTTCATACATGTGCTCTAGTATCAAAGTTTCACCACTCATACCATACACACGTATGTCTGGATACTCTTCATTTATGATCATCTGAAGAAATCTAGGATACATGAGATACTTGTTCCTAATTCCCTTTTCCAGATTAAAGATAACACCATTTAGAATCCACTTAGACATATTGAATCTCCGGTTGGTTGCAAGTGCTATGATAGGAGAAGCTATGTCTACTGGGAAAGAGTTCCATCCAGCACTTCTTTTAGACATACAATGTTGAAATATGTAACATAACAATTTCCAGTGGTTATAAACTCTCGCTCTGAAGAATTGTTTCTTTGGAAAATGATCAGGATGACCCATTTCCATGAATATCTCTCTACATTCACTAAAAGTCAATTCAGATAAATCTTCTAGATCATTTGGTCCTAACCTCAATGCTTGCCTTATTGAGTCTTCAGATACTTCAATCATTCTGAAGTTTGTTATAAATCCTCTCAATACTTTTCTTCCTTCATCATTTACTTCAACAGTTGCAGTGGACCAAAACTTTTTGATCAGTCTGGAGTAGATCACTGGCTGCTAGCACATAGCATATACATAGTTAGTCCTTAGTAAAAATCTAATGACCTCTTCATATCCAGTGGCTTCCTGAACATCTTCATTGAGAAAAGCAGCCACATTATGCTTCGGATCAAACTTCAGCCATCTACAAAAATTGAATAAGAAATTTAGTCAAGTTCAATTCCAAGACTTAAATTCAATGAATGTTTATTGAAATTAAAAAAAAATTATTATGTTTTAAAAATTTTAATCTAACTTGTACTTAAAAAAAAATCTAAGTGTTAAATGATCTTGTTCAAGACAAATTTCATTCAAGTTAGTATGTGAATGATTTAAAAACATATTCATTCAATGAATTCTTTTCGAAAACAGATTAAATCATGATTTTATTATTAATTTCATTTTATCAAAAATTCAAACTTTTGACTGTTCATCTTCATCCTTCGACTGATGAATACATCAACAAATTCAAAGTTGATGAAAAATCGATTTTAATGCATCAATGAGGACGAAATCATGTTTCCATTAACATTCCATCATCAATTTTAGTTCATTATACTCATTTCATTCACAAGTTTAACAGATTCAATCTAGGGTTCGTGCTCCCTAATAGGTTCGATACGCCCAATCAAATCAACCTATTAAACTGAAATTCTTATGATTTTGATCATAAACTTACGTTTAGAATATGATATAAAGACTATTAAATGCAAGACAAGATCAGAAACCTATTGAAATACGTGAATTAGGGTTCATCGAGTGTCTGGGTTTATGAGTGTTTCGGGGTTTTGAGAATGAAATGTCTGAAATTGCAGAGTGTTGCTTTTATACTAAGTGAAATTTTAAGGCGCATGAGCACTATTTGTGTGCATGAGGTCAGGCGCATAAACACTGTTTGTGCGCATGGAATTGATTTTCACTAAGTATTTAGGCGCATGAGCACTGTTTGTGCGCATGGGCTTAGGCGCATGAGCACTGTTCAGATGCATAAGCACTGTTTAGGCGCTTTTGCACTGTTCAGGCGCATGAGTCTAGATGAAACGCCCAACACTTGGTAATTTTCACTTTGATAAGTCCAAATCTTGAAAGTCTGGGTACTGTTCAGGCGCATGAGAAAGGTAAAACGCCCAACACTTAACCTTTCAGACTTATGACAACTGTTTAGGCGCATGAGCAGGTCTGAAACGCCTAACACTTGTACAAATCTTGAAAAATCATCATGCTCCTAATCTTGGACTTATGAACACTGTTTAGGCGCATGAGATGACTTTCATGTGTCTAACACTTGTAATTTTCAGATCTTTCATCTGTACACTGTTTAGACATATTAGCACTGTTCATGATTAATATTTAAACAATTTATCATATTTTGACTTTAAATAGTCAAATTTTGACTTTCATCCAAAATTTACATAATTGACCCTTAATTTTGAACTTTTCACATTTCAAATTTTTTTTATTTTTATTTTGAATTTTTAATTTTTTTTTATTTTGACCTTTTTATTTTTGTCTTAATTTTTCAAAAATAATTTCCCGTCATTTTAATCTCTAGTTTTTAAAAAATATTCTCATATTAAACTGTTGCAAGAAGCTTTTCCACTTTAAAATGTTTTTCAGGTTCATTTTTACATTATGTCAAACACACACATGCTTGAACTTTTTAGCTTCATCCTTTCCATCCAAAACATTTAAATTTTGATTTTCATATCTTGAAATTTGAGAATCAATTTTCTAGACACTTTTCCTTTTAACTTTTTTTACTCCCCCTAAACTTTTAAGTTTAACAAAACTTAGAAGTTTCTTGAATTTTTCACATGAAGATCACACTAATCATTACTAATATGCTTGCACACAGAAAACAAGTAAAAAATCAAAATTAAAGCAGAATAAAAATCTAATATTTACAAATAAATCAATGTCTGTAGTGAGATCATATTATATAAGATCAGCACATTGAAATAAAAAAATGATGGATAGTCACAGACAGTGAATAAATACCTGATCAGGTGTGTTCCAGGTCAGCATTTCTGCAGTAAAGGAGGCATAAGATCTAAGGACAGAAAATGAGTGTCAGCACACTTACTTTTTCAATTCTTGGATTGTTTAAGGTACAATTAGATATGACATTATGCAGTCACACTTAGACTTAGAGAGGTTAATTCTCATAAAGATATACAAGAAGTCACTGTTCTCAACTTGTTAACCTGACATATACTATAACCAGATCTCATTTGGTGTTTGTGAACAATGGCATCTTGTTGCATCAGTGAGAATTTCCAGGTCTGTAATCACTTACTACAAAGGATATCTCATCACTTCAGGTCTATGATGACTCATAACAGAGAAGTGTTAGATGCATTAAATAATTAGAGCTCAATGGTTATTCATATCATCATCAGGTGTGAGATTATGTCTTAACAAGCAATCAATTTGAGAAATCAACACTACTCATTAGTGCTAAGATAGACATACATGAATGCATGAGTGATTTAGTTTAATCACAAGAATTTACTTTTTCAGTCTAATTGCATGAACTTACTTGCACATCATATCTGATCATGCCAGACTTTAGTCGAAAGCGAAGTATGCAACTGATAAAACTAATGTATCTATCATTTCTCACATATTACAATGACAAATTCATCCTAAATAATGAATTAACAAAGAAATACTTATTTTTGTAGTTTTTGTTTTATATTTTATCTTTTGATTTTTCAATTTTCTAATTTTGTATTTGGTTTTACTTTTTCTGAAAACATGCATACATAAAAATACAATCAGGCAATTTAATTTTGACAGGTTCTCTGGCTGTGTCCTATTCATATAAGGGAGGGTTCTTGATTATATTTAGACTCAATTAACTGAAATTCTCAAAAACTAGTTTTTAAATGTGGTTAATAAGACCAATTGACTCTACCAAATACTCAAACCGTCCTGGTAAGAAGGATTTAGTAAAAAGGTCAGCCAACTGTTTTTCAGTTTCAATTTGAATCAAAATGATTAACCTTTTTCAGAGTTATCTCTGAGAAAATGATATCGAATCTTGATATGTTTTATTTTTGAATGTTAGATAGGATTAGCTGTAATGAACATAGAAGCAGTGTTATCAATGTAAATTGGAGTTTAAGAAAGTTGAACTCGTAATCCAGCAGTTGGTTTTGCAACCAAAGGATTTGAGAACATCCTGCTGAAGCAGCTATGTACTCAGCTTCTACGGTTGAAACGGAGACATTTGTTTGTTTCTTACATTGCCATGAGACTAATCTGGGTCCTAAAAACTAACACCCACCCGTAGTTGATTTTCATCGTGACAACATCCTCCATAATCACTATCAGTATACCCATATAACTCGAAGTTGCCTTCATAAGGATACCATAATCCCAATGAAGGTTTACCTTTGAGATACCTGAATATTCTTTTGACAGCAATTAAATGAGATTCTTTCGGGTCTAATTGATACCTTGCACAGACACAAACAGCATACATTATGTCTGGTCTAGATGCAGTGAGATACATCAAAGAACCAATCATAGATCTGTATAAAGTTGGTCTACAGATTTTCCTTTCAGATCAGGTTCAATCTTGGTGTTTACGTCAGCTGGAGTCCTTATTGACTGACAATCTTGCAGTTTAAATTTCTTTAAGAGTTTATCAACAAACTTCTCTTGAATTATGAAAATTCCATCTGTAGATTGCTGACTTGAAGTCCGAGAAAGAAGTTTATTTCTCCCATAGAACTCATTTGAAATAGAGACTTCATTATTTCTTGGAATTCATTGCACAGTTTTGGACATGTAGAACCAAATATGATATCATCGACATGCACTTGTACACATAAGAGATCATCAGCATCCTTCCTTATGAATAAAGTTGGATCGATTTTCTCTCGCGTATATCCATGTTGGATTAAGTGTTGTGACAATGTTTCATACCAGATTCTAGGAGCTTGATATAGAACATATAAAGCTTTGCTTAGCTTGTACACACGATGTGGATATTGTGAATCTTCAAAACCCGGAGGTTGCTTTACATACACATCATCGGTGATCGGTCCATACAAAAATGCACCTTTTACGTCCATTTGATACACTTTGAATTTCATGAATGATGCATAAGCCAGGAAGACCAAATTGATTCAAGTCTTGCAACTAGAGCAAATACTTCATCATAATCTATACCTTCTTCTTGAGTGTATCCTTGTGCAACAAGTCTCGTTTTATTTCTAATAACAATTCATCGATCATCAGTTTTGTTTCTGAACAACCACTTTGTGCCTATGGCATTTTCTCCTTCAGGAAAATCCACTAGATTCCACACTTCTTGTTTGCGGAATTGAAGTAATTCTTCTTGCATAGCCTCAATCCAACCATTGTCCTTTAATG
The DNA here is from genome assembly GCA_025506505.1 of Flaveria sonorensis. Classification (NCBI taxonomy): domain Eukaryota; kingdom Viridiplantae; phylum Streptophyta; class Magnoliopsida; order Asterales; family Asteraceae; genus Flaveria; species Flaveria sonorensis. Next base: position 11,475,196 of record CM046435.1, read on the forward strand.
CTTCGGTAATGTTTTTAGGAACAATTTGAGAAAGAAAACACGAGTATAAACAAACATTTGCTTGTTCTGATTTGCTCCTCATAGTTCTCACATTCAATGGACCTGTAATCTGAGATGTTGGATGGTTCTTGTGGATACGAGATGTTGGAATCTCACTCCCTTGAATATGAACATCCAGATTGGTTTGGTTCAAGTTGGAAAGCTGATGCAATAGGCTTGAAGAATATGGATTGAAATTAGGAACTTGAGTCGGTGAGTTGATAAAGTAATCAAGATTACCAGAATCAACTACATCACCAGAAATAGATGAAGTTCCAGACTCAGGTTGTACAATTTCTATACCATCATTAGGAATAGGTTGTGAAACATCTTGATTTTCTGAAACAGAATGATCTTCATTTTGTTGAGAGATATCATCATTATTCAAATGAATTATTGAGTCTCTAACAAAAGAAAAGAAAGGATAATCTGGGCTTGAATCATCTGCATCGTCAGAATCTGAATCAAGAAGTTTTGATCAATGTTAGATCTAATCAAATAACCAAGCTGGACCATTTGAAACTGATGGAAAAGAGTTTTCAAGGAATTTAACGTTGAATGTTTCAAGTATAACATTTGTCCTAGAGTTATAAACTCGATAGGCTTTTGAAACAGATAAATATCCAACAAAAAATCCATCATCAGATTTTGCATCAAATTTTCCTAGCTGATCACTTGAATTTAAAATCATAACTGGACAACCAAAAGATTTAAGAAAATCTATGTTTGGTTTCTTGCCAAACATCAACTCATATGGAGTTTTCAGTTTGTCTTTCACATTTAAAGTACGATTCTATACAAAACACGTAGTAGATATGGCTTCATCCCAGAAAGTGATAGGAATTTTTGCATCTGCTAACATGGATCGTACAGCCTCAATCAAAGTTCTGTTCTTCCTTTCAGCAACTCCATTTTGTTGTGGAGTTCTGGAAACACTGAACTGAGGATCGATTCCTTTTTCTGCACAGAACATGTCAATATTAGCATTTTTAAATTCCGTTCCATTATCACTTCTTCTTATTTTTACTTTTTGATCTAATTGATTTTCAACTTTTATGATGAATTCTTTTAATAGTTCAGTCATTTCAGATTTAGTATTCAAAAATAAACCCATGAAAATCTTGTAAAGTCATCAATGATAACTAAACAATATGATTTCCTTCCAATACTCTTCACGTTGGTTGGTCCAAAAGGTCCATATGCAACATCTGAAGGGGTTTGGAATTTGTCTTTATCTGCTTGGGCTTATAAGACGCTCTATGCTGCTTCCCCTTTAAACATGCTGAGCAGTGATCAGTAGTGGCAAACTTCTTTGTTGTAAGGCCGATAACATGATTTCCTGCTACAAGCTTGTTCATATTCTTGAAGTTGGAATGCCCGAGACGTCTATGCCAAAGCTGACTTTCGTCATTTGAAGCTTGAGCAATGAGGCAAGTTGTTTCTGTAAATGGATAAACTTCAGACATATCCAGCTTATATACATCTCGATCTCTAACAGCTTTAACAACCACGCATTCCTTGCTAATATGAAAACCAGGCTTCAAAATATAGCAATAAGAATCATCAAAAAGGACAGAGTAGGATTTATCACAAATTTGGGATACGCTTAACAAGTTAAAGTTTAACTGTGAACAGTAGTTGACTTTATCGAAACTTATTATCCCGTTGGATACTGTTCCTTCTCCTGTTTTTTTTCCTCCTGCATCACCACCGAAGGCGACGTGCGTACCATCCTTTAACTTAAAGTCTTGTAACAAGGCATGATTGCATGTCATGTGCCGGCTACACCCGCTATCCACATACCATGTGTTGATTGGTCTTCTCGGGCGTACCTACAAAACAAGGAAATTAAGTTGAGTTATCTACCCAAGCCGAGATGGTCTTGGGTTTTCCAAATTTATCAACAATTGTAAATTGTTTGAAATGAAGTTTGTTTACATCAGCCTTATTTTTAATGAATTTACCAATTCTGTTATTATTCACAAATTTTTATTATTTGGAAAATTCATATCTTTTGAATAATCAATTTTTGAAAAACTTTTATTTTCAAAATTTTTATTATTCATTCTTACAGACCTTGGAATGAATTGATCTTTAAAGTATTGTTTTGGTCTCACCAAATCATTTCTTTTGAAAGATTTCATGCCTAAGGAAGGTTGGTTTGTTAATCTTTGAAACCCAACATTTTGATTTCTTTTGTATTGAGGATCAACATAACCTTTTCTCACTGGTGAAGTGGCAAATCCTTTTCTCGATGAACTCTTTCGAAAGTAACAAATTCAGTATTGTGAGTTCGTTCATCACAGTATGTATAATACTTATTAAAATAGCACTCTGATGTTGAGTGATTTCGCATGTCGCATATGTGACAGTACTTGTTGAAAAAGCATTCAGCAGTGTTGTGATTGTACATGTCACATATTTCATAGTACCTCTGTGGAGTGTTAAATAATTGTTTATTAACTTTTGATGTTGACGCAACATTTGTTCCTTGTTTAGGTTTAGGCGTCAAAAAGTTAATCTTTTGTTTTTGATTTGACATATTTTTCTTTTGCACATTTTGTTTTGTCTTTTGAACATGAACTTCATTCTTTGTTTCCTTAGATACAAATCTTTAAACGACAACGGAAGACTTGGAATCTAAACCTGTTTTCAGATCAGAGGTTGATTTGTACTTAGGAGTTTTCTTAACATCTTAAATTGAATTCATGTTTAACATACCAACAGACACAAATTTTATTGGTTTAAATTTATTTGTTTGATTTGTTGTCTGTGTCTGTTTTTCTTTAATTTGATCATTTTAGCTTTATTCATTTTTCTTCTTCTTCTCTGGTTCCTTGATTTTGTGGAACTTGATTTTACTTGAGATTGATCATCTTCAGTGGATGAGTATTTTTCATTTTCTTTCTTTTCTGGTCCTTTTGTCATTTAATAAATTCAAGATTATTTAGACCATATGAGTTAGAATCTTCCGATGTTATATCTTCTTGTTTAGCTTTATCTTTGGTTTTGGAGTTTTGGTTATCATTTTTAGTGATTACTTCCTCCAAGACAGATTCTTTTGGAACAAAAATTTTCTTGCTTTTTGGTCTTGGTTCATAAGATTTGACTTTAACCGGATGACCGTTTTTGATCTTTTCTGTATCCTTTTCTTTAAAAATTTCTACATTAGCTTTCTCTTCTTCATTATCAGAAATCTTATTCTTGTTTTGGAAAGCTTTGAGTTTTGCCTTATTCTCAGGAGAGTGATCGTGTGTATTAAAGTTTTCTGCAAAGAGTTAGTTATAGATTCAGGCATTGGTTCGTGAGTGAAACCTAATCCTGCTTTTTGTTTATCTTTTCTTTCATTTACCAGTTGTTCCACGATTGTTTTGGAACTTTTGACTTTAGCAAGATCAACTTGAGTAGCAGCATGTGCTATTTCTCCTGTTCTAAGTTTTTGGTCATTTCTTCAAGTTGTTTAGAAACTATTTCTAGTTCTTTCAAAGTTTTGTTCCATGAAGTTTGTAAAGAAATGATCTTTTCATCTGACACTTTATGATCATTTTTGAGTTTATTATGCATCAATTCCTCTTGCTTAAGTTTTTCACATATTTTATATGAGTAATTTCTGTAGTATTCAACATGTTCAAAGCAAGATTTTGTGCATAGTTTTTCTCTTACTTCTGATGGTATTTCAGGATATTTAGGAGGAGAGGTCTTAGAGTTAGAATTTTCAACCTTTGGTTGATCAGACATTGCCATCAATGCAACTTCTTCTGAATCCTCTTTAGGATTAGATTTATCACTCCAATCGTATTTTTCTTCTTCATTTTCAGAATCATATTTAGCCTTTGGATCACTATCTTCTGACCAATCTTCTCCTTGAACTTCTGCAATAAGAGATAAACTAGAAGTTAGATCAGTAGTAAATTGCTCAGCATAAGCACTCCAATCATATCCATCTTTAATATTGACAACTAGAGCTTTCTTAGGCTCTTCAGATGACTTAGATTCATCTTTCAGTTCAGTCATTGGTAAGCTTTGGTATGGTTTCTGGAATGTCTTCTAAGATTGTTGTTGAAATCTCTGATTGCTTGAACTTGGTTGGCCATTCCCTCCTTTGTTCCTTGGAGCTTTGCATTCTCTTGAAAAGTGGCCATAACTATTACAGTTGAAACACCTTGATTTTGACTTGTCAAATCCTACAGTCTTGTTTGCACTTGGCTTGTAGTTTCTGTTGACATAGGAGTGTTTCTGAGTTATATGCAATCATCACCATTTGCCAATTTAGATCCATTTTTTCTACGTCATCTGGGTCCATCTCGAATAAGTCCTGCAAAACAAAATCCAATTGTGTTAGATGACTAACCTGATATGCTTGAAAACTAGCCATAAAAGCAGTAAAAGCATATTTGGACTCTTCATCCTGTAATAGGATGTTAATGACATCTTTAAATTTGCTAGATTTAGCAGAGTTAACAGATGGAGTCTTAGTTTGAGGTTTAGAACTTTGAGGCATAGGAGGAGACTGAGGTTGAGGCTGAGATGTATAAGCAGGTGCACTTGTATAAGAAGAATCAGTAAAGAACCCTGCTCCTATAAACAGATCACCCTCTTCTTCTGGTAAACTTTCCTTCTTAGCCATGAAAGCATTCTCCACTGTATTGGCTGGTGATGCAACATATTTATACTATGACATTGATGTTGCTCTGTCATTATTTCTTGAGCTTTCATCAATTTCAACTGACTCAATCTTGGCTATCAAGAGATCTAGATCCATGGAAAATTTCTCAGTATGCTTTAACAGTGTGACTGTTTGCTTCCATGAAGATGGAAGAGCATTGAGAAGCCTAAAGTTCAGATCTTTTAAATCATTCTTGATACCAGCCGTTGACATCTTAGTTGTCAGTTGTACAAATCTATTCATCATTTGGTTGATAGTTTCACCAGACAAATGCTCAAATAGCTCTAACTGTCTCTTCAATTTCTGCTTCTTGAGATCTTGAATCTCCTTACCACCTTCACAGATAATCTTCAAGCTTTGTACATAGTATATCCTGTTTGATAACCATCAAGTCTTGTCAAGACCTCAAGTGGAAGTCCTTTACACATCAGAGAATAGGCTTTTATATCATTTTTAACTTTCCTAAGATCATCACCTGTAATCCATCTTCAGGATATGGTTCCTGAGATCTTTAGTGTAAACAAAACCTCTATCAGGACCATCTGAAGTTATAGGAATGTGAGGTCCTTTTTCTATTGACTTCCATAAGTCGGTGTCAATAGAATTAAGGTGATGTTTCAATCTAAGTGACCAATTCTTAAAATTAGCTCTGTTCTTCAGTTTAGGAACTCTGTTCTCTAAGTCTTCTGATTTCACCATTTTTAATTTTTGATTTTAGAAAAAGATTTGTTTTTGTTGTTTTAAATTTTGAATTAAAACAATGAAATGAAAATATTTTTTGATTTTTAAGTTTTTGAAAAAATTCTGAAAAATTTCTAAGTGTTGATGTTGATACGCCTAAACAGTGATGAAGCGCCCAAACAGTTGACTTAGAAACGCCCAAGGGATTGCCTTAGGAAGAATTCTCAAAAACGCCCAAGCTGAAATGCGCCCGAACAGTTGTGAAACGCCCAAACAAATGTCAGACGTCTGGGTGTAAAAACGCCCAGACAGTTCAAAAAACGCCTCAACAGTTGTATTGTGCCTAGTCCACACTGGTAATACGCCCCAATAGTGGTAAAACGCCTTATCCAAAAATGCCTTAACAGTGCAAAAACGCCTGAACAGTTGTCAAGCACCTAACACTTAGGCAATTTTCAGTAGTGTTTTGACCTAATGCGCTAACTTCAATAGATTCAAACGAACTCAGATCTTCTGAAATCCTTCAAAACTTGATAAATTGACCTAAAATCCTCCAATTAGGTAGGAATTCGATCAATTAACATTCCTCTAACTTTAGTTTCATCAAATAACAACAATAAATCGATCTTTGGCTTGAAAATCAGTTCGACTGATGAAGAACAAGTTCGAACACTGATTTGAACAATTCACTGAATTTGAACGAATTGAACTGAAAATTGTGATTCAATTCATGTTTCTGATGATGAAACACAACTGAAATCAATAATTCTTTGATTGAATTGCTTATCAATCACAGATTCAAGTGATTTTATGAGTTCGACAGTTTGAAGAAACTCAATCACTGAACCAATAGCTCTGATACCATTTGATAGGATCAAAATGGATCGATCTGTGATGATATAGTGATACAATTCAATCAAACAAACACAAGTAATCAAATCTAAGCAAGCATATCACAAAAATTCATAGTTTCATTGATAGAATGCATAGAAAGTACAAGTGTAGAAAGAAAAACAGTTACAATTCATTCAAAGATATTCTCAGGTGTTCTAAGATGTATCTCTCTCTGTATTCCTACACATAGCTTATCTATGCTACTTATACTATCAATACAAAAGGATTAAATATTTACAAAATAGTCCCTATACTATGACAAAAACTATACAAGACACATAAAGACTAAATGTTAATCTTTAAGAAGCATCTAAAAACAGGGCTCATGCGCCTAAAGTTTAGCTTAGACGCCTAAGTGCTCATGCGCCTAAGTAAGGCTCATGCGCCTAAGTAGTGCTCATGCACCTGGATTTTTGCCCATGCGCCTAAGTGGTAGGCTCATGCGCCTGATACTTAGCCAAAAAGACTAAGTTCCACCCCATGCGCCCCAATAGTGCCCATACGCCCACTGTCCAAATGCCTAAGTGTACCTCATGCGCCCGAATAGTATCCATGCACCCAGAAAACTGCTCATATGCCTAAGTGTTAGTTCAAGCTCCTAACTTTCCCATGCGCCTAAGTGTTTCCATGCGCCTAAGTGTTGGTGCGCCTGCATAGTACTCATGCGCCTAAAAGACTTAAAAAAATTCTGAAATTTTGCGAAATAGAAATTTTAGGGTTTAACCCTGGATGTTTTGGTGGTTATGTGTGTTGATGTTATGCATGATTATGGCCTGTTCTTATGTTCCATATTACGTATTATTACGTGACTTTACGTGGTGTGTTTATGCTCGTATACGTAAAGTATTATCATAAATGAAGTGAAAGATTAATGTTAGTGAATAGTGGAACTTAATGAATGAATGAAAGCCTTGCAAGCAAAATGAAAGGAGGTTCACAGCCACGGGTTATCAGCTCAACTGTGTGCGGGTTAGCTACCCTATGAGGATGCATGTAGGGTCAATCTTTGAGATTGACGGGACCCTTGTAGCTTGCCCCAGGAGTCAGCTTCGTGCACAATGTTTGGGATCTATTTATAGACCTCAGGGCCCAGTACCAGCTTCGTGCACAATGTTTGGGGTATTGCACATTGGTCTGGTAGAAAGTGAATGATAATGATAAAAGTACAAAATGAATGAGAAGAATGATGAAAGATAATAATGAATATTATCTCGTTATACGTATGATGTGTGATCACGTACGGAAGTAAAGGATTTATGAAAAGGAAGTATTTTAAGAAAATTATATTTTATATATCTAAACAAGAGATTTTAATTCTAAAAACTAAAACACTCTCAACAACGTTGACTTTTATGCATTTTCAGTTGGCAGGTAACTTGTTGTTAATATACGGTATAATACATGAAAGAATAGCGTGCTATTGTTTTAAACATTCATGTTATAACATGTTATTCTCATATAACTACACTTTTATGGTCAATTTCATCATTAAGATAATCATTCTCATTACTAATATTAGTATCATTACAATTTCATCAATTTCATATATGATCATAACTTTTGCAATGATCATTATATTATCGCATCCACTTCATGGAATGGATTGATTTCATATGACTTCCATGATGGTTGTTTCAAATCTTTTATACTCTTTGTAATAAGGCAAATTAAATTTTAATACTCCTAATTATTACTCATTGGCCGATAATAATTCATACTATTGATTTGGTCGGTAACAATCTCAACTTTCATTCTTATTACCAACAACAATCCTAGTAACATAATTATTAAAAATTTATGCTTGATTTCGACTCGATTTCGTTCACAATAATGAATATTAACGAAATGAGAAAACATACAAGTTAAATCGACCAAAAAATATGTACAAATCAAGTGTGAATGTATGATAATTATACTACTGGGACTGTTGTTGGTAATAAAATAAAAGTTGAGATTATTACCGGTCAAATCAATAATATGAATTATTATCGGTCAATGAGTAATAGTTTAAATTCTTAAAATCCAATTTGCCTTTTAATAATATTGCTACTTTATGAGCATATATAAATTGTGATAAATGGAATGTTTTATCTAACCTTTGCTTAGAACTAATCTTATTATCACATAATATCAATTGAGAAGTAATATATGTCCAACTCATGCAAGACTTATCGGTCTTCGATTTTACGATCTTTTGAAATTAATATTAAGATTTAGAGGGCATGACACTTTGGTTTCATATCTAATCATATTTAAACTCTTTCAAAAGAATGATAATGAACCAACTAACTGTGATCCTTTTCTTACTTTATTTCATAATCTTTATATAAATATTTAATGGTAAAAAGAAACATATACAACTAAAATGATGATAATGTATAAGAAAAATAGTTATGCAGTTCCAATATTATAACATAACATTTTTTAAAAAATTATATATTTATTATTGTATTGCATATGATAGAATACTATATGATTATAAAAAGACTATGTTTCCATCAAATATATTATGTTCTTGTTGAAACTATCATTATAAAAACAATACTTATAAACTGCTGTATGAACAATTTATAAAATGACTATAAATTAACCTTTGTAAGAATAATACTTCTGCTTATGGAACCTAACATTTTAATTTAAGTTACATAAATAAATAAATTTCGACTATTTTATTTTTTGGGAACCGTGACTTGACGCAGCATGGGACTTCGAGAGCACAATTTCACGTTTGAGATAAGGTGGCTAAGGGTAGGTGGTGGAGTTGTTCGCTGAAGGGATTGGCTATAAGTGGCTAAAGAATTGGCGGGTGATATCGAAATTAATTCAATCAGAAAGAAGTTTGCATCCTGGTCTCCCCTTGTACGGAGATCTCATGGTCTTGGTAACTAGCATGATTGCCCACACACAACAAGTAAAGACAAAAAGCAACAAGTAAATTCATGTCGATGACATGTTGTAAACAATAACATATTAGCTAGTAATATAGAATGAAAGAATTTGAGAAAGAGATAAAGGTTTCTTCCTTTTCAATTATATCTTTTCACGCATCAAACACATTATTATATAGGTATACAATATGAAGCCGAACATTATGTCACACCCTCAAAATCCACGTGCGGAGTTTTACCGCGAGGCGTGTGAACAAACCAGGATCACAGTCAATAGTTACTCAGAAAGACACTATATGCCACATTTAAAATAAAACCAACCAAAGTTCAAACTTTAAAACCATGAGGAAGCGTTTTGTAAATAAGACAAACCCAAATATAAAAATGCATATTTGGCAAAACATGCGCCAACCCAAACATTTAAACACTCGTAATTAGATACCAACAAACATGTCTTTAAAATAGAGTCTTAGAATGCATGCTGGACCCGTGTGGTGCTCCTAATGGCAAGGAGAGTTAACAACCTGAGAATAGCATACTAAAAATGTCAACACAATGGTTGGTGAGTTCAAGAGTTTGCATTTATCATAAACAATAACATTTGCATAACATAAGAAGTGCATTGAAATAGATAGCTAGTCTATATTCACAAGTAATAACCATAGTGATTTCGCGATCGAAGCTGACTGTGTTGCGTTTGTTGCCTCCCGTCACGACTTACCAGGTCGTGACGATATTTGTGTCTAGGACAATATTGCACCCATTTGACCTCGAGTCGCACAGGTGGGGCTCGTCAGACCCAGTAGTACTACCCAAGATTTCCCGCTAGTTACCATTATTAACGATCCGAAAGTGTGAGGACTATCAAGGTATTAAGCACTATGTTAAAACATACATAGCTTATAATAATAAAATAGCGTTTGAGTACAAGTATGCTACCTCCCCCAAGAAGAAGGTTTATAAAAATAGAGGGGCATGAACTCACCTGGTGTGTAAAGATAATGACTTCAGAGAACTGGTGATAGGTGCAAAGACAACCCTTCAAAGGTTACCTAGAACACGAGAGTACATAAGTACGTGTTCACAGAATCATAATAAAACCCTAAGTGCTTTACAAACCAAAGAACTCAAAGTTTTAGAAGACAAGACACATTTGACCCAGTTGACCCGTTTGACCCGTTGGTGACATTATAGGTGAATTTCCATTCAAACAACATAACAGCCTATCACACATGATTAACATACAAATTGAGTACATATAACACTTCATTAACCACATGTACTAGTTAGATCATCATACAGCCAGATATCATACAAGTCATGCGAATCTCAAACTATTATCATGCTCATAACATCTATAACACAAATAATACACCATACAAGGATCAAATCACGCATCACATGCCATGTGAAGCCACTCACGACTTCACACCCTAAACCCTGCCAATCCTACTAAGTAGGGGCCTCAGATTCGCACGTGTGTATGATGATCATTAACATACCAATTTCCATAGCTCATATCATCCAAAATGTTCATCCTTAATCAACCATCAATCAACAAAAGTCCTAGCTTACCTATATGACTCATACCATGATTTTTCCACAAACAGGCCAAAACAGGTAACAAACCAAATCAACATTCATATAACCTAAATAACACATTTAATCACCTTAGAAACCATCCATGAACACACTAGCATGGTCCTAATGTCCCAAACATACCCAAATCATCATATTTAAGAGATTTCACAATTAAGGTTTCCCTTTTGGGAAAGTTCATCCCAAATCCATCAAACACCTAAAACATTCATGAATCCATCAATCACTTACTAATTCAAGTTCATAACAACATCTAGCATGATCAAAACACCAAATCATCATGATTCATCACATTCAACATCAAAAAGTTACTATTTTAAGCAATGTATGAACTACCACGCATCTTCTTGATTTCCTAACGTTCATATCAACCATCTAGCATCTAATCATCATCATAAGCATATCCATAACACCAATTCATCATCAATTCAACATTTCATGCAAAATAAAGTTACTATTCTTAGTAACCTATGAACCATGAATCAAAATCGAAGCTTTCTTGCAAAATCGACGTTAACTAATATGCATACAACCTAACTAGCATCATTACAAAATCAAACAACCAACATTCAACATCCAATTTGATCAAAATTGCATCAAACTTTCGGCTAAGGGTTTATCACCCGAAAGAACAACCAAAAATCCAATCTTTATGCATACTTGACGTTAAATAACATGTAATCTATCTAGTAAACACATTAACATCAACAACTAAGCATTAATCGACCATCAATTGCAGGTTTCGAATGGAACTTTCAGCCAACATGAAAAATCATCAAAAACATGTAAAAATCTAACCTTTAAATGTGTATTGACTTGTATTTGATGATTCTAACTTGTTGCAACCCTTGAAATCGATCAAATCCGATGCTTTGTGAGTGTTCTTGGCCGAAAATCGCAAAGGGAGAGGGAGAGGGAATGAAGTCGCGGCCGTAGGTGGTTAGGGGATTAGGGTTTTTGATTTGATTAATTATTTAGCAATAATTACCCTTTTAACCCTCATTGTTTGTATTTTATAAATATTAGGCTTTTAAATACTCTTTTAAAATGTTTTTAACTAGAATAATAAGCATATAAACTAACAATATTAATAATATGCATTATCTTCACTAGATACAAAACATACGGATTAAACGCACACGTTTCCACGTTACGCGATAAAATTCACAATTAATGTTTAAATCGCATAATCACAACCAATAACCAACATAGTAATTATTTGTTTCACATTATTAATTATTATTAAGTCACCGACGTTCAACGACAACTAGTGTGTGCTCCCGACACGTGTATGCAAGACTTAACGGAACTAACGGAGTTTGGTAATGGAAAATTACCAGATGTCACACATTAAGACATAACTGACAATGATTTTAACATAAGTGGAGAGTAATGACTGTAATAATTTCAATTATATCTTTTCAAGCATCAAACACATTAACATATAGGTATACAATATGAAGCCGAACACTAAGACATAACTGACAATGATTTTAACATAAGTGGAGAGTAATGACGGTAATAATTTCAATTATATCTTTTCAAGCATCAAACACGTTATTATATAGGTATACAATATGAAGCCGAACACTAAGACATAAATGACAATGATTCTAACATAAGTGGAGAGTAATGACGGTAATAATTGTCTGATTTATTATATACATTTATAACAAAAAACACACATTTTAATAAATATTCTTTGAATTACACTATTTTAACAAAAAATGTTTTTAACTATACCATTATTCGAAAAAAAAATTCATTACATCCAATGTGCATGTTTGGGATTGCTTATTTCCCCTTTACTTTTGACTAATTTAATATAAGTTAATAAGTCAAAAAAATGTTTGACAATTTTAAAAGTACTTTTCAAACTTACTTTTCATACATGGTAAAATTGAGGCCTGGAAAGTATGAATATGGTTACTTATTAACTTTTGAAAGTTTGTTTGTTCAACTTTCTATTATACCTCTCTACCGCTTCCTATTAACTCCCCTCATATTTTTTAATATGTTTTTCGATCATTTTACAAAATTTTAGTTTATAAGCTAATACAAATATTTTTTTAAAAACTAGTTTTGAAAAATAATAAGTTAATAAGTCCTTCTATTAAAAATCATTTTCAACCAAAATAAGCATGGCCAATATTTTTTGTTTTCAAATTGAGTTAATTGCCATTTTCGTTTATGATGTTTGATGCTTTTTGCCGTTTTCACCCAAAAACTTTATTCCCCCCCCCCCTCCCCGTGTCTCTAACATTCTAAAAACTTGTCATTTTCATCAAATTCCATTAACTCCGTTTGTTTTACTTGTTAAGTGGGCATCAGCTTTGAATATTAAAAGCAATCTAATAATGTTTGAATGTTCGGGAAATTGAACAATGTTTATTTAGGTTTTATTTTTTTCTAGTGAGGTGAAAAAGTACCTAAATACCCCTCACATGATGTGCACGTGATGACTATTAACAGGTAAATAAACGGTATTAACGAAAATGAACGAAAATTATAAGTTTTTTTATGTCAAGTATTATGAATTATTACCATAGCAAGTGGATGAACTCTTTGTCAAACTTGTAGATAAGTTTACTATACTAAATAGTTTTATTGTCTACAAAAATGATTAATCTTTTAAGTATAAATACCACCTCAATGTAGAGGAGAAGATGCACCTCTAATATACACTTTCATAAGTTATACATTTCTCGTCTTTTTGCTCTTGCAATTCTCTTTAAAGTTTTTAAGGTTATAACACTAATCTGGTGTTAATTATTATGATATATAACACGTAATCAGCACGGGAGCTCTTAAACTCTAATCAAGAAGTTCAATAAAGCACAAAGTCATCCATTAATCAAAGCAGGGGCTTTATTAAGTAATAATATATAATATCAAATATTGAGAAGATAACTAAGATAAATAAAGTAAAGCATAAAGGAGATCTTATTATAGACATCTTGATAACCATGGGACTACTAACAAGCTAACTTTTATCCATGCATCTAACCTTTGATTATGCAACTAACATTTTATTTTATGTCAACTAACTTTTACTTATGCATCTAACCTATTATTTATGCATCTAACTTTTACTTATGCAACTAACATTTACTTATGCATCTAACTTTTACTTAATCTTTAGTTATACAACTAACATTTTGATTATGTTTATTCGTACTAACGTCTTATTCTAACTTGTCGTTCTTATTCTCTTTTGTTTTTATAAACTAAATTCATGTTTTTATAACATAATATAATACTTATCTATTTTATTTAAAATTGTTGTCGATATATACACACGATGGTTATTAGCCGTTATAAACGGTTATATAGCCGTTGTACATAGCCGTTACAAACGGTTATAATTTTAAACTATAAATTGACCACTATCAACCTATTTTCAATAAATAGATTATCTCTTTTCTCAAGTTTATCCAAGGTAATTTTCAATGATGATACACCCGGTTTTAGTACTGGCAACCATAATGCTCATTTTAATTCTTATCCCCATTGCTAAACTACCACCTGAAGAATTTAATCTTTTCTTATTTTTATATTTGTTTATAGCTCTACCGCTTTATTGTATAGCAATGCTTATTGATATATATATATGGATTCTAATAATTATCTTACTATTTGCATAATTCTTGTTTAGCAAACAAAAATGTCGAACATTATGAAAATCAAATTCCCAGCTCTTAATATCAATGGAGAAAACTATATGCCGTGGACGGCTCATGTAAAAAGGCATCTTAAATCCATGGGTGTCTTAGAAACTATACAAGAGAGAAATGCTTGCTCGGAACAAGACAAAGCGAAAGTTGATGTCTTTCTGCATAAGCATATTGATGAAATGTTACAGTTTGAATATTCAAATTGTGAAGATCCATATATTTTATAGAAAGATTTAAAAAGCAGATTTGATCACCAAAGGGAAGTTCTACTTCCCACTGCTAGAGATGAATGGAACAATCTCAGGTTCCAGGATTTCAAAAAGGTAAACGAGTACACCTCTGCTTTGTTCATGATATGCTCGACCCTCGGATTCTGTGGACAAAATGTTACCGAGGAAGATATGTTGGAGAAAACTTTCTCCACATTTCATGCATCAAATATAAACTTGCAACAACAATATAGGTTGCAAAAGTTTAAAAGATATTCTGATTTAAATTCATTTCTCCTCGTTGCAAAAAAAATAATGAGCTTTTGATGAAAAATAATCAAGCTCGTCCCACGGGATCATTAACAATTCCAGAAGTGAATGTTGCTACTAAAAACTCTGGAAGAAAGTGGGGACGAGGTCGTGGTCGTGGTTCTGTTGATAAAAGTTACCCTAATGGTCGCAACCATTCTTTCAAGGGTAATTACAATTACCAAGGTAACTTTTATAGTCGTGGACGTGGTCGTGGCCGTGGTAGAAATCAAAGAACAATCAATTACCACGCTCCACAAAATAACAATTTCAACCAACAGAAAGGGAATGAAGCTGGTAGGTCCGAACACAATAGCACTTCCTGTTTTAGATGTGGTAGGACAAACCACTGGTCAAAGGCTTGTCGCATAGCTTCACATTTATATGAGCTATACCAAGCCTCTCTTAAAAGGAAAGAGAAGGAAGCGAACCATGTTGATAATTTTGATAATCTTAACGTTGAGTTGAACACTACAGACTTTGACATAGAACTCTGAAACACATGTTGCTTAACCACAATAGTTATATACAACAATTAAGTGTTTTCCTATCTTTAATTATGTATTTTTCTTCATGTAATGTTGTCTTTCGATTAAATAAAGTTCTTGTTAAAATATAACAATATCGTCGTTATTCACTTATTATTTTTTTTTATAATTTGAAGATTAAAATGAATATCATTGGAGCGCAAGATCAAACAAATGAAGCAGATATATGTATAGCGGATAGTGGAGCCACACACACTATACTTAGATCTAAGAAATATTTTGTGAACTTAAACCAACAAAAGGAATTGTTAATACAATATCAGGACCTACAGACCTGATAGAAGGAGTGAGAAAAACTAATTTAGCATTACCAAATAGTACGAAGCTTATAATAGAAAATGTTTTATTTTCTCCAAAATCAACAAGAATTCAGTTGAGTTTTAAAAACATATATCATAACGGATATGATACCGATTCAAGGACCGTTGATAGTGAAAAATATTTGCATATCATAAGCAAAGATCAGATATTAGAAAAACTGCCAATGCTTCAGTCTGGTCTACATTATACACACATTAATGTGCCTCAGGCATATATGACAGTAAAAGAAAAATTTTGTGATCCTGAAACACTTAACTTATGGCATGACAAATTAGGCCATCCAGGATCTACAATGATGAGAAGAATAATTGAAAACACTCATAGGCATCCATTGAAATATCAAAAGATCCCACAATCAAATAAAATTCCTTTGTGTACATCTTGTTCTCTTAAAAAATTAATTACAAGGCCTTCACCTGTGAAAATTGAAAAGGAATCACCTCTATTTCTTGAAAGAATTCAAGGAGACATATGTGGGCCAATTCATCCACCATGTGGACTATTTAGATATATTATGGTTTTGATAGACGCGTCAAGTAGATAGTCTCATGTCTCTTGTTATCACCTCGTAATGTAGCATTTGCGAAATTTCTTGCACAAATTATCAAATTACGAGCACATTTTGCTGATTATACTATTAAAAGGGTGAGACTTGATAATGCTGGTGAATTCACATCACATGCTTTTAATGATTATTGTATGTCTGTAGGAATTATTGTTGAACACCCTGTTGCTCATGTACACACACAAAATGGCTTAGCTGAGTCGTTAATCAAACGTCTACAACTAATAGCTAGACCATTAATAATGAGGACAAAACTCCATGTGTCTATTTGGGTGTAAGGCCCTATTCCCAGAAACCCCACAGTTGGTCAATCACAACCTCATTTATATCAAAACATATTAAGATTTAAAACATTGCAGTGAAATTATTCATCAAAAACTATTACATGCTTTAATAAATACATTTGCCAAGTAATACATCATTGTTTAAAGGATTACAAAAGATCAATTAGTTGTATTACAAAACAACATCATTATTATTGCATGAGATGGATGCCAATCTTGCCCGCCAAGTAGCTTCACCCTCGTGCCATCCTCAGCAACAAACTACCTGCCAACTGAAAATGCATAAAAGTCAGCGTTGCTAAGTGAGTTTTAGTTTTACATAATAAAATACTTTACCTTTAGTAAAAACCTTTCCTTTACTTTCGTTCGTGATCACACAACATACATACATCTTGATAATATCATTATTATCTTTTATCATCGTTCATAATCGTTCAATTCACACTTTTTCATTATCTTTCACTTCTATCTAGATCCTGTCATAAGCTATACCCCATCATTGGTGCACAAAGCGACTACAACCTTGGGGTTAAGCGACAAGGATCCCGTTTCGCACGTATGGATAGGTCACCAAAACTGACCCCCATGTGTGTACACCTCATGGGTTAGCCAAGATCGCACGCTACACTGCACACAGTTGTGCTAACAACTCTTCATTGAGTTGTGAACCTCTTTAATTTTGCTTGCAAGACTTTCATTCATTCGTTATGTTCCACTTTTCATTATCTTAATCTTTCACTTCTTTTATGATAATACTTTACATATAAGAATACTAACACACCATATAAAGTCACGTAATAATACATAATAAGAAACATCAATAATAGGCCACAACATGCATAACATGAACAAACATAACCCCAAAACATTCCAGAGCTTAATCATAAATTTCCTTTTTCCCAAAATTCAAAAAAATTCTAAGGCAACTTAGGCGCATGAGCACTATGTGGGCGCATGGGCGCTATGCAGGAGCATGAACAGTTGGGCGCATGGGAACATGGGTGCATGGGGAAAAACTTAGGCGCATGGGTACTATGCAGGCGCATGAGCACTATACAGGCGCATGGATACTTGGGAGCATGGGAAAACTTGGGCGCATGAGCAAACACAGGCGTATGGGCAAAAATCAGGCGCATGAGTACTATGCAGGCGCATGAGTACTTGGGCACATGTGAAACTTAGGCGCATGAGCAAACACTTAGGCGCATGGGCAGTTTGGGCGCATGGGCACTATACCAGTTCTAACTTACACTAATTTCAGTTCCCGTTCATCATCCTAACATATCCTTAGCCCAAATCTAGCATACTAAGTACATAAAACAATCACACAACGACATAATTCGGTCAAACATTCACAAACACACATACCCACATAAAACAGAGGGTAATACATACGGTTACATACTGAAAGTTCCAAAATAATAGTTTACATGCATTTCCAGCCCCAAAACAAGTTTAAAAACAGAAAATTCGGGGTTCTAGAACTCACCTATAGCAGCCTTCGAGTAAAACTCCTCCAAATCGATAGCACTTGGAGTTCAAACACCTAAACACACCAAAAACATACAACCGAACACAGAGAAACACATAAGACTCGGCCCACAAGCTGAAAATTCAGCTGCAACCGAACAAAACACACAAAAACTCACCTTCTAGACGATCTTCTTCTTCTTCTCTCTAGAAAACCGATGGAAAACTCTGTTCTTTACTTTTTGCAGCCGAGCAGTTGGTGAGAGCAGGAAGAGTGGGCGGCCATGCCTACTTTTTAAACATAATAATAATAAAGTTTGCCTCTTGTACAACTTTAACCCCTCAACTTGGGTTATTTCACCTTTCTTTCTTTATACTTCTTTTTTTCTGTTCTTTTCTTTCTTTCTTTTTTTTATATCCGGGTGTTACATTGGGGTCATGCAATTCTTCATGCTGGATCACTAATTCGTGTAAGACCAAGTACAAATCTTAAATACTCTCCCTTACAACTTGTTTCTAGTAATGAGCCAAACATTTCCCACCTTAGAATTTTTGGGTGTGCTGTGTATGTCCCTATTGCACCACCACAACGTATAAAAATGGGTCCTCAAAGAAGGTTGGGAATACATGTTGGATATGAATCAGCTTCCATCATAAGATATCTTGAACCTTTAACGGGTGATGTATTTACAGCACGTTTTGCTGATTGTCACTTTAACGAGTCAGTTTTCCTGGCATTAGGGGGAGAAAAGAAAAAAAAAGAAAATGATGTCTTATGGTATGTTTCTTCATTATTGTATCTTGATCCAGTAACTAAATAATGTGAGACAGAGATTCAAAAGATAATACACTTGCAAGAAATTGCAAATCAATTACCTGATGCATTTACTAATACAAACAGAGTTACTAAATCTCATATACCAACTGCTAATGCTCCGGCTCGAGTTGAGATTCCAAATAAGCAAATAGATAAAACAATGGCTCATGAATCTCAGAGACGTTTGAAACGAGGGAGACCAATCGGTTCCAAGGATAAAAATCCTCAATAAAGAAAAACTCCTGAAAAGAAAGTTGACAATAAAGTGAATGACCTTGATGCAACGCTAAGTATCAAAACCTCTAATGAGGAGGATTTGGACGAAAATAACAAAGAAATATCAATTACCTATAGTCACACACATATCTTATGGAATCTAGATGAAAAGGAAGGTATTGATGAAATATTTTCTTATTCCGTAGCAAGTGACATCATGAGTGGAGATGATGATCCTGAACCAAAATCAGTTAGTGACTGTCAAAATAGACATGATTGGGATAAATGGAAAGGAGTTATGCAAGCTGAATTAGATTCACTTAACAAATGAAAGGTCTTTGGACCTATTGTTATTACTCCGATGGCCGTAAAGCCTGTAGGCTATAAATGGGTTTTTGTACGAAAACAAAATGAGAAAAATGATGTTACAAGATATAAAGCTAGACTTGTAGCTCAAGGTTTTTCACAAAGGGCATGGATTGATTATGAGGAAACATACTCCTCTGTTATGGATGCAATAACCTTTAGATACTTAATCAGCTTAGCAGTCTCTAGAAATTTAGAGATGCGTCTTATGGATGTTGTCACAGCTTACTTGTATGGATCACAGGATAGTGACATCTATATGAAAATTCCTAAAGGTTTTAAATTCCCCGAATCATTAAGCTCAAAGCCTAAGGAAATGTATTCCATCAAATTACAAAGATCCTTGTATGGACTCAAACAATCTGGAAGGATGTGGTACAATTGTTTGAGTGATTATTTGACAAGTAGATGATACACAAGTAACCTTATTCGTCCATGCATCTTTATTAAGAAGACAACATCAGGATATGTGATCATAGCTGTGTATGTTGATGATCTAAATATAATTGGGACGCAAAAGGAAATTAATGAAGCAATTGCTCTTTTAAAGAAAGAATTTGAAATGAAAGACCTTGGAAAAACCAAATATTGTCTTGGTTTGCAGATTGAGCATTTGCATAATGGAATACTTGTACATCAGTCGACTTATACTGAGAAACTCTTAAAGCGTTTCAATATGGACAAAGCAAACCCTTTAGGCACACCGATCGTTGTTAGATCACTCAATGTTGATAATGATTCATTTCGTCCTTACGAAGATAATAAAGAGGTTCTTGGTCCAGAGATACCATATCTCAGTGCAATTGGAGCTCTTATATATCTTACTAACTATACAAGACATGACATTTCTTTTGCAGTTAATTTGTTAGCAAGATTTAGTGCAGCCCCTACTAAAAGGCACTGGAATGGGATTAAACATATTTTTCGATATCTTCGAGGTACTATTGATTTAGGCTTGTTTTATCCTAATAATTCAAAAGAAGTATTGGTTGGTTATGTAGATGCAGGTTCTGATCCTCATAAAGCAAAATCTCAAACCGAATACATATTTAAGAATGGAGGAACTGTGATTTCATGGTGTTCTCAGAAACAAACACTCGTTGCGATATCTTCAAATTATGTTGAAGTCATTGCACTACATGAAGCTTCAAGAGAATGTGTATGGTTAAGATCTATGACACAACTTATATTAACTTCTTGTGGATTGGAGAAAAATAGAAATACAACACCAATCTATAAAGATAATGCAGCTTGTGTCTCACAAATGAAAGAAGGGTATATCAAAAGTGAAAGAACAAAACATATACCACCAAGATTCTTTTCATACACTCAAGACCTTATTAAAGATAAACAAGTTGAAATAAGATACGTTCAATCTAGCAATAATTCAGCTGATCTTTTCACAAAGGCACTTCCAAAAACAACTTTCAGAAAACATGTTTATGATATTAGCATGCGGCACGTACACACAATGTGATGATCTACAGAAGACAATTTGAGGGGGAGTTATAAGCTGCACTCTTTTTCCTTAGCTAAGGTTTTTTCCCACTGGGTTTTTTTTAGCAAGGTTTTTAATGAGGCAGTACTTAAACTCTTGAAGTTTGAAAAGTGTCATCCAAGGGGGAGTATTATGAATTATTACTATAGCAAGTGGATGAACTCTTTGTCAAACTTGTAGATAAGTTTACTATGTTAAATAATTTTACTTGTCTAGTAAAATGATTGATCTTTGTAGTATAAATACCACCTCAATATAGAGGAGAAGATGCACATCTTGTATACACTTTCATAAATTATACATTTTTTTTTCTTGCTCTTGTAATTTTTTTAAAAATTTTAAGATTATAACACTAATCTTGTGTTAGGGGGTGTTCGTTTTTTTCAAAAAGGTCTGCGTGACCTCTTATGTCTACACCAAGAAGACCACGCGCAGACATAAGGCTCTGCAGTGCGTTTGTTTTTTCGAAGACGTTTCATTAAAAAACGTCTGCGCAAGGTCTTCTTGGTGCAGACATGGTCTTGTCACTTTTAACCTCTTCTCTCCTCTTCTCACCCTCTCCTTACACCCAGTATCCTTCCTAATCTTCTCATCATCCCCAATCTTCTCTCTCGAATCTTTCTTCATTGTGAGTCTCTGATCCAACATCTGCTACAACCCCATGCAAATTCCCTCAATTCCTAATCACCCCTCATCTCGCCACCGCTTTCGACATCCCAACCACCACCACCCACCGTCACTCCACCACCGTCACTCCACCACCGTTAAGAACCACCGATTTCAACGCCCGATTCCCCTGAATTGGGTGCAACCACCGGTGGCGATGAGCCAGCTCGAACCCTCAAACGCCCACGGCTCAAGAGGTCGTCGATCACGGTTATGGTCCCGAACCCTAACCCTAGCCCGTCTGGTCCCAATTGGGCTGCTATTTGGTTCTGATTGTTGTTTTGGTTTAGGTTTCCGGCGTATTGGGTGCCCACTAACCCAGTTCCGAGGGGGATTCCGTTGGCCTTTACTGTCGGAATGGCGCCGTTGGCGTTTGGGACGGCGACACCATCGGCTGGTGCTCGGAAGCCTATGCGTCTTGCGAAGGGGACTTGACCTTTGTAGATTGCTTTTGCATTTTGAAGACTCTGTGAAAGTTGTAAAAGATTGAAGCTTGTTGATGTGGGTGGTTGTGAAGGTATGGAGATGGTGCTTAAATACACACTCTTTGTACTGCATTGAACAAGTGTATGAAGATTGAAGAAGATGGAGTTGGTTTAAAAACAAACAGTCTTCTTTTTGCAGACTGCAGACATTTGGTCCACCTCTTCTCCTGCAGATGTTTGCAGATGTGATCCGCAGACTGCAAACATTTTGGTGCAGAAAAAGAAAAAAGAAATTGTTTTTTTTTGACAATTTACTCTTTCAAATTTGATTATTTCCGTCGCAGCGTTCACAATCATCCCCTGATCCCGAACGATCACACCCAAAACACCACCGAACCCGTCTCCATCCCTCTCTTCCATTCACGAATTTCTTCTGAAAAACCTTCAATTGTCACTTAACAATGTCCAACAATCTATTTCAAGGGCTTCCTCCACCCTCTGCATCACCGCCACTACCGCCGGCGGCGGCGGCGGAGCAAAGTGTACCGCTTTCATCGGATCCTACGATCGCCAAAGTTCCCCCAATTCCACCTGCTCCAGCTCTCAAGAGCGCCCTTAAACGCTCTAAGCCTCCAGAATCAGAACCCCAAGGTATATATACTTCTGATACAATTTCTGTAAAAGTTTTTTAGGGTTTGAAGCTATGATGTCAATTTCTAGTTAAATTGTTTATGTATGGGACTTTTTATTCATAATTTTATGGTACTCTGCTATTGCTAGTTGTTTGAGAGCTATGGTGTTCAGTTGTTGATTTGCTCATTGTGGTTTCCTTCAGATGCAGCCCCAAAGAAAAGTTGTAGGTTTAAAACGATAGCTGATACTTCCGAAACGAAAGTGGTAGATGCTATGAAAAAGTTAGGTTCGCATATAGGCAATGCTTCGAAATTCAGCAAGGCCTCGAAGCTTGCGATTCAGCTGATCCAGGCAGGAAGTGTAAAGCCTAGTAGTAGTGACTACTTTTTTGCGATACTTGAAGCGGCAATGTCTTCACCTACCAACTGTAATGATCCTTCGGTGAGAGCGGATTATCATGCACTGTTTTCAGCTGCACAAGACTTGACTGAAGTAAGATATTCTTTTCATTTTGATTTGTTTGTTTTCACCTGTGTTTAGCTTATGTTTTTACTAGTTTATGATCACACGTCCAATGGTTCGTAAAGATTTAATATCCATGATTATGTTGTTTGCAGTGCTTTACTCAGAAGCAGCAAAAGCTTATAAGTTTGTGGACTATCAAAGCTGTAATGGCAAATGATCTCTTCACTGATGATAGTTTTGTGGTATTTACTTCTTCTTATATGACTCTGATATACAAATAAAAAGTTTCAACATACTCTAGTTATATTTTGATTACAAATAGTCGCATCCATACATAAATATTAATTGTTTCTTGGGGTACTCAAAAAGCGAACCTCAAAGTTTCTTGGTTGGGGTTGGTAATATTTTCTATTGGGATGTTGATACTTGATAGAAGGTAGATAGATCTTTCATGCTTATTCAAAATGTATGGATGCTAGTGTTGCTATAATTTGCAACCTTATGGAAACAGATTAAAAATTCTGGCACTTGTCTTAATTATCTAAATGAGATTATAAAGTGACTCCTAGTCCTGCACCTGTATATTAGGCACTAACATGCATTACTAGGAAACTAGTTCCTTATGAGTTATGATACCTACCTTGGGCCACTCAATGCTTGTGCTAATTTTCGATTAACCAAGGCAACTTGGAACCACACTAACGGGCTACATTTACATTAAGTGAAATAAAGAAACAACCCATGCAGAAGAGCAGGTTCCTTTTCACATAGGCTGATAGGCTTGTATTTTGTGAGTTTACTTGTATGACCTATTTTTACCTTGTGGCTTTTGGAACTACTATATCACCTATTTATGGGTATTGATGAGTTACAAAAAAAGACATGTCAGGGTTACATGGATTAGTGTAACTTGATGTGAAGAATCGTAAAACTAGGCTAAGTTTGTCTAGAATTACAGTTTAGGCCTATTAGAGTGGACTAAATAAATTTAGTACCATTGAGCTCCTCTTTAGGAACTTAGCATTCTATCTTGCTCGTATGCAAATTGGAGGATTATGTTACAGTGCATAATATAGCTTGGCCCTGAAATACACATTAAAGGCAATGAGTTCACCTTGGCTAATGACTAGTCAATCACCCTCCTTTTAGCTTGATCTAGTATTGGACTTCAAAAATGAATGTTTTTAAATCCTATGTGAGTTGGCTATAGATGCATGGTTTGTAGAAAGTTTAGGCCTTTGGAGCGCATATTTTACGATATAATATGGAATAAATTTAGTATCTCCTTAACTGGATATGGTGGTGAAGGATAAATCAAGTAATCAACTATGGATGCCAAGGTTGACATGTGTTAAGTTCCATGGGAAGTGTGTCTGTTGGTCCCCCTTGAATAAATGACCTTGGGTTATAGAAATCTAAACATTTAACATTAAAGGCTCAAAGTATATGAATAACAAGGCTTATTGTTATTTGCTAACAGATACATATTATCATGTTTTTAGTAAATCAAAAAGTGTCCTCAGTCTTCCATTTTGCGTTGTATTATTCATTGACTTCTCCAAACAGAGAGGATTCGGTTGTGGTAAATATAACATACAAGGATAAACATGTGGTACAACTTACGTGAGGGTGTGGGCTGGAAATCAGGCAAAGAAATAACTACCAAACTTCATGGTGGAATAACCAAATTAGCAATCAGCAATGAAGATGGGATAGTAATTTAATCATTAATCAAGGCTGAGAAGGATTATGAGAATGGAAAGACCATGAAGGTCTTAAAGGGATTCAAAACTGTTAGGTATTCAAGCGGCGTAGCGGAACCAACACACGAACACGCACAAACGAATATCACGCAGAATAGAAAATAAACGACACAAGGATTTAACGTGGTTCGGTTTGTGACCTACGTCAACGGGCTGCAACTAGGGTTTTCTTTATTTGCTCAGTACAAAGATTACAAATACATGACATGGATACATATATAGACTAATTAGGGTTAACAACTTAATGAACAAGAA
Source organism: Flaveria sonorensis (assembly GCA_025506505.1). NCBI lineage: Eukaryota > Viridiplantae > Streptophyta > Magnoliopsida > Asterales > Asteraceae > Flaveria > Flaveria sonorensis. Next base: position 11,500,447 of record CM046435.1, read on the forward strand.
AACTAAACATGGGCCCAAGCCCAAAGCCTTCACAAACCCAACAATCTCCCACTTGAAGGCTTTGCGATAAATTCTAGCCCGTCATTCAAGTACAAAGCAACCCAGTCGTCTAGTAAGTTCAGTAATCTTCAAACAAGTCTTTCAAGCCTCCAGTTCCCAAAGAACAAGCTAAGACTTCATCACATCTCCCGGTTGAAGCTCCCCCGAGCTCCAACTCAGTCGTGGTTAGTCCCACCAAGGACTCAACCTCTATCTTAACCGGTTTGGACATTCCACCAGATTCAAAGATACACCGAGGATCACCATCACTCTCCAAATTTAGCAAACAATCACCAGGAGAGAATTTTTCAGTCGTAGTCTTTAAAACCCAACGGTTCTTTGTAACTGTAACCGGAACACGTCTCGTGCTCCCACTGTCACCGAATCCCCTGAATGGTTTAGACTTTTGAACTTGTTCACCTAACATCTTTGCTCCAGACTTCACGTTTGCAAAATAAACTCTCTTAGCACCAGATTTAGCGAACCGGATTTTGTCGTGCTTAACCGGGACGGCCATACATCCCTCAACAGGTACCTCATCCATATATAATGACCCACGCTTTATACCACGAGCAATAACCAGATTACCATTGATCACCCTCCATTTACCACTACCAAACCTCACTTCCAGTCCTTGTTCGTCCAGCTGACCAACTGAAATCAGTTTCTTCTTCAGCCCCGAAATCACCCTGACATTCTTTAGGTTCCATGTAGTACCCAGTGAAGTAACCGGATCAATATCACCCATGCCTGTTATCTCAAGTATCTCGTCATTGGCTAATCGTACCTTTCCAAAATCACCATGTTTCAGATTCACCATCGTTTCCCCGTTGTCAATGGCGTGAAACGAAGTTCCTGAATCCATGACCCAAGAGTCCACACTGTTTTCCATACTGAGTATCAATGCATCATCATCAGAAACATCCCCAGCAGCAGTGTTTAATTCCTTCTTATTCGGACACTGACTCTTAACGTGTCCCACCTCATTGCAGCTCCAACACTTCACATTTTTCCTAGGTTTAGATGAACTCCTTCCCTGACTCCCACTGTTCCTGTTATTACCCCAACCCCTGCCAACATTTTGTAGTTCGCTATTAGATGATTCACCCGAGTTCCTTCTTCTGACTTCTTCACCCATAATTAGATCTCGAATACCATTGAGAGTGAAACCCTTAGTCCCCACAGAACTTGAAATTGCAGTCACAGTTCCAGACCAACTATCAGGCAGAGAGGACAACAACAGTAGAGCCTGAACTTTATCATCAAACTTAATTCCAACAGATACAAGTCTTGTTAATATTGAACTTAAATTGTTAATGTGAGCAATCACTGAGCTTCCTTCTTTTATCCTTGTGTTCACCATCTCCCGAATCAAGAACACCTTATTCGCCGCAGACGGTTTCTCATACATATTGACAAAGCAGTGTCATCATACCACGAGCCGTGGTTTCCTTAATGACATTAAAAGCAACATTATTCGTCAAAGCCAATGTAATAACCACACGAGCCTTCTTGTCCTTTGATTCCCAATCAGCTTGTTTTATTTCCTCAGATTTTCTTCTGGTACCATATCCAAGTCCTTTTGACATAACAATGCTTCTATTTGCATTTTCCACCAACTAAAATTAGAACCGTTAAATTTTTCGATCACAACCTTCCCGTCTTCAGCCATCTCGAATAGCAAACAAGAAGCAAATCGAAACAATGAACAAACACAGCAATGGCACGGGCCTGAACTTGATGGCTGTTCTACTGAACACTTTCAATTAACCAATTTGCTCCTACAATAAACCTTGTAGACAAATCTAAACCCGAATGTACTTTTCTTTCACTAAAACACGGTTCCCCAAGCAATTGATAATAATCCGTCAATAAAAAAATTAACTTGAAACTCAAAACCCTAACCTTTACCCGACGAATACAAGAGTTCTTCACCAAACCCTACTCGCCGGCTTCAAAGGGTTTCAACTTGGTATTTAAGTTAGATCACAATCGAATGTAAAAAAAGACCAAACATGTTTCTAGCTTTTCTTTTCTTTCTTCAAAGCCCAAAGCCCAAGGTGACTTCTCACCTCAAAAAAAACCCTATCACGTGGACAATAAGAAAGAAAAAAAAAATATTGCTTTCTGCCTTCTCTTTCGAGCACAAAATTCCAAAGTGAGCCAAACTTTTTTTTTTTTTTTGCTTGAACGACGCAACAACCACGAAGAAAAAAAAATCTTTCTGATCTTCTTTATCGAACACAAACGTTGGATCCAATAAAAAAAACCCTATCACGTGGACAATAAGAAAGAAAAAAAAAATATTGCTTTCTGCCTTCTCTTTCGAGCACAAAATCCCAAAGTGAGCCAAACGTTTTTTTTTTTTTTGCTTGAACGACACAACAACCAAGAAGAAAAAAAAATCTTTCTGATCTTCTTTATCGAACACAAATGTTGGATCCAATGGACTTTCTCAATCGACCAAAACCGCCGACCAAGGCTCCAAGACACTCACCGTGAGTTGACCTCCGATTTTGAACAGGAACCAAAACTGTTGCGAATCGTTTTCCGTGCAATAACCGTGTGTTCAACGAGCCAAAGCTCTGATACCACTTGTTAGGTATTCAAGCGGCGCAGCGGAACCAACACACGAGCACGCACGAACGAATATCACGCGAAATAGAAAATAAACGACACAAGGATTTAACGTGGTTCGGTCGGTGTGACCTACGTCCACGGGCTGCAACTAGGGTTTTCTTTATTTGCTCAGTACAAAGATTACAAATACATGACATGGATATATATAGAGACTAATTAGGGTTAACAACTTAATGAACAAGAAAACTAAACATGGGCTCAAGCCCAAAACCTTCACAAACCCAACAAAAACTTGAAAGCTTTGAAACCATGAGGAAACTCATATTCTTCCAACTTGAATTGATTGCTAATATTTTACTACGAAAATTAATTGTTTTAGAATAAGGAGACATGAATGAAATCCGTAAAGATATTTATTGGCTTACTGCAGATCCCACAAGATACTAACAAACGTACCTAGTATAATCCCACAAAATAGGATCTAGGGAGGGTGAGATTAAAGCAAACCTTAGCTCTACCCCATGGTGTAAACTGTAGAGAGGCTGGACCAAGGAGACCCTTGACTCACAATAGCTTTATTCTAAGGCAAAATGCATGGAACATATAATAAAAGCACATAACATATGAAATTACTAATAACTCTAATCCCTTATACTAAAGACATAATGCATGTAACATATAGTAAAAACACACATGTCAAATTACTAGCAACACAAGACAAGCAAAGCATGAATTCAATAAATTTCTACAACTAATTGTAGATCATATTATCACCTATGAGTAAAGGCACACCTAGAAGGCAACAACCATTTACACTTATCGACTAATGCCATTCTAAGTAGTGTTCAGCTTGAGATACGAGGTCCTAGAAAGGGCCTGATGTCTACGTTCCTCTATGAATTCCCCACCTTTATCCTACATGCTTAAGATGAAGTGATGAACTATTACTGACCATGTTCTCGAAGAGGTGCAAGTCTAGTAAATCATGTCTAATTTGCTCATCCCATGCTATTTGTGGTTTGCCTTTGCTCTTGCTCCCCTTCACTATCTTGTTTTTGACATACCGGACCAGTTACTTCATATTTCTTCTTCGCATGTGTTCAAACCATCTCAATCTTCCTCCCTTATCTTGTCTGAAATGCAGGCTACACCAAATCTAGCCCTAAAGACTCTATTCCTAATCCAGTTTTGCTGCGTAATTATTAACTTTATAAGTGAAGTAGTCAGCATAATGGGTATTGGCTTGTTGGTATAATAGCATTAGGGGAGACCTTCTATCTCCTATGTAGGAAGTAGGAACTTAGAAGAAGCACACTTTTGATCCACTTGTTTCAAGTAAAATATGTAATTGGCATCGAAAGTCGATCATGAAAACTCACCCAAAGTGGTTTTTGATGTCCCATGATGTTACATTGCAACATGACTTTCTAATTATTTAGTAGCTACACTGATGGAAATACTTGTTTTTGGTTTTTATCTCTTTAGATAGTTTTAGAATTCGTGTGGATTGAAGGTTTATGACATTTCTTTTTTAAATTCTAAGATGGAAGAAGAGTTTTTCTATTTGCTTTTGGTAGTGTGCAGTAACAATAGCAATCTCTACCTATCTTAACTAAAACAAGCTAGCTTGGGTCATATAGTATGTTTGTATTGGTTTGGACAATGTAAAAACAAGGGACGAGTCCAGTGGGTGATTTTAGATGCCTGGGTAAACTTTATACCCTCTATACTCTAAACACTATGAACAACTTATTAATGGGTTCAGAAAGAGTTTCCAAAATCACTCAACCTACAAACTATCCATGGATGTATGTGGAAGCACCACTAACCGACCACCACAACTTTTTGGTCACTGGCCATGGCCTTGTAGCTTAGTGGCATTGGTGATTGCCTCCCCTAAAAATGATGTGCGTTCAAATCCTTGTGAGCAAGTTAGGTGGTAGTTAACAATAAAAAGTTGTTAAAAAATATTCGAAAAAACTGCTAGCCTTTGCCATAACAACCACTTGCTCGATCGTCACTTTTACTACGCCAGTGCCACCACTACCTACCTATATTGGTTATCACCACCACTCATTGAGGACGGCCATCACTTCCACCATGTACTTCTGACCACCACCTTGCGACCCACACCACCATCACAACCCGCAGTCACTACCACTAGAATATAGAATACCAAAAAAACATGAATGTGCCACGCAAATGCAGCAAGGTGATGGAGGCATTGAATGAATATGTTGGTAATTAAGAAAGTGACATATGGTTTAAATAGTGTGTTTGCATGTAATTAGAAAATTTAATATTTAAGATTGTTCAATAAATGCAAAGGCATTTTATTGTCCATTTTTTAGATTCATAAAGTAACTAAGAAAAATGAGAGTTTTGCAAAGTTGCATTTTTGAATATTCAGCAGGTCAATGTCAACTAACGTCACATTTTCTAACTTGACTCGTTGGCGTGGTTCTCAAAACTTAACTTACCCTACCGACCATCGATAATACCACCTCTAGTGCGCACATCATTTAAGGTTTTGAGCCAAAAGGCAAGAGCAGAAAGAGGAACATGTTGCTTCATTAGGTCTCATTTGGTCACATGTCTATTTACATGTTTTGATAATGTAAAAAGAGTTATGACTTTGTTGACAAAATCAGATATATTTGGCAAACAATGACTTTTTTACAATAGATATTTTTTTTTTATAAATCATGTTTCGACGAGGCAGAAACTTTAAATTATAAAACTGAAAGTCAATGCATGATTTTTGGGCATGCAAATTTGCACCCTGGTAGAAACAAAAAAATATTCAAATTTATGATATATAGTTTTTAAGGCAATTTTTTAACCGATAGGGTTTCTTAAAACATAATCATTTGTCAAACACTATTTTCTGTTCAGATACAAAAGACACGTGAAACTAGTGCTTAGTTGACCTACTCCTAGCAATTGTACTTCCAATTAGCTGTGTATGATTATGCTCCTTTATTTTGTTTGACTTGGATGTCTCACACTATTGAAGCCCAATATTAATTGAAAACTTTGAAGAGTATGTTTATATAAAGTTATTACCAAGGTTTAAAAGTACGGAATCGAGCCTCGAGGCGGAATTAAAAAATAAATATAAAAATTATGTATCTTATAAAAAATAAAATACAGACTAGTTTCATCATCAGACTCATCAAAAACATCAAAACACACATTAAAAAGACATGGAATGTATGAAACTGACACAGAGTCTAAAACATCGAAAACAAATAGTAAAACCCCCTGAGGCGTAGTTTCTCTTACCGTCTCAGCCTTATGAGGTGCACGTACAAAATAACCCCCTGAGGCGCCACCTCATAATCGTTTTCTGGGCCCCTCGCCTCGAGGCGCTCGCCTCAACCGCTTTTTAAAACTATAGTTATTGCTTTATCCGCAAGGAATATATACATCGATATAATACACACAACACACACAAGGTTTAAAAGTACGGAATCAAGCCTCGAGGCATTTTCCCTTTGCCTCATGAGGCGTAAGCCTCGAGGCGAACCGAGGCGGAATTAAAAAATAAATATAAAAATTATATATCTTATAAAAAATAAACTACAGACTAATTTCATCATTGGATTCATAAAAAACATCAAAAACACACATTGAAAAGACATGGAAATGTTTGAAACTGACACAAAAAGTCTAAAACATAAAAAACAAACAGTAAAACCCCCTGAGGCGCAGCCTTTCTCCCTGCCTCAGCCATATGAGGGCACGTACAAAATAATCCCCTGAGGCGCCGCCTCAGACTCGTTTTATGGGCGCCTCGCCTCGAGGCGTACGCCTCAACCGTTTTTTAATATATATAGGAATTTGCATTAGATGTTCCATTAACTAATCAAGAAAAGCCCTGCACATTATAGTGAAAGAAAATCAAGAAATTACATAACTATAAAAATTCAACAATTATTATTTGACTTATAATGGTCGGTAGTTATGTTGCAAGTTCCAGATTGTATTGTTTACTCTTTGTTTATTGAAAAATCTATGATTAGCGTTATTGTGAAGTTACAAATTTGGAACCTTTGATGCCAAAAATGTTGATTATGTTTCTGTTTTCTCCCCCTTAACTAATATTGTAAGCACCCCATGTATGTTGCTTTTCAAGAAAAGAAGTGTTTACTAGTTTATTGAAAAATCTATGATTAGCGTTATTGTATTGTTTACTTTGTTTATTGAAAACACTATGATTAGCGTCATGTGACCATTTTGTTAGTGGTTTTCTCTCTTGCTATCCTCATGTATGTTGCTTTTCCAGAAAAGAAGTGTTTACTGATTTATAATGCTAACTATTCATGTGATCATCCTCTTTTCAAACCTTAAATATGGTGGGTTGTGTAAAGGTTTAACGTGTGTCAGGTTAGAACAGTTAAATTTATTAGTGCTGGGTAGAATGGGTTGCATCTGGTTTAGTTGACCCCTGCAAACACTTTATCTATATAATTTTGAGTTTTATGGATAATTAGTTTGTTAATTATGATTCGGGACACTGTGTTAATAGCATTAAGAATCTTAACTTTTTTTTCAAAACATCTTTGAATGCATAACTAAAGTTATTTCATGATTCTTTGATTCTATCATCTCTTCAGTTTTCAAAGGCTTGTGGGAGAATCAAAGATGCTATTTCTAATCTTCCTGTAGCAACAAAACATGATGACATAGAAGAAGCTGCTGCCTTGAAAGATGAATCTGAAACAGGATCTCAACATGCTCCCTTGAATCCAATACCTGAATCAAGCGCCAATCAAGTAGAGTCTGATCCCTTTGGATTGGATTCTCTCATTCCAAATACTTCAAAAAATGAAAAAGTTAAAGTGATTTTAGACGCTGAAGCAACATCCAAATTAAGAAAAGAAGAAAGATGATGCAAAGAGATTCTTAAAATCACAAAGAGAAGCATTGATTCTCTGTTGGAGATTGCAGCAAAGCGTTATAAAATTCCATGGTTAGCGATACTGATAATTATTTTTCAGACTTATAAGAATTATATGTTAAAATTTTATATGCATATGTTCCAATTTAGATATATATCTGTGATATTGGTTTAAGACTGTAGTTTCTTGATATGGGTGATGGGTCAAATTGGGTGGGTTGGACCGGTTGACCTGTAACACTTTTTTCCGAAAAGTTTCTCAAATTTTATTAAATAATTAGCATTTCATATATGGTTACAAACTCAAAAGTGTAAATTTTTCAATAAAATGATTTGGTAGATTTCATGGATTATTACTTCGCTTGAGGTGACTTTTGAGTTTTGTTCCATTTTTAAAACCTCTGACCCACTTTTTATTGTATTTTATGTTTTACTTGTTGAAACTGTTAAACCAGTTGAATTTAATTGAGGGCGTAAGGTAGTGGGTATGCTTTGCTATAAACTTGGTTAATTAATTATTTCTTGTTTTCAGGTGCCAAACAGTGATAGACATAACTGTGAAACATGCTTTTGACAACGTTAGCAGATTCACCTGTAAACAGAGGAATGCAATTGAGAAACTGTGGGCTTCTATAAGAGAACAACAAACTAGAAGAAAGCAAGGGAAATCAGTATCTGGAAAACTTGATGTGAATGCTTTTGAGTGGCTACAGCAGAAATACTCAACCGAAAAAATAAGCATACGCCATTCTGTAGGCGGTAATACCCGTCGTGCTGAACAATGGCTAGGCTAATTTGTTAAACAGAAAATTAAAATCAACTTATTCGAAACAACCCGTCAAGTTGTATGTTTAGTTTTGTACATTCAACAGCGTTGGTTGTGTTGAATTATAAATGAGTTCTTTTCTGACAGTAACTGTGTGTAACATGCCTGGCCTAAGGGCTTGGATAACATACCTCTTTTCCACCTTGTTAAATGCTCGTAGTTGTTCTACTTTGAGGTATTATTAAGTCTTAAACAAATTCTCAAGTAAGATTAATTCTGAAATTGCAAGTAGATTGATGAGGTTTGTATGTAGGATAATAATCAGATTATCATAAAACGGGGTAGGCAGTTTGTCTGTGTTTGCCAAGTGAGGTAGTCAATAACATATATAAAATTTATAAAACAGAATCATGTAAACTGTCTAAATTTACTCAACCTTGATAACACTACAATTATCATATTTACGTAAAATAGCACGCTTATAAACTCCAACTCATAAATTACAAGTATCATAATTTAAGTGGAGTAATAATTCTTACACACACTATGTATACTATATATGGATTGGGTAAACTAAAAAAATGTATCCGGAAAAACCTAGCAAGTAATCTTGACTATTAAATTTCTTGATTAATGGTTAACATTAAATTTTAAGGAAGAAGTTTTTGGAATGACAACTTAGTTATGACCACTTATGGATTCAAACATTCATAACTTCAGTGATCGATACTATTAAAAAAAAAATTAATACATCCTAAAAAGAGTATTTTAAATATTTATATCACATAGTATCGGTATATACAAAAATAAAAGAATTTATGTTTCCAAGCTCACGGCATTTTTAGTAACATTGTATTTTTATTAAAATCACGAGTTTCTGAAAAAAAGACTACAGTAAATAACACACTTATAAAAGCTTAACTCATATAAATTACAAGTATCATATATAAGTACTTATGTGTCAAATGTATTCATAAATCCTAAGTCTTGTCTCAACTTTGGATTTGGTTTATAAAAACTTTTTGTTAAACACTCGAGCCATAACTTGTGTATAATTTCCAGATGTGTCACGTATTTAAGTCAAAATAATACTCGTTTTATTTCCACCAAAATTAACCTTCAAGATACAAACATAAAATAAATATCGGTTTCGTTTTAGGACCCAAATATTTATAATATATATATAGTTTGCGTACATAAGAAAATCCAAGTCAACAATAAGAAAATTTACATATCTAGTAAAATATACCTAAATTATGGAATAAGTATGTAAATTAGGTTTTTTTTATTTATTATTTATAATAGTTTTAAATACACAATCTTTGAAAGTCAACATATCATAAACTAAGGTGTGTTTGTTTTCTTAAAAAACATTTACGAAGACTCTTCTATCTGTACACTCAGACCACGCGTAGATATTAGTGTTTGCTGACCGTTTGTTTTTTAGAAAAGATTTCATTAAAAACTTCTGCGCGTGGTTTTTCTTGATGCAGACATAAAAATATAACTTCTAAACACTTCTCAAATCTCTTCTCACTTCTCAACCATTTTAACAAAACCCTTGCCATCACCCTCACCATACGCCTCCCTCCTGTAGGCCGCCTCCCTCCTGTAGGCCGCCTCCCTCCTGTAGGCCGCCTCCTCTCGCCAGCCGCCTCCACTCGCCGTCGCCTCCACCGCCTCCTGTTGCCCCCATCTTGCAAACCCAAAACTAGCGCAACCCCATCACCGGTCGTCGCACACCTTCTAGACATCAAGTAAAAACCAAACAGTCTTTTTCTTGTAGACTCCAGAGGTTTTGTCCACCCCTCTTCTACATATGTCTGCAGATATAGTCTTCAGACTGCAGATATTTACCTCTAAAAAACAAAGTGCATGCAGGAACGGTTAAGGGTGATGCAACAGTTTTACAATGTTGGAGAGACTAAACACTTAATAGATCAAATGGGAACCAGCACAAAAGTAAAGAACAAAGCAAATCACAAGTATTGGTTTTCAAGAATAATGTATATTGCTCTCAAGTGTTTTATATTTGTTACAAGGCTTAGTCCTAAGGACTAGTTACATGAGATATTTTATACTACATCCAATAACCGGCCATACTTTGAAGACTAGCTAGAATACTAATCTAGAAAACAAGATCAATGTAAAGTCAAAAGGCAGATTGCCTTTTGACTAGTGACTATGACATACCATAGCTCACATCTTAATCTATTACAAAATAATAAAAGTACAAGAGTAGAAAGTTACAGACTTTAAGACCTTAATCTACATTGACAAAAGTATGGAGATATCACCAACTTGTAAAGTTGGTGAGTATCAGAATGGTAGCGAAAGTGGTTCAGCTTTTGTTAAAAGCATGTCAGAGAAAACAGTCTTGTCTGTCTTTGGAAGAAATCAGTCTTTTGTATTCGTAAGACTTTGTCTTGAAGTTGGAAGACTTCATCTTTGGCTTCAGAAGAATTGTCTTTGGCTTTCGGAAGATTTGACACTAGTGAATTTTTTTATGCAATTGTCAAATCTTCCGAAGTAACTTCCTTTGTACTTCAGAATGTTTGCTGAGAGAACTTTGGTTTGCATCAGCCTCTAAGGTAACTCTTACAAACTCCCCCTAGGCTAATGCTACCAAAACTTGAGGATAACTTTCAGTCTTGATCTTCATTTCTTTACAGTCCTCATCAGAATTAGGACTATTCCTTTCTCATAAGTTGGTCCAGATTCCTTAGACTCTTAAAATATCTTCTCATGTCAAAGAGGTCATACAGAGGAAGGTCAAGCATATTTTGCCAGAAGTATATGTCTTGACCCCCTTGATCTCTTATGACATACCATATGTCTGGTTTATGGAGAAAGCCCAGGACAAGATGGGTCTCTCAGCAGTAAGAGGCTCTACTTGAAGAGGAATTGGTTGAGCAACCTCTTTTTGTTAACCCTCAGGATGTTCTGACTCATTCTGAGGTGTAGAGGTGGATGACTTGGACTTTCTTCTTCTTCTCTGTCCTTTTTAATGGCCATCCTCTTCCTCTTTCTTATTTCAACTGAGAAAGGGGTTTTGAGTACAAGATGTCCTCCTTTATCTTCTCAGTTGGGTCCTTTCCCTTCACATGTTCTAAAAGAGAAGGTTTAGGACCCTACCGTGGGTCAGAAGATGAAGCTGGCTATGATTCAACACTAGGCCCGGGTTGTGTTGTCTCTTGGGGTTCAACCCTTATATCACTTCATGTGCAACCTGACTTGGTGGAGAATGCAAGTCTACCAGCTCACCTTTCTTAATCTTCTGCTTGATCATTCTAATGTGCTTATCCATTGTGGATAGAGACATTGGACCAAGTCTCCTTCTAGAGAACCCATATAGCTTCAAGAAGCTCACCATCTTTCATTCTGTTAATAGACTTCTTCTGATTGGCTCTGATGGTGGCTCTTGACTTAGCAACGTCTTCCCTATCTTCCTCTTAGCAGCTTTCTTTTCTTCAGAACTTCTTGCTCTAGCAGCTTAAGGTACTCAAACTCAATGTACTCATATAATAGAGGGAGTAGGGCTACTGCCTGATAGAGGCCTGTGGCACTCAGGTAGTTTATCATCTTTGTCTATCTTGTTCCCTACCTACCTAAGTTTCTTGTCAATTGCCACAGTTTTTACTTCAGGACTTTTAAACTAGAGAGAGGACAGAGGATTTATATAATCTTTTCTTTCTCTCTTCTTCTTTGATCTTGAGGAGTAATTTTGCAGCCTCAGCCTCTTCCTCTCTTTTGACACTTCAGTGTCAGCCAGTTTATTTAGCTCATCCAAGGAAGAGAGATTATTCATTAATGTTATAGTTCCAAGACCCCAGATAATTCAATCTGGCTGCCCTTAACTCATCCTCTTAGTATTGACCTAGGGGCAGCCCAGATTGCAGCTTGCATGAAGCTGGGGGTCTCACTTGTCCTCTCTCCCCTTGCCTTCCTCTTCCTCTTCCTCTTTTCCTCCTCAATCTCCTCTTCCCTTTGTCAATCACTAGCTTGTGTGATTTCGGGTGGAGAGAGCTTTGGCCTTCTTGACTTGATGCTACACTTGAGCTCTACCCAGGGAGAGGTTGTGAGACACTTCACCACTGGTGTCTCACTGAGGGCACTGGGTGCTGAGCAGCAGTTACAGTCTCAAGGTTCACAGGTCTTATTGCTGGGCCTTCAACTGAGCTTTCCCTTCGAAGCTAATCTTAGGGTCTGCCTCAATATCCAATTGACCAATAGTTTT
>CM046435.1:11513071-12016211 GCA_025506505.1 Flaveria sonorensis
CACTAGACTATAACCGCATAGTTGTTGTTACTCATCGCTTACTCTCCTTACTGTATACTCATTAGCCTTCGCAACACGTACTTCGCAGCATGGCATCGTCGTCCAGGAATTTAGGCATGAGACCTGCACGATCTGAGTCACCTCCTACTTCTCCCGTACCTGATAGGGGTTTAACTGGCCCCGACATCCTTATCCTCCTGGTGATAGACTGGGATCAGCCTTTCATACCTCCTGAGCTCGATCCTCCGCGGAACTGGGATTTCTACCCCACCTACATAAACCGTATGGCTTATAGAGAGCGCGTACCACCAGTAGCTCCTACACGACCTAGGACTAGGTCATCGACCGCCTCTGCTTTGCCTACACTTCCTACCTTGAGCATCCCTCTGGAGCAGGCATTTGCAGCCCTAGTAGCCCACTGGACACAGAGCGACAGCGGATTAGAGGACTCACTGATGAGAACTCTGCATTATGATCTAAGATGCGTCAGTTGCATTTCCAGTAGAGATGCTTCAGGAGCGACTCTCGATGGCCATTGGTGGACATCATACTCTGGCAGGCAATGTGGTAGCACTTAGTGGGCGCATGGACGCACAAGATCACCATAACTTTGTGATCGATGATAGGTTTGCTGATTTAGAGGTACAACTAGCAGCACTTCAGTTGTTGAAGCCCCCCCACCTTTGGTGGACCCTGATGAGGAAACCCAGAAGAGGAACCCGAGGAAGCCCCCAAAGAAGAACCAGCAGAGATGGTTGAGGACAGTGACGGATCTGATGTACTGGACTGATCCTACTTTTAAATGACTTAGACTATGTATTGTTTCTTTTCTTTGAAACCTATGTGGGAAGGGTTGTTTCCCACCCAACTGACAAACTTAAATTTTGACATTGATGGAATATTTTATGACTCAATTGTAATTTATTTATCTTTGATTATTATTTCTGTTATAAATGTTGTGGTTGTGGTGAATGCATTATTTCTTATTGTTTACTATACCTTGATGAGATTAATGTGTTGGATGTTACTCATTATTGTAATTGTGAATTTAAAGTGAAATATGGACGCACGTGGAAGAGGACGTGGGCGTGGTCGTGGACATGGCGCCGGAGGCCGTGGAGCCGGAGCCATAAACATGACGCCTGCGGAATTGGCGGCATTAATTAACGAACATGTTCAGGCGGCAGTGGCTGCTGCCCACCGGGACAACCAGCAGGTAAATGATAACAAGAGGTTAAACTAATTATCCTAGCTATTTGTCTAGGATATCTGACTAATGTATGGTTGTCAAAACAGGACCACCACCATGTACCTACAAGTCCTTCATGGACTGTAAACCCCATACCTACAGCGGGATAGAAGGAGCAGTAGGGCTTGTAAGGTGGTTTGAGAAGACAGAGTCTGTCTTTGCGAAATGCAACTGCCCGCCTGCTGATCAGGTGAAGTATGCCACCGGGACATTGGAAGGCGCAGCACTTTCCTGGTGGAATGCCTAGGTGCAAATGCTGGGTCAAGCCATGGCCAATAAACTACCTTGGGATGAGTTTAAAGGGATTATGACCTAAGAAAACTGCCCCCGAAATGAAGTGCAGAAACTGGAAATTGAGTTCTGGCAACTCAAAATGCAAGGCTCAGAATTGAAGCCTACACGACCCGTACTCATGAGTTAGCCACTTTATGCCCAGGGATGGTGAATGAAATGCATAAGAGGGTGGAGCATTATATACGGGATTGGTGCCCAAAATTCAAAGTATAGTAACTGCCTCTAACTCCACTACCATACAACAAGCTATCCGAACAGCCCACATGCTGACTGATCAAGCAGTCGAGCATGGTCGATTACCTAAGCGGGGCGTGGTGGCAAGCGTGCCCGACCAGAAACGCAAGTGGGATGGTTCAAGCAATAAGGGATCGTCATCCAGCAGCCAATCTCAACCTCAACAACAGCAGCAAAGTCAGCAACAACAACGGAAGTTCGATAACAATCGAAGCTTCAACCAGGCGACTCCCTCAAATCAAGGACCCGGTGGGTATGGCGGAAGACAGCCGAAGTGCAACCGATGTAACTACCACCATGTGGGTCGATGTGATAACTTCAAGTGCCAACGTTGTGGGAAGATTGGTCACGCAGCCAAGACTGTCGGGGTGAACTGATGAGAAAGCCACAACAATCGCAAGACACTCCGAAGGTTGTTTTGAGTGCAGAAAAGAAGCCATTACAGACGCAACTGTCCCCACTTAAGAGGAATGGTAATGGCAACAACAACAATGGAAACAATAGCAATAATAACAATGGAAACAACAATAACAACAACAATGGTAATGGCAACAACAATGGAGGCAATAACAACAATGGAGCCAAAGGAAGAGCCTTCGTCATTGGCTCAGGTGAGGCTCTAAACGATCCTACAACGGTAACTGGTAAATTTTCGGTTAATGGTTGTTTTGCTACCATATTATTCGATACCGGAGCCGATAGAATTTTTGTGTCCACTAGGTTCTGTAGTCTTTTAAGTGATATGCCCTTAGCCTTAGAATCTAAATACACCGTGGAGTTAGCTAACGGCACACAGATTCACGTAACGCATATTCTTAGAGACTGCAAAATAGAGCTTGCTGGTCATACATTCACCATAGATCTCATGCCTGTTACGTTAGGAAGCTTTGATGTGGTAGTAGGCATGGATTGGCTTTCCGATAAACAAGCGAAGTCATATGCCACGAGAAGATCATACGGATTCCCCTTGGTGAAGAAGTCCTTACGGTCAGAGGTGATAGGAGTGGTGCGGTGATAGGCATCATCTCGTTTATGAAGGCACAAAGTTGTTACGAAAGGGTCGACTGTCCATATTAGCACTCGTCACAGATAAACAGACCGAGGAAAAGAAGATAGAGGTTATCCCCGTAGTTCGTGAGTTCCCGAGGTTTTCCGGAAGACCTGCCTGGATTACCACCTCATTGTCAAGTTGAATTCCAGATTGAGTTGACTCCAGGAGCCGCTCCAATTGCGAGAGCACCGTACCGTTAGCTCCGAATGAACTGCAGGAATTATCTGCCCAACTACAAGAGTTTTTGGATAAAGGGTTCATCCGACCGAGTTCGTCGCCCTGGGGAGCGCCAGTTCTATTTATGAAGAGAAGGATGGTACATTTCAAATGTGCATTGACTATAGGGAACTGAACAAGGTTACTATCAAGAATAGATATCCCTTACCTCGTATCGATGATTTGTTTGATCAACTGCAAGGATCAAGCTATTACTCTAAGATTGATCTGAGGTCTGGGTTTCATCAGCTGAGAGTTCGAGAAGAGGACATCTCGAAACTGCCTTCTGTACACGATATGGTCACTATGAATTTTTGGTCATGCCATTTGGGTTGACGAATGCACCAGCAGTATTCATGGACCTCATGAATCGTGTGTGCAAACCCTATCTTGATCAGTTTGTTATCGTCTTTATTGATGACATACTGATATACTCAAGGACTGAGAAGAACATGAGAAGCACTTACGTTTAATCTTAGAATTACTTAGAAAGGAACAACTATTCGCAAAGTTTTCTAAGTGTGATTTCTGGATACGTGAGGTACAATTCTTGGGTCATATTGTCAACGAGAAGGGACTACATGTTGATCCTGCTAAGATTGAAGCGATAAAGAATTGGTCTGTTCCTAAGACACTAAGTGAGATACGATAATTCCTTGGATTAGCGGGATATTATCACGATTCATTGAAGGATTCTCTAAGATTGCACAACCTCTCACAGCATTGACTCACAAGGGAACGACGTACAAATGGGGTGAGAGTCAGGAATCTGCTTTTCAGTTGCTGAAACATAAATTGTGTAGCGCACCAATATTAGCGTTACCGGATGGTAGTGATGACTTCGTAGTCTACTGCGATGCGTCTATTCAAGGACTTGGATGCATCTTGATGCAGCGGGATAAGGTGATAGCTTACGCCTCTAGACATTGAAGATTCATGAGAAGAACTATACCACCCATGACTTGGAACTGGGTGCGGTAGTGTTTGCCTTGAAGATCTGGAGACATTACTCGTACGGTACCAAATGCACTATCTACACCGATCACAAGAGTCTTTAGCATATATTGGAGCAAAAGGAGTTGAATATGAGGCAAAGGCGCTGGGTAGAGTTGTTGAATGACTATGATTGTGCTATCAAGTATCATCCAGGAAAGCAAATGTAGTTGCTGACGCGCTGAGTAGAAAAGAGACTGCTAAACCTCAACGAGTGTGAGCTCTGCAGCTAACGATTAGTACGCAATTACCTGAACAAATCCGTGATGCTCAAACTGAAGCTCTGAAGGTAGAAAATATAAGTTTAGAAGGGTTACGGGGAATGGAAAAGCAACTAGAAGTAAAGGCGGATGGGATTCGTTACTTCATGGATAGACTATGGGTACCTCTACACGGAGACCTGAGAGACTTGGTAATGAGTGAGGCTCACAAGTCCAAGTATTCTATACATCCTGGATCTGACAAGATGTACCACGATTTGAAGGCGCACTATTGGTGGCCTAACATGAAAGCAGATGTAGCTACTTACGTGAGCAAGTGTCTGACCTGCTCAAAGGTTAAAGTGGAGTATCAAAAACCATCTGGACTACTACAACAACCCGAGATCCCTATGTGGAAGTGGGATCAGATATCAATAGATTTTATTACTAAGTTACCTCGTACTTCTACTGGTTGTGATACAATATGGGTTATCGTGGATAGATTGACAAAATCTGCTCATTTCCTAGCAGTAAAGGAAACGGATAAATTGGAGAAGTTAACCCGACTTTATCTGAAGGAGATCGTTTCGAGGCATGGAGTACCAATCTCGATCATTTCTGACCGCGATTCATTTCTGACATCACACTTCTGGCAGTCGTTGCAGAAAGCTTTAGGTACGCGATTGGATATGAGTACTACTTATCATCCACGGACTGATGGTCAAAGCGAGCGTACTATACAGACTTTGAAGGACATGTTATGTGCTTGTGTGATTGACTTCGGGAATAACTGGGAAGTTCACCTACCATTGGTGGAATTTTCTTACAACAACAGCTATCACACTAGCATAAAGGCGGATGAAACGATGGTCGTACCACTGGAAGAAGTTCAAGTAGACGGACAGTTACGCTTCATTGAGGAACCTGTCGAAGTGATGGATCGTGAGGTGAAGACACTTAAGCAAAGCAAAATACCCATTGTCAAAGTTCGATGGAACTCGAGAAGTGGACCAGAATTCACGTGGGAACGTGAAGACCAAATGAAGCTTAAGTACCCTCAGCTATTCGAAAGGACGATGCCAGCCGGCGAAGGTATTAATTAAATTTAGGGACAAAATTTCTTTCAACATGGGGATGATGTGACAACTCATCCAAAACTCACACGATTTTGATTTCCTTGTGCCAATGCAGTAGACCAGTAATGGATCATTCACCATGTAATGCAATTTTTGGGACGAAAATTCTTTCAACATGGGGATAATATGACATCCGGTAATTTTTCGTTACCAAACTCCGTTAGTTCCGTTAAGTCTTGCATACACGTGTCGTGCACACACACTAGTTGTCGTTGAACGTTGGTGACTTAATAATAATCAGTAATGTTAAATTGATGATAATTAAGTTAACAATGTGATTATTAAGTTATGCTTATGTGATTTAAATGTTAACTGTAACTTTATCGCGTAAAGTTGAAACGTGTGTATCATTTAGTGAATCTTGTGATTAGTGAGATAATTTATAAAATTAGTATTGTTGACAAATAATGTTTACATTATTAAGTTAAAAACTCTCTTCAAAAGTATTTAAAAGATTAATTTGATTAAAATACAAATTACAAGGTGTAAAGTGTAATTGTGAAAAATCAAGTTACAAAATGTAATTCCCAACCCTAAAACCCCCCCCATCGGCCGCGACCAACTCTCTTCCCCCTCTCCCTTGCGAAAACCGATTGAGATCAAGCACAAATCTGCGATTTTGGACTGATTGCAAGGCATACATCGCACTAGAAGCATCCAATCTCGTTCCTTTTCGCGATTTAGAAGGTAATTTCATGTTTCTTCATGTGTTTTGTTCTAGCCGAGAGTTTGTGTGCGATTTGGATGAATTGGTGGTCAATTGATGCTTGTTTGTTGATGTTAATGTGTTTGTTAGATAGAATGCATGCTACTTAACGTCAAGTATGCAATAAAGTTTGGATTTTGGTTGTTTGTTCACATGATTATCTTTGGCTGAGAGTTGAGGCGATTTTGGATCAAATTGATGTTGAATATTGGTTGTTTGATGATGTAATGGTGCTAGTTAGGTTGTATACGTATTAGTTAATGTTGATTTTGCAAGAAAACTTCGATTTTGATTCATGGTTCATAGGTTACTAAGAATAGTAACTTTATTTTGCATGAAATGTTGAATTGATGATGAATTGGTGTTATGGATATGCTTATGATGATGATTAGATGCTAGATGGTTGATATGAATGTTAGGAATTCAAGAATGCATGTTGTAGTTCATACCTTACTAAAGATAGTAACTTTTGGGTATGAAAGTTGATGAATCATGATAATTAGATGTGGTTGATCATGTTTAAATGTTGTCATGGATTTGGATTGGTATATAATTGATGAATTCATGAATGTAGTGTGAGTGTGATGAATTTGGGATGAACTTTCCCAAAAGGGAAACTTTATTTGTGCAAATCCTTGAATTGGATGATTTGAGCATGTTTGGGGATATTAGGACCATGCTAGTGTGTTCATGGATGGTTTCTAAGGTGATTAAATGTGTTGTTTAGGTTGTATGAATGTTGATTTGGTTTGTTACCTGTTTTGGCCTGTTTGTGGAAAAATCATGGTATGAGTTATATAGGTAAGCTAGGACTTTTGTGGATTGATGATTGATTAAGAATGAACATTTTAGATGTTATGAGCAAGATAATAGTTGAGATTCGCATGACTTGTATGATATCTAGTTGTATGATGATCTAGGTAGTATATGTGGTTAATGAAGTGCTATATGTAATCAAGTTGTATGTTGATCATGTATGATATGCTGTTGTGTTAGTATTAACGAATTATCACCTATAATGTCACCAACGGGTCAAACAGGTCAACTGGGTCAAATGTGTCTTGTCTTTCTAAAACCTTGAGTTCTTTGGGTTGTAAAGCACTTAGGGTTTCATATTGATTCTGTGTAGACGTACTTATGTACTCATGTGTTCTAGGTGACCTTTGAAGGTTGTCTTTCCCCTCTTTCTTTCAAGTTAAGCTCTAAGTTAATTCTTGCGCGCATCAGGATAGTTCTTGCCCCACTCATTTTACATAATCTCTTTTGGGGGAGATAGCATACTGTTGAACATAAATGCTTTTATATATGAGTGTGTATAATATTGATATAGTGCTGTTTACCATGGAAAGTCCTCACACTTTCGGATTGTTAATATTGACTAGCGAGGAAATTTTGGGTAGTACTACTGGGTCTGACGAGCCCCACCTGTGTGACTCGAGGTCATACGGGTGCAATTTTTGTCCTAACATATATTCGTCACGACCTGGTAAGTCGTGATGGGAGGCACAAACTATCACAGTCAGCTTCAATCGCGAAATCACTATGATTAATATTTTTTATGTTAATAGACTAGCTATCTATTGTAATACACTACTTATGATTTGAAAACTGTTTATCGGTTTACCTATTAACGCAAACTCTTGAACTCACCAACCATGTGTTGACTTGTTTAGTATGCTATTCTCAGGTTAAGGTTGCCAGTCGCCTAGGAGCACGCACGTCAGCATTGTTGAGTTGTCTACATTTGCCTTGTTTACAAATTTGGGATTATTTTCATATTAAACAATTGTGTTTGGGGCGCGTATGTTTTGAGCATTCACTTTACATACTACTTGTTTTGGGTTTTCTGGTTTTAAAAATGCTTCCGCAGTATTTTAAACGTTAACTCTGGTTTTGTTTATTAATCATATAGAGTCGTTCTTGGTAACTAATGACTGAGATCCTGGTATGTCACGCGCCTCGCGGTAAAACCTTGCACGCGGATTTTGAGGGTGTGACATCTTAAAGCACCAAGAAAAGGAAACACATATGTCTTGGACATGAACAACACCTCAATGACAAGCAATGAAACCTGCCTGATTTCTAAGTCATCAGAAGATGAAGCTCAATGTGGCATAGTAGGATGGTTCATTCAAAAATGAAGAACATGAATAAGCTGGTCAAAAATGAGTTAGTCATTGGCCTTCCCAAGAAAGAATTTTACTATTCTAATCATTGTTCGTCATGTTATAAAGGAAAACAACATAGGGTGTCACATAAGTAAAATACAATCAACACAAACACAACTCCACTCAAAATGCTACACATGGATCTTTTTGGTCCAACCAATGTGATGAGCATTGGAAAAAGGCAATATTGTTTGGTGATTGTTGATGATTTCACTAGATTCACTTGGGTATTTTTCTTAAAACATAAAAGTGAAACATCAAAAACATTAATGGAGTTTATCACTAAGATTGAAAATCAACTTGATTTCAAAATCAAAATCTTAAGAAGTGATAATGGATCTGAATTTGTTAACCATGTTTTAGATTCCTTTTGCAGGAACAAAGGCATAGCCAGACAATTTAGTGCATCCAGAACTCCACAACAAAATGGAGTTGTTGAAAGAAGAAATAGGATTCTAATTAAAGCAACAAGAACAATGCAAGCTGACTCATATTTGCCAATCACGTTTTGGGTTAAAGCAGTGAACACAGCATGTAATGTTCAAAATAGGACCTTAACTATCAAAGAACATAATAAAACACCCTATGAACTTTTGTTTAAAAGAAAACCCTTTATAGGATATCATAGAGCATTTGGGTGTCATGTGTCTATTTTAAACAACAAAGAACAATTAGGAAAGTTTGCTGAAAAAGCCTATGATGGTTTCTTTGTTGGTTACTCATCAACATCTAAATCATATAGAGTCTACATTCCATATCAAAACATTGTGGAGGAAACTCCTAGTGTATCATTTGATGAATCCTTATTTCCAAAATCTATAAAAGCATCATCTTGGTTGTTTGATATAGATGCATTAACAAAATCATTTAACACTAGTTACTTGAATGTTACAGGTCCATCGAATACATGCTATCCTTATGTACCTCTAAGTATGAGTGAAGTGCCATTGACGGCTGATCCTCCAAGATCATCGCATTCACACACTTCAAGTGTAGCTGATCCTGGCATTTCATCTCAAACAAATAATGGAAATTCTGATGGAAATGAAAATTCAACTTCTAAAGAAGTAACTAATACATCAGCAGAAGTTAACCATGAATCCGCAAAAGTTCCTAATGCATCCGGAGTAGTGAACAATGCATCAGCAGAAGTTCTTTCTACATCCGTATATGTCCCATCTACTTCCAAAGATGATTCATTGCCTTTAACTGAAGTTCCCAATCCATTAGGAGATATTCCAACTATATTCACAACATCTACAGATCAACAAACTACAATATCAGTAGTTGTTCCTGTAACTCCCGCAGAAGTTATTCCTACCTCTGCGAAAACACAAACTCATGAAAATGGTTTTCATTCAGCATTAGAAGAACAAAATGATGAGGATTTCGACTACTTTGTTGATTCTCCATCTCAGCTGGATCCATCTCCATCATCATTAACCAATATCACTAACTTGGAATCATCCATTCCAGTTGAATCAATTCCAACATCAAGAATTCATAAGTATCATCCAATAGAAAACATCATTGGTGATCTTAATAAAAGCACAA
This sequence comes from Flaveria sonorensis, assembly GCA_025506505.1. Lineage (NCBI taxonomy): Eukaryota > Viridiplantae > Streptophyta > Magnoliopsida > Asterales > Asteraceae > Flaveria > Flaveria sonorensis. The sequence goes on from CM046435.1 coordinate 11,522,873, forward strand.
TAAGAAGCCAAGGGGGAGCTGCCAATATTTGTCTTTTCTCTTATTTTCTTTCACAAGTGGTTCCTCCTAACATCACTGCTGCATTAAAAGACAACAGCTGGATTGAAGCAATGCAAGAAGAACGTTAGCAATTTAGAGAGCAAAAAGTTTGAATCTAGTTGATCCTCCTGAAGGTCAATATCCAATTGGTACAAGGTGGCTTTTCAAGAACAAACTAGATGACAGAGGTATCATTGTCAGAAATAAAGTTAGGCTGATAGCACAAGGGTATACTCAAGAAGAAGGGATAGACTATGATGAAGTCTTTGCCCCAGTTGCAAGGATTTAAGCTATTAGAGTCTTCCTAGCCTATGCTTCACATAAGAAGCTCACATTTTACTAGATGGATGTAAAATATGCCTTCTTATATGGTAAAATTGATGAAGAAGTCTATGTTACCCAACCACCAGGTTTTGAAGATCTTGATTACCCACACAGGATATACGAGCTTGACAAAGCTTTGTATGGTCTTCATCAGGAACCCAAAAAATGGTATGAAACATTGTCTTCTTTCTTGCTCAAGCATGGTTACAAAAGGGGAACCATTTATCAGATTCTCTTCCTCAAACATGATCATCAAGATCTCTTGGTTGTCCAAATCTATGTGGATGATATCATTTTTAGGTCAACAAACAAGAGATTGTGTGAAGACTTTGAATCTTTGATGAAATCTGAGTTCCAAATGAGCTCCATGGGAGAATTAACATTCTTCCTTGGTTTACAAGTTCATCAGAAATCAATGGAATATTCATCAATCAGGAGAAGTTTGTGCACCAAATCTTGAAGAAGTACAACCTTGCTGACTCTTCTTCATGAAAAACACCAGCATCAACGATAGATAAGATTGTACCTGATCTTAAAGGGAAATCATTTGATCAAAGATTGTATAGATCTATGATACGATCTTTGATGTACTTAACTTCCAACAGACCTGATATAATATTTGTTGTGTGTGTTTGTGCTAGGTACCAATCAGACCCCAAGGAGTCATATATGAATGCAGTTAAGAGGATCTTTAGATACCTCAAAGGGAAGCTAGCTCTTGGACTTTGGTATCCCAAAGAAGGAGATTTCAACCTCTATTCATATTCTGATATTGACTTTGGAGGTTGCAACAACAATAGAAAATCAATAACTGGTGGTTGTCAATTCATTGGACCAAGACTAGTTTCTTGGCAGTGCAAAAAGCAAACAAATGTGTCAGTATCCACAGCTGAGGCTGAGTACATTGCTGCTTCAGCCGGTTGCTCTCAAGTCTTGTGGTTGGAAAACCAACTACTTGATTATGGTTACAATTTTCTTTAAACACCAATACACATAGATAACTTAGCTACTATGTTCATAACTACTAATCCAATGCAACATACTAAAACAAAACATATAGAAATAAGATATCATTTTCTAAGATACTGCTCAAAAAAAGGTTTCATCAAGTTAATCAAAGTGGATAAAACAAATCAGCTTGCTGATTTATTTACTAAAGCCTTTGACTCAGTGAGATTTAATTTCTTAATTGAGTCTTTAGACATGATCAACTTAGATTAGTCATCATCACAAAGAAAGAATTATACGTCCTTAAAAAAACATACATAAAACATATAAAATTTCAAAAATATTGTCTTGTTAATATGTTTTCTTGAAAACGCAATTCATATCATTGGAAATGAGAGCATACTATACCTTTGTTTACTTGCCTGATTTTTAGCTTACAATAAAGACTGATCAGATGTGATTTGATATGCGAGTAGGTTCAGCTTGAGTGGAAAATAAACAAGTCCATGCTTAACATAATGCCAAGGTGACTAAATATGGGCAATTCCATTTCGAGGAGCAAGTAAGTAAGTCTTATCCTGCTATGATCAACTTAGTCACCCAAGCACACTATGTTACGACACTTTATAACCTCTTTCTTTACGCATCATGGACCCTCTGTTTTGCGTGAGCAAAGACCTAGGTTCATAGGCACCTTTGTTTTACGTAAGTAAAGACCTGGTGACCTGATGCTGATCATCAATAAGTTCCAAAAAGAAACAGCTCTAAAAGAATCCAATGTGATCAATTGTATATTATCTTAAAGAGCATGAAAAGCACAACAACAACATTAATAAGATTTCAAAGAAATCTTAAGATAGAGCTTATAATTTAAGAAACATAGTTTTTAAGTGTGAAAAAGTGATAAATTGACTCATAAACAGAGGACAAACTCTACTGTGAATTGAATGTGGAGTCCATATTTGTCTATCTTTAATCAACACCAAATCATGATAAACAACATGACAAGTTGAATGTATACTCTTGCTTGAATTTATATGGATCATAATACTTGCAATCAGCACTAGATCTATGTCTACTATGACATGTTATGGTTTAAATGCTTGTAAATATGTTATGCGTAGTTTCTTCTTATAAAAAAAATACAAAAAGATTTTGTTTATGTTCTTTTCTTTGCTAATATGATGGACAGATAATTTCTTTTCATACTATTCTCTTCATAAAATTATTCTAAATGCCTAAGTTCATGAATAATCACAAATTTAGGGGGAGTAGTGATCAGCATGAAAAATGAGTATGTCACATTTAAATGAAGAAAATTGAAGCTTGAGCACTAACTTGGCTGCAGGATATTTGAAGGTTTTAACCAAATCAATCTCTTGTATATTTGTCATGAAGCAAAGTCAACAAGGTCCAACAGTAATCATCAAATGATCTAACAACATGTTAGGATCATACAACAAAAACATAACAAATTTGACCTTCCGTAGATTGAATGTGTATATTTGCTTTCCGTAGATTGGTATCCTATTGTAAAGTAAAGTATACTTCTGACGATTAAATACGGATAAAATAAGGAAAGTTTGCCTTTCGTAGATGTTCTGCGGAAGAATTAACTTGTGGATAAACCACAAAAGGGTAATGAGGGTTAAGGGTCGCATAATATTAAATAAAAGGATGTTGTTGCATACTTTAACAAAAAGATTTTGGAAAGAGTTTAGAAGCTGGAAACTTTAAACAACTAAGTACAAGTTTCTAAACCTAAAGGGGAGTATTTTTAGGTCTAGATTGGTTGTATTAGTTTAGAAGATTTTGCATCTATTGTAATGGACTCTTGTAAATCTTCATCATTTTGTATGCAAGAGATATATATATATATATATATATATATATATATATATATATTATATATATATATATATATATATATATATATATATATATATATATATATATATATATATATATATATATATATATTAACCCAAATATATATTTGTGTTGATTTTATGTGTAATTGCAGGAAAACATCATACTTGGTTAATTTTGAAAATTGGCCAAGTACAAGAACCATATATGGAAGATGAAAGCTTGCTCCTGTGGATGAAGTTCAATATGAAGATCAAAGAACTAACTCCTGCGGAATGCTAACTCCTACGGAAGAACAAAGTACTTGCGTGAACTTCAATCATCAAGGAAGCCTCATTAAGTCAACAAGTCAAACTCTCTGGAATGATGTCATCAAGTCAACATCTACGGAAGACTGCAGTTCTCTCAGAAATGAATAATTCATGTCACGTCAAGAATTTTATTTGAGTAACTTTATTACCACAATAAGAAAGTTACCTTTACCCATGTAAAAATGAATCCCTCTGCCTATAAATAGAAGGCATAGGTGTACTCATTTCATACATAGAATTACATACACAGAACAATACACAAAAACAATACAACAATTCTGATTACCCCAGAATCGCAATCAAAACACCAAGAACACCAAGAACATCACCTAGCAATTACCATATTATGAAAAATCAAAATCAATTGTAACCGATTCAGTATTAATGGAAATTGTTTGAAGCAAACTAGTTTATCGTGTTACTTTAACTTGTTTTCCATTTCTCTCATATGTTCTTTGTTGATTTACATTACAATTACAATGTCTTAAACAACGAGTTGTGATAATTCCGCTATCATTATTTGTTCAATCAAACTGATAATTTTCTATTTAGATCCTTGGATTCACACTAAGTCTAGCCAAAGACGTTAAAGAAAGAGGCTATGCGGGAGGTAACCCGTATTTTCGTTATCTTTTTATTTTAATTTTCTTTCATCTTATTTTACATTAAGATATTCTTTTTTGTTTTGTTTTGTGCCAAACAGAAGGTTGAAACGGCCGTGTCGAAAACTCTTCATAAAAATGGAATGGCCGCGTTAGGAATGAAAAGATATACAGAATTAAAAATGATCGTGTAATGATTGCTTTATAAGCCAGAAACGGCCACATTTAATCCTTCTAAGTTAAAAAACGCTTAAACCAATCTCTATCCATAATTTCTATTTAGCTTCTTTCCTTACATCGACTTCACGACCACACCTTACCTCTGCTCCTTTCACCACCACTTGCCAACGTCAACCACCATAGTAGGTTTGTTCCCCTATCTTCTTCAAGCCTCGAGGACAATGCATGATTTTAAGCTTGGGGAGAGGTAATTTCTACTTTATCTTTATTTTTCTTGTTTTTGTCACCTAGTTATATTCTTAATAATATGTGGTTAGGCACAACTGATAGAAAGGTCCCCTAGGATTAAATAAATACACTTAGTTTTAATCAATATTATGGTGGGTTCTCACCTTAGGAGAAATAGCAAATCCAAATCTATTAAATAGTATAATAGGGCCACTATAAATAATAAAAAAGCTTTAAAATTAAATGGTAGATAATTATGGGGCCAAAATAATTCCATCTTCCATTTTGAGCTAGATATAGATGATGAGGCCTATGGTGTTACCCTCGGGGATAGTGATTTCATTGATACACCCTCTAGGTTAAGTTAGAATAGAAAAAAAATTACTGAAGCTTAAGTTGTTACCCACTAGGATAGCGACTTAGTGGATACGATCTCCAAGTTAGGTATAAAAGATATCTAGAAAGCTCAATAAATATTCATCCATTATCCATCATAAATTTAATTTTAAATACTTTTGGTATATGTAAAGTGGTAGGTAATATCCTTTTACCTTAAGAGCTCGAAAACAGGATTCGGTGGAGTTGTGGCTTACTTAGTGTGAGACACATAGATGATTAAACATACTTGAATTAAATTATCATGACGAGAGTCTGAAACTGGTGGTTGGCTTTAGGAGAACAAATATAGCGGCAATCGTTGTTAATGTGTTGATTTCTAATAAGATAACATGGTTTTTTAGGCCAAAATATCTTGGTTATGATTCCATAGCATAAATTTTTTTTAGGTACGAAAACAGTTCAAGTGTGGGGATGTTTGATATGTTGTAAAACACATCTTATTTTTCGTGTAATTTGTGTATTTATTTTATTGATTTCATAAGTTTTTATTAGATTTTTATTTGCTTTTGCTATCTATTTGTTTGTCTTTAGGTTTCTATTGGGTTTTATTTGTTTTAAGTTATTTATTTATTAATTTTATATTTTTATAGGGGTTCTTGAGAATGGAATTAAAACACGAAGATATTATCAAGTCACGAACGTCCGGAGAGAAGCATGAGATTATCAAGAATTAAAGGTATTAGTTGTTAGATAAAATAATAAAATCAATAAAGAGTTAGAAAAAAATGAAAATGAAACAATAATATCAACAATCTTTAGCTCACAACAACAAAAGAAATTAGCAAGAGTTCAACAAACCCAACAGCAGCCAACAGCCCAACGGTACCTAACAGCCAAACATCAAGCGAAAGCCCAGCAGCCAAAAAGGCTTAGCATTGGTCCAAAATGAGCAGAGCAGGCCTAGGCGCCTGCCTCGACTCCTCCATACACGCAGTAGCTGCCCAGAATGCAGAAAAAAGCTTATTCGGGCAAAGAACAAGCCTAGGTCGTGTTTAACTTCATTTTTTAAATGATTTTCAGTATTTTTTCAACCTAGCAGCCACCATACAAAGGTAAGCATTTAATTGTTTGTATTTAATTCTATGTGATTGATTATTGATGATCTAGAATAGGTTGGACTCATCATTGTTGATTATGTTTACTTTGTTTATCAATGTAATAGGATGAATGTAAGTTTACATCATTTGTATTTTGTATTTTGTAGTTTACTTCGCTCGTAGTCAGCTGATCTAGGTCACCCGGCGAAACTGTTTTTCGTCGCCGGGTGAAACTAGATGTTGGTCTAGACAGTTTCGCTGTCAGCTTATATATTATAAGTTTCATTCATTGTAAGCAAGTTTTTGGAAAACCCTAATTGAGAGATAGTATTATTTTGATTCTGTGATTGTAGTGTGTTGGTTGGAAGTCTATTGTTAACATACTTGAGCCTTTGTTTCATCTTCATTGTGTTTGTTTAGAGATTATAGAAAACTTTTGAAATTTATCTTTTGATTATTGATAGATTGTTGTTAATACAGTGGGATTCGTGTGTTTTCCCAAATCATTAGCACTGAGTAACGATAAAATGGACCAACAATTTAGTATCAGAGCCTTAGTGCTCTTGATTTGTTAAGTTGATGGGTTTTTAACCAAAAACACTATTCCATTCATTTTGGATCTTATTTTGTGTGATTTTGGTATGGAAATCGATTGAGAATCATCTGGTATTTGCATAGGAAGCTATCCCAATCGTCCAATCATTAATTCATTGTGATTGGGTGAGTTCTATTTGATTTAGTGTTCGAAAAGGTTTCCAGTTTCATTCGGCGAAACTATCACAGCTCCAGTGAAACTACCGAATTTATGATCTTAGAAATTGATCTTTGTTACTCAGTGAAAGTACCTCTTTTGAACGAAAGTTCTTGACACTTGATTGCTTAGACAAGCAAAAGTGCCGCCAAATTGACTTCAGAACAAAAGTTCTACTAGTTTTAGTGAATCTATGGCCAAAACTAGAGTTTCCAAGCATTTGTTTGAGTGAAACTGCTGCCCAAATTTTCGCCATTCTAGCAAAAGTAGCAGCGAAAGTAGAGGTGTCCAGTGAAATTAGAGGCGTCCACCGAAATTACCTTCTTGTGTAAAAATGACAAAAAATATCACCATTTCTGATTTAGAGAGTGTAGCACCCAATAGGCCACCGAGGCTTATCAATGGTGACAACTTTGAAGATGGAAACGTTGATTGAAAGCCATTTTCTACTACACCAATCACAACCAGTGGGAATCAATCGTCAATGGTCCACATACTCATACCGTCACTGTTAGACAAGTTACCTCCCCAAACACTGATCCATCAACCTTTATAGAAATAGACCTTAAGTTAATCAATCGTTATCAGAAAGCATTCAGGGCTTTGACTCTATGTTTATCTCAAGATATCTACAACCGTTTTGCTGAACACAAGAATGCAAAATCCTTGTATGATTCTTTGTGCAAGTTTTATGATGGTAATGAAGACTTGAAAAAGGACAAGAAAGCCCAAGCTGAAAAGGAATTTAATTCATTTGTTGGACGTAAAAATGAATGCCTTACTGATCTTACCAATTGATTTCTCTCTATTTCAAGTAACTTAAAGAAATATGATGAACAGTTGGGTAATCATGAACAAGTTACAAAACTCTTGGGGTCTCTTCCACGCAATGGAGCTTGCAAGTTAGACTGTTGAAGTAGGAAAGAAACTTTTCTAATTATAAACTCATGGATGTGATCAACAAACTAAAGTCATTTGATTTGGACATGAAAAGGAGAGAATACAATCAATCAATGGTGCCAGGTACAGTTTATCCACAAAATGTTGCATTGATTTCACCCGCTGCAAACTCTTCAATGTATGGTGCAGCTTATGGTGGGTCTTCTGGATATGGTGTGTCAGACAAGTCTAGTAGTGGACCATCAAGTGTTGGTTCAAGCTCAAAGGCATCAGTCACTACTCAAGTTCTATCTGATATAATGGCACTGTTTGAAATGTTTGTACATAGTTATGAGGCTTTGGTTGCGGGGGAGTTGAAAGGAAAAGGAATGACCGTAGAAGATATGTATCATGTGGACCCTGGTGACTTGGAAGAAATGGATATCTAGTGGCAGATGGCAATGCTCATGTTGGGTGCAAGAAGGTTTATAGAAAGAACTGGCAGGAGAAACTTTGGCAATCAGAATCAAAACTCAAAACTTGGGTATGATAAGTTAAAATTGAGATGTTTCAACTGCAAACAATTAGGTCACTTCAAAATACAATGTCCATCTCCAATCATCACTGAACCAGGAACTTCAAAAGTCATCCCGATCATCGACAAAGAAGAAGCCAAGCCAAAGAAGGAAATAGCACTAATCACAAACTTTGATTGGAGTGCTGAAATCAAAGAAACTAAAGAAGAGATCGATCATGCTCTGGTGGCTGAGGTGGTGGATAGTGATGTGGATTTAGTTGAAGATTTTGATCCTTTTAGGGAATTCAGGTGTGAAATTCAAGATGAAGCAGTTTGTGAAGATGGGGTGCAACAGGTTCAAGCTCATAAGGAAAAGGTTGTTGAGTTTCATGAAGAAAAGGGTTATTGTGAAGCTGTTAAAGAAAAGGTGACAGTTTTGAATCTGCTAAATTCGGGAAACAACAATAAGTTAAAGCAAGTGAAGTGAAGCTGGAGGTTTATGATCAAGGAGAGAAAGAGGTAAGTGAAGCTGAGGAAGCAAAGAAGAAAGCAAAGGTGGAAGAAGAATACAAAAGGAACACTCTAGTTTGTCAATATGAAAAAGTCCTAGCTACTAAAAAAGTTGTTATAGGACTTCCTTATGAGGTAATCCAGGACATGTGTTCTCCTCCCTCCAAAATTCGATTATTTGGGGTTTATAAAGCTAACAGGTTATTGTTAGAAAATGAAAAGGAATTAAAACAGATTAACAAAGAACTTAAAGCAAATGAGTCTAAATATTTTGTTAAGTTAAATGAAGCTTTAAAGGAAAATGAGTATTTAAAAAGAAATATTTTGGAAAGAACATTGAAATAAATGCTTTAACTGAATGTGTGGCACTTGCTGAATTTGAAACAAGCAAGCTGAAAACTAAACTTGAAAGATGGAACATTTCGGGGATGAAACATGAGGAACTTTGCAAGAAACAACGGGGGGCTAGAATTAAGACTGGTTTGGGAAGCGAAGAAACCACACATATTTATCCTCCTCCAAGTACTTATTGTTATTCTCTTATGCCTACACCTCATCTAACTAATGAATTAGTTCAGAAAGATACTAACAGTTTGTATCCAGGTTTAGAGGGAGTAAATCATAAGGAGATTTGAGAGGAGTATGATTATGGTGCAAGTAGTGGTCTTGGTAGCTTTAGCATTAGTATTTCTAATTCCAAAAAGTCTTCATTAGACAATAGCTTAAGTAGATTTGTTTCCCAAAAGTCTATTATAGACAATGGTGTGTGTAGTTCTAGCTCTAGTCCAGCTTGTTCATCTTCAGATGTTTATGAATCAAATCATGATGTTTCAAATGCTTGTGTTAATGAAAATGATGCTTGTTCAAGTAAAGTTTCAGACAGACAAATAAAATCAAATTGTTTTGAAAAGTTCTTTTCTTATCCAATTCCATCTTTTACACCAATTCGGATTTCTAAACCTAAAGAATAGGACACAACTTCCTCAAATGTCAATAACATTATTGAAAATTAACCAAAACCTACTAAAATTAAGGTCACAAAAGAAAAATGAAAAGAATCATATGACTCTTATAGCGATTCTGATTCACGTATGTCTGAATGTGAGGAAGAGAGATCAATAGATCAAAATCCTGTTTCAAATTATAAGAAGAAAGGTTTAAAATCTCATTGTTTTAGAAGTGAGAAGGATGATCATGTAATTAAATATTGCCCTGAGAATATTGGTAGAAATGTAAGTAATAGTTTTTTAGGAAGCAGATTAAATCATTTTGTAAATAATTTTTTTTGTAAAAAATCTTCTGTTTCGAGACCTAAGTTAGTCAAAACTTGGGTCTCAATTTCCAAATCTTAATAATCTTTGTTCTAATGCCAGGATCATTGCAGGAAGGCTATCAATAGCTATTGGCATGTTGATAGCGGATGTTCCAGGCATATGACCGGGTTGAAGGACTTGCTTTCAAATTATCGCATAATAAATGGAGGATATGTTGCCTTTGCTTGAGACAAGAAATGTGGAAAGATGATTAGTCAGGGAGAAGTATCAAATGGTTCCTTCACTATGGAAAAAGTGAACTATGTCCCAGAGCTGGCATTCAATCAGTTAAGTGTATCACAAATCTATAATAAAGACATTCTAGTGCTGTTTATGTCCAATGAATGCCTGTTTCTTAAACCCAAGTTTATTATCCTAGAGAATTTAGTGATCGTACATGCTCCAAGAAAAAATGATACCTATCTGCTGGATATAGGATCAAAAGAATCCACCTCAACTGTGACATGTCTCCTGTCAAAAGCTTCATCTTTTGAATCCTTTCTATGGCATAGATGATTAGGACATGTTAATTTTAAAAATATTAATAAGTTGGTTAAGAACAATCTTATGAGGGGGCTACCACTTAAATATTTTTCAGTGGTAGAAAAATGCATGGCTTGTGCTCAAGGAAAACAGCACAAAAGGCCACACAAGCTTAAGCTTAAAATACTACTTCAAAACCCCTTGAATTGTTACATACCGACTTATTTGGTCCTATTAGTGTTAAATCCATTGCTAAGAAATCTTATTGTTTGGTTGTTACAGATGATTATTCAAGATATTCTTGGGTAATATTTCTAGCACACAAAGGAGACATTGCAGAAGAGTTGCAGAAGCCGATCTCTCAATTAAAACCATCAACAACAGGAAGGTTATGGCCATCAGAAGTGACAATGGAACTGAATTCAGAAACCATATATTTGACTCATTTTGTGCAAGCAAAAGGATTCTCAGACAGTTCAGTGCTGCTAGGACACCTTAACAAAATGGGGTGGCTGAAAGGAAGAATCGCACCCTTATTAAAGCAACAAGAACTATGTTGATTGAGTCAAAGCTTCCAATTATTTTTTGGGCAGAAGCTGTCAATTATGCATCATATATACTGAACAGGGTTCTAATAATGAAAGACAAGATAAAGACTCCTCATGAGCTTCTTCATAAAAGGAAACCCTTGATTGACTTCTTCTATCCGTTTGGTTGCTCGTGCACTTTGCTGAATACTCAAGCTCAGAAGTCAAAGTTTTGTGCAGTTTCTGATGAATGCTTCTTTGTTCGTTATTCTACCTCACAAAAGGCGTATAGGTTGTACAACAAAAGAAGGCGTATTATGCAGGAATCCTTTTATGTTGATTGGCAGGAGTCAAATTCACCAAACATGGGGTCTGACCCAGAATGGTTCTATGACTCCAACACTTTCTTCAAATCATTCAACCTTCCAGTATTTGACGAAGATGTCGTTCCTCAAGCCAATGTGCAAATCATTCCTCCACCTGAACCTCATCCACAACCACCAATTGACCCTCCACCTTTACCTCTATTTGATCCTCCATTTACACCTCCACCTCAACCAGTTCCTCCATCACAACCAACTTCACCATCATAACCATCACAAACTGCATCCTCATCTCAATCCAACCCATTAACCCTTACCGCTACCTTCAATACCTTAAAAGATAACCCATATGATTATATCATTGGATCAATTAATGATGGCGTGAGGACTTGGAGTTAGTCTGGATTGATCAATGAATATCTCTATGCATGTTTCTTATCTTAAATTGTTCCCGAGAATATCTCAGCAGCACTTCAAGACCCAAGATGGGTTTAATCTATGTAGTTGGAGCTTTAGCAGTTCAGGAAGTTGAAAGTTTGGGAGTTAGTTGATCTTCCTCCAAACAAATTTCCCATTAGTACCAAATGGGTCTTCAGGAACAAGCCAGATGATCGAGGTGTGTTAGTAAGAAACAATGCAAGACTAGTTGTTTATAGATTTGCTCAAGAGGAGGGAATTGACTACACTAAAATTTTTGCTCCGGTTGCCCTTATTGAGGCCATTAGAATCTTTCTTGCTCACGCTGCACATATAAACTTCAAATTTTTTCAGATGGGCGTGACATGTGCATTTCTTTACAGGAACATTGATTAGAAGATTTATGTTTGTCAGCCTCCAGGTTTCGAGGATCCAGATTTTCCGGAGAAAGTGTATAAACTTGATAAATAATTATATGGATTGCATCAAGCTCCCCGTATCTGGTATGACAGACTGACATAGTATTTGCTCAGCAAAGGTTTCTCTCGTGGTATAATAGATATAACACTATTCAAGAAGGAGGTCAACGGTGAGATATTGATTGTTCAAGTGTATGTTGATAATATTATTAACGGATCAACAAACGAGAAACTGTGTAGAGAATTTGAAGAAGTGATGAAGGATCGCTTTGAAATAAGCATGATAGGGGAGATGTGCTTTTTCTTAGGGTTGTAGGTTAAACAAAAGCCTGATAGTACTCTTATTCACAAAAAAAGTACATTCAAGAGATTCTCAAGAAGTACAAGATGGATGATGCTTCTCCAAAACTCACTCCATTCACTGCTCAAACCTGCTTAACTCTTGTTGATAATGGGAAATCCATGGATGCTCATCGCTATCATTCTATGATTGGATCTCTCATGTATCTCACGGCTAGCCGTTCGGATATTACATTTGTCGTGTGCTACTGTGCCCATTATCAAGCCAACCCAAAAGAATCCCATGAAAAAGCTTTTAAACGCATCTTTCGTTACATAAAGGGTTCCTCTCGTTTGGGTCTTTGGTATCCAAAAGGAGGGAACTTTGATTTACATGCTTATTCTGACAGTGATCATGGGGGTTGCAGGGTTAACAAGAAATCCGTCACTGGAGGATGTCAATATCTCTAGGATTGTCTTGTTTCATGGCAGAGAAAGAAGCAGACAATAGTATCTCTATCTACAGGGGAAGCTGAATATGTTGCTGCATCAAGTTGTTGTTGTTAAGTGCTCTGGATTCAACATCAGAAGATGGATTATGGAATCAATTTTCTTCATACACCACTCTTTTGTGATAATGAAGCAGCTATTGGAATCGCCAAAAATCCAATTCGTCACACTCTTACCAAGCACATTGAAACAAGGATTCATGCAATCCGGGATGTGCAGGAAAAGGGTTTCATTGATATTATTCCAATTGACACAAAGAATCAAAGAGCAGATCTTTTCACAAAAACATTTGATAAACCTCGTTTTTATGAATTGATCTCAATGCTGGGTTTAATATCTTTTTTAATACTCTTTTCATAACAAATTGTGTAAATACTATAAATAACTCTTTTTGTTCATTTTCTATTTTTCTTGATAAACTCTTTCTGAAAAACTTCATTGTCCCATATGCCTTCACTTTTTGATCCTTAAAAATATGAAAAACAAAAATTTCTCTTAAATGGCAGTTAAATATAATTTTAGGGGAGAATAAAGATTAAACTCTTAAATTTATTCATTTTTGTATTTTCAGGAACCCCAGAAAAAGACGTTTGAAGGAGGTCAACAGTCTTGTGTTGGGATATGCATGGTAGGGTCAGCCCGAAAACGAAGTAAACAGTGATCGTGTAGCTAAATTAAAGTTTAAGAACTTGGTGATAAGGATTATCCCATTGACATTTTGGCCTGCACAAAGTTACAAGACTTTGTCAAAAACGGGTTGAGAGTTTTAAATCTCTACTTTGATATTCCCAAAAATTCTCAAAATCTCCCAATCCCCAAGTCCTGAATGATACTACTAGTTAGCACAATAAATGTTTCTAGTCTAGATCTTTAGAAAAGTCTCTGAATTAAAGCTTTTGTTAGCTCTTTAGAAGTATATCTCGTGCTTATCTCCTCTGCTATGTGTGAACATTGACCTGGAGTGATGATCTTCTTTGTAATACGTGAGTATAGACGTGGAGCTCTCATCAGCATGCTCAGATGATCATCTCCTCTGTTATACGTGAGTATAGACCTGGAGCTCTCATAATTGGTTCTCCAAAATAAAGGCACAGTGATTCTTAAATTAAGATCATTGTTGAAATCCCAAAAGAAAATCAAGCAGAGTTAATCATGTTGCTCAATAAACCATGAGGACAGGATAAGTCTTTTGCCAAATGTCTGTGGGGACCAAGTCACTAGAGTTTCTATAATTAACCCAAAACATGATAAAGGCAGCTGCAGATTACACGTTAAAAGAAATAAGGCATGGGTTTAAAAGGACAAACATATCAGCAATCCTGCAAATCTATGACTCTGTGAAAAAACTTCTTGAAAAAGAAGTGACTATAACCTTTTATTCTTAATTTAATCTTATTTTCTTATTTTTATTTTTATTTTTATGTTTTATTTTTTATTTTTATTTTTTTCTGTGTTGGTTTTGTGGGGCAAAGAAGTTTTTTTCTCGAAAGCTTAATACTTAAAAAATAATTCAAAATTTGTTAAGTGTTAGGTCTCAACGAAACTAAGTTTCGTTGGGTCTTTCGCTTAACGAATCTATAGATTCGCTCGGACACATTCGTTCAGTTCTAAGCATCATGATTCATATATTTGCCGAACGAAACCATAGTTTTGCTGCCAGCGAATCTAAGGTGGATATATAAAACAGTGTGAGATCAGTTTCTCACTTTCATTCACCTTTGAAACTAGCCCTAGTTTTAAACCGTTTCATTTGAACTGCTATTTTGTTGATTTCCGTTGCGATTTTGTGGTTCTAAGCCTATTGATTAGTGTTTCGATCCCATTCAACCACATTAATCGCGATTTTGACCAATGCATTTTGGTTTTAGGTTGATTCACTAGGTTGGAGTTTTGTTGATCCGTTCAGCGAAACTACGAGATTAACTAGCATAACCGAACGAAAGTTCAAAGTTTCGAGCGAAACTGTTTAGTTACGCTATCCATGCGTACTTGACATTTCGCCAGAATAGTTTCAGCAAAACTATAGATTCGCCCGGGCACGTGATTTTGTGTCTGAGTCTCAGCGAATCTATAATTTCTCTACTGTGAAACTATAATTTCGACATTAATGAAACTATAGAATTGCTCGGACACATGATTTTGTGTCTGAGTAACAACGAATCTATACTTCGCCTTTACGAAACTAAAGTTTCATCGGCGAAACTGTTGAAATTTCATATATTTCTTATGTTTTGTTTCATTTCATTGTTAATTCTTATATCAATGCTTTAACTAACCCACCTATGTTTATTTTTTAGTTAAGATGGCGAACTTAAAGTTTGACGAGAGGAACAACATAGTAGCACTACTGGATGATGGCAACCCAAAAGCTGTTGGTTTTAGAGACTTTATCAAATGGCTGAAGGAGTCCCCTATATGCTATGCCATATATCATATGCCCACTATCTATGATCTTCACGTCAGAGACTTTTGGAGAACTGCTGAGTATGACCTTGGGTCTAATCCACATCGGATTGTAGCTAGAATCCATGACAACAACATAGCCATTACTGTTGAGACTATAGCTAGGGTGTTGAGGCTCGAGGATGACTGTAGAGATGAGGTGGTGCTATCTGAGGCATAGGTGTTAGATGCATTCAAGAGCATTGGTTAGGAAGGACCTCCTTTTGGCTCTAGAAAAAAGATCAAGAAGACTTTCCTATCTAAGGAATGGAGATACATAGCACACGTGTTTATCATGTGCCTGGACCATAGAAAAGGAGGGTCTGATGGGCTAAACTTGCATTGGGATAAGGCTATGATCGTATTCTGTAGAGGACAGAAGGGCAACATTGCCAAACCGATATTTGATTGCATGTCTGAAAACATAATGAATTAAAGTAGGATAAATGGTTATTATATCCAAGATTTGTATAGATGTTGATAAATGATTTTATTTCAAATATGCCTAGACATGGAGAGATAAAGAGACTGGTTCAGATGAATACCAGGATATTTGCAGATTGCTCAGCTGTAAGGCATGACTTCAGTGGGAAGATCACATATTTACAGGAAAACATGTACCCTGCTGATAGGTGGAATTACATTAGGATATTGTTTGAGACTAAAAACAAAAATATTGAAAAGATTCAAGAAAAATAGGTTGAATAAGAAGAGGAAAAGGTATGCTAAAGAAAAAGAGTACAATTTGGACGATGAGATTGATGAGGTTGAAGAGGAACTGAGGGTGCAAAGGGAGAAATGAACAAAGAAGAAGGAAGATCAGGGAGAGCCAACTAATATTACCGAAAGGAGAATAGAGCATAAACAACAAGCATTTTCTGAAACTCCTAAAAGAAGAGATGCTAGATCGGAGTTACACCAAGATGTTATTAGAAATCTGAATGCATCTTTGGCAAATGAATTGGGGATGATCAAAACTAAATTGGTGAATCAAGAACTGAGAGAAAAGGAGAAAGATAAGGTGATAGAGAGCATGAAGAGCTTGATGTTAGACCAATAGGAGTTAATCAAGAGGCTACTCGAGGAAGTGAACGAGTTGAAAGCCAATGTCGGCCTACCCAATTAGTTAACTCAAGTTGAGTTAGATGATCTCACTGATACATCAAAGTATACATTTCTAAAAGTGGGAAGTTCAGCTGGGGTAGGAGAGGGCTCAAGTGGAGCAGGATTGGATGCTAGTGGTAGTGGTGCTGTTGGTTCTGTTGTTGGTTGCTCAGATGTTGATGTGAGGGGTGTCGATGAGTTGGGAGTTGACAGAGAAAAAGTTGGAGCTGAGGATATTGATACAGAGGCAGGAGTTGTGAAAGAAACTGGTGCAGGAGGGGCTAAAGGAAATGAAAGTGAAGTTATAAAAGCTGGTTTTGTTGATTTGGGATTTGACATAAATGTTGATTTGACCGGTGATGAAGTGATTAGAGAAGAAAGAGATAGAGCATGAAGGAAAGATGCTGAGTTGAAGTTGATAGACGAAGAAGAGGAGATTGAGGAGCAATTAGTGGATTATGAATTGATCCCGAATACTATAAGGTGGATGAGCGACCAGTGACATATGTGGCTCAGAGGAGTTCCATTGAGGGTGATATCATAGTGATGGACAAGGAATAATGGTTCATCAAAGAAAAGAAACCAGAACAGCTAACCCTCTATTTCAAAATATTAAAGAACCGAGCCGAAAGCAATCTGATAAGAAGATAATCACTTGGAAGTACAACAATAAATTGAAAATATTCATGATCAAAAGGAAAGGAGGGGGGATTTCATACCTACATAAAAGGAATGCGTTCAAGACCTTGCTGAGATGGATTTAAGAAGATTAGCTGAGATTCCTCTGCTAATTCAAACCTAAGTGAGACGGCTACGTTACTGGAACAAGAAATTAAAAAGGGCCTTAATGATAACTTTAAAACATTTGGATAAATGAAGACTGAAAGGAGAAGATCGAAGGACATCGATTGGGTGACCGGAAAAGGCAAAATTGTATTGAAGTTGAAACCAGCGAAGACTGTAAACAGAGTGAGGGTACCCAATCCACAACCTCCGAGGTTACAGAAGTTTGAAAAGTGGTTCTATGACAACAACAAGGGAGAAACGGTGGTTAGAGTGAAGGATGGCAAGGAAATTAAATTATTTGATCCAATGGAGATGTTTTCTTTATGTGATGAGGATTTGGTTGTTCTGTGTGAAAACCACATAAAAGCTGGAGCCAGAGCTGAAACAAGGAATGAATCAAGCTTGTTCATTAGGGTTGCAAAAAAGGCTCGCGGGGTAAAGGCTGAAGTCAGGGAGCTAGCAGAGAAAGTACTTAAAGTCGACGAACTGAGAATGGAAGTGCAGGATTTGACAAAGCAATTTGAAAAGGCCAGTGCACGGGGACAGGAAGAGAGTATAGCCGGACCTAAAGAGGAAACATCAGATAAAGCTGTAGAGGATGTTTATCAAGCTGAAGAAAAAGTCGAAGCTGATCCAGAAGATCAAGTAGGTGAGTTCCAACCTAAGGGAGTATTGATGATCTAGAATAGGTTGGACTCACCATTGTTATTTATGTTTATTTTGTCTATCAATGTAATAGGATGAAAGTTAGTTTACTTCGTTTGTATTTTGTATTTTGTAGTTTTAGTACCCAGCGAAACTACGAGCGAAACTAAGTTTCGCTAGTAGTTAGCTCATCGAGGTCACCCGGCGAAACTGTGTTTTGTCGCCGAGTGAAACTAGATGTTGGTCTAGACAGCGAAACTATAATTCAGCTTATATATTGTAAGTTTCATTCATTGTAAGCAAGTTTTTAGAAAACCCTAATAGAGAGATAGTATTATTTTGATGCTGTGATTGTAGTGTGTTGGCTGAAAGTCTATTGTTATCATACTTGAGCCTTTGTTTCATCTTTATTGTATTTGTTTGAAGATTATAGAAAACTTTTAAAACTTATCTTTTGAATATTGATAGATTGTTACTAATACAGTAGGATCCGTGTATTTTCCTAAATCATTAGCACTGATTAACAATCAAATGGACCAACACTTATTTCTATAATAACCTATCCAATTGAATGTTTTAAAGATAATATGTAGACTAGAAAAAAAGACGGTCTATCTACGTCTAAGACGCCATCTCATTTGAAACAAGAAAAAAGATTTTCACTGGTCTTAAAATATAACTCACACCTCATGCTAGTGGGACAAGATGTTTGATTATAACAAACCTTAAGCCATGGTTTTTGAAATGGACATGGCTAAAACAAACAACCACTCATACAATAAATTCATGTGACCTTTTCTACCATTTAGCCACACTTATTTGAACAAAATACTTGATTACAACAACCATTTAGCGACGATGTTTTGAGACAAATGTGACTAAACCAAACATTTCTATGACTATATAATAGAAAAGACCACACTTACAAGAAATTCATGTGGTCATAGTTACCCCTTAGCCACACCTATTTGAATAAAATGCTTGATTATAACAACCTTTTAGCCATGATTTTTCGAAATGGACGTGGCTATAACAGATTTTTTTGTGACTATATAATGGAAATTGGCATAATTAAATAAATTCAAGTGGTCATTGCTACCTTTGAGCCACACTTATTTAGACAACATGCTTGATTACAACATCCCTTTAGCCATGGTTTTTTGAAATGGATTTGGCTAAAGCAAACTCTTTTATAACTGTGTAATACAAACAATCATGCTTACTATAGATTCATGTAGTTATTGCAACCCTTTAGCCATATATACTTAGTGGGATGAAATGCTGGACTTTATTGGCATCCTTTGAGCATACTTTCAAGTTTCTTCAACTACAAATGGGAATGTGTCATATAATACCTACGATGACTGACTTTGGCGACACTTGAGCTGGGAAAAATATGTGTGGTGAAAGGCCTACGTGCATACTTATTTATGTGATTAGAGACGTTATTTGGCATAGGGAGGTCATAATAAACCTCTGATCACATCATACAAAGGCTAGATCTTTATCAACATGTAAAGTTAAACATAAAGTTCCCCCTTTCCCTGGTTAATTAAAATGCCTTAGTCTCACCAAACCGATGATATTGAAATGAATTTGGTTCTTGCATCTTTTATTCGTTAAATGGTGATGATGATCTTCAAGTCAACCCCGAAAGCAATGGAGAATTAAACCCTTCTTGTGTCTCTCCCTCTCATTTTCTCTCTCTACCTCTCTCTTATATAAAACTTGCGGTTAAAGAAATGTATTGGAGGTGGGGTGGGGTGGTGCCTTATCATTTTCTCTCTCTACCTCTCTCCTTTTATGTTATGGTTTAGGGTCACTTTCCCCCTTGCACACCTTTTTCCTTTAAAGTTTCTTCATTTTCACTTTTAACACCAAAACATTTAAACTTTGCTTTATTATTAAAATTTTGGGTGTTACAAGACCCAAACCATATAGAACCAAATTGTTGATTATGTCTATTAGAATTTTGTACACAACGAATCTTATAAAACTAAACCTTCTTCCATTTTTATTAGATTTACGAGTAATAAACACATTATGAACCCTCCCCGTTTCTCGGATATGTTCTAAATGTCTTGTTTAAGAATCTAAGGAGGAATGTGATGTGTTCGTATTTGGTATGCGTTTAAATGCATAAAACTATGTTATAGTTTAAATTTTAATTTGAACAATTACTTTGTTATGTATTTAAAATATAGGTCATTTAGATCTTAAATGATGTAAATTTGAAGGTATTTGAGTATTAGAATACATATGTATGGAATGAGGATCAAACGAGAAGCAATCCCTTAGTCTTGGCGGAGGTCGTAACTTATGGCCTATAGGTTGTAGCCTGTGTTGAATAATCATGGTGAGGTCGTTTGGAAGCTCATAAGGCAATGGGAAAGAGCATTTGGTCAAGTGAGGCCGTAGGTTATGACATGTCAATGTTTTTTTATAAATTAATTTGGTGAAGATAATCATGCTTATATTCAACCATCAAAAAAGATGTAATTGTGGACAATTTCCAACCATCAAAAAGCTTCCAATAATCATTCTAGTGAAGATAACCATGCTTAGATTCATGATCAAATGTATTATATTGAAGATGCAAGGTTAAACCATCTGTGATCATCTCCGTATGAACGGTTTGTGAAATTGATTATGCCTACAGATATTTTTAATCATTCAAAAGATATAAAAATTAGTTATCTCGATTGTCTTTGTTTATATGTTTTGATTCATGTATTGGTTAAACGGATTTTTGTATTTAATTTAACTAATTATCCTTTTAGTTATTAGTCTTTGTATTATTAACTATTGAGAATTGATTAGATTATTATCATTAAGTGTTTAGATGGTGTCATTAGTTAGTTTTACAAATTAATTAAAATAGCTTGATATATAGTTGCAATCATCCTCTAATTCAAGTGATAAGCAAATTATATCTATATGATATCTTATAAAATAAATTCATCTGACCTTGATAGTTGAGACCTAGCCAATGAATATTCAGGTAATTTGATCGGTTATTAAAGAGGCATAATTCACAAATCAGGCGATCCTTTTTAAGTTTCTTTCTATCCAATTGATTTGATCGACATCGGTTAACGCTTTTTTGCCTTCTTTTATTCAAAGTAATCAACTATTAATATACCAAATTTTCTTTGATAGACAATTTTCTTTGATAGATAATTTTTGTTTAAAAGGAATATGTTGCTTTTTTATTATATTACTTATGTTTAGATTGCGTTTTTAAAAAAGTCCTTATTTTTTTGCTCAAATGGAACTCAAAAAACTTTAAGCCGACCCTGCTTTTATGGTTAGTTTACTCGGATTAGTTTTTAAAGCTTCCCATCATTCAGCAAGCGCCCTTAGAATGTGGATATATAATGTCATGTATAACATGTATAGAATATATTTTATTTATAATTGTCCTTTCTCATTGTAATATTGTTGTATCAATCATGTCTTGTGTACTTGTGTGAATTACATTAACATTACAAAGGTCTCTTATAGTAAATCCATTTAACTAGGTTGCAACGATTGTGAACTGATTAGCATCACATCTTCATATATATAACGTGTTACTCCTTAAGTTTTTCAGATTTAAAACACAATCATGTTAATTATCGGTCACCTACACTTCTTATGCGACCTTGCTTTACAACAAACAAAAAAAGAGCAAATTAATCACCAATCATGTGTAGCATCTCATTCAATTCAACAGTCAAAACAAATTTGTAAAAGAGGAATCAATTAAGCAAGTCAAACTTGTGTTCGGGTATATAATATTATTATTATATTATTAATTATTAGATTAAAAACGACAAAACAGCAGGGAGAAAACCAAACAAAACAAAAGAGTGCACCCACCACCTCACGCGCACGTTACCCCACCCCCTTCAAACCCTAATTCCAAAGACCCTTTCCTCTCGAGTTTCAATATATGATCCATTTTATACTAAACTTACATCTTACGAAATTTACACCAACATTAACCCATTGGTAATATGCATATACATCTAAACACAAGATATGTATATCGTAAAACCTTTGTTAGATACACCCACTAAAACCTATACACAAGCTTATACACCATCACTTTAGCTTTCTCTCTATCTTAGTTTCCAATTTCTAGCTACTAATCATTTAATTTCATTTGTAAACATTTGATCCTTTATAGCTTGTTGAAGATCGAGCATGTCGAATCCGTGGTGGAGCGGGCAAGCTAACTTACATGGGACGGACCCGGGTAGTACGGCTCTAAAGAAGCCAGATCTGGGATTAATATCAATGAACGACGGCAACAACAACAACACTGCAAGTGAAGAAGATGAGAGAGATAACAACAGTGATGATCCACGAGAAGGCGGGATCGAGACATCGAATAGGCGGCCCAGAGGCCGGCCACCTGGCGCGAAAAATAAACCGAAGCCCCCGATATTTGTGACGAGGGATAGCCCGAACGCGCTCCGTAGCCATGTGATGGAGGTGGAGAGTGGGAGTGATATAGCTGAGAGTATAGCTCAGTTTAGTAGGAGAAGGCAAAGAGGGGTTTGTGTGATGAGTGCTAGTGGGACTGTTGTGAATGTGACTTTAAGGCAAGCTGCAGCCCCTGGTTCAGTAATGGCCTTACAAGGCCGGTTCGAGATTTTGTCGCTAACCGGAGCGTTTTTACCGGGTCCTGCACCACCTGGCTCCACCGGCCTGACTATTTACGTAGCGGGGGGTCAAGGTCAGGTCGTGGGGGGGAGCGTGGTGGGGCCGTTGGTGGCTTCAGGACCCGTGATGGTGATTTCCGCCACGTTTCCAATGCTACTTATGAAAGGCTCCCGGTTGAGGAAGAGGAGGAGGCGGATAGTGTGGTGCAGGCTGGGATGGGAAGTGGCGGCGGTGCAGGATCATCGCCGCCACTTGTTGGAGGGGGGTTGGGTGATCCCATTCCGGGGTACACCTTGCAGCCTAATTTGGTCCCTAATGGTGGTGGTCAGATGAACCCTGAAGCATTTGGTTGGGCTCATGGGAGGCCTCCATATTAGAGGTAAACATGAACATGAATTATATATTTCAATATTGCTATAGTTAAACTTTAATAATTAAGGTGGATTGTGTTGTTAAAGTATTAATCATGTTAATGAACTCGTGAATCTGTATCTGTATATTTTGGTTCGATTATTGTTATGGGAAATGTGCTCTAGCATGGAAGAGTGACATAGATAACACTTGCAACTTATATGTTCTTCAATCTAGTTATTTAACTTGGATGAGATGAAGAGAATCTCGATTAGTGGACTCTTTTTTACTACTTATTCATCTTAATCATTCTTATGAAGCCATTTATATTAGTTAGTTTAATGTAAAGATGATCACTATAGACGGAATTCATATCACTAAATAGATAGTAGATACACATAAAAGGTAATAACTAATTTTGTTTCTTGAGGTATGAATCTAATATACACATGACAAATATAGTAATAAGTTTATATATATTTCACTATAATCTTCTGTCTAATGTGATTATAAGTATCATTTTTGCTCACACTTTTTATTACTATATATATGTAAAATTGCATAAATCATTGGATATTAATAATAACGTGTTGTTGTAAATAAACATATCTTGTTTAATGTGTAGGGTTTACTTAATCAAATAAATCATGCCACAGGTTACCATTTTGGTGAACACAAGACATGTCCTACATATTTTTAATTATCATGTAAATATAAAAATTGTCTAGAAATGGTGGTTTTTAATCAGTATCTTCATATGTACAGAAGGATATATACAAGATTATAACCAAAATTGTCTCACTTCAAACTAATAAATTTTGGAACAAGTAGACTAATATTCCTCCAGTGGCAAGTTGAACAACAGTATTATAATGTAACATGGATAAATAGGTCGTTTGTGGCAAATTAAGCTTTTTGAATATCTATAATTAATCCGTTTACTTGGTTTTAGTTTACTCTTTCAAGCTAACTAATAATCACAACTATATATAATATCTGTAGACATACATTTTCAACGTTATAAGATTTGCTTAAGGAGTCGCAACTGATTTCACCATAACATTAATAAGTACCAGAAATCATCTTTAATTCTAATGCAATCCTTTTGGTTCTATTTTTAAGGAATTGTATTCCTCACTCTATCTTTGTTGTTTCTTAATCGGAACATCACCTATTATTATCTGTTTCGATGATCTTTCGGCTACCAAATATCTATACGGCTTAAGTTCAAAATTAAAGATTATGAAAAATCTTTAATACTTATTGAGGTCATTCAATACAGTTAACACATATAATTGACATTGCATATGAAAGATTCATAAATGAATAAGTTGTTCATTGTCATATCGTATGGAATGGAGATCCAAGTTGTTGAGAACTTGTGTTATGTAGATAAACAAAAGGTTGACAAGTTATCCATGTATATTTGCACCAAATTGCGTGATCCAAAAAGTCAATTACGCATAGCCTTGACACTGGATTTGAACAAGTATTGTACAATTAATGAGAAGATCATTTTCCAAAAATAACCAAATGACCTTTTAATACGTGACTAGCTTAAAATAACTTCTTATTGTAAGTGGATCATTTGGAAGCAAATTTTCGTATTCATTTGACAAGCACATTTATAGTGGGTGGGGGTGTCACGAAGTAATGATTGGTGATCCAACTCCCCCGTCCAAGTGATACGAAGTGCGAATCCAAAACAATGAGCCTCGTTGCTAAAGTGATCGGACAGTCTGGTCGGTAGGGTGGTAAATGAGATGAACGTTCAGCCAAACGTAACGAACCATTCGGTGGGAAGTTCTTTTACGACACGAAAAATAAATTCCGTTTCGTTTAATTATATGAATGAACATGAACAACAATCGTGTTGTTTATTTGTGATCGTCAACATTTTGTACTATGTATGTTTATATTCGTTTGTTTGTGTTTGTTCGTATTTGTTCATTCAGTATTTAATATTTTTTTCATCTTTTATTTTTAAATTTAGTTTATTATTCACACATTAAAGTTTTTATAAGGTTAAAATTAACTAGATTGTGCTCTGTGGCAGGGACCTGGATAAGGGTGCCAAATTTTTTTTGTACTAATAGTCGTAAATGGCGGTTGTATATTTTGAAACACAAATACAACATGGGTGTTAAAATTCATAATTTTTAAATTAATGAAAAAATTATATGTAAAATATATAATTAATAAATAAAACAATAAAAAGGGGAGGGGTGATAGGGGTCGAACCTAGTGATAAAAGGTAGGGGTCGCATGGATTGTAAGGATCAACACAATACAAAGATTGATCTTGTAATAAAAATATGGAATGTTAACATTACGGATAAGATTACTAGATCGATCTTTATATTGTGTTAATCCTTACAATTGGTATAAGAGCCTTATTACTCTAGATCGATTGATTTGAAGATTGAAGTTTGTGATTTGAAGAGTTCGTGGGTCTTGAGTTGTAAGGCTCCGATCCTGGGACGCTCACAGTTGGACAATCATCGCACGTAAAACATATAATTTACGTTAACTTTATTAAAATATTACATTGAAATTCTTTTAAACAAACCATTTCATTTAAATATAGTTGCTTTTGCAAAATAATACATCGATGACGGGTTACAAAATATTACTCGTTGCATTACATCACAAAAACATTATAATTTAAACAACAGATGCCATCCAAAAATGCCAAGTAGCTGCCCCGTGCCATCCTCAGCAACATTACCTGCCAACTAGAAACACACAAAAGTCAGCGTTGCTGAGTGAGTTCTGGTTTTTATAAAAACAAAATACATTTCTTTCGTTTAAAACCATTCTTTCTTTACTTTCATACGCGATCATACAACATACGTACACATAGATAATAATTTATTATTATCTTTCATCGTCATCCGTTGACTCCCGTTCATTCATCATCGTACGTCATCCTTATCATTCGTTATCTTTCATTCCGTACATTTTATTCATTAACCTTCCTTTGTTCATTCCTTCTGGATCAATGTCATCAGCTATACCCCAACGTAAGCACAAAGCGGGTACTGGGCCGAAGTTTATCAGACTTCCATTCATTGCGCACAAAGCCTGGCACCAGCACCGGGGTAAGCGACAAAGATCCGGGTCAATCTCATGGATTGAATCCCTTACGAGTCTTTTGTGACGACACCGTCACTCACCTTAACCTTTGGTATACAAGTCTTTTGTGACAACACAGTCACTCACCTCAACCTTTGACATACAAGTCTTTTGTGACAACACAGTCACTCACCTCAACCTTTGGCCTACAAGTCTTTTGTGACAACACAGTCACTCACCTCAACCTTTGGCGTACAAGTCTTTTGTGACAACACAGTCACTCACCTTAACCTTTGGCATACAAGTCTTTTGTAACAACACAATCACTCACCTCAACCTTTGGCATACAAGTCTTTTGTGACAACACAGTCACTCACCTCAACCTTTGGCATACAAGTCTTTTGTGACAACACAGTCACTCACCTCAACCTTTGGCATACAAGTCTTTTCCATTCATTCATTAATTACTTCGCTAATACATGCATTCTCTCATTCCTTACATTCCTTTTTTCATTATCTTCCGCTTTACGTTACCTAATACTTTCCATTTACTTTTCATAATCATACCACGTAAAGCCATGGAAAATAAACATACATAGTAAGGAACATAACATAAACATAACCATACCATACATAGCATCATCATCACATCACGTATGACATCATAAGGTCAACTTTCATTACCCCCGGGAACATCCCAAATCAAAGCCTACATTTTACATTTTCCCCAAAATTTCAGAAAATATTCTAAGGCATAGGCGCATGAGCACTATGCAGGCGCATGGCCTTCTGGGCGCATGGGAAAGGTTCTGGGCGCATGGGCACTATTGGGACGCATGACCCAACACTTAGTCATTCTGGGCATACTTCTAGGCGCATGGGCAGTTTTGGGTACATGGAACACTTAGTCAATCTCAGCCTATTCTAGGCACATGGATACTATTTGGGCGCATGGGGCAACACTTAAGCAAATTCAACCGTTGGGCGCATGGGCCAAATCCAGGCGCATGGGCAACCAACACATACTGATAACATCATAATCAGCCCCAAATCATCAATTCATCATGTTCTAGGCTTAGTTCTAGCATTCTAAGAATCATAACATGAACGTAACACAATCATAACATCATAAATCACCCAAATCATAACCCACCCACATTCACGCATACAAATACATACGGGTATAAAACCCACATTCATAAAAACATACATACATGAATTTCCAGCCCCAAAATCAGTTAAAACAAGTAAAAAGGGGGTTCTAGAACTCACCTTTGACAACCTTTAAGTATGACTTCTTCAAACCCGTTTGCACTATGAGTTCAACCACCTAAAACCCACCAAAACACACAACCCGAGAGCTCACATAAGCATACAATCGAGGCATAGGCCGGCCAAGAACAACTTAAAATCATGAATTCTTACCTTGAATTCGAATTCCTCTTCTTCTTTCTTCAAAAACCCGAGAGCTCTGCACTTTCTCTCTCTAGAAAATCCGGTAAAAAGAAGATATGCAGAGAAGTGTGGGCAACCATCACCTTTTTGCACCCACCTTTATTTTTTTTGTCCTTTTGACACATTTAGCCCCTCAACTTAGGTTAGATTGTGTTTTCTTTCTTTATCTGCATGTTTATACTTTCTTTCTCGTCTTTTAAAATTTGTTGGGTGTTACATGAGTTACTTGAAAATTGAAGATCTAATTGATTTCAGCAAAATTTGATCAGATTTAAAGATGTTGAGACTGATTTGTGTGGTGTTCGAAGAATTGATGGTGTTTTGAAGCTTAATTTAATTTAATTGAATCAATTAGAGACAATTAGGATCTTAATTGATCCTAAATCACTAATTAAACACTTAATTAATCAATTTGGTGAAAAATTGAAGCTGAAACGTTTGAAATTGAAGAAATGGATCAAGCAAAAAGTTTGTGAATCTGTGCGAAAAGTAGAAGTTTTCGCAAGAGTTTGTTGAAAAGTTTGTTACAGAAGATTCCTCTCGCGTGAGAAGTTGTAGTTTTCGCAAAAGTTAGTTTCAGAACCTTTCGTGCGAAATGTTTGTTTGATTTCGTGCGAGAACTTGATCATTCACGCGAAAAGTACAAGTTTGAAGAATTTTTGTGAAGTTTGATTTCTAAGTAAGAAAATGGCAAATCTAAAGCACATAACTGCTACACTTAATCTCGACAATGAGACCGGAACTAGCATGAAGCCTCCTCGACTTCTCAGTGAAGAAGATTATCCGGATTGGGTCTATCACTTTGAGAATCATGTCATTTACACTAAACCCAAGATGATGAGATCTATCAAACAGGGTCCATACATCCCAATTTACACAAATGACAAGGGAGACCTAGTGCCAAAGCTTGAGCATCTTGGGATTAGGAAGACATGAAAAAGATTGAGCTTGATGACAAAGCGTATGCTGCCATCACAATGGCACTTACCACTGAGATAGCTCAGAAATTCAAAGATTATAGGAAGGCTAAAGATTTATGGGATGCAATGGAAGAATAGATTATGGGGAACAAGGATATGAGGGAAAGTAGGAAAGACATGCTAAACCAAGAGTTTAATATGTTTAATCATATACTGGGTGAAACCTTAGAGGCTCAAATGTCAAGATTTGTGAAGCTTATAACAAAGATGAAAAATGCTGGAATCACACTGGAGAACATCTTAGTGAACAAGAAGTTGTTAAACTCATTACCTTACAACTGAAACAACAACTACACTACTATCAAGAGAACCAAGGATTTGTTCACCTTATGCCTTAGTGTTCTGATTTCCACCATTAAATCTTATGACATGGATGATAAACAAAGGGCAGCCAATTATATTAACAAAATGGGAGCTAAAGCATCGGCATTGTATGCCAAGATGGCTAGTAATCCAAATTATTATATCAGTTATTCTCAGTTGTGTCAGCACAACAATCTGCAACTCCTGCTTATCAAGCTATCAAAGATCAATCATTGCCTCAATTCCAAGCTCAAGCTCAACCACAATCCCCAATCTATCCTCAAAGTCAATCCTCTCAACCTACACAACAAGCATTTGTTGTAAACTCCCAACCCATCAAACAGACCATTCAGATTGCAGAAGAACACCTTACTCTATTTAACTCATTCATGAACAGTTATGAAGCTTTCTCTATTGGGAAGACTCAATACACCTAACATCTTGGTTGATGACTGGCAACAAGTTAATCCTGATAATGTAGAAGAGAATGATATTAATTATCAGATGGCTATGGTGGTGTATGGTGCTAAGAACTTTGCAAGAAGAATCGGGAGAAAAGTTTTTGGTCTTAACAATTCGAGAAAAATTAGGTTTGACAAATCAAACTTAAGATGTTACAACAGTGACAAACTTGGTCACTTTGCAAGAGAATGTAGTGAAGAAAGGTCTGTTCAAACTAATAATGGGAAGAAAATGGTAATGGTGGAGTTAGAAACCAAAGGAGATAAGGCTAGTTCCTTTAATAACAAAGCACTTGTATCTCAAACTGAAGGAGAGTATTACTAGTCCGACCAGATGGAGATACTAGACATGAAGCTGTCTACTGCTTTGTTAGCAAAAATTCAGAATGTTGACGATCATGTTGAGGAAAATATTCTAGCTGTTTGTGATAGAAGATTGTTAGTTGGTGTGTTTAAAGGAGAAGAGGAGTTTGAAACTATGATAGTTGAAGAGAAAAAGGTTGAAAGTGAGAAAGTTCATGCAGAAGGTGAAAACAATGAAATAGCTTTTGAGATTACTCCAGCTTATTTAACCACTGTCAAAGAGAAGTAAAGTTAAGTAAAAGCAAAGACTGTTGAGATCACTCCGGTCAAGATTGAAGAATTTGAAATGCTGTTAAGTCTACTCCAGCATCTGCATGTAAAGAAAAAGAAAATGCTAATGAGATCACTCAGTAATTAAAACAGAAGAAAAGAATTTGCTAAAAGCCTTATGGTAAAAGGTTGTACTTGAAAAGACAAAGAAACAAGAAGGAACTAAAGAGGTATATACTAATCTTTGTTTAGATAATTGCATAGAAAAGGTTAACAGGTATAGAGTTCACAATGAACGCTTAATCTTAGAAGTTGAAAAACTTCAATATCAAGCTCGTAAATATAAAACTAATGAGAAAATTTTTAAAGAAAAGATATATGGTTTAAACAAAAGAATTTATCAATCAAAACTAAATCTTCATGATAAAGAGTGTAACATAAAAGATTTGACAAGACGTAATGATGAACTATCTTTAGAAATTAACAAACTCAACAGTGAACTCTTATCTGCTAAATTGGTTGTTAAAAAACTTGAGATTTCATCAAACATGGTTGAAGGTATAATCAAGTCTCAAATGACACAAAAAATTAATGGTGGTAAAAGTGGAGTTGGTTTCGCTAACATTGCACCACCTATTAATCATGATTATACTTATTTGCCTTTATCAAATACAACTCATGATGAAGAGACCTATGGATTAGGTTTTCAACCAAAGTCAGACTTAACACCTCCAGTCAAAGTTTCACTGACTATTGACCCTGTCACAAAAACTAAAATTAATATTAATCATGACAATTTTGTTTGCAGAATGTGTGAAGGAGGGTTTGGTTGAAGAGTAGGAGAGTTATGATGAAATACAATTTTAGGAAAATAAAATTTGTAATGAAAAACATTCTTATAATTCATCATCAAATATCAATGAAAGTTTAGAAGTTTTCAATGTTACAAATGCCTGTTCAAAAATGTCTAATAAAGAAAAGAAGCTAAAATCAAAAATAGATTTTAAGACCAAAGAAAGAAAACAAATCACAACATCATATCTGACTTGAAAACTGATTTTAAGAACAGATTTGTTTCGAAAGACAACATTGATAAGAAAGATCATATTTTCGAAGAAACCAATGCTAGTTTCTTTAAAATTAAATGTTCTATTATTGCTAACTCTGTGAAAGAGGATGTTTATACATCAAGTATGATAGACACTGGTCCTACTCCAGTACAGATGACTTACAAGGCTAAAGTTACAGTTCATGTCACATCGACTTCCAATGTGAATGAAAAGGCTAAAACAGACACCTTAGTCCTTCCAGAAACATCTTGAACAACCTATAACAAGAGAAAGGAAAGAGAGACTTTTAAAGAATCTCAAGGCCAAAGACATACTAAGGCCAGATTCTATGATAAATATGGAAGTTATCATAAGCAGTTTGTGCAAAACATACAAGCGTCAAATACATATCATAAAATATGTTGTTATGTGTGTAGGAAGCCAAATCACAAGGCTAGAAATTGTCATCATCAACATCAATTGACAAGCAAATCGAGATTTCATAATTCAATTTCAAACAATAGAAAACGTTTCTTTTTAAATGCAAATTTAAAAATAAACTTAAATCTATCAAATTCTTTTACTAAGAACAATACTGATTTGAACAAAGAAAAGTCAAATGTAAATCAGTACAAGTTAGTGATAACAATTCCACAACATTCCCGATCAGACAAATTCAAAGGTGGAAAGTTAAAGACAAATCACCTGAGCCTTTTATTGTTGACAAATATGTTTTCAATGACAAAAGAGATATGATATTGCAACATGTATCATATTTAGATGAAAACAAAGAGCTTAAGTCTGCTATGGCTTGGGTTCCTAATAATGAATAAATTCATCCAAATGTGCCAAAAACAACCAAGACAAGTTATCAAGAGTGTTTGGCATGTAGATAGTGGTTGTTCATGGCACATGACTGGTAATATATCTCTGTTAAATAATATACAACCTTACAATAGAGGATATGTTATCTTTGCAGGAGATAAAGGTGGTAAGATTACAAAGATAGGTACAGTGTCGAATGGTGTGTTAAGCTTTGAAGATGTCAATTTTGTTGAAGAACTAAAACATAACTTGTTGAGTGTTTCACAAATTTATGACAAAAAGTATTCTACACACTTCACTGATAAGGAATGTCTTATTCTAAATCCTGGATTTGCAATTCCTGATGAATGGGTCTTACTAAGAACACCGAGAGACAAAGACATACTTACTTGATATGAATGATTCAAACTCATTTGTAATTGTGTCATGGTTGTTATCTAAAGCCTCAAAAAGTGATACATTGTTATGGCATCATCATCTTGGACATGTAAATGTTAAAACTATGAACAAACTGGTTAGAGGAAATCATGTTATTGCCTACCTTTGAAAGAATTTCAATTAACAGAACATACCAATATTGACTCTATTCTTCAGCTGTTACACATGGATTTATTTGGTCCTGTTAGTGTTTTGAGTTTGGGACGTCGTGCATTTTGTTTAGTCATTACTGATGATTTTTCTAGATTTATATGGGTTTTCTTCTTAGCAACAAAAGATGAGACACCTTATTTGCTGATGAAATTCATGACACTTGTGGAAATCAGATGGACAAAACTATCAAGTGCATTTAAAGTGATAATGGAACAGAATTTTACAATTGTACATTAAATGAGTTCTGTGATTCAAAGGGGATAGCAAGACAATTTAGTTTTGCAGGAACTCCACAACAAAATGGAGTTGCTGAAAGAAGAAACAGAACTTTAATTGAAGCTGCTAGAACAATGTTATCAGCAGCAAAATTAACGTCATTCTTTCGGGCTGAAGCTGTTAACACTGCGTGTTATGTTCAGGATCATGTGTTAATCAACAAACAAAAAAATATGACTCCTTATGAAATCTTTTTCAAACTTAAACCCAAAGTCAAATATTTCAAAACGTTTGGATGTTGTTGTACTTTGTTAAACACATCTGATTCTAAATCAAAATTTGATGAAAAAGCTGATGAATGTTATTTTGTTGGATATTCAGCCAACAAAGTAGCATATCTGGTTTATAATAAAAGATCAAAACAAATAATTGAGTCATTTGATATTGATTGGCATGAATCTAACAAAACAGATGCAGGTTCTGCACCTTCATGGGTCTATGTTTATGCCTCTTTATTTGAAACATTTAATTAATCTTCTATTGTTTCTACAGCTAATCTACCTTTGACATCCTCAATTCAGGATATTTTTGCTGATGATATTGGATCTATTTCTTCTCAAGCAACTAGAATATCTTCAGATATACCTTTTTCTTCAAATGTTGTAGCTGCTCCACATTCTGTTTTTGAAGCTGATTTATCTCATTCAGATCCAGTTGTTGAACAAGCCCTACATGTTTTTGATTAGAGTTCCTCTTCTACTCAAGTTAATCCAATTGATACAATTCAAGTACCATTTAAAGATCTCTCTGTCAACAATGATAATCAAGACGAAGATATTGTTTATCAACCTAAAGGAGGAAACACTGCTGAAGAACCAGTTGGTCACATGTCTAACTTAGATGAAGTTATTTCTGAAGATGCTATTCCACAGCTGAGAATTCATAGAAACCATCCAACAGAAGCAATCATTGGTCCATTATCACAGGGAGTCCGAACTCGAAGCCAATCGGACACAATAAATAGATGTTTGTATTCATGTTTTATTTCTCAAATGTGCCAAAGAATGTTAAGATGGCATTAAAAGAAAATAGTTGGGTAGAGGCCATGCAGGATGAACTGATGCAATTGATGAAGCTAAATGTATGGCATTTGTGTGAACTACCAAAGGGTAAGTTGCCAATCGGTACGAAATGGATTTTTAAGAACAAGACGGATGAAAAAGATGTGATTGTCCGTAACAAGGCCAGACTTTTTGTTCAAGGATTCTATCAAATTGAAGGGCTTGATTATGAAGAAGATACGCTCCTATTGCAAGACTGGAATTACGAATCTTTCTAGCATATGCTTCATATAAGAACTTCACAGTATAACAGATGGATATCAAAACGGTTTTCTTGTATGGTGAAATGAAAGAAGAAACCTATGTTTATCAACCACCAGGTTTTGAAGATCCAGATCATCTTGACTATGTTTACAAGTTAGACAAAGCACTTTATGGCTTACATCAAGCACCTCGAGATTGGTATGCCACCCTCACTGAACATTAGCTTGCAAATGGTTATACACAGGGTGCAATTGATCAAACTTTATTCATATGAAAGACTGGTGAGGATCTTATTCTCATTCAAGTTTATGTCGATGATATTATCTTTGGCTCTACCAATGATGATTTGTGTAAGGAATTTGAAGTGGTCATGAAGATGAAATTTGAGATGAGTTTTCTTGGGGAAATGTCATTTTTCTTGGGAATCCAAGTTAAACAAGATGATAAGAGAATACTGATACATCAAGAAAAATATGTTCACAGTATCCTAGACAAATACAAATTTTAAGGCTCCACGATAGCTTCTACTCCTATGTTTTCTCGTCTTACTTTGACTCCTGATCTCACAGGAGAAGATGTTGATCAGCATTTGTCTAGATCAATGATTAGCTCTCTGATGTATTTCACTGGAAGTAGAATGGACATCATGTTTCTTGTTTTTCAGCGTGCATGTTATCAAAGTAATCAAAAAGGAATCTCACATGAAAGCTGTCAAGCGGATTTTTAAATATCTCAAGGGTCAACCAACACTCGGCCTTTGGTATCCTAAAAATTCAGATTTCAGTTTATATGCTTATACTGTAAGTGATTATGCAGGAAGTAACTTAGATATGAAATCTACTACTGGAGGTTGTTAATTTCTTGGCAATACGTTGATTTCATGGTAGTGTAAGAAGCAGCAGACAGTATCCACATCAACTGCAGGGGCTGAATATGTGGCTACATCAAGTTGTTGTTCACAGATTGTTTGGATTCAACAACAACTTCTTGATTATGGCCTTAATTTTTGTGACACTAAAATTTTATGTGATAACACTGCAGTTTTAAACATAGTGAAGAATCCAATTCAACACTCAAAGACAAAGCAAATCGACATCCGCATGCATTTTATCCGTCACTGTTTTGAACGCAAACTTATCCATTTGAAATCAGTTTCCACAGATGACAACATTGCTGATTTGTTTACTAAAGCATTTGATCTTTTCAGATTTGATTTTTTAATACAATCTTTGGGAATGATTAACTTTGGTTAACACTTATTCTTACACCCTTTACAAAATATTTTTCTTTGTTTTTAATTAAAATTGTTATTTTCTATCTAG
This sequence comes from Flaveria sonorensis, assembly GCA_025506505.1. NCBI lineage: Eukaryota > Viridiplantae > Streptophyta > Magnoliopsida > Asterales > Asteraceae > Flaveria > Flaveria sonorensis. The sequence continues at coordinate 11,557,891 of CM046435.1, forward strand.
ATAATCTCAATTTTAGGGGGAGAAAATTAAAAAATATTTCAAAAAGATTTTGTTCTTAGGGGGAGTAAACAGTCTGAAGAAAAGTACAAAAAGATTTAGTTCTACAAAAATTGAGAAAATTAAATTTTCAAGACTAGACGGGAAATGATAGTACATTTTTTGATTTTGATTTGTTGCATCCTAAGGCTTACAAGAAGCTAACTTGGATTATGCTTGATATGTTGATAGGCTTGATGTTGAAGAATGAAAAGCACTATGTTCTGTGATGCACCGAAAGTAACTATCTATGACTGAAGTGGGTAACTCATCAAGGTTTTGTGGTAACTCTGATCCCATGCTAAAACAGACTGAGAGTTATAGCCTGGTCATACTCAAGTCTGTTACTTTCTGATCCATTTTCTTTCAGATATTACATATATTGTTAAAAATCAAAATACAAAAATAGATATACAAATGAAGACAAAATACAAAAGAGAAAAAGAAACAAAAGAGCAAAAAGAAGCCAAAAGGCTATATAGGAATAAAAGATGCCAATAAGCATAATAATAAAAGATGTCATAGACATACATACTATATGATAAATATTTTTTTTTCTTTTTAGAATATGTTCTGACACAGGAGGCAAAATAAAAAATATGGGGCACGTAAGTCCAACTTGGCATGTAAGTCCTAAATGTCTTGCGAGGGCAAAACATAAGTCTGACTGCCTGTTAATAAGTCCTTAAACTTGTTAATATTCTGTGTTCAGAAGTATTTTTCAGGCTAGTTATGCTCATAATAGATATTATATTAGAAAAATCATTCTGAAAATGCTGATCAGAAGTGAAAGGTTTAAGTCGGGTGACTTGAAATCTCGAAAGTATCTTGAAGTTGGACAAGGTTCTACAGGATTTTTGATTATGGGACACACTGAAGACGTGTAATTTAATCAAAATATAATAAATATTACAGCTTATGTGTCTAAGTAAACTTGAAGTATAAGTTTAAAATAGACACGGTATATTGACAATCAATATAACCAGTCCCATTTATAATAAATGTGGATGATGCTAATGATCGATTTCTAATAAATATGATCCTGTATTTGAAAATTTATCAAAAAAATAGTCAAGTAAATAGTAGAATAGTATGTCAAAATTGTTTGTTTAAATATACTTTTCTATTTGTTTCAAATCTATAAAGATTTTTAAAAATTAAGGGTGCTTGAATAATTGTAAAATACTTAGTTAAACATAATCATTTTCATAACAAATCAAATGTCTTAAAAGATAATTAATTTTGAAAATTTGAAAATTAAAAAGTTGAAATTTTTTAAAAGAAAATTGAACTTGTCGCTCGCGAAAAGTTCAACAAATGCGAAAAGTTCAACAAATGTGAAAAGTTTAAAACATGCGAAAGGTTCAAATGAAGCGAAAGGTTCTGGTGTGCGAGAACTCTGACTTCTCGCTCGAGAAGTCAGAGTACTATAAATACAACAGTTGAGCGAAAAGTCACTATTCGCACGACAACTTTCAGAAAAATTTCACTCAAAATTCTAAGTGTTGAAACCATTTATACTTTGATTCTCACATACACTCTATTCGCATTGTGATTGCTTAGTGACATTTAAGGTATATTGATGATTATGTTTAGATTTGAATGTCTTTGATTCATGACCAAAAGTTAAATGGACTTATACATGTTAAATTGAAAAAATTAAGCATGAGTAACCTTAAAATTAACTTAGGCGACACCTAATGAACATGTATTATTGTTAAAACACTCTAGAATTGATGAATTGAAAATCTAAACTTGTACAAACTTCTTGCATGTGAAAAGTCAGTTGAGTTTGAACAGACGCGAAAACTTTCAAATTCACACAGAACTAGTCGCGGGAAAAGTAAACTTATAGCGTGAAAAGCTGACTTTCAAACAAAGTCTGTTTCATGCGAAAAGTTAAAACTGAAACTTAATGTCTTTGCTTGAGTAGTTGATGTTTTCACGCGATTAGTTAATTTTTCAAAATTTTTTCTAAGTGTGAATCTTTGCTTCAAGTCTAAAAGCCTTTGTACTTATTCATTTGTTTAATGCTTCAGATGGCTCATCAAATGGTTTTTAATAAAAACCATAATGCTATTGCTTATCTTGGAGATGTTCCAGAGGATAAGGCATTGTTTAGATCTTTGATTGAAGGTCTAAAGACTTCTTAGATACATCATGCCATTTTAGCTAGTCCAACTATATACGCTGATATTATTGGTCAGTTCTGGCAGTCAGCAGCAAATGAAACAGATGAGACTAGGGAACCGTGCATATCAGCCATAGTGAAAGGCAAGAGGGTAGTTATCACAGTAGAGGTGATTAACAGTGTGCTGATATTAGAAGATCAGCCTAATGCACCTGTTAAGATAGATGATGAAGTGGCCAAAGACTGTTTGATAAGGATGGGGTATAGTCATAGATATCCTTCTTTGGAGAAGAAATATTTACTTACGTTTTGGGATTATTTGTTCCATGTCGTGATTCATTGCATTAGTAATTTGAAGGCTGGTATGGATAGCCTGAGCGCTATATTCGGATCCCTGCTGGTATCTCTTGTAGATTATCTTCCGTATAACATATCCAAGGATATATTTGCAGAGATGCAGAAGAATGTCATAGCCACTGTTGGGAAGAAATTCATCATGTATCCTAGATTCTTACAGATGATAGTGAATGCTACTCATCTTGAGTTAGCTGTGTCTGATTCATCTACCTATGCTGTCATGGTAATGAAGAAAGACATATTCACTTATTTGATGGGAGCAAGAGGGAATGCTTGGGATGGATCCCATTTTACTAAGCTTGGGAGGTTTGTTGAAGATTTTCAAGCAGAGGCATGAGTACATGAGACACAGACTCACCATGTTCATAGAGATGATACAGCTGGTACATCTACATATCCCACTCAAGAAGCACATGAAAGTTCTCAGGGTGCTAGAAGGATGTAGAGATTGATTCTTGGTTCACTGGGAGTGATAGTGAGACTAATAGTGCCCAAATAAAGAATGTGCCTTATGTGCTGCAAGAACGTCCCACGGTGCGTGAAACACCTGCAAAACGCACTGCTGAGGAACGTGATGTAGATTTTGTTCTAGAAGAGACTATTGTTATTAGAGGTAGGAAGAAGAGGATGGCAAGAAGAGCCGGTGATAGTCCACGTGGTAGGGGTAAAGGACGAGGAGTATTGAGAAAGCGTTGGACCCCTATGACCATTGTGTCAACTGAGGTAGAAACACCTATCTCTAAGACTCCTGCCACAGTTAGCGAGGTTGCTACTTTAGAGATACAATCTACTATGCCTGTTACTAAGGATGTGTTGAGTACTCCTCCAAGAGATCAAGGGTTTGAAGAGACAATAGGATGGAAGATTTTCTTAACACCCTTCTTGCGCTAACACAAGGTGCTAGTACTTCTACTAGTTCACCTACAACACTTACACTGGAGGAAGAGTTAATACATTAGAGAGGAAGATGTTAGAAAAGACTCAGATAATTAATGATATGTAAAGGGAGCTATTTGAGAAGGATGAGAAGATCAGGGGTCTTGAACTTCAGCAAGCATTCATTTTTAGCTATGTTCAGATCCTAGAGTAGAACTTGAGAGATCTAAATTCATGTGTGTCATTTTAGTTTACATCACAACAGACACGGAAGTTGGAGAATCTAGTGGACAACAATCTGCTAGTCCTGAACCTGCTGATGATCCTATTACTGATGCTACAGAGCATGTTGTTAAACCTATTGATATAGAAAGGACAACAGACACTGTTAATGTTGATCAAGAGGCATCATTAGATATTCCTATTCCGGCTATTGAGGATCAACCTGTGGTTTACACTGGAGAGGCATTTGTAGAGCCTGGACATGATGTTCCTATTCTAAACCCAGTAGATGATGATGATGCTTTAGACTGCTTGCTTATGATTCTAGGGATGATGATGAGGATGATGATGGTGATGATGGTGATGAAGGATATAATGATGAGGGTGATGATGATAAGAAGGATGATGATGATGGTCAAGGGGAGATATGGGTGCAGCTACTGGTACTGCTGGATCATCAAGCATTGAAAATGTCTTTGGACCAAGTCCCGATGATATAGTTGATTACACTCCCTTAGATCCTGCTACTAAAGCAGCATATGAGAAAGATTTTTACTCTTTCCAACAAAGATTGATTGCTGAGGAAGAAGATGAAGATTTTGGTTAATTCGATGACTTAGAGGAGACAGTAGACTACACAGATGTATTTGGAAATAGTCTTAAGGACTTATATTCTAATATTTTGATTAAAGAAGGAGAGATAGTAGGAGAGTCCAGTACGAGTGAACCAACTGACAAGACAACAAATCAAACTGGTCAAAGTGTTGTACGTCAGGTTGGAAATATTACTGTTGAGGCTCTTCCACCGCCAGCTTATATACACATGCTGAGACATTCCAAACCTTTCACAAGGTACGAAAACTCAGAACCAATTCTTAGTTGGGCGTATGATGCTCAGAAGAAGCTATATATGATTAAAATAAAAGCAGGAGCCATAGAGTATTTTCAGGATGAACATGACTTTCATACACTTAGAGCTTCAGATTTGTATGCAATGGGTCGTATTCCATTCATCAACCCAAGTAACTATTGAAAGGGGAACTGGATTAGGAATATGATCTGGAGACATAGTAAAACCAACTTTAAAGACTTTAAAACTGCAAAATCTAAGGTCATTGAAGATGAGACCCGGATAGACCCAAACACTAACAAGCCAATGAAGATAAGGGTTTATAAGCATCCTAGATATGTCAGAAAGATCTCTATACATGCTCCAATGCCAGTAAATAGCTTGTCTAAGCTTATGTGGTAGACTTGTGAGAAGGAGACGGGTCATGCGTTAATACATTGTATAGATAAAGACTACCGTATCATCGACCCTGTGGATGTGCTTAAGTTTGGAAGAGACCATTTGATGAGGTTGCAGGCATGTCCAATTGCAGCTGATGAATCTGTTCACTTTTTGCCAGCATAGTTTGGTTGGTTGATTACGAAGGCCCTGGACAACAAGATGTACGCTTATGGTGGCAATTATTAAGTTGATGATGTGGACTTCTGAACACATTGATTTACCGAGCCTAGGGGGAGATTATAAGGGTTGAACCTAGAAGCTCGGGAAATCAAATCAAGATGAAGAAGATCAAGTCATGCAACAAGTCCAAGTTGCCATGCGAAAACTTGCTTCTCGCGCGAAAACATCAAGTCGCGCGAGAACTAGTGATTCACGCGAGAATTTCTTGTTTAGCATATATAGAAGTTTTGTAATGTAATTTGTAAGCTTTTGTCACATTTTCTGATTTTCACACTTACTGTAATTTATCCAAAATCAAATAGCAATACAACTGAAGTTATTTACATCTTGTGTTTGATATTCAATCTTATCCGTAATGTTAACATTCCGCATTTTCATTACGAGATCAATCTTTGTATTGTGTTGATCCTTACATGGCTTACCACCGGGTAAGCACCCCTATTCATTTAGCAAATAAAAAAGCATAAGGAAAATATATAAGAAAAACTAAGGAATAAAAAAGGAATAAAATTATGCTGGAGAGGGTCGACCCAGGTGGAAAGAAAGGTATAGCGTATGTGTCTTACCCATTAGCTAACACCCATTTTAATTATTAAGAATCTCCACCAAAATGTTATAATACATCGGTGCTGTAATTCAGGGTTATCTATATCTATATCTATTGTTGATCTATGAAAAAAATGAAGTTACCGAAAACTCAGGACTCAGCACTTAGCGCTCAACTACTGAATGATGCCAAGTGCCGAATCAACTGCCGATAAGCACATGCTGAACCACTGCCAATCAGCACTTAACTGATGAGCTGTTGATTGACTGCTGCTAATTAGCACTGAACTCCATGAGTTGCTAATCAACTGATTACACAAGACATGACTATCTGCTACGATGACTGCAGTGTTCTACCTTTTGGGGATAACATAAACTTAAGCTGATTGTCTATATTTGGTGACATTTTGAACATAGAATACTTTATTCTTATTATTTAGATTTCATAGTATAAATTCCTCATACTTGTATAGTAGAGGTAAGCTTTGTCAAGCCACTTGGTTTATCTGCCGATGGTATCATTTGTACTCCAAAGATTTATCAAGTGAATACTTTGAAAGAACAACTTGTGTATTTATCTTTACTCAAAGTATACTATAGCAATCATTTCAACCCATTGGTGATCTGTCTCTAATCTAATTCTTCAATTCTTACGGAATAGAAACTATTCTTATGCAATCACTATTGACCCGGTAATATGTGAGACACACATTCTAGAATTCTGGAATACGTGTTCCATTCAAAGGGAAGATGGAACAAAGGTTCTAACCGCGATGGTGCAAGGGCTTAAGATCACCGCCTCTTGTGTAAAAATTTGACAACATTTGAAGTTGAATGATGCAAACGGTGTATCTTTTATCTCCAAAGAAGCGCTGAGTGCCACTTTCAAAAGATGGGATATGAAGGACCCCTCCCGAGATCCACCTTCTCCAAATCAATGGTATATAACAATTGAAGAATCATCCTTCATATCTTTTTACACTACTTGTCAAACAAGTCTGGAGGATGGGATCAAGTACAATTGGATTTAGTAGGGGCTATCCATGGTCTTGTCAAACAGTAGAGTTATGATTTTGTAAACTTTATTTTTCAAAACCTGTGTTAAATTGTAACTGCTGCTGCTAAATTTTTATTTTTAATGTACCTTTTATCATTCAACTGAATTTACAAGAAGAACTGAGAGATAAACTTAAACTTAAAGGAGTTGTTCATGCCTTAGGAACTTTAAACAAACCTATTTTCTCAAAGTTCAACTCCACTCCAAAATCTTTTTCTCGTAAGGTCACTCCCTTGTTCGCAGACATGCTTGAGGTCACTGAGCCTCAGGGTGGCAGTATGGGAACACCTACCATTGATCCCACACCCTCCACTTCAAAGCCTAAAGCACACAAATAGAAGTGAACCCTAGCATCTTCTATTGAGAAGATGAGTAGAAGATGCAGGCCCCCGAATCACTTCCCATCAAAAAGGCAAAACTAGAAACAAGGGTCCAAGTCATGTCAAAGTTGTCAGCCACACCTAAACAAAGCTCAAAGAAGAAGGTTTTCTCTTCCTTCTTCTGAGCAGACCCAAACCAAGCCTATCAGCCCTCAGTCAAAGTCCCAATACTCTATGGAGCAACCAAAAAGGGATACCCATATTGCTGAGGCCATTTCTGAGAAAGAAGTCTCATTAGGAATTGGTTCACATCCCGGGCCATTAGACTCAGCTCCTAGATCTCCTATACACATGATTCTTACCAAGGATGAAGATTTTCACATTGCACTTCAACATGACCCACTGTCTCCCCCTTCCCATACACTACAAACAGTGGAGACTGATGTGTTTGTAGAGACATCTGACCCACATCCTATATCCTAAGAGATTGATCCTAGGGAGGAAATGATTAATGTGCAAGAGGTTGTCTCTATTGCTAATCCATCAATAGATCAGCAGGATAGAGACAACATACTTAAGACCTCAACCATGGCAACTCACCTTGAGAATGTCTCTTTGGAGTCATTCCTTGAGGAGAGGAATCCAGGGCGTCAAGAAACCACATCTGGTGGTGAGGGTGTAGAGGCTCAGTCTATGACCTCATCTCTTAAGGATTCCATAATTGTGGATGAGGGAAGTCTGAAACAAGTACATGAATTGATGCCCCATAACCTTAAGCTTGCTCAAACACTGAATGCCTTACAATTTGAAAGTGCAAAGATTCAAGGTTATGTCGAACGAGCCATAGTTCTCAAATTTGAGAACTATCTGCTTCAGTAGATAGAGTCTCTGAGGTAAAAGCTTAATTCAAGACTCTCTAATAACAAGCTGAAAGAGTTACTTTTTTAGAACAACAACTTACAACTCTTCAGCAGTCTACAGCAAGGGCAATGGATCTTGAACACAAAGTTGAACAACTTCAAGAGACCATTGACATTCAACAATCTATCATCCTACGTCTTCAACTCTCGCCACCACAAGAACCATTGCATATGCCTTCCTCTACCCATTTAGTGTTATCTAGAATCTCAGATGATGCTACCAAAAAAAGGGGAAGATGAGCCCAAAGAAACTGAAGGCATTCTCCAAGAATTAGCTGACCAAGTTGTACAAGCTACACAACCAATCTCTTTCTCTCCCAAATTGACTGACTAATATGAGCCTCTATAGAAAGTTGAAATCAAATTGAATGAGCTTCTAGATAGGTATGGCTATGATAGCTCGAAAGAGAAGGAGATAAAAGCTAGGAGGGTGATGAGGAGGATGAAGCAAAAGGTTCAACTTAGGAAGAGGAGAATGGGAATGATGAAAAGATCCACCACTTCTTCCTTGCTATCTCTTAAAAGAAAGAGATTTGATAAGTAATCATTAAAAAGAGAGCTTGTGCTAGGACTAGAAGCATCACTCAAGGCATCTGCTAAAAAAGAACCACCACGACTAAAATTACTATTGGAAGTTGTAGAAGTGCTGAACAAATCAGCTGCTAATGCAACTTCCGAAATTACAAGACAAGAGACTTCTTCAACAGATGAAATCCTCACATAGAACGGTGGTTTACACTAGAGGCATCCAAACCATGAAATATGACATGGAAAGGCATGGAGTGACTCTTGAAGCTGAACCAGCCAAACTTCACAAGAAAAGTACACATCTGAGTATGAACTCAAAAAATCAGCTGAGGTGATATTTGGTCAATAGGATGTTGATGCTGAAACCCTAGTTAACTCTAAGGTGAATGTGGAAATAGATGGCCTAGAAGTCACTAGGGATGCTGAGAGAGCTCAGATAACTACTGATTATCCTAACTCAGCTAGTGTGTCATAAGGTGTAACTACTAGATTTTCAGCAGTCAGGCCTACTGCAATCTCTACCTTTAATAAACGTAAGAGACCTATGTCTTTTGAAGAAGAAGTTGAAATAGAGTCTCAAAAAGATAAGGCCAAATTTCTGATGACAAAGAAGGTCGAGATGTTCCCAGACAAGGTTGAAGATGAACTTGTACAACTTCATGCTGACAGAGCTCAAATATCTTCTATAAGGAAAAATATCATTGCATTGATCAAAAGTGCAAAGGAATCAAGAGCTGCAAGAAGAAGAAGTTTTAATCTTGGTGGAGAATCCAGCAGATCAACACCAGTAGTTCCAGCCAAACTGAAGGCCAAGGTTATTAAGAGAGTTTCATCTAAGTCATCTAGGCCAACTACCAAAAGCACTTAAAGAGTAACCACTCAGCAAGCTCCAATGCCCATAACTATTGAATCAACACAAATGGCCCCCACTCAGAAAATAGAAAAGAAAGATCAAGAGAAATGTCTACCGACAGCTCAACTTATGTTGAAATAATTCAATTTCAATTAGGTCATGGAATAGGGTACTACTTAGATAAAGTCAAAACTAATAGCTGCAACTCACACTGAAATGGAGAAATCAGCAGAGTAGCTAGAAAAATTAGAGATGATTCAGAGAGGAAGAAAGCAGAAAAGTTCAAATAAGAGTTTTGAGATAAGCAACAAATGAAGATATTTCTAAAGTATTATGTCTTCTCTTGTAAACAAGTAAGACCAATGAGCAAGTCTACTCTTGATTTGAATATCAGAGGAATCAAGCAGAAGATTGTAGCTAGAGAGCTCCTATAGTTTGAAGAAGGTAGGGAGCAATGGAAAAGAGATCAAACCTAAATAAAGAAAACTATCTATAGGTCTTCTCATCTGCCAACTGAGCCTCCAGCATCTCTTGACTCTGAATCTATCACCTCTAAAGAAAATCAGCCTATCTCCTTAATCCTTTCCAAAAACAAAACTATGCCTAAAAGTATTATATTGGTAAGGGTTATTGATCCAAAAGTAGAGGATAATGAAAGAAACAAAAGTGTTGAGTGTTGGGTATGTTTTCCATATGAAAAAATTTGCTGTCAAGAGTGCTAATGGAGAGATCATTTACTATGACCATGAAAATGAAGTACTTGATATGCCCCTTGATATTCTAGAGCAAATTGTTGAGCACTTTAGTATTTTTGGATGTAGGAATGACAAGTCCAAAATGTTACTTCAAAAAGTACTGACCTTAACCAAAGCTAAGACTGATGAAGAGATCCTAAAAACTCCACTATCTAGAAGTTAAATGAAGAGATCCAAAGAATCGTAATTAAGTTTGCAAATTAAATAAATCCAATTGAAACAAGCATCTTGAAGTTGGAGTCTCCATTTTGATCTGAAAACTAAAGAGTTTGGTTTTGTCAAGAATGAAGATGATCCTTGTGATTACAAGAAAGTAAGTGAGAGCTACATTACTTTTCTCATCTTGTATGTAGATAATATACGAAACAACATACATATGCGTAATAATGTAAAGTCATGGTTAAACAAATGTTTCGTAATTAAAGATCTTGGCGAAGCCGTGTATCATAAGAACAAAGATTTATAGAGATAGATCATAGCATCTTATTGGTTTAAGTCAAAGTACATGTATTGAAAAGGTCCTAAGACGCTTCATAATGCATGATTCCAAGTGCGGAAACTTGACAATGGAATGCAAAACCATACTAAATAGTGGTCAGTATTCTCAAATAAAGGAAGATAAGAAGAAAACGGAAAGAATTCTATATGCTTCTACAATTGGTTCTACTCTGCATATCAAGTTATGTATTAGACCTGATGTGTCATTCGTGTTGATTATAACGGGTAGATATAAACAGAATCCATGTGAAAGTCACTAGATGGCTATGTATAATATCCTTACGTATTTGAGAAGGACTGAGGATATGTTTTGATATATGGAGAAGTGAAAGACAAGTTGACAATTAAGAGTTATATTGATGTTAGCTTCCTAATAGATTGAGATGATTCTTGATAACAAATAGGATATGTATTCACTATGATTGGTGAAGCTATGATTTGGAGAAGTTCAAAACAAGGCACAGTTGCTCAATCCACTACAGAATTAGAATACATAGTAGCATCAGATGCTACCAAGGAGGCTGCTTGAATTAAAAAGTTCATTGTTGACTTTAATGTGGTGCTTAGCATGTAGAAACCTATTAACATATCATGTGACAACATTAGTGTCATAGCTCAAGTAAACTAACCAATGTCACATCATAGAGAAAATCACATGCCATACCTCATGTAAAAGAACCAAGGTCTTATCATAGAGTAAATCACATACTTAGATAGTCCTATTACATAAGGAAAGTATTAAAATGAGGAGATATCATGATAAAAAAGATTCACACAAATCCAAATGTAGTGGATCCTTACCAAGCCTATACCTCAAGCTAAACATTAGAAGTCTGGTGATATGATAGGACTTAGGTTTGCTAGATAGTGATTTAATCTATACTAGTATTTAGATCTTTTGAATATATGTACATTGGATGTTTATTTTAAGTTAATGGTTAAAGGCTTTATAAAATATATTTTTATGTTCTAATTTTTGTACGTTAAGAATTCTTGCATATTCTATTATAAATGTTCATAATTGATCAGATTCATGGATATACATAAGAGAATGATATCAGGACATAACTTGCTTTAAAATGTTCTTCATAGATATAAGTCATAAGAACTTTTGAATGTGATATGATATATTTATCCTTCATCCCCAAACACACATTTGAACTAACTTTAACTAAAGTCTATCCATTGATCTTATCTAACATTATTACGTAAAAGGTAGTTATAAGGGGGTAATGATTAGGAATACATCTAAAGTTAAATGTGAGTTGTATGTGTTCAAAAAAATTATGTGCTCCTATAAAAATAGGACTTGGACATTCTGTCATCTTTGTTAATTTAAATTGGAGTTAAAATGTGTCACCATGGCCATGCCCAAACTAAGAGTAGTTTGTTAAACCACTTTAAATTAAAGACTGAGATTAGAATAGTTGAATAATATATAAGAATGAAAGGAGATCCATGTCTTATGTACAACAAATATCCAATATAGAAAAGATAAACTGATAAGGTTACCATGAGTATGATAATTGATAAAGTAAGGGGTTACTTGAACATGAGGAACTAGTTAATAACTATAAAATGTCATACCTTTCTAGGGGTAGTGAGATGCAGCTAGGCATTCATCATTATCTATGTTGAGGTAATCAGTTGATGAATCATCCAAGTGGGATTCTGTTAGATATTAGATGTCCAATCATCAATAATATCAATGTTGCTATCGAGTTACGATCCAAAGAGTTAAACTTGGGCAACCACAAATTATGTGTTATTGTTACACGTTATAGTTCATTAGTCTTAAATTAAATTAATGGTGGTTGATTATTTAGGGAAATAATCACGAGTAAACTATTTAGATAGATAACTAATAAAGAAGGTTAACATTTATTGTTTATTAGTCAAATAAAGTAAGTGTTTAAAGGTTTATTTGATTAAATGTTAATTAATATACCATAAGGGTTTTGGTGATTAAAAGGTAATTATCAAAGGGATGTTAAGTATTAATCAACTAAGGACCCAAAACGTAAGATGTGGGGCTTAAAACATAAATATGGTTTAAAACATAAATGGATGTTCATACATAAAATAGGGATTGGGGAAAACCAAATCCCCATCCCTTGTCGACCACCAAGAATCCCCTCCCTACCCTCTTGGTTTTCTTAGACCAACCACCAACCAGCATCAACCGCCAGCGTCGTCATCGTCGATTGAAGCTCCAAGTTACAATTGTTGCAAAGTTTGGAACTTTCTCGTGAATCCGGTCAACTAGCGAGATGTTGTTGCCTCCAATGTGCAAAGCTTCAGTTTCAATGTAAAAGTTATATGTTTTTCAACATCCTATGGTTGTGTTTGTGTTTATGTTTAAGCACGTGTAATTAGATGCTTGTTTTGGGTATTTAATTATGTCACACCCCTAAGAAAAAGGCCTAGTAGTGACGACTGAATATCAACAAACATAACAGAAACCATGTATGCAATAAAGTGAGCCATTGGTTTACACAAATAGAAACAAAATAGTTACACTCAATTACAGCTTGTAATGTGTATAGCTTGGGTATAGGAAAAGGCCATAGGGTTATTCTCGTTTATTCCTTAAAGTTGTCTCCTTATATAGCCTGACTAGGTTCTTTTATAGTTCTTCTACAATAAGTCTTCTAAGCAAAGGTAATCATGTTCTCAAGTTGCAAATCCAATGCTTAGGGAGTCCATTCAAGACTCCCCCTTATAATGAAAAAAATACCTAAAATACAAACTCAAAACATGTCAACATAAAGTTGGCGAGCTCAAGTTTTCATAGTAATAGTATTCATAAGCATACATAGATAGAAGTAAGTACAACAAAGTTATTGTCGCACGACAGAATGTATCACACCCCGGTGACCCTCCCGAGTGCTAAAACATCCCCTAACCCATACCACTTATTGTTATGGGCTTAAGCATACCCTGCTAAGCATAGTTAATCTGCACTAATTTATGACACAATGATTATTGAATCTCAATGGGGGGGGGGGGTTTCCCTCTTCTAAAGGCCTATTGTGTGCGGGGATTCCCCAAATAGTACTATCCAAAAACCACGTGGCTTCGAATGAAGTTAATGATTGTTATCATGTTTAGGGATAAGAGCAAGTAATATTGCACGATAAAACAAGTTTTAAAGAGTATGTATTCCACCCAAAAGTTTAAGCAAAAAGGGTTCATGAGACTCACCTTAGCCTTGTTCTTGCAGTAAGTGTTCAGGATCTAGTGTGCTACCAATCGAAAAGGTTCCTAGGTTCATTTCATAAATATTAGCTTCATTTCAATTAGTTATCTAAGCGCAACCCTTAAGTTTAGATTTATCTTACGTGACTTGATGATTTACATTACGTATCAGTAATTTAGTTCAAATGTTGAAGTTTGGAGGTCTTAACGAGGTCTTTGATTATGCTTGGGTTATTATATCATGAATTCGGATTATAACAGTGTTTATAAGCATTATTTGGTTCCAAAATAGTAAGGTTTCAGTAGTTGGAAAATTTGGTCCCTCAACTTTGTTAACTTGACATTTTTAATCCTAAAGTTTAAAATTTAGCACTTTAAATAATTATAGTGACTTTTATTATTAAAAGTGATTTGATCTACTGAAATAAGTTAATATTTATGTCATGTTTATAGCTAAGGTATAGGAAAAGGCCATAGGGTTATTCTTGTCTATTCCTCAAAGTTGTCTCCTTGTATAGCCCGACTAGGTTCTTGTATAGTTCTTCTAGAATAAGTCTTCTAAGCAAAGGTAATCATGTTCTCAAGTTGTGAATCCAATGTTTAGGCAGTCTAGTCAAAACTCCCTTTTATAATCAAACAAATACCTATAATACATACTCAAAACCTGTTATTGGTGCACAACATAATGTATCACAATCAAACCTGGACCCGGGTGACCCTCCCGAGTGCTAAAACATCCCATAACCCATACCCCTTATTGTTATGGGCTTAAGCGTGCCCTGCTAAGCATAGTTAATCTATACTAATTTATGACACAATGATTGTTGAGTCTCAATGGGGGGGGGGGGGAGTTTCCCTATTCTAAAGACCCATTGTGTGCGGGGGATTCCTTAAATAGTAGTATCCACAAACCATATGGCTCCCATTGGAGTTAATGATTATGCTCACATTCGGGGATAATAATAGGTAGTATTGCACCATAAAATAAGTTTTAAAGAGTATGTATTCCACCCAAAAGTTAAGTAAAAAGGGTTCATTAGACTCACCTTAGCTTTGTTCTTGCATTAAGTGTTTGGGATCTAGTGTGCTACTGACCGAAAAGGTTCCTAGGTTCATTTCATAAATATTAGCTTCATTTCATTCAGTTATCTAAGCCCGACCCTTAAGTTTAGATTTATCTTACGCGACCTGATGATTTACATTACGTATGAGTAGTTTGGTTCAAATGTTGAAGTTTGGAGGTATTTTTAAGGTTATTGGTTTTTTAAAATTTTAAATTGTTCTTTGAGTTTGAGGGTCATAACTTACTGAAAAATATTAATTATCTTAGTTTAACAAATTTTATGTATTTTATTATTATTTTCTTTTTGAGAAGCGTTAACTAACTTATATTAGCGATAAAATTTATATAAATTTCCAAAAATTTCCATAAATGGTAATATTTGGTGTTTAACTTATTTTTATCATTATTAGGCCATGACCTACTGGAGTTTCATACTTAGAGGTGCTTTTGTTGATTTTTGTATTTTAACGTTCGGGTTGCTGTTTTTAACGGGTTTTTAATTTCGGGTTGACTTTAGGTAAAAATTTGGTCATATAATAATTTAATATACTTAGAATCATTTTTAGGTTCTGAAGTTTTTATGGGTTTGGCTCAAGAACTCGTTTTTATGAATTTCTATTATTTTAGCAAGGTCAATATTTATATTTTTGTTTGCCAAGTAAATAAACTCTATAAATTATAAAATTTATTTTTAAGAATTTTTTTATCATTATAATACTAATGAAATTTTGTACTTTTAGATTTAATGTATATTTGGTAATTTTGTTATATCAACCGGTTAGCTCCATTAAGTCTCGGTTTTGAATTACTAAGCATTTTAACCTGAATTTTCCCTTCCCAAATATTTTTATAACATAAATAACTCCTAAATAACCTCATATTTTCAGTAAGTTAAATCCCCAAATTATTTCTTGTATTTTTCTTAAAATACATAATTGTCAAGTTTTTATATTATTTTTAAAGTGTGAAATACATATGCATAAATCATGAAACTTTATTTTTAACATAAGATAGTCTTCCTTAACATCCAGAAATATTTAGATTATAACTTTTGGACTTAGAATATACACTTTTATATTTTTGCAAAAACCGGGTTTTCGGGTGTACAAGTTTTACTAAAACCATGTTTGTGTTCAACGAGGGTTTTGAAATGCTTTTATATCTTTTAGTTAATGAAAAAATACAAAGTGTTTTAAGATTTCTTAAGAAGTTGGGGGTGTCATGGGGTTGGTTGTGTCACTAACATGATGAAACGCGATGTTTCGCGCGTTTTCGGGTAGTAACGAGTTACCTTGTCGTGAGAAGAGGGTGAAATGAGTGTGTGGGCTGTTGAATGAGCTTGCAATGATTTAAGATGGCTATACAAAGTAGTAGATTAGTTCAGGTCTTAGAGTATTACCTTGGTTCGAGATGGTTGTTGTAGCTTCTCTTATGGAACGATTATTGCATCCAAATGGCTAGAATTAAGAGTGTTCTTGTGTGCAAGAAGTCTAATGCAAGTATGGGATTCAAGAGGTGGGATTAGAGAGAGTTTGCATGTAGGATTGAAGAAGAAATGTCAAGTGTGGGTGTGGTTGGGGTGTTTGGCTGAAAATAAAAGGGGGGAGGGGTTCAAGTGGTCCCACAAGTCTTGGATATTAGAAGATATGGTAGATTTTAGGAGAATATTGGATAGAAGATCAAGTAATTATGATTTGGATGGATTTGATGAGATTTCATAGGTTGATTGGGGTGGTGATATGACTAAAGGTTATCTAAAGATAAGGCTGGGATTTGGTGGAGATTTTTGTTATATTAGCAAGTCACTAGATAGCTAGGCATAAAAACATTGGGTGGTGACAAGACTAGACTAGTTTTATAATTTATATAATTATGTTTATAAACTTTAAGCGCGTATGAATTTGTGTGTATGTGCCGTGACATGTGTGTACGTATATATATATACATATATATGGGTGTGTGTGTCGTGATGTATGGATGTATGTGTAGTATGTATGTAAAGAAAATAGAAAAAAAAAACTATGTTAGAATGGAGGGTTGAATATCGAATTGTGTATCTTCTTTGTAGATAAAACCGAGTAGAATCTAGAGCTCTAATGAACCTGGGTTTTGGACCAAGACTAAAATTATTAAAGTCCAAGGTGGTAGGAAAAATAATTACATGATTCGGAGCTCGTTTGCTACCTTAAACTGGGTGATAAAGTAAGGATAGCACAACAGTCCTGGTTTCTGCGCAGTCTTGATCTTGGTAGATTTGAGTGAGATTAGTGGCAAAAATTAGAGGAGAGATAAAGATTACTTCTGTAAAAGATGGAACGAATTGGTGAGGTTTTGAAGGTGTAAACTGCTTATGAAAAATGATGAAAGATTTTTGGCAGCTTTGAGAAGATATGAAGGGAACAAGATCTTGTTTATTCCAAGATATGGATTTGATAACTTAAAGTAGGATAAATGAAGGGATTTTGTGGATATTAGTAGATGAATTTTATTGCTTATGTGATTTTATAGGATCTTATATAGGATGCTAGGGATATCATAAAAAGATTTGGTGGATTTTTATAAAAAACTATCAAACTACACATGTTATATTTATATAAATATATAGTAATCATACATGTGTATATATGTATGTATGTCGTATGTACATATGCATATATGTGGTGTGTGCGTGTGGTGTGTGTGTGTGTGTGTATATATATATATATGTATATATATATATGTGTGTGTGTGTGTATGAAATATGGTTTTTGTCTTATTCTATATTAGTAAAAATTTAAGATAGATTTTATTGGATTTTTGAAAGATTTCAAATTTTTCATAAGAAGGCAAGATGTTTATTGGTTAATTGGTCTGTGATTTGACCTTACTTAGTTTTATAAAATATTAGTTATTTTTATGGTTTACTAATTGTCTTATTTAACAAACTTGATTTGTTCTATGAACTTCAATGAGTTTTAAATAAACCTTTATATATTTACTTTAAGGGTAGGTGTATCTTTTGTAATATTTGATTGTTGGATAAGTTCGTGATTTGTTTTAGTGGGTGATTTTTATGTTTTAAAGTATATAATTTCATGACTTTTGTTAACTCAATAGTTGTATTATTTCATGCATAATTTGGTATTTCAAGTTATTACATTTGTGAATTTTTAACTTAATGAAAGGTTGTAACTTCATAAGTTTACAAGTTCGTTGATTATTGGGCTATGATGATTTATTTAATTGGGCTAAGCCGACATTAGTTGATGAACCAAAGCCCATTATGATGCGTGGGCCGTGAAAGTTTTAAAAAAAAATTCGGGATAAAAAATCAGGGTTGTCACGTATTATAACATTAATCATGTAAAACTGCTTCTTCTATATAAAATAAAAGTTTTTAACTTTATTAAAAACGGTCACGACTTTAATGTTAAACTTAATACACGATACCCAACACGTTCGATATTCCTTTATAACCCTAATGGTCGGCCCAACTCTTTTAGTCTTTTAACATTTGATTTTTCTTAAAAAATTCACAAACACACACTTATATATGGGTTACATTCGTTTTAGAGTATCAAACTATTACAATAACAAAAGGAACGAAAATAAATAATTAAATTTTTTTTGTTAGTAGTTCATTTTTTAGAATACTTTATTCCTCTATGCTAATGTGTGTTGTACAAACATTAAAAACATTAATAAATTTTGTTTGTGTGTTTCCTTAGCTTTTACGCATATGTAGGTTATGTGGAAGTAAAATAACCTATAAATAACTAACATACTTGTGGCTTTTGAAAATAATCAAAATTTATTCATATTTATTATTTAAATTTCAAGATAGATACATAGATATTGCAATTCCATCATATTATTATATTACGAAAAGAAAACTAAAGTGAAAAGAAAAATAGAGATTTGTTTTCTTGGGTATGTTTTCATATAAAAACAGTGTTTAGTATTGAAAAGTAAAGATTTGTTATATTGCAGTTCAATCATTTTATTATACTTTGGAAAGAAAATTAAAATGAAAAATAAAACAAGATTTATTTTTTTGTGTGTGTTCTCATTAAAAAAACAGTGTTTTGCATTGAAACATCCATATATATATACCAAAAGTTTACGATACAAATCTTGTAATTCGTGCGAAGTGTAGAAGTAACGAGGACCATTGATATAAGATATGAACGATTCAGATTTAAAATTGAATAATCACGTAAGAGAATGTACCTGAAGGGATAGAATTGGAAATAACCTACAATTTATTATTTTTTTTAAATTCCTCCATTTTTTTAAACACATATAACTTTTCATAAGACATTTTTATAAAAAAACACCATAAAAATGAGTATTTTATCCTCTTAAATATGAGTATAGTAATGCTATACTTGTTTTTAAAAAAAGACAACATTTTAAAAAAAAAAACATCTATGTGTTATGCGTATACCTTGTATGATTATTCACTGTGTAATTATCAACATAGCTTGCGTAATTATCATATAACTTGCATAATTATAAATAAAAATTGCATGATTATTTTTTATAACGTGAGTAATTTTGTTTTGCATAATGTAAGAGTTATCTTAGAGGTTAATGCTAACTAAAGATCTTTTAGCATGCATCTGAAGTACAAGGAAGTTACCTCAGAATATTTGACCAATGCACAAGGAAAATTTACTAAGTGTCAAATCATCCGAAGCCAAAGGCCAAAATCTTCCGAAGCCAAAAGTAAAGTCTTCCGAAGCTTGAAGACTGATTTCTTCTGAAGACTTAGAAGACATGTGTCCCTGACACACTTTGACAAAAGCTGAATAACTTTCCGCTGCCAGCTCTGAATACTCGTCAACTTATACAAGTTGGTGATTATCTCCATACTTTTGTCAACTGTACATTATAGTGTCTGTGTCTGTAACTTTCCACTCTTTTACATTTAACCTTTTTGTAATATATTAGGATGTGAGTTATGACATTCATAGTCATTTGTCAAAAGGCAATCAACCTTTTGACTCTACATTGATCTTGTTGTCTAGATTAGTATCTAGCTAGTCTTCAAAGTATGGCCCGTTGTGGGTTTTAGTATAAAGTATCTCATGTAACCGGTCTTGCAATTGATATCAGAGCTTTTTAGGCTCTTGATTGGAAAGATCACACCATCTTGAATCACTCTTCAGCAAAACACTTACTTGATCAAATGGCAGCTCTCACTAAAGCTGATATGGAAACCGGTACCATGACTAAGTCTCCACTGATCACTCCTGATGACTTTGATACTTGGTCTATGAGGATGGATGGTTTCATCAAGTCTCAAGACAGTAGGATGTGAAAATCTGTAGTCACATGACCTCCCATCCCAAGTACTACTTTAGCAACTACTGGATGTAGGATGATACCAAAGGAAGTGGCTGGCTATTCTAAGGAAGAACGGAAGAAGATTGATATAGATCAGAAAGTCATGACCGCTCTTCAAGCTGCTATTCCTAACTCCATCTACTGAGGCTTCAAGAAGTGCAAGTATTGCATAAGAACTCTGGGATGCAATGAAGCTGATGTATGAAGGATCTGATGAAGACAAAGAAAAGAAGAAGTACATCATGAAGCGGCTGTTTGAAAACATTACCTTCAAGACAGGTGAAACTATTACTCAACAATACTTCAGGTATGTTGAGATTGTAGATAATCTGATGGATGTTGGAGTCAAACTTGAGAATAGGGATATTATGAGGAAGTTTATGTTATTTCTTCCTAAACAATGGACATACTATTGTGTGGCCATTTAGAGAACTAAAAACCTCTCTACCCTGACACTCATTGAGCTGTATGGTATCCTGAGTGGTTACCAAATTAGATGAACATGCAAAATCCATCTACCAGCTTATCTATTAATCAAGAGAGTTTAGCCCTTTATGTGGTTGAAAGGGATAGTAGAGAACCACAACATAATCTCATCTAATACCATGAAAACTCATAAAAGGTTCATTTCATCACCTTCCGAGAGACACCAAGGGAGAGCAACACTCAAGGAAGCCCATTCCAAGAGCCTAGCTCTTATCAAGCCTTTATGTCTTCAGATGAATGTTCTAGCAAATTTCTATTCATCCTTAAAGACCTGGACTGCATCCATCTAGATGATCTAGAGTATATGGAGATAGTCCAACAGATGACTCTTCTCACACACAGAGCCAAGAAGTTCTACAAGAGGATAGGGAGGAAATTTCCAAGCAATGTGACCGGTGGAAAGTTTGTGCTGGACAAAAGCAAAGTAAAGTGTTACAACTGTAACCAAATGGGCCACTTTACTAGGGAGTGTAAGGTACCAAAAACAAATGGTGGCCAAACACAGTCCAGACCAAACTACACTGAGGCAGCTCCAAGAACTAAGAAGCCCAACACAACCAAAGCAGTAAGCTGTAGTTACTGTTGAAGAAGAAGGCTTTGACTGGAGTTTTCAAGTAGAAGATGACTCTCTAAACCAAGCCCTGAAGGCTGATCATGATTAAGCTAAGGTATTGGAACATCTTTGTACTCCTGAATGCATTGCTAAAGTAAATATGTACAGGTCCTACAACTTGGAAGTAAGATATGATCTTGAGTCCTTGAACATTTTAAAAGCTAATTTAAATGGGCAGAAAATGACTATAAGCTTAAAATAGAAGATTTAGAGAAAACAATTTCAACTTTAAAACATAAGCACACAAATTACAAGACTCAGATCAAAGATCTTCTTACCAAGTTAGCTGAATGCCAGGTTGAGCTTGTGATTAGCAAAGCCAAGGCAGAATAATGTGTTCTTGAATGGAAAACCTTCAAGAACATCATATCTTCATCCTTGCATGAAAAATTTTGTTATCAGAATAGCCAGGGACCAGGATTAAGTGAAATAGCTCCTCCACACACATTACTATCAGTTAGATCTCCAAGGTGTGGAACTTGTGAAGAAGAGTTGTGCAGGACTGGTGAAGGGTGGTCAATGCAACAATTTCACAAGATGAAGAGATAATAAACACTTAGCAGATCAAATAGGGAACTGGTTAGAGATGATGCAAAGTACATAAGCAAAAGAACAAGAACAAGAACACTCAAATATGGTTTTCAAGAATGATGTATATTGCTCTCAAGTTCTTACAAGTGTTACAAAGCATATATAAAGATACAAGTACTTGAGACACTTTATACTACATCCTACAGCCGACCATATTTTGAAGGCCAGCTGGATACACTAATCTAGACAGCAAGATCAATGTAGAGTCAAAACATAGATTGTCTTTTAACTATGACTATGACATGCCATAGCTCACATCCTTATCTATTACAAAAAGGATAAAAGTATATAGTTGGAAAGTTACAAACAAAAGACCTTAATCTACAGTTGACAAAAAGCATGGACTTTTCACCAACTCATATAAGTTGGTGAGTCTTTAGAGTGGTAGCGGAAAATGGTTCAGCTTTTGTCAAAAGGTGATTCAGAGAAAGCAAGTCTTCTTTGTCTTTGGAAGAAATCAATCTTTGGCTTCGGAAGACTTTGTCGTTGAAGCTTTGGAAGACTTCATCTTTGGCTTTGGAAGATATGATCTTTTGGTTTTGAAAGATTTGACACTTAGCATAATTTACTGAGTTGTATCAAATCTTCCGAATTAACTTCCATGTACTTCATTTTTGCATGCTAAGAGATCTTGGTTGTTCTTTGGTTGCATCAGCCTTTAAGAGTATTCCTTACAAACTCCCCCTAGGCTGATGCACCAAAACTAAAGAGAACTTTGATTCTTGATCTTCATCTGTTGATAGTCCTCATCAGAATCAAGACCATTCCTTTAATCATCAGCTGGTCAGGACTCCTCAGACTCTCAAAGTATCTTCGCATGTTATAGAAATCATGCAGAGGGAGGTCAAGTATGTTTTTCCAGAAGTATAAGTCTTGACCTCCTTGATCTCTAGTAACATACCATCTGTCTGAATTGGTGGCAAACATCCAAGACATAATGGGTCTCTCAGCAGCAAGGCTCTACTTGAATAGAAGTTGGATGAGCAGCTTGTTCTTGATCTCCCTCAGGATGTTCTGGCCCATCCCAAGGTGTAGAGGTGGATGCCTTGGACTTCTTCTTCTTCTTCTTCTTCTTGTCCCTTCTAATGGCCATCTTTTTCCTCTTTCTATATTTCAACTGAGGATACTAGCCTGTAGTACCATATTATTCTTGCTTATTTTTTTCAGTTGGGTCCTTGTCCTTTACATGTTTATAAGGAGCAGGATCGGACCCTGCTTTGGATCAAAAGATAAAGCTGGTTGTGATGCAGCACTACGTCCAGATTGTGTTGTCTCTTGTGGTTCAACCTTGACCTCAGCTTCAGGTGCAGCTTGACTTGGTGGAGAATGCAAGTCAATCAACTTACCTCTCTTGATCTTCTGCTAGATCACTCTGATGTGCTCATCCATGATGGATAGAGACATTGGACCAAGTCTCCTTCCAGAGAATCCATACAACTTTAAGAAGCTCACCATCTTCTATCTATCAACAAATTTCTTCAAGTTTGCTCTGATGGTGGCTCTTGACTTTGCAGCCTATTCCTTCATCTTCCTTTTAGCAGATTTTTGTTCTTTTTGTACTTGTTGCTCAAGCTGCTTGAGGTATTCAAATTCAATGTACTTGTATGGCAAGGGAAGGAGGTCTGCTACCTGATAGAGACCTGTGGCACTCAGGTAGATGATCGTTTTGTCTATCATGTTCCCTATCTACCTATGTTTGTTGCTCAGTGGCTAAAGTCTCTGTCTCAAGACTTTCCTGAACTGGGGAGAGGGTAGGAGCTTTATAGATTCTCTTTCTTCTACTTTCTTCTACTTTCTTCTTTGATCTTGAGAAGCAGTTCTACTATCTCAGCTTCCTTCCTCTCCTTAGATATTTCTTTGTCAGCCAGTTCATTTAATTCCTCCAAGGGAAGAGAGATGAGTTCATCAATATTGTAGTTCTTGGACCCCAAATAATTCAATTTGGCTGCCCTTAACTCATTATTTTGAGTACTTGGCCTGGGGGCAGCCCTGATTACAGCTTCCATGATGCCAATCCCCTTGCCTTCCTCTTTCTCTCTCTCATTTCCTCCTTAATCTCCTCAGGAGTCATCTTCCTTTAACCTTTGTCACTCGTAGGGTTGCATGACTTAGGTTGGAGAGAGCTTTGGCCTTCATTGCTTTGTTCTTCATTTAAGCTCTAGCCAGAGAGAGGCTGTAAGACACCTTCACCAGCTGGTGCCTCACTGAGGGTAGTGGGTGTTGAGGGTGCTGAAGCAGCTCCTATCTCAAGGTTCATAGGCTCAACTACTAGGCCTTCAGCCAAGGTTTCCCTTTCGAAGCTAATCTTAGGGTCCATCTCAGGCTCCAGTTGACCAATAGTCTTGCCTGCTAGCCTTTGTCTATATCGTCTTGTTCTTAGCTGGAACTCTTCAATCACCCTTTGTTGAATCCTATCACCCAACCTTGCTGCTTGCCTGTTTTGACTTGGGTTGGCAAGTGGGAGGTCAACTAGATAGGTGCTCTCATAGTATTTTAGGTTAAAGAAGTTGAAGATCTCTTATTGACCTTGAGACCTAGAGATTACCAGGGCTCTTCTTTGATCATCATACCTCCATCCCATAATTGGATTATAAGCTAGGTGAGATAGAATTAGCATTGCCCTTGGTATACCCTCCTCAAACAAGCTTTGAATGAGTGAGTCCATACCAATATGGACCTGAGGAGGTTGTTGAGTATGGACAACTACAAGTGAGGGTGGTGAGTCCTTTATGTCCATACTCTAAGAGGAACTCCCATGTTTTATGACTGTAAGTAAGACTTTCTCCCCCTTTTTGGTAGTATCACCCTCTTGCACAGGGGAGCTAGAAGTTAGGTCTATCATATCCACATGTTCTTATGGGCCTGGTTGACTCCTCTAGATGGGTCTCTCAGCTAACTTGCCCCTGAGATTTGTGATCTCAAGTTGCTGGTCATTGATCATTCTCTGTAAGGTAGTCACCTGAGATTGTAGGTGACTAACCTAGGAAACTAAATAGGTGCAGAGTTGAGTCAGTTTGTGCACCTTTAGTTGCATACTCCCCTCATCTTCATCAGAAGAATCACTGGGGGATGATAGAATAGGACCAAGGTCTTCTTTCTCTTCACCAGCTTCAAGTTCTTGGCTACTAGTTTTCCCTTGCACACTGACAACTTCAAAAGAAGTGTCAATGGGCTGGGTTTCCATATCGGCCTCCTGAACAGGTTCAAGGAGGTCCACCTCAGTTATGGGTAGATGATGTGGGCTAGATATAGGTGATGCAAGAGTACTCATCTCTCCTTGAATAGGGGTGGAGAAGAGAGATTCATAGTACTCATTGAATTCTATATCTTTATCATCATAGAATTCAAGGTTAGGAATTGGTTGGTTGAGGTCAAGCGGCTAGGGATGGTAACTTTCCCCTAAAGGTTGATCACTAGTGTTTTGAGACTCTAAGTGAAGGCTTAAGGCTAGGGTTATGAGTTCATCAGGCTGAGCATGAGGAACCTTAGCACTGATCATAGAAAGAATAGTGGTGGTTTGCTCCTCAGTAGACGTGGGAGCTCTAGTGTCCACTTCTTCCTACATGGTTGGTGATTTAGGGGCCTGCTCAACCTGAGTAGACTGACCAGATGTTCGTTTGGATTTTATTTGGTAGGTGATGGTTATTTTTGGTGGTGTAGGGTTTGCAGATGTAAAAGGTGTGGGTATAACATTGGCTGGTGCTGCCAAGTTGTCACCTTGAGCAATGAGCTCTATCATTTTTGGGACTAGGGCTGTTTCTACCCCCGAGAAACCAACAGTTGGCTTTCTCGTTGTCTTGAAGATGCCAGGCTTCATCTATCCCAATTTTAGAATATTACCTGTTCCCCATATCTAAAAGCCCAGTTCACAGTTAAGAATGTACTAGAGATATCTAGAGAACATATAATATTCTAAGGAGTCCAAGTTTGCAAGTAAATTAGTATATACAAATTAAGAATACCTGAACTTGACCCCTTGAACCATTCCATGGACTATATAGGAAAGGTCTTTAGGAATTAGATCCCATCCTTCATGCTTGTTTGAAAGGGAGTGGCTGACCACATGGGGAGGTACTTCCATTTTTATGAGACCTTTCATTTCCTGGAGGTTCTTACGGAGTAGTCCCCTTGATATCCCATCTATCGGAATGAATCATTAATAGAAGACTTAGGGAAGGACAAGTCACCCTCTTCATCATCCAGCCTTAGATGTTTGTTGATGCTAGCTAGGGTGATGAATACTGTCCTCCCATATACTGTGACAGACAGTGCCTTCCTACCATCCAGGATAACCTCTTGGCAGGTCCTCAAGAACTCCAAAAGTTGATCTTCATATAATGGACGGTCGATTGTGAGGCCGGTGAGGTAGTTGGTGAGAGATAAGAAGCGGCAAACATCTGAGAAACCTGGATCTTTCTCAGATGACAACAAAGCAACTTGATTATGTTACTTGTGTAAGTGCATGGCAAAATCCAGTTGGTTTCGGGGATCAGGGTTGGCCATTTTACTAGCTTTGTGATGAAGAAAGGTAAGAACAAGGTCAGTTTGTGGGTGAATTTAGGGTTTGAATTTTGCGGATGAAGGAGAATAGTGAAAGGGGGGACCGTTGTACAAATATATATGTGATATGGATTAGAGACAAAGTTAATGCTAACGGATAAACTTTGGAAGCCGAATGTCGGTCCCACCATAGAAAAAGTTCCCAAAAAGTTAGTTTTCTTGGAAGTCAAATCATTCGAAGGTAATTTGTCTTCAGAAGGTTTTAGAAAAACTTCCGAAACCAATTTGGCTTCGGAAGATATTCCTTAGTTTTTTAAGAATTTTTCTTTGGAAGAAAAATACTTAGAGTATTTTTACTTCCTAGATAGATTTTGCTCCGGAAGAGATCAAATATCAGAAGTCTTATTCAATGAAGAGAATAAGTCTTCCAAGACTTAATTGCTTTCGGAAGAAAATAGTCATTTAATACATATAAGTACTCGGTGACAAATATAATCTTTGGATGATATAGTCAAATTTCTTCTGAAGGTTAACTTCTCAGAAGTATTTTTTTGTTTTGAAGATATATTTTTCTTTCGAAGACAACTTGATGTCTTCCGAAGGAAAATATTCCAAAATTCTCAAAATTCTTAGGGATATCATTTTGAAAAGTTCCTTCCAAAGAAAACTAGGATTACATGGTGATGATATAGACAACTTAAGACACATATATTATTAAAAAAGAAACTTGAGTTTCGTTTAAAGAAAATCTACTCAAAGTTAATTATCCTAATAGCTGATACAAGATACTTAAATCTCTGCTCATCAAAAGCTTTTGTGAACAGATAAGCATATTGTTCATTTGTATTAACTTTGAATAGTTTTATCAATCCTTTTTCAAAATTATATACAATTAAATGATACCTGATATTAATGTGTTTTGCCTTTAAGTGCTGAGCTGGATTCTTTATGATAGAGATAGCACTGTTGTTGTCTATGTGGATGGGAGTCTCCTTGAAGTTGAATTCGTAGTCTAGCATCTGATTCTGAATCCAAAGCACTTGAGCACAGGAGCTTGCAGTAGCAATGTATTTAGATTCAGCAGTTGATGCAGATACATAATATTGTTTCTTGCATTGCCATGAGACTATCCTTCAACCAAGAAATTGACATCCCCCAGATGTTGACTTTGAAGTTGTGGATGCATTTGATTGATAATCAGTGTAAATGATTTAGAAAACACAATGAATCCCGCTGAATAACAACAATCTCTCAATAAAAGCAAACACAAGTTTCAAGTATTTCTCAATAATCTCCAAACTAGAACAATAAAGATGAAATGAGGCTCAAATATGATAACAATAAGCTTCCATCCAATACACAACAATAACACAATCACAATAACAAGATTTTCATATTAGGGTTTTCTCAAAGGTGTCTTACAATGAGTGAATCATACAATATATAAGCATACTTAGTTTCACTGATAGTTTCTATCGAGACCAAAACCTAGTTTCACCCGGTGACAAAACATAGTTTCACCGGGTGACCTAGACCAGCGAGCGAAACTCAGTTTCGCTTGTAGTTTCGTTGATAATAGAAACTAAAAAATATAAAAGAAGTAATCTAACATTTGTCCTATTACATTAATAAACAAAAAGATAGACAACAGTGGTGAGTCCAACCTATTCTTGATCATCAATACTCCCCCTAGGTTGGACTTCACCCACTAGATCTTCTGATTGATCTCCAATTGTTTCTTCAACTTGCTGAACCTCTTCAGCAGCTTTAACAGATGTTTCTTTTTAAGCTCCAGCAGAACTCTCTTCCTTTCCCCATGCACTAGCCTTTTCAAATTGCTTTGTCAAATCCTACACTTCCATCCTCAGTTTGCAGTTTGAAGTACTTTCTCTGCTAGCTCCTTGACTTCAGCCCTTACCCCGTGAGCCTTGTTTGCAACCATCATGAATAGGCTAGCTTCATTCCTTGTTTTAGTATCGGCTCTTGCCTTGATATGGTTCTCGCACAACACCACCAAGTCATCATCACAAAAAGAGAATACTTCCATAGGATCAAACAATTTGATTTCCTCGCCATCCTTCACTCTAATCACGGCTTCTCCAGTGTTATTGTTGTAGAACCATTTTTGAAAGGATTTTCATAAACACAAGCTTTTGAGTAGAACTTCTTCGCCCCACAAAGCCAATACAAAAAAATAGAAGTTACTAAATAAAAAAACAAAAAATAATAAAAGTATATAAGCACTTCTTTTTCAAGAAGTTTTCAAGAGAGTCGTAGATTGGCGGGATTGCTGATATGTTTGTCCTTTTAAACCCATGCCTTATTCTTTTCAACACGTAATCTGCAGCTGTCTTTATCATGTTTTGGTTTTAATTAAAGAAGCTCTAGTAACTTGGTCCCTAAAGACATTTGGTAAAGAACTCATCCTGTCCTCATGGTTTATTGAGCAATATGATTGACTCTGCTTGATTTTCTTTTGAGATTTCAATAATGATCTTAATTTAAGAAACATTGTGCCTTTATTTGGGGAACCGATAATGAGAGCTCTAGGTCTATACTCAAGTGTAACAGAGGAGATGATCATCTGATCATGCTGATGAGAGCTCCAGGTCTATATTCACATATAACAGAGAAGATCATCACTCCAGGTCAATGTTCACACATAGCAAAGGAGATAAGCATGAGATATAATACTAAAGAGCTAACGAGAAGCTTCAATTTAGAGACTTTTCTGAAGAGCTTAACTAGAAGCATTTATTGTGCTAACTAGAAGCATCATTCAGGACTTGGGGATAGGGAGAGTTTAGGGATTTTGCAGAAATCAAAACAGAGATTTGAAACACTCAACCCGTTTTTGACAAGGACTTGTAACTTTGTGCAGGCCAAGATGTCAAGGGGATAATCCTTGTCACTGAGTTCTTAAACTTTAGTTTAGCTACACGATCACTATTTACTTCGTTTTCGGGCTACGCCTACCATGCATATCCCGACACAAGGCAGTTGACTTCCTTCAAACTCTTTTTCCGGGGTTTCCGAAAGGACGAAATTGAAAAAAATAGTGGATTCTCCCCCGTAATTTCTATTTAATTGCCAAGTAAAAAAAATTCTATTTTTTCATACTTTTAAAGAACAAAATAGTGAAGTAAAATAGGACACGAAGTTTCTCAAGCTTGATAGAAAGAGAAGATGAACATAAAGAGTTATTTATACTTGTTACACAATTTTTTATGAATAGTGTTTTTCAAAAGATATTAAACCCAACATGGAGACCAGTTCATAAAACGAAATTTATCATATTTTTTTGTGAAAAGATTCGCTTTTTGATTCTTTGTGTCAATTGGAATAATATCAATGAAGCCCTTTTCCTGAGCATCCCGGATTGCATGAATCTATGTTTCAATGTGCTCGGTACAAGTGTGATGAATTGGATTTTTGGCGATTCCAGTAGCTGCTTCAATATCACTAAAGAGTGGTGTTTAAAGAAAATTGATTCTATAATCCATCATCTGATGTTGAATCCAGAGCACTTGGTAGCAGCAACTTGATGCATCAACATATTCAGCTTCCCCTGTAGATAGAGAGACTGTTGTCTGCTTCTTGCTCTGCCATGTAAAAGATAATCCTCGAGATATTGACATCCGCCAGTGATGGATTTCTGGTTAATCCTGCAACCACCATGATCACTGTAAGAATAAGCATGTAGATCAAAGTTCCCTCCTTTTAGATACCAAAGACCCAAATGAGAGGAACCCTTTAAGTAATGAAAGATGTGTTTAACAGCTTTTTCATGGGATTCTTTTGGGTTAGCTTGATAACAGGCACAGTAGCACATGGCAAATGTAATATCCAGACGACTAGCCGTGAGATACATGAGAGATCCAATCATAGAATGATAGTGATGAGCATCCACGGATTTCCCACTATCATTAGGAGTTAAGTAGGTTTGAGCAGTGAATGGAGTGAGTTCTAGAGAAGCATCATCCATCTTATACTTCTTGAGAATCTCTTGAATGTACTTTTCTTGGTGAATAAGAATACCATCAGGCTTTTATTCAACCTGAAACCCTAAGAAAAAGCACATCTCCCCCATCATGCTCATTTCAAAGGGATCCTTCATCACTTATAGTTTCTCGTTTGTTGACCCGAAAATAACATCATCAACATACACTTGAATAATCAACATCTCACCATCGACCTCCTTCTTGAATAGTGTCATATCTATTCTACCACGAGAGAAACCCTTGCTAAGAAGATACTGTGTCAGTGTTTCATACCAGATACGGGGAGGTTGATGCAATTCATATAATGATTTATCTAGCTTATACACTTTCTCCGAAAAATCTTGATCCTCAAAACTTGGTGGCTGACAAACATAAATCTCTTCATGAATGTTACTTCACGTCCATATAAAAAACTTTGAAGTTATTGTGAGCAGCGTGAGCAAGAAAGATTCTAATGGCTTTAATGCGGGTAACCGGAGCAAATACTTTAGTGTAGTCAATTCCCTCCTCCTGAGCAAATCCCTAAACAACCTAGCTTGCTTTGTTTCTTACTACCACACCTCGATCATTTAGCTTGTTCCTTAATACCCATTTGGTATCGATGGGAAATTTGTTTGGTGGAAGATCAACTAACTCCCAAACTTTCAACTTCCTAAACTACTGAAGCTCCAACTGCATAGATTCAACCCAACTTGGGTCTTGAAGTGCTGCTGAGATATTCTTGGGAACAATTTGAGATAAGAAACATGCATAGAAATTCATTGATCAATCCAAACTGACTCTGAGTCCTCACACCATCTGTAATGGATCTAATGATATAATAATGTAGGTGATCTTTTAAGGTTTTGAAGTTAGTGGTAAGGGTTAATGGGTTGGATTAAGATGAGGATGTGGTTTATGATGGTGAAGTTGGTTATGATGGAGGAATTGGTTGTGGTGGAGTTGTAGGAGGAGGATCAAATGGAGGTGGAGGTGGAGGCTCAATTGGTGGTTGTGGATGGGGTTTAGGTTGAGGAATGATTTGCGCATTGGTTTTAGGAATGACATCATCATCAAATACTAGAAGGTTGAATGATTTGAAGACAGTGTTGGAGTCATAGAACCATTCTGGGTCAGACCCCATGTTTGGTGAATTTGACTCCTACCAATCAACATAAAAGGATTCCTGCATAATACGAATTCTTTTGTTGTACACACTATGCGCCTCTTGTGAGGTAGAATAACCAACGAGGAAGCATTCATCAAAAACTAAACCAAACTTTGACTTTTGAGCTTGAGTATTCAGCAAAGTGCAGGAGCAACCATGCGAATGGAAGAAGTTAATCAAGGGTTTCCTTTTACGAAGAAGCTCATAAGGAGTTCATATTGTCTTTCACAATTAGAACCCTGTTCAGTACACATGATGCATAACTGACAGCTTCTGCCCAGAAAATAATTGGAAGCTTTGACTCAATCAGCATAGTCCTTTCCGCTTTAATAAGGGTTCGATTCTTCCTTGCCGCAACACCATTTTCTTGAGGTGTCCTAGCAGCACTGAACTATCTGAGAATCCATTTGCTTGCACAGAAAGAATCAAAGATATGGTTTCTGAATTCAGTGTCATTATCATTTCTGATGGCCATCACCTTCCTTTTGTTGATGATTTCAATTAAGAGGATCAGTTTCTTCAACTCTTCTGTGGTGTCCCCTTTGTGTGCTAAAAATCTTGTCCAAGAGAATCTGGAGTAATCATCTGTAACAACCAAACAATAAGATTTTTTAGCAACGGATTTAACACTAATAGGACTAACTAAGTCGGTGTGTAACAATTAAAGGGGTTTTGAAATAGTATTTTCAAGCTTAAGCTTGTGTGTCCTTTTGTGCTATTTTCCTTGAGCACCAGCCATGCACTTTTCTACCACTAAAAAATCTTTAAGTGGTAGCCCCCTCACAAGATTGTCCTTAACCTACTTATTAATATTTTTAACATTAACGTGTCCTAATCTTCTATGCCACAAGAAGGATTCAGAAGATGAAGCTTTTGACAGGAGACAAGTCACAGTTAAGGTGGACTCTTTTGATCCCATATCCAGCAGATATGTATCATTCTTCCACAGAGCATGCATGATCACTAAATCCTCTGGGATGATAAACTTTGGTTTAAGAAACAAGCATTCGTTGGACATGAATAGTACTGGAATATCTTTATCACATATTTGTGATACACTCAACAAACTGAATGCCAGCTCTGGGACATAGTTCACTTTCTCCAGAGTCAAAGAACCATTTGATACATCCCATTGACCGATCATCTTTCCTCCTTTCTTATCTCCAGCAAAAGCAACATATCCTCCATTTATTATACGATAATTTGTATGCAAGTCCTTCAACCCGATCATATGCCTGGAACAACAACTATCACATGCCAATAGCCATTTAGAGCTTTCCTGGAATGATCCTGGAATTAGAACAAAGATTATTAAGATTCGGATATTGGGACCCAAGTTTTGACTAACTTAGGTCTCGGAACTAAAGATTTTTTATAGAAAATATTATTTAGAAAATGATTTAATATACTTCTTAAAGAACTAATACTTACATTTCTACTAATATTCTCAGGGCAATGTTTAATCACATGATCATCTTTCCCATATTTAAAACATTGAGATTTTAAACATTTATTCTTACATTTTGAAACAGGAGCTTGATCTATTGATCTCTCTTCCTCACATTTAGACATGCGTGAATCAGAATCGCTATAAGAGTCATATGATTCTTTTGATTTATCTTTTGTTACCTTAATTTTAGCAGGTTCTGGTTCATTTACATTAATGTTACTAAAATTTGAAGAAGTTGTGTCCTTTTCTTAAGGTTTAGAATTTCGAATTGTTGTAAAAGATGGAATTGGATGAGAAAATAACTTTTCAAAACAAATTGATTTTGTTTGTCTATTAGAAACTTTACTTTAACATGCATCATTTTCATTAACACAAGCATTTGAAACATCACAATTTGATTTATAAACATGTGAAGATGAACAAGCTAGACTAGAGCTAGAACTACATACACCATTGTCTGTAATAGACTTTTAGGAAACAAATCTACTTAAGCTATTGTCTACTAAAGACTTTTTGGAATCAGAAATACTAATGCTAGAGATGCCCATTCCACTACTTGCACCATAATCATACTCCTCTCGAATCTCTTTATGATTTACTCTCCCTAACCGGCATACAAACTATAAGTATCTTGCTGAATTAGTTCATTAGTTGGATGAGGTGTAGGCATTGGAGAATAACAATAAGTACTCGGAGGATGATAAACATGAGTGGTTTCTTTGCTTCCCAAACTAGTCTTAATTCTAGCCCCCAATTGTTTCTTGCAAAGTTCTTCATGTTTCATCCCCGAAATGGTCCGTCTTTCAAGTTTGGTTTTTAGCTTTGTTGTTTCAAATTCAGCAAGTGCCACACGTTTAGTTAAAGCATTTATTTCAACTTTTCTTTCCAAAAGATTTCTTTTTAAATGTTCATTTTCTTTTAAAGCTTCATTTAACTTAACAAAATATTTAGACTCATTTGTTTTAAGTTCTTTGTTAATTTGTTTTAATTCCTTTTCATTTTCTAACAATAACCTGCTAGCTTTATAAACCCTAAATAATCGAATTTTGCAGGGAGGAGAACACATGTCTTGGATTACCTCATAAGGAAGTCCTATAACTACTTTTTTAGTAGCTAGGGCTTTTTCGTATTGACAAACGAGAGTGTTCTTTTTGATTTCTTCCTCCTCCATGGCTTTCTTCCTTGCTTCCAAAGCTTGACTTCCCTCTTTCCCTCCTTGATCATAGGCCTCAAGCTTCACTTCACTTGTTCACCTTCTTGTTGCTTCCGATCCTTAGCATCTTCACAACCTTTCACTTTTTCCTCATCATCTTCATAACAACCTTTTTCTTCATGAACCTTACCAACCTTTTCTTCTTGAGCTTGAATCTATTGCACACCACCTTCATTAACTACTTCATCTTGAATTTCACACCTAAACTCTTTGAAAGGATCAAAATCTTCAACTGAATTCATATCACTATCCACCACCTCAGCCGCCAGAGCATGATTGATCTGTTTTTCAGTTTCTTTGATTTCAGCACTGCAATCAAAGTTTGAGACTAGTGTTGCTTCCTTCTTTGGCTTGGCTTCTTCTTTGTTGGTGATAGGGATGAATTTTAAAGTTCTAGAAGTTCCCAATTCAGTGATGACTGAGATGAACATTCTCTTTTAAAGTGACCCAATTGTTTGCAGTTGAAACATCTCAATTTTGACTTATCATACCCAAGTTTTGAGTTTTGGTTCTGATTGCCAAAATTTCTCTTGTTAGTTCTTTCCATAAACCTTCTTGCATGTAACGTGAGCATGGCCATCAGCCACGGATGTCAGTTTCTCCAAGTCATCAGGATCCACCTAATAGATATCTTCCACTGTCATTCCATTTCCTTTCAACTCCCCCATAACCAAAGCTTTATAACTATGCACAAACATTCCAAACAGTGACATTGTATCAGACAGAACTTGAGTAGTGACTGGTGCCTTTGATTTTAAACCAACATTTGCTAATCCACCACCAGACTTGTCTGTTACACCTTATCCAGAAGACCCACCATAAGCTGCACCATACATTGAGGAGTTTGCAGCGGATGAAACTAATGCAGCATTTTATGGATAAATGGTAGCTGGCACCATGGATTGATTGTATTCTCTTCTTTTCATATCCAAATCAAATGACTTTAGTTTGTTGATAACATCCACGAGTTTATAATCAGCAAAATTTCTTTCCTGCTTCAACAGTCTAACTTGGGAGCTCCACTGCGGTGGGAGGGAATCCAAGATTTTTGTGACTTGTTCATAGTTACCCAACTGTTCATCATATTTCTTTAATTTGTTTGAGACAGACATAAATTGGTTAGTGAGATTAGTAAGGCTTTCATTTTTGTGTCCAGCAAACGAGTTAAACTCTTTTTCAGCTTGAGCTTTCTTGTCCTTTTTCAAATCCTCATTACCATCATAAAATTCACAAAATGAATCATATAAGGACTTTGCATTCTTGTGCTCAGTAAAACGATTGTAGATGTCTTAAGATAAACATAGAGTTAAAGCCCCGAATGCTTTCTGATCACGGTCGAATAACTTAAGGTCTCTTTCTGTAAAGGTTGATGGATCAGTGTGTGGCAAGGTAACTTGTCTGATAGTGACGGTTGGAGTATATGGACCATTGACGATTGATTCCCACTGGTTGTGATTGGTATAGTAGAAAAAAAGCTTTCAAACAACGTTTCCAATCTTCAAAATTGTCACCATTGATAAGGCTCGGTGGCCTATTGGGTGCTACACTCTCAAATAAAAATGGTGATATTTGTTGTCATTTTTACAATAAAAGGTAATTTCGCTGGACACCTCTAATTTTGCAACTACTTTCGCTGGGAAATTGGGCAGTAGTTTCGCTCGAACAGATGCTTGAAACTCTAGTTTCGGCAACAGATTCGCTAAAACTAGTAGAACTTTCATTCTCAATGAGGTACTTGCGATGAACAGCAAAGATCAAATTCCAAAATCACCAATTTTGTAGTTTCGCTTGAACAGTAAGTAGTTTCGCTGGATGAAACTATAGTTTCGTTGGATGAATCTACGAGGTTTTTGAACACGAAATCAACAAAAACTCACCCAAATCATAATGAATTTATGATCAGATGATTGGGATAGCTTCCTTTGCAAACAACAGATGATCCTCAGTCGATTTTCATACCAAAAACACTCAAAATAAGATCCAAAATGAATGAAATAGTGTTTTAGCAAAAAAAAAAAACAATAAAAAACTCACCAAATCAAGAGCACTAAGGCTCTGAAACTATATTGTTGGTCCATTTGATCGATAATCAGTGCAAATGATTTAGAAAAGATAATGAATCCCATTGAATAACAACAATCTCTCAATATATGCAAACATAAGTTTCAAGTATTTCTCAATAATCTCCAAACTAGAATAATAAAGATCAAATGAGGCTCAAATATGATAACAATAAACTTCCAGCCAATACACAACAATAACACAATCACAATAACAAGATTTTCTTATTAGGGTTTTGTCAAATGTGTCTTACAATGAGTGAATCATACAATATAGAAGCTGACCTAGTTTCGCTGACCAGCTAAGAGAAACTGTCTAGACCAAAACCTAGTTTTACCTGGTGACAAAACATAGTTTCGTCTGGTGACCTATACCAGCTGACTATGAGCAAAACTCAGTTTTGCTCGTAGTTTCACTTATAACAGAAACTAAAAAGTACAAAGAAGTAATCTAACATTTTTCCTATCACATTAATAAACAAAAACATAAACAATAGTGGCGAGTGCAACCTATTCTTGATCATCAACAGTCATATTACAGCCACCATAGTCACTATCTGTATATGCATACAAATTGAAGTCAGAATTACTTGGATACCAAAGTCCCAATTAGGGAGCGGGAGCAGCCTTGAGATATCTGAGAATTCTCTTGACAGCAACCAGGTGTGACATCCTAGGGTTGGCTTGATATCTTGCACTAATACATGTAGCAAACATGATATCAGGCCTGCTGGCTGTGAGGTACATA
The DNA here is from genome assembly GCA_025506505.1 of Flaveria sonorensis. Taxonomy (NCBI): domain Eukaryota; kingdom Viridiplantae; phylum Streptophyta; class Magnoliopsida; order Asterales; family Asteraceae; genus Flaveria; species Flaveria sonorensis. The sequence continues at coordinate 11,594,859 of CM046435.1, forward strand.
AGAGACCTAATCATAGCCCTGTGTAGATGTTCATCAACATATTCCCCCTCAAGATCTAGTCTAAGAGAGTGATTTCTGGCTATGGGTGTTTTAGCAACCTTGTACTCAGTCATGTGAAACATGACAAGTATGTCTTACACATACTTTGCTAGTTTATGAAAATTCCATTGTCAACCTACACTTGAATTCCAGAAAGAAATTGAGTTCCCCCATGACACTCATTTCAAATCTATTCTTTATCAGCTTCTCAAAATCTTTGCAGAGCTTCGGATTAGTTGACCCAAAGATAATGTCATCTACTTAAACTTGAGCCAGTATCAAGTCAATACCTATTCCTTTGATGAAGAGTGTTCCATCAGTAGTGTCTCATACCACTTCCTTGAAGCCTGATGCAGCCCATAGAGAACTTTATCAAGCTTGCAGACATAATCAGGATGATTTGGGTTTGCAAAGCCAGGTGGTTGTTTGATATACACTTCCTCATCACTCACCCTATATAAGAAGGCACACTTGACATCAAGTTGGTAGACCTTGAAATCCTTGGATGCAGCAAAAGCAAAGAGTATCCTAACAGCTTCAAGTCATGCTACAAGAGAAAAAAACATCTATGTAATAAATCTCTTCTTCTTGTGTGTATACTTGAACAACTAGTCGTGCCTTGTTCTTGATGACAAGTACTCTATCATCCTTCTTGTTCCTAAAAACCCACTTGGTACCTATGGTAGTCTTCCTTTGAGGAAGAGGACATAGATTCTAAACCTTTTATCTCTTGAATTGAAGCAACTCCTCCTGCATTGCTTCAACCCAACTTCTATCTTTCAAAGCCTCTTCAATTTTCTTAGGCTCTATCTCTGACAAGAAACAAGAGTGAAGACAAACATTTTTGTCATAGGTTTGTCCTCTTGTTCTTACCCCATTCTCAACATCTCTAATGATGTTTATGGTAGGATGGGACTTCTGGATTCTCAGTTGAGGAATCACAGAATGTTGTTTAGACAGATCTAAATTACTGAAATTCAAATATGGTGCTTGAAAGTCATCGAACACATCTATACACTTGTCAAGTGAGACTTGATCCAATAAGTGTGTTACATTATTATTATTGTCTTTTATGGAGTGGTTATCAGTATCAAGAAACTCCTGATCACTATCACCACCTTCATCTCCTCCTATATTAAAAATGCCTTCATCTAAGTTCTGTGCCACTATGCTGGAATTTATAGGCACCTCAGATGTGTCAGCTGAAGAATTTGTCATGGTTGTGCAGACAGGATTTCCAACTGCATGACTAGTTACCACTGGAGCTGAAGTAGTTTGCTTAAATCTTAGATCAAAATCTCTTGTTAATAATGTACCTGTAGATCCTAAAACATGCTCACAAGGTTTGTTGAAACAGTTGGTAACTAAATCAAGATCAAATAGCCAATCAGGACTAGAATCTTTCACACTGGGTGTGCTTATTAAAGGATATATTGGCTGACTCCTCAACTACTCTAGTACTATGATTGTATAGTTTATGCCCTTGGATTGGGTGAGTATCCAATGAAATGTCCATCATCTAATTTCTCATCAAATTCAGATACTGTAAGGACATCCAAATAACCTGAGGAAACCAATGAAAGGTCTCCTTTTGTGCCACAGTTCATAAGGAGTCTTACCATGAGTCTTGACTACTAAAACTCTGTTTTGCATATAGCAGGACGTGTTAACTACCTCTGCCTAAAAGGTGAAAGGCAGTTTGGAGTCAGACAACATGGTTCTTGTAGCTTCAATAAGTGTCATGTTTCTCCTCTCAGCAACACCATTTTGGTAAGGAGTCCTGAGAGCACTATATGGTCTTGTAATACCCTTTTCATCACAAAATGTATCAAGGACTTAGTTTTTAAATTTGGTTCCTTGATCACATCTTATGATCTTAACCCTGTGATCATATTGATTCTCAATTTTCAGAAAGAAACTCTTCAAGTTCTGAGGGGTCTCATCCTTAGTTCTAAGAAAAAGAACCAAGTGTATCTTATGAAGTCATCTGTGATCACCAAGCAATAAGAGGTCCTTCCTAAACTCGTTACACTGGTGGGACAAAAGAGATCCATATGTAATAAGTGTAGGGGTGTAGTGATGGAGTTCATTTCCTTTGGCTTGTGAGATACCTTATGTTGCTTTCCTTTGAGGCATGCAACATAATGATCATTACTTGTAAACTCTTTCTTTGGCATTCCAGTTACCAAATCATTCTTAATTAATTGTTCATGTTTTTAAAGTTTACATGTCAAATTCTTTTATGCTAAAGGAAAGACTCATCACTATTGGCCTTACATAGAAAGCAAGAAACTTCTCCTGAAGGAGATGTTTCTTGCAAGTCCATCTTGTACATGTTCCTTTTCCTGGGGCTCTAAGCAGGATATGCTCTTGAGGAATGACCACCCAAGGCTTGAGAATAATGCACTCATGCTTAGTAAAGAGCATGTTATATCTCTGATCACAAAATTGGGATACACTTAAAAGATTATATCCAAGCTCCTTAACTAAGTTTACCTTCTCAATGTTGAGCTTACCATTTGTGACCCTACCCTTTCCTATAATGTAACCACCAGAATCTCCACCTAAAGCAACTGGCCCTCCATCAATTCTTTCAAAGTTTTGAAGCAAAGAGCCACTGCCTATCATGTGCCTGGAATAGCCACTGTCAATGATCCATACATTCCCTTTGGTCTTGAGTTGTTCCTACACATAAAGAGATGGTTAGTTACATTTGGAAACCCAAGCCTTGTTGGTCTTGGGCTTGTTAAAATGCACTGAAGAAATGCAACAGTAATTGATCCTATATGCAAGTTATGAGGATCATTTGCTATTGTTAATAAAGAACTTTCAGTCATATGTCCTTCATTTATCTTCCACACCATCTTTGGAAGACTAGACTTGGCCTTCAATACTTCAGAAGTTTTGGAGACTGAACATTCGAAAGCTTTTGCATCCACTGTAGCAGACTTTTGTACTTCAGAAGCATTCCTTTCTTTCGCTCAGCAACACTTCAGAAGTTTTGGAAGCTTTGAGTCAATCAGCATAATTCTTGCTGCTTCAATGAGGGTCCGATTCTTCCACTCAACAACACTGTTTTGTTGAGGTGTCCAAGCAGCACTGAACTGTTTAAAAAACCCCTTGCTTACATAGAATGAGTCAAAGATATGATTTCTGAATTCAGTACCATTATCGCTTCGGATGGCTATAACATTCCTTTTGTTGACGGTATCAATAGAGAGGATTAGCTTTTGAAGCTCTTCGATAGTATCTCCCTTGCTTGCTAGAAATCTCACCCAAGAATATCTTGAATAATCATCTGTAACAACAAGCAATAAGATTTCTTAGCAATATATTTAACACTTATAGGACCAAATAAATTAGTATGTAACAATTCAAGGGGTTTTGAAATTGTGTTTTCAAGCTTAAGCTTGTGTGGCTTTTTGTGCTGCTTGCCTTGAGCACAAGCCATGCTTTTTTCTACCATTGAAAAATCTTTAAGTGGTAGCCCCCTCAAAAGATTGTTCTTAACTAAATTATTTATATTTTTGAAATTAACATGTCCTAGTCGTCTATGCCACAAAAAAGATTCAGAAGAAGAGGCTTTGGACAGAAGAGATGTCACAGTGGATGTAGACTCTTGTGATCCCATATCAAGAAGATAAGTATCATTCTTTCTTGGAGCACGCATGATCACTAAATCTTCTGGAATAATGAACTCTGGTTTAAGAAACAAGCATTCATTTGACATAAACAACACTGGTATATCTTTATCACAGATTTGTGATACGCTTAGTAGATTGAATGCTAATTCTGGAACATAGTTCACTTTCTCCAGAGTTAAGGAACCATTTGAGACTTCTCCCTGACCAATCATCTTTCAACCCTTCTTATCTCCAGCAAAAGCAACATATCCCCTATTTATTATGCGATAATTTGTGAGTAAGTTCTTCAACCCGGTCATATGCCTTGAACATCCACTATCAACATACCAAAAACTATTGATAACCGTTCTGGAAAGTTCCTACCATAAAAAAAAATTGTTAAGATTTGGAAATTGGGACCCAAGTCTTGACTGACTTAGGTCTTGGAACAGACGACTTTTTACAAAAGAAATTATTTACAAATGACTTAATCTACTTCCTAAGGAACTAGTATTTTTATTTCTATTAACAAATGCAGGACAAGTTTTAATAACATGATCATCCTTTCCACATCTAAAACACCGGGACTTTAAACCTTTCTTATTACATTTTAAAACAGATGCTTGATCAGTTAAGATTTCTTCCTCACATTCAGACGTGTATGAATCGGAATTGCTACAAGAGTCATATGATTCTTTTGATATTTCTTTTGTGACCTTTATTTTAGCAAATCCTGGTTCATTTATGTTAATACTGTTAATGTTCGAGATGTTGTCTCTATATCATTAGGGTTAGAAATCCGACTTGGTGTAAAAGATGGGATAGGATGAGAAAGAAATTTTTCAAAATAATTTGGGTTAAAATGTCTGTTTGAAGCTTCACTTAAACAATTATCATTACTATTAACAGGAGTTTTTGAAACATCATGGTTTGATTCATCAACATCTGAGGATAAACAAGCTGAACTAGAACTAGAACTACATAAGCTACTGTCCGTAACGGACGTTTGGGAAAAAATCTACTTAAACTAAAATCTACATAAACTATTGTCTATTGAAGTGTTTTTGGAATCTGAAATGAAAAGACTAGAGCTGCCTAGACCACTACTTGCACCATAATCATATTCCTCTCAAATCTTATGATTAACTCCTTCTAAACCTGCATACAAACTGTCAGTATCTTTCTGAATTAATTCATTAGTTAGATGAGGTATAGGCATAGGAGAATAACAATAAGTACTTGGTGGAGGATAAACATGAGTTTGCTTCCCAAACCAGTCTTAATTCTAGCTCCCCTTTGATTTTTGCAAAGCTCCTCAAGTTTCATCCCAGAAATTGTCCATTTTTCAAGTTTGGTTTTTAATTTGCTTGTTTCAAATTCAGCAAGTGCTACATGTTCAGTTAATGCATTTATTTCAACGTTTCTTTCCAAAAGATTTCTTTTTAATGCTCCTTTTCTTTTAATGCTTTATTTAACTTAACAAATATTTAGACTCATTTGTCTTAAGTTCTTTATTAATTTGTTTTAATTCTTTTTCATTATCTAATAACAGTCTGTTTGCTTTATAAACCTCAAATAAATGAATTTTACATGGAGGAGAACACATGTTTGAATTACCTCATAAGGAGACCCATAACTACTTTTTCAGCAGCCAAGGCCTTGTCACACTGACAGACCGGAGAGTTCTTCTTGTCTTGTTCATTTTTGTTGCTTTCTTGTTGGTCTCCTCACTTCAGTTTCCTCCTTTGTTTCTTCTTTTAGTTCACCTGTCTTCTTTTCATACACATTACCATTAGTCACATTCTTTTCAAAACTCTCACAATCACCCTTTTTAGTTTCAACCTTTTCAACCTTCAACCCTTCAACTTAAACCCGTTGCTCATTACTTTCACAAATAACCTCTCGAATATCACTCTTGAACTCTCTAAAGGGATCAAAATCCTTAATAGAATCCACATCACTGTTTACTAACTCAGCCACTAGTGCATGATTGATTTCTTCTTCAGTTTCCTTAATCTCGGCACTCCAATCAAAGTTTGAGATAAGAGTTGTTTCCTTCTTTGACTTAGCTTCTTCCTTGTCAGTGATTGGAAAAACTTTAGAAGCTCCAGAAGTTCCTGGTTCAGTAATGATAGTAGATAGACATTCACTTTTAAAGTGCCCCAGCTGTTTGCAATTAAAGCATCTTAATTTTGACTTATCAAAGCCAAGCTTAGAATTCTGATTCTGATTTTCGAAGTTCCTTCTACCAGTTCGTTCCATGAATCTTCTTGCATTTAGTGTGAGCATGGCCATCTGCCATTGGATATCTGTTTCCTCTAAATCATCTGGATCGACTTGATACATGTCTTCAACAGTCATTCCTTTTCCCTTCAGCTCCCCAGCAACCAGAGCCTCAAAACTGTGCACAAACATTCCAAATAATGCCATAGTATCTGATGGAATTTGAGTAGTGACAGATGGCTTTGAGCTTGAACCAACACCTGTAGATCCCCCACTGGACTTATTTGAAGCACCATATCCTGTAGAACCACCATAAGCTGAACCATACATAGACGAGTTTGCAGCGGATGACATTAACGTAGCATTTTGTGGATATACGATGGCTGGCATCATGCATTGATTGTATTTTCTCCTCTTCAAATCCAAATCATAAGATTTCAATTTGTTGACTACATCCATAAGTTTGTAATCAGCAAAGTTTCTTTCCTGCTTCAACATCCTAACTTGCAGGCTCCATTGAGGTGGGAGTGAGTCCAAGAGTTTAGAGACTTGTTCATGATTACCCAAATTCTCATCATATTTCTTTAAGGTGCTTGAGATGGACAAAAATCAATTTGTTATGTCAGTAAGGCTTTCATTTTTGTGTCCTACAAATGAATTGAACTCCTTTTCAGCTTGAGCTTTCCTGTTCTTCCTCAGATCCTCATTTCCATCAAAAAATTCACATAAGGAGTCAAACAAAGATTTTGCATTCTTGTGTTCAGCAAAGCAGTTATAGATATCTTGAGATAAACAGAGAGTTAAAGCTCCAAAAGCTTTCCGATCACGATCAATTAGCTTAAGGTCTCTTTCAGTGAAGGTAGATTGATCGGTGTTTGGGGAAGTAACTTGACCAACAGTGACAGTTGGAATGTGTGGACCATTTAAAATTGATTCCTATTGATTATGATTAGTGTAATAAAAGAAGGATTTTAAAGACCTTTTCCAGTCCTCAAAGTTATCACTATTTATAAGCCTCGCTGGCCTATTAGGAGCAACACTCTCCAAGTCAATATGGTGATATTAGTGGACGTCATTAGTTAAAATGTGATAGTTTCGCTGACAACAGGTAGATTTGCTGGTAGCTTCCCTGGTAAATTCGCTAGTAGAATCGCTAGTAACTTCGCTGGTAGATTCGCTGGCAAGCAAACCATAGTTTCCCCCGAATCAGAGATCAGCAACTCTAGTTTTGGCGATAGATTCACTAAGACTAGTAGAACTTTCGTTCTAAAATTAAATTCAGCAGTACTTTCGCTTGCAACGACTAACAAGGAAGTTGAACTTTCATTCAAAAGAGGCTACTTTCGCTGATAACAACACCAAAATTGAAAACCACAAAATCACGTAAATTCGTTGGCAGTTTCGCTGGATGAAATATAGATTCGCCCAATGAATCTTTTTTTAGAACAGAATCACTCCAAACCCATCCAAAACCCAACTAATTTGAGATCTGATGATTTCAATAGCTTCGCACACCCAAAACGCACAATCCTTAATCAATTTCCATGACGAAAACAAGCAAATAAGATACAAAATCGATGGAACAGTAAATTGACTTCAAAAGAGTACAAAAAAACAATTAATCAAGAGCACAATGGCTCTGATACCATATTGTTGGTCCTCATGATCGATTCAATAGTGCACTTGATGTATAAACAATGGTTTCCCACTGACTCAACACAGTATTTGCAATAACATAATGAACAATTTAGAATCTAAACAATAACAATCAAACAAAGGCTTAATGATAATGATAATAAGCTTCCAGCTACACCTACAAACTTCCATCAAAGATATTTCGTATTAGGGTTTTCCCATGCTCCCTTACACAAATAGAAAAATTACAATATATAAGCAATCCTAATTTCACTGGCAGTTTCGCTAGTCAGCGAAACTGCCTGACTATTAACTAGGTTCACCCAGCAGTGAACTACAGTTTCGTGGGGTGAACTGTCATAGCTGATTCCGCAGTGGTTTCGCTAAAACATAAAAGTCAACAAAAATACAAATTACAAGAGAAAGACTAACATTTAACCTATTACATATCAAAATAAACTTATCAACTATAGTGAGTCCAACCTATACTAGATCATCAAGAACAACTAAAATTGGTGTTGATAAATCAAAAGCGAGGTGTTACAAATTCAATTTGTATGGTCACTTTTCAAGGGAGTGCAACAACATTCAGCAATTAACAACAAACATAAGACAAGCAACTCAGAGAAGCTTCAAGCAACCTCAACTAACAATCTCATCTCCACCAGCCACAAGCTCTTCAGTAGGTACCTATAACACTAAAGAAACTGGTTTAGTTATTTTACAGGATGGTACTTGTGACTGGAGCATGTATGAGAAGTAATTTCAGGAGGAAAATCAAGCACTAATGGCAAACATGGAGAAAAAAATTCCACCCATGGCCACAGAGTCAATGGATAGACTATGTTCACTTGTTAGTGTTGAAGAGGTTGAAAGATACAGAGTCCATGCTCAACAATTGGCTTGTAAAGTCAAAGAAACAATGATTTTATATGAATCTCATTTGAGAGAACATAAATTATATCAGGTCAAAATCACCTCCTTACAAAAGGATTTGGATAAACTTGTATCTGAAAATTATAATTTAAAGGCACAAGTTGAGCATGTGACAACCTTTTAACAAAATCAATGTTTGATCATGCATCGACTGAAGTGAAACTTCAGAAGTTTCATTATCATCTCAGTAATATGAAAAACTCTTGAACTCTCATATTGAATCAAAGAACAGGTATGGGTTGGGTTTTAATGCTCTTGCACCTCATATAAATGATAACTACACCACTTTACCTGAGTCAATGACCAACAGTCTGTCAAACCATTTTGTATCAAGTACCAAAATTGAACCAGAAATTGAAACTAATAATTTGGTAAATGGTGATGATACTAAGATGATTAAAACTAAGATTGGGTTATCTGAATTAGAATGTTTAAAACAAACTGATTCAGAATTTGACTTTGATGAGTGTGATGACTTGAAAGAAATTGATGAGCCTAATGCTGGGTTGGGTAAGGGAAAGAATGTGTTAATTGAACCATTAATTCCTAAAGTTCTTAATGAGATCAAGCTGCCTTATTCCCCAAAAAAAAGAAATTTGTTGAAGACCATCTATACCAGAATTGGTGAGCTGAATGAAGGGATTCAGGAGCTCAACAGAAGTCAAAAACATCAGTCATCAAAAAGAACTACGGAAGAAAAGAAAATCACTTCCGCAGAACACCTGCGGAAGAAAAAGGTTGATTTAGAACCATCCGTAGAAAAGCAAAGGAAGAAAACTATTCCAAAATATTCAACTTCCATAGAAAAACTACAGAAGCAACAATCATCTACTTCTGTAGAAGATCTACGAAGAAGAAATCATCTGCGGAATCACCCAGTGACAACAAAGTCAAGAAACGACAAAGAATGGTGAATCCTCAAAAAAAGAACCATTTGACATCATGTCAGGAAAAGGTAAAGACACATCATCTGCAAAGTTTGATAAAGAATTGAGGCAGCAGAAGGCATCAATTATGAAGAAGCATAAAAAGATAGTAGTGGAGCTTGACAGTGAAGCTGAAGAAAAGTACTAGAAGTGGTGTGATATGCATAATCACAATACAAAAGATTGTTATTTCAGCAGCTATTGCTCCATATGTAATATGAACAATCATATGACTTCTGACTGCTACTTCAACAAAAATTGTGCCATCTGCAACAAAAACAATCATTCTACTCAAGAATGCTTCTTTAACAAAGAGAACAAATCAAAGGTTCCAAAGAAGCAAAAAGCTGAGAATGTTGAATCAGATTCATAATCTTTTGAGAATGATGAATCAAAGGCCTCAAAGCAAAAGCAGCAGCAAGTGAAGTAGAAGATCTCAAAAACAAAGAAACTAACATCTGTCGATGATAAATCTAAGAAAAAGAAGAAGCAACAATCTTAAAGCAAGATTCCTCACAAGAAGGTAGTGTTATAGAATGATGAAGCCTTCTTTGATCACTTTGAAAAAGGTAATCATGTACCTCAATCAAAGACAAAAGATGCAGAAACCTTTTCAAGTCAAGCATCAAGATCAAGTTTAAAGAAAAAGACACTGAAAGAAGAGGTAACAAAGGAAGTGATCAAGAATCAAGATCAAAGTGCTTTAATTACATCTTCAGCAGAATCATCTTCAACAGAATCATACTCATCCCAAACAGAACATAATGAATCCATTAAGTGTAAAACAATCTTGAGACATCTAGGCTCATTCATTATAGAGTAACAATCCTAGATAACAATGGCAAGCCCAAGACCATCAAGGCTTGGGCTCCATTTTCTCATTGATTTCATTATTTGTGCAGGAACATCCATGGAGGACTGACAACAAGTGGTATGTTGACAGTGGTTGTTCCAGGCATATGACAGGAAACAGTTCTCTCCTCTATTATTTCAAACATAAAAAAGCTTCATATGTGGCATTTGGTGGAGATAAGAAGGAAGGTAAAATTGTTAGTGAACGAATGGTAACAAATGGTGTACTCAAATTTGAGATAGTAAACTTCTGTGAAAATGTGCAATTCAACTTGTTAAGTGTATCTCAAATTTGGGATCAAAATTATACCACTTTATTTGATAACACTTATTGTTAAATTTTTAAGCCAGGTTTTCAAATTCCAGCAGACTATATCCTTCTTAAAGCACCAAGAAAAGGCAACACATATGTTTTGGACATGAACAACACCCCTCTAACAAGCAATGAAACATGCTTGATTTCTAAGTCATCAGAAGATGAAGCTCAACTATGGCATAGAAGAATGGTTCATTCAAACATGAAGAACATGAACAAGTTGGTCAAAAATGACTTAGTCATTGGCTTTCCCAAGAAAGAATTTTACTGTTCTAATCATTGTTCATCATGTTATAAAGAAAAACAACATAGGGTGTCACATAAGTCCAAAACAATCAACACAAACACAACACCACTTAAATTGCTGCACATGGATCTTTTTGTCCAACCAATGTGTTGAGCATTGGTAAAAGGCAATATGTTTGGTGATTGTTGATGATTTCACTAGATTCACATGGGTCTTTTTCTTAAAACATAAAAGTGAAACATCAGAAACAGTAACGGAGTTTATCACTAAGATTGAAAATCAACTTGATTTAAAGATCAAAATCTTAAGAAGTGATAATGGATCTGAATTCGTTAATCATGTTTAGATTCCTTTTGCAGGGACAAATGCATTGCCAGACAATTCAGTGCACGAAGAACTCCATAACAAAATGGAGTTACTGAATGAAGAAACAAGACTCTAATTGACGTAGCAAGAACAATGCTAGCTGATTCACAGTTGGCTATCACATTTTGGGCAGAAGTAGTGAACATAGCATGCAATGTTCAAAACAGGACATTAATTGTCAAAGAACATAATAAAACACCTTATGAACTTTGGTTTAAAAGAAAACCTTTTATAGGTTATCTTAGAGCTTTTGGGTGTCATGTGTCTATTTTAAACACAAAAGATCAATTAGGAATGTTTGACGAAAAAGCCTATGATGGTTTCTTTATTGGTTACTCATCAACATCTAATTCGTATATAGTCTACATTCCATATCATAACATTATGGAGGAAACACCTAATGTATCATTTGACGAATCCTTATTTCAAAATTGTAAAGGATCATCTTGGTTGTTTGATATAGATGCATTAACAAATTCATTTAACTCTGGTTATTTAAATGTTGCAAGTACTACGAATACATGTTATCTTTATGTACCTCCAAGTTTGAGTGAAGTTCCCCTGACTGCTAATCCTCCAAGATTATTTCGTTCACACACTTCAAGTGTTGCTGATCCAGGCCCTTCATCTCAAAGAAGCAATGACAATTTTGGTGGAAATGGAATTTCAACTTCAGAAGAGGTAACTAATGCATCAGCAGAAATTAACAATGCATCCGCAGAAGTTCCTTCTACATCTGTAGATGTTCCTACTTCTGGAGATGATTCCTTTCCTTCATCTAAAGTTCCTAATTCATCAGAAAACATTACAACAACATTCACATCTGCAGATCAATAAAATACAACATCCGTAGTTGTTCCTGTAACTGTTGCAGAAGTTATACCTACATCTGCGAAAACACAAAATCATGAAGATGGATTTCATTCAACATCAGAAAAACAAAATGATGAGAATTTTGACCACATTGTTGATTCCCCATCTCAGTTGGATCCATCTCCATCAACCAACATTACTAACTTAGAATCATCAATTCCAGTTGAATCAATTCCAACAACAAGAATTCATAAGTATCATCTAATAGAAAATATAATTGGTGATCTTAATGAAAGAACCACAAGAAGTCAAGGGGGAGCTGTTAATATTTGTCTATTCTCCTGTTTTCTATAACAAGTAGTTCCACCCAACATAACTGCAGCATTGAAAGACAACAACAGGATTGAAGCAATGCAAGAAGAACTTCAGCAATTCAGAAAGCAGAAAGTTTGGAATCTAGTTGATCTTCATGAAGGCCAATATCCTATTGGTACAAGGTGACTTTTCAAGAACAAACTAGATGATAGAGGTATCATCATCAGAAACAAAGCAAGGCAGATAGCACAATGCTATACTCAAGAAGAATGGATAGACTATGATGAAGTCTTTTCCCCAGTTGCCAGGATTGAAGCCATTAGAGTCTTTCTAGCCTATGATTCACATAATAAGTTCACAGTTTACCAAATGGATGTAAAATGTGCCTTCCTATATGGTAAAATTGATGAAGAAGTCTATGTTACCCAACCTCCAGGCTTTAAAGATCCTGATTACCCACATAGGGTATACAAGCTTGACAAAGCTTTGTATGGTATTCATCAGGCACCAAGAAAGTGGTATGAAACATTGTCATCTTTCTTGCTCAAGCAGGGTTACAAAAGGGGAACAATTGATCAGACTCTCTTCCTCAAACATGAACATCAAGACCTCTTGGTTGTCCAAATCTATGTGGATGATATCATATTTGGATCAACAAACAAGAGATTGTGTGATGACTTTGAATGTTTGATGAAATCTAAGTTCCAAATGAGTTCCATGGGTGAATTAACATTCTTCCTTTGTTTGCAAGTTCATCAGAAATCAGATGGCATTTTCATCAATCAGGAAAAGTTTGTGAATTAAATCTTGAAAAAGTATAACCTTACTGATTCTTCTTCATGCAAAACACCAGCATCAACAATAGATAAGATTGTACCTGATCCTAAAGGGAAGTCAGTTGATCAAAGATTGTATAGATCTATGATAGGATCATTAATGTACTTAACTGGCAGAAGACCTGACATAATGTTTGCTATGTGTGTTTATGCTAGGTACCGATCAGACCGCAAGGAGTACATATGAATGCAGTGAAGTGGATTTTCAGATACCTCAAAGGAAAGCTAGCTCTTGGGCTTTGGTATCCCAAAGAAGGAGATTTCAACCTCCACTCATATTCTGATAGTGACTTTGGGGGTTGCAACAACAACAGAAAATCAACAACTGGTGGTTGTCAATTTATAGGACCAAGACTAGTTTCTTGGCAGTGCAAAAAGCAAACAAATATGTTAGTATCCATAGCTGAGGCTGAGTACATAGCTGCTTCAGCTGGTTGCTCTCAAGTTTTATGGTTGCAAAACCAACTACTTGATTATGGTTACAATTTTCTTCAAACACCAATTCACATAGATAACTCAGCTGCTTTGTTCAACACTGCTAATCCAGTGCAACATAGTAAAACAAAACATATTGAAATCAGATACCATTTTTTGAGTGACTGCTCAGAAAAAGGTTTAATCAAGTTAATCAAAGTGGATACAACAAATCAGCTTGCTGATTTATTCACTAAAGCCTTTGATTCAGTTAGATTTAATTTCATGATTGAGTCTTTAGGCATGATCAACTTAGATTAGTCTTTATCACAAAAAAAAAAGCATGTTCTGTCTGTCAAATTCATTATATGAAAAAGCCAAAAACATCTATAAAACATATAAAAATCCAAAAATATTGTCTTATTAATATGTTTTTCTTGAAAAAGCATTTCATATTATAGGAAATGATAGCACACTATACCTTTGCTTACTATCCTGAATTTTATCACACAATAAAGACTGATCAGATGTGATTTGATATGTGAGCAGGTTCAACTTGAGTGGATATATACAAGTTCATGCATAACATAATGCCAAGGTGACTAATTGTGTACAATTCCATTTTGAGGATCAAGCAAGTAAGTCTTATCCTGCTGTGATCAACTTACTCACCTAAGCACACTATGGTGTGACACTTTATAACTCTATCTTTGTGCATCATGAACCCTTTGTTTTGTGTAAACAAAGACCTGGGTTCATAGGCACCTCTGTTTTACGTAAGTAAAAACCTGGTGTCCTGATGCTGATCGTCAAAAAGTTCCAAAACGGAACAACTCTAAAAGAATCCAATGTGTTCAATTGTATATTATCTCAAAGACCTTCAAATATCATATTAGCATTAATAAGATTTCAAAGAAATCCTAAGACAGAGCTTATAACTTAAGGAACATAGTTTTAAGTGTGAAAAAGTGATAAATTGACTCATAAACGGAGGACGAACTCTAATGTGAATTAAATGTGGAGTCCATATTTGTCTATCTTTAATCATTACAAAAACATGATAAACAGCATGACAAGTTGAAACTATACTCTTGCTTGAATTTATGTGGATCACAATACTTGCAATCAACACTAGATCTTTGTCTACTATCATCAAACAAAACTGTTTCAGGAAGTTGCTTGGTGTCATAGTATGATCCCATTGTATGATATAAATGCTTGTAAATATATTTAAGTTTTTGCCTATAAACAAAAATACAAAAAGATTTTGTTTTTGTTCTTTTATTTGGTAATAAGATTGACAGATAATTGCTTTTTATGCTATTCTCTATATAATTTTGTGATCAATGCATAATTTCATGATTTATCACAAATTTAGGGGGGGTAGTCATCAGTATGAAAACTGAGTTTAATATTTTTACATGAAGAAAATTGGAACTTGAGCAATAACTTGGCAGTAGGATATCTGAAGTTTTTAACTAAATCAATTTTGGACATTTGCCATGAAGCAGAGTCAACAAGGTCCAACAGAAAACAACAAATGATCTCACAACATGATGTTAAGATCATACAGGAAAAAGAATAAAATTGAATTTCCGTAGTTGGTACCCTACGGACAAAACAGCAAAACCATAACAATTTTTGCCTTTTGTAGATGTTCTGCGGAAATATTAATTTAAGGATAAAACAGCAAAAACAAGTTTTGCCTTTTGGAGGTGTTCTGCGGAAGACTTAACCTGTTGCAGATAAAAAGAAAAGTTTTGCCTTCCGTAGATGTTCAGCGGAAGACTTAACTTGTAGATAACCACGGAAGGGTAATGAGGGTTAAGGGTCCCACATCATTAATAAAAGGATTTAAATTTTCTAAGAAAGTATAAATGATAATCTGACCGTTGTCATTTGTATTCACTTCTTCAGAAACCCCTTTCAGACCTAGAAAACGCTCATATCACAAACCCCTTTATACACAAACATTCAAATTTTTCATTCCACACAACAATCCACACCTAAATCACCACTCAAACAACATCATCAATATGGCCAACAGATTTGCAAAAGATCATAACGTTCGTGCCTTTCTAAATCCAGACGATCCAACAACAGAAGGATGCAGGGAAATTATTAACTATCAGAGAAGATCAAGGATTTTCTATGCATTATCTGCAGACCCAGTCATCTATCAATCGCATATGATAGAATTTTGGCACATAGCCAGGATTGAAGAGGAGAATCATGAAAGGGTGATTTTCGCAATAATAAGAAATAAAGAGTTGAGGGTGGATGAACAAACTATCAGGTAGGCGCTTGAGTTTGGAGAAGAAAAAGAGGGTCACCCAGATGTGTTCGACCATGAGTACAACCAAAGAATTTTTCATTTAATGGGTTATGATGGAGATTACCAAAATGGTGAAATCAAAAAGGGGAGGTTGTGCAAGCCCTACAGATTCTTGTGTCACACATACTTAAAGTGTACGTCAAACAAAAAGTCTGGTTTGGATAGGTTTTCAAGGCACATCTCTTCTGGGATCATTGGTGTGTTTGAAGGGAGAACATATAACTATGCTAAATACATCATTGGATGCCTATGTGACCATATAAGGGGGAAAGAAGAAGACAAGATGTACATGTTTCCCAGGTTTATTCAACTGATCATAAATGAGTCAATGCCTAACATTGAAAGAGAAGGTGGAGTCTTTGTTCAAGCTCATCTTGGAAGATCTGTGCATAACAAGTTAAGTGGGCAATACCAAGGTGAAAAAATGGAGATGTTTTCACATGTGGTTGATGAGAATGCTGATATTCATCAAGAACTCCTACACCTTGAACAACACAACAACAAACACCACCAGCTGAATCACCTGAACCACAACAACAAGAACCCCATCCTCTATCACCTCTAGCTGCATCCCCTGAACCACCACAACAACCCTTATCTCCTTCCCATTCCCAAACATCTTAGAATACTGCTGAAACAGAAGTGTTCACACTTGATAACATTCAACAATCACCATCACACCCGTCACCACGACAACAACTACAGTCTCTACCACCAACACTGTAATAGATTTACCAGAAACACCACCAACTCAACTGAACTCACCATCCAGTGAGCATACCCAACCTTTCTTAGCTTCCCAATCTCAATCATCATTAAACACTACTGCTACAAAACACATCTCACCCATTCTCAATTAAACACCTTCTCATCCCATAACACAACCAACTACCTCACCCCCATCTGCTAAACCTACCACACCTGCTGACAGCCCAACTCTCACTGAAAAAGTGAATATTGATGATGATGAGTTTGATGAAGTTATGGATGGTGCCATAGAAGAAGTATGTCTAGAAGTTGAGGGGGAGAATGAACAAGAGGTTGAACAACTAGATGAGAGTGATAGTCATTTTGTTGACATCACTGCTCATGATGAAAATGATTTCAGAGAGGTGGAGATAAATGTGAGCAAAAGTTTTCTTGTTGCTAAAGTACAACAATCTCATCATCAAAAGCAATAAAAACTGGAGAAATTGAGAAAACTCAAAAGAGAGATGAAAGAGAAAGATGAAACTATTGCATCTCTAAAAGTAACAATCAAGAAGCTATGAGAAGAGATTGAAACCAACAATGTAGTAATTGATACTATGGATCAGTTTGTGATTGAGTCCTGTGAGACTGTTGAGAAAGAAAAACAAGAGAAAGAGAAAGTCTTGACTGAGCTCAACAATGTAATAAAAACTATCTCTGAGCAGTTAGATCTGCTAAAAGCTAAAGATGAAGAGATAGAAGTCTCAAAGAAGAAGGTGACTGAAAAGGAAGTAAGTGTGCACAAAGAACAAATCAAAGAAACTGCTGACATTCCCCTGTTGAAAGCAAAAGAACAAACAATCAAATACAACAACAAAAGAAAGTATTTAGGAAGAATTAAAGATGAAGCTATGGTAATTAAGAATATCCCAATGAAATCAAAATCTCATAAGCACACTCAATCAGTTGATCTTTCAACACTTAAATCCATTAAAGACATTAAAGAAGAAAGTGATGCTGAGTGGGTAGATTTAACAAAAGATGAGACACATAAGTCTGATGAAGAAGCAAGGGAAGGTGAATTGTTATCTATTGATGACATCTTTGAGTAAAGAGCCCAATCATCTATGTTCATGGACTTAATCAATAATGTCTTTCCATATGACATGGTAGAAAAGATGAACATGAATGAGATGACAGTACTAAAGGAGTTTGATGCTGCCAGATTAATGCTTCCAGTATGCAACTATGAAACCTTCACAAAGTACAAAGCAATTGAGAAGATAAATAATGATTTGGGTCACTGTGAAACCAAATAGCTTACCAAGTACAATATGATTTGCTGGCTGCAAAGTCATAATTATAGGTCAGATGAACTGAAGGGAAGAACAGTGGGTGAGCTAAGAGCAATGATGGATTATGTGATGAAGGTTGAACTAGAAACTGGAGTAAGATTTAGAACCGGAGCACCCAATCTAGCTTACAAACAATCAAAACAATCTCCCGCTGAGCCAATAGTAGTTGAAAGCAAAGATATGTACAGAAGCAAAGAGAAACTGATCAGGGAGCCAAGGGATCTAATCCCCAAAAAAATCTAGCCCATGGGAACAGTTGTGAGGGAAATAACAGAACAGAAAACAACTCTGATTCAACTTTTTGATCAGATGATAACACCAAGATTAGCAGCAGCAACAAGATTATAGCTTGGAAATTTGATCAAGAGTGGGATTGTGCTACAATTAAAAGGATGGAGACCCTTCTTACACTCCTAGATTTAGACCTTTCTACTTTACAAAACATCCCAATCACTAACTACCCAATCAGTCCAAGGGGAAGAGATTTTTCTGTTCTGATTGCAAAACTAAGAAACAAGTTTAAGGGAGATATGCTGAAAGAAGCCAAAAGAGAGGATGCAGATCATAAAAGAAGAAAACAAAGTCAGAAAAGATCTCATTATAGTTCTTCAAAACTTGTTGATGATGAATTTTGAGAAGAATTGAATATGCAGACAAGGATGATGCATCAATCAAAACAATTGAAGGAAATCCGTTCTCATATCCGATCACTGAATGGGGATATGTAGAAAGAACAAAAGAACTGGTGCTACAAAGGAATGATCCTCACAAGAAAGCACCAAGCATAAGATTATTTGATCCTTTGGAGATTAAACTGTTACATCCAAGCTACACATCTTATCTGCATGATAAGTATTTCCTAAAGTTGAATGATAAAGATGCTCAAAATGACATATGCTTATATGTGCACATCATTCAAGTCATAGAAAAGCTACATGCCAAAGCACACAAGAGAAAATATTTGAGGCAGGTTAGCTCATAGGATTTGAAATCCTATCAACTACCGAGCTTAGAATGTCAGAGCAAGATGAGTTGGAAGTGGTGTCTCAAAATAGTGTAGTGGCAACACTCACCATAAAAGAAGACATTCTTGGGCTGAACTTTAAAACATTGAAGAAAATGGGAAAAATGAAGAGCAAGTATACATACCAAGACCAAAAGGATGATGTTGGGTATTTAACACAAAGATTTTGGCCAGAGTTCAAGAATTGAAAGATCTGAACAGTTAATTACAAGAATCTAAACCTAAGGGGGAGTATTGTTAGGTCAAGATCTTTTTTATAGGTTTAGATGATTTGTAATATCTTGTAATGAACATCTGTAATTCTTTATCATTATGTAATGCAAGATATATATGTTAACCTAAATATTATTTGTGTTAATTTTATGTAATTGCATGAAATATCATACTTGGTCAATTTGGAAAATTGACAAAGTGCAAGAACTATCTGCGGATGAACAAGTTTATTCTTCCGTAGATGTTCTATGGAGCATAAATGAACAAGTCAATATGCATCAGTGGATCTCCTATGGAAGCACAAGCATATATACTGAAGAACAAGTTTAGAGATCAAGTTGATGCTGATGTGGAAGAAGGATGTTTGCTCCTGAGGATGATGTTAAAGAACAAAGAACCAACTCCTACGGAAGGACAAAATACTTGTATGATCTCATATCATCAAGTCTCAACACATAGTCAACAAGTCAAACTGTCAGAAGCGAATATTCCACGTCACATCAAGAAGATCTTTGTAATTTTTAAAGTGAATCCCTCTGCCTATAAATATAAGGCATGGGTGCACTCATTTAGGTAGAGATTGAGATATATCGATACATAAATAGAGATTCATATATTCATAGAAACGATGTCAACCAATCATCGATCAAAATAGCAACACAGCAATCACAAGAACACCAAGAACATCATATGAGATCATCAGATCATCCAAGCATCAATATCATTGTAGTCGATTCATTGTCAATGAAAATCAATTGATACAATCTTTTTGTTGCATTCTGTTTTCAATTTGTTTCATCTTTTCTTTGTTGATTTCAATTTTATAAACAATTAATTAAACAACAAGTATTGATAATTCCGCAATCTTTATTTGCTACATCAAACTGATAATTCCTGTTTCAATATTTGATTTCACATATTGTTCATTTGTGTTAACTTAGACTAGTTTGATTAATCCTTTTCCAAAGATATCTCTAATCAAATGATACCTGATGTTGATGTGTTTGGTCGTTGAGTGCTGCATAGGGTTTTCTATAATAAAGATAGCACTTTGTTGTCTATGTGGATATGAGTCTCTTTGAAGTTGAATCCATAGTCCAGCATCTGATTTTGAATCCAAAGGACTTGAGCACAGCAGCTTGCAGCAGTAATGTATTCAGCTTCAGCAGTTAATGGAGAGACACATAATTGTTTCTTGCATTGACATGAAACAATCTTTCCACCAAGGAACTGACATCCCCCTAATGTAGACTTTGCAGTCATGTTGCAGCCACCATAGTCACTATCTGTATAGGCATACAGATTAAAGTTAGAACTCTTTGGATACCAAAAGCCAAGCTTAGGAGCACCTTTGAGATATCTAATAATCCTCTTGACAGCAACCAGGTGTGACATCTTAGGGTTGGCTTGATATCTTGCACAGATGCATGTGGCAAATGTGATATCAGGCCTGCTGGTTGTGAGGTACATAAGAGACCCAATCATAGCTCTGTAAAGATGTTCATCCACATACTCCCCCTCAAGATCAGGTCCAAGGGAGTGGTTTCTGGCTATGGGTGTCTTATCAACCTTACAATCAGTCATGTTGAATCTTGTAAGTATGTCTTGTACATACTTGACTGACTTATGAAGCTGCCAATGTCAACTTGCTTCACTTGAATTCCCAGAAAGAAATTGAGTTCCCCTATAGCACTCATTTCAAATCTATTCTTCATCAGCCTCTCAAAGTCTTTGTAGAGCATTAGATTAGTTGACCCGAAGATAATGTCATCATATATGTCATCCACTATAGCACTCATTTCAAATCTATTCCCTGTTTCTTTGATGAAGAGAGTTCCATCTATAGTACCCCTCTTGAAACCATATTGATAGAGATACTGAGATAGTGTCTCATACCACTTTCTTGGAGCTTGGTGTAGCCCATTAAGAGTTTTATCAAGCTTGAAGGCATAATCTAGATGATTTGGGTTTGCAAAGCCATGTGGTTGTTTGACATACACTTCTTCATCAATCACCCTATATAGAAAAGCACACTTGACATCAAGCTGGTTGACCTTGAAATCCTTGGATGCAGCAAAAGTCAGGAATATTCTTACAGCTTCAAGTCTTGCCACAAGAGCAAAAACATCTATGTAATCAATTCCCTCTTGTGTGTACACTTGAACAACTAGTCTTTCCTTGTTCTTGATTACAAGTCCTCTATCATCCTTCTTGTTTCTAAAACCCACTTGGTTCCTATGGTAGTCTTCCCATGAGGACAAGGACATAGGTTCCAAACTTTTTGCCTTTTGAATTGAAGCAGCTCCTCTTGCATTGCTTTAACCTAACTTCCATCCTTTAAAGCCTCATGAACTTTCTTTGGCTCTACCTAGGACAAGAAGCAAGAGTATAGACAAACATTTTTGTTATGGGTTTGTCCTCTTGTTCTCACCCTTGTATAAACATTTCGAATGATGTTTATGGATGGATGTGACTTATGGATTCTGAGTTGAGGGATCATAGCAAGTTGATTGGAAGGATCTATATTAGAGAAATTCAGATATGGCAATAGAGTATCACCCACCACATCAGCACACTTATCAAGTGAGACTTGATCCAATGAGTGCGTGCATCATTTATGTTGTGTTCTATGGAGTGGTTATCAACATCATGATATTCTTGATCACTATCACCACCTCCATTTCCTTCTACTTTTGAAGTGTCTTCACCTGAGTTTTGACCTCTGAGTTGTAATTTGAAGGCAACTCAGATGTATCAGCTGAATTTGTCATGTTTGTACTGATAGGATCTTCACTTGCAGGGTTAGTTACCACTAGAGCTGAAGTAGTATTCTTGCTTGGTCTTCTCAACTCGAATCTTGGGTCAGGATCTATTCATATGTTACCTTTAGATCCTGAAACATTCTCATAAGACTTGTTAAAACAGTTGGTAACTAAATCAAGATCAAATAGCCAATCCGGACCAGAACCTTTCACACTGGGAGTGTGTTCATTGAAGGTCACATTGGCTGACTCCTTAAATACTCTAGTTCTATGATTCTATACTCTATAAGCCTTAGCTTGGGAAGAGTATCCAATGAAGTGTCTATCATCTGATTTCTCAGCAAACTTGACTACTTGATCTTTGGTATTCAAGATGGTGCAGGGACATCCAAATGACCTGTGGAAACCAATGAATGTTCTCCTTTTATGCCACAGCTCTTAAGGAGTCTAACCATGAGTCTTAACAACTAAAACACTATTCTACACATAGCAGGCTGTGTTAACAGCCTCTACCCAGAAGGTGATAGGTAGTTTTAAGTCAGATAGCATGGTTCTTGTAGCCTCAATAAGTGTCCTGTTTCTCTTCTCAGCAACACCATTTTGCTGAGGAGTCCTGAGAGCACTATATTGTCTCTATATTCTCTTATAATACCATTTTCCTTATAAAATGTATCAATGATTTGGTTTTAAATTATGTTCCTTGATCACATCTTATAGTCTTGACCTTGTGATCAGATTGATTCTCAATTTTCTGAATGAAGTTCTTCAAGATCTCAGGAGTCTCATCCTTATTTCTAAGGAAAAACACCCAAGTGAATCTTGTGAAATCATCTGTGATCACTAAATAATATAAGGTCCTTCCAAAACTCGTTACACTAGTTGGGCCAAAAAGATCCATGTGTAATAAGTGTAGAGAGTAGTGATAAAGTTCCTTTCCTTTGGCTTGTGAGACACTTTGTGTTGCTTCCTTTTCAGGCATGCAACACATGGTCATCACTTGTAAACTCTTTCTTTGGCATTCCAGTTACCAAATCATTCCTAATTAATTTATTCATGTTCTTAATGTTTACATGTTATATTCTTTTATGCCAAAGTAAAGACTCATCACTATTTGCTTTAGATAGAAAGCAAGAAACCTCTCCTGAGGGAGATGTTTCCTACAAGTCCATCTTGTACATGTTCCCTTTTCTAGGGCTCTGAACAGGATATGCTCTTGAGGAATGATCATCCAGAGCTTGAGAACAATGCACTCGTGCTCAGTAAAGAGCATGTTGTGTCTCTGATCACAAAATTTGGATACACTAAATAGATTTTACCTAAGATCCTTAAAAAAATTTACCTTTTCAATGGTGAGCTTACCATTCGTGACTATGCCCCTTCCTGTGATGTAACCACCAGCATCTCCTCCAAAAGCAACTGGTCCTCCATCAGTTTTCTTAAAATGGTGAAGCAAAGAACCATTGCCAGTCATGTGCCTGGAACAGCCACTATCAATTATCCATACATTTCCCTTGGTCTTTAGCTATTCTTGCATAAAAAGAAGTGGTTACTTAAACTTGGACACCCAAGCCTCATTGGTCATGGGCTTTTCAAAGTGATCTGAAGACAATGTTACAGTAACTGATCCTATATTCGAGCTTCGAGGATCATTAGTTGATGTTGATGAAGAACATTCAGTCACCAGGTCTTTCTTCATCTTCCACACCATCTTTGAAAGATTGGACTTGACCTTCAACACCACAGAAGATTCAATAACTTCTGAAGTTTTGGATACTGGACCTTCAGAAGATCTTGCTTTCATTACAGTAGGTTTCAGTACTTTGGAAGCATTCCTTTCTTCCGAGACCAAATTTTCTTCTGAAGGAAAGTTTTCACTTGTCTTATTTTTCCCTTTGGATCTTCAAAAGGAAACAGATTTTCCTTCCAAAGCTAGCTTCTCCCTCTTCTTCTCAGAATTTTTCTATTTGATCATGTGGGTAGTACTTTTAGGATTGTAGATACAATCCTTAGCTAGATGAGAAGTACTACCACATATGATGTAGTCCATTTGATTCCTTCTGAGAGTCTTCTTCTAGAGGAAGACTGAACTTGATCACTTTCCCTCTCCATCTTCATCTTCACAGATGATACAGCAAGCTTCTTAGGGAGAGACTTGCTCTTGGAGGTTGATGGTTCATGCTGTGTAGTAGTGGTACACAGCTGCTCAGCATTCTTCTCCTTGCTGGAATGATTTGGACCTGAACTATAACTCCTGGTACTAAAGTTCATAGTTGAGGCTTCAGCCTACACCACTTCATACCTAATAGAGATAAACACTTGTTTTTGCTTAAAGTTAAAGGTGGCCTTAATTTCTTGAGCCTTCTTTGCCTTTATCTTAGCTCTTCTGATCAAGTTCTTCCTTGGAGAGTTGGTCATCCCAGCTTCTTTATCTCTCTCCTCAGGAGAATAGTGTCCCTTATTAGGATGGTCTTCTTCACTTTTCTCAGACACATCCTTCACTATCTCTTTCTTATCCTCTTCAGCAATAGGTTCTATGAGGGCAAGCTCATCTTCATAAGTTCAACACCTTGGAGATCTTACAGATAAAAGAGTGTGTGGAGGAGCTATCTTAGTAGATCCCAGTCCCTGCTTATTTTGATAACAAACTTGTGCATGCAGAGATGAGGATATCATGTTCTTGAAGGTCTTTTCTTTAAGAACAAGTTTTTCTGCCCTGGCTTTGCTGATCACAAGCTCAGCCTGACATTCAGTTAACTTAGTGATGGGATCTTTAATTTAAGTCCTATAGTTGGTGTGTTCATGCTTTAGAGTTGAAATGGTTTTCTCTAAATCTTCTATTTTCAGTTTGTAATCATTTTTAGCTATTTTGAAATCAGCTTTTAAGATATTTATAGACTCAAGATTAGATCTCATCTCTAAGTTGTAGGACCTATACTTATTGACTTTAGCAATACATTCAGGTGTACATAGATGTTCCAATATCTTGGCTTTATCATTGTCTGCCATAAGTGCTTGGTTTGGAGCAGCATCCTCCACCTGAAAGCTCTAGTCAAATCCTCCTTCTTTAGAAACTGCTGCTTGTTGCCTGGGCTTCTTATTCTGGTGAGCTCCTTCATTGTAGTTTGGCCTTGCTTATGCTTGGCCACCATTTGACTTAGGTACCTTGCACTCTCTGGCAAAGTGTCCCATTTGGTTACAATTATAACACTTCACCTTGCCTTTATCCAGCCTAAACTGTCCACTGGACATATTGCTAGGAAACTTCCTCCCAGTCCTCTTGTAGAACTACTTGGCCCTGTGAGTGAGAAGAGCCATTTGCTGTACTATTTTATATACTCCAGATCATCTGGATGGATACATTCCATGTCTTTAAGAGTGAAGAGAAAGTTGCTTATATTTCATCAAAAGACACAAAAGCTTGTGAAGAGCTTGTATCCTCGAATGGGCTTCCAGGGATGTAGCTCTCCCTTGGTGTCTCCGGGAAGGTGATGAAAGGCCCCTTCTGTGAGTTTTCAGGGTAGCAGATAAGGTGGTGCTATGGTTCTCTGCAGACCCTTTAAACCACATGAAGGGCTAAACTCTGTTAGATGCTGGAGTTACCAGATGAACTTTGCATATCCATCTCCATCTTGTAGCCACTGAGTATACCATACAACTCAGTTAGAGTAAGGTTCTTGATGTTTTCAATCCTCCTAATGACCATACAATAGTATGTCCATTGTCTGTGAAGAGAGGACATGAAATTCCTCACAATATCCCTATTCTCAAGAGTTACTCCAATATCAACAAGATTATCCACAATCTCACCATACCTAAAGTACTATTGAGTCATGGTTTCACCTGCTTTGAAGGTGAAGTTCTCAAACTACTGCTTCAAGAGGTCCTTCTTGTTCTCTTTAGCTTCATTGGACCCCTCATACATCAGCTTCAATGCATCACACAGTTGCTTGGCAGTCTTGCACTTCTTGAAGCCTCAGTAGATAGAGTTTTGAAAAGCAGTTTAGAGGGCGGTCATGGCCTTCTAATCAATATCAATCTTCTTCCAGTCTTCATCAAAATAATCAGCCACTTCCTTTGGTTTCATGCCACCAACAGCAGCAGCCAAAGGGTGGATGGTATATGAGGTCCAAAGACTACTAACCCCCACATCCTGGAGTCCTAGAACTTGATGAAGGCTTCCATTCTTTGGCACCAAGTGTTAAAGTCGTCAGGAGTGATCAGTGGGGACTTAGTCATAGTACCAGTTTCCATGTCAGCCTTGGTGATAGCTGCCATTTGATATGTTAAGTATTTTGTGAGATTGAAAGGATTAAAGATAGTTGAAGGATCGGTTTCGACTCTAAACACAGAACTCACTAAGTCTCACTTGATTGATGAAAAACAGAATCTCAAACTAAAGTTGATGATAATATACGAAGTTAATGAACAAGAGAAGGGTTTTCAAGATACTTGTATATATTACTTCTCAACTTATTATTATAAGACTCTTAAGCTCATGCTACATAAGTTACAATGAGAAACTATATATACTACTATCTATAGCTGGTTATACTTGGAAAACCAGTTGGAATATACTACTAGACAAATACTACCTTGCTAGAAGTAAAATATCTAAGATTAAATAATATCCTAGATAAGGTAGTCATGACAGGTCCATGACTTACCTTCTAGCACCAACTAAGGATGGTATCTATACTAAGTTGAAAAGGTGAACAGTGGATTAAAGTATGGTCAACTACATGGGTTAGGAAAAGCACCATGCAGTGTATCAGAGTCTGTCAGACAGACCATACTTTTGTCCACTGGTTCATAGTTGATTCATCCGAAGCTAAATAGCTTCGGAAGAATAACTTCTTCTGAGGCCATTTATAGTTCAGAAGAAACAACTTCTTCTGAATCTTCTAGTGGTCTTTATGACTTTATTCTTCGAAAGACTTTGTCTTGGATCTTTTAAGTGTGAATACATCGAAAGGAGAACTGCTTGGTCTTCACAAGACATTGTTCTATCCTTCGGAAGTTCTTCATATACTTCGGATGGAAAACTACTTAGTCTCAAAATACTTAGTTTTCCTCCGGAAGCTCTTTAGACATAATGCTTCGGAAGATCTTTGACATAGCTACGGAAGAGTAGTTTTGTCTTTGAAAGACATCTTCAACTTGTACACAAAATTTGTTCTAAGTGTTGTTTTGGTTGCACCAGCCTCATATGATCCAACAATAGTGAGATTTAACAATCAAGAGCCTAAAATGCTCTGATACCAATTACAGGACTGTTTGAAGGGTGGTCAATACAATCAGTCTCACAATGAGGAGAGATTTAGAACACTTAACCGTTTAAATGGGGAACTGGGTTTGAGTATGATGATACTAAGAACACAAGTAAGTAGTGAGACAGAGCTAAGAACAAGAACAAAGAAGTATAGTTCTCAAGGTTGTTGTATATTGCTCTCAAGTTCTATTATTACTGTTATAAAGTATAAAAGAATTACAAGGACCTGAGACACTTTATACTACATCCTACAACCATGAATACTTAGAAAGACAGTTGGAAACACTAATCTAGACAACAAGATCAATGTACCTTTTGACTAGTGACTATGACATGCCATAACTCACATCCTTTTCTAATATAAAAAGGTTTACAGGTACAATAGTAGGAAGTTACAGACAAAAGACCTTAATCTACAGTTTACAAAAGCATGGACTTTTCACTAACTCATATAAGTTGGTGAGTCTTCAGAGTTGTAGCGGAAAGTGTGTCAGCTTTATGTAAAGTAGATTAGAGAAAGCATGTCTTCTTTGTCTTCGGAATAAATCAGTCTTCATAGAAAAATGGCTTCAGAAGACTTTGTCTCTGAAGTTTTGGAAGACTTCATCTTTGGCTTCGAAAGATTTGGACTTTGGTTTCAAAGATTTGGACTTTGGCTTTGGATGATTTTACACTTAGAGTATTTTCTGTGGAGAGTGTAAAACTTCTGAAGAAACTTCTACTATGTACGTCTAGTGCATGCATGCAGGAAGACCCTTGGTTGTTTTGGCTTCTTTGGTTGCATCAGCCTTATAATCTTCTAATATTACCTTACAGTATCAACCCTTCCTTTCTTTTTTAGCTTTTCTAACTTTTCTTCCTCTAGAAGTTCTTCAACAGTGAGCTTTCTCTTCCCTATAGGATCAGAGGAAGATTCAGCCTTTAGAGATTCTGGTTTTGAGGATTCAGGTTAGGGGTGGTGGAGATTGAGCTTGTGGTGCTGGCTTGAGAGGGTTGTAAGAAAGTCCTCAGTGTTGACTTCAGAAGCTAGATTAAGAATAGCTTCTTAATGTCCAACACAAGATAATCACACAAACCCACTTAATGTCACTTGGGTTGATGAAGCAGATTCTTAACCAAGTTCACAAGTTATATAATAAGTTCAAACAGAAAACATAAAACACAAGAGTGGTTTTCAAGATACTTGTATATATTACTTTTCAACTTAGTATTACAAGACTCTTACAAGCATGGTTACTAAGTTATGTGGAGAAACTATATACTACTATCTACAACCGGTTATACTTGGAAAACCAGCTGGAACTTACAATAGACAAATACTACATCGTTTAGAAGTAAGGTGTCTAAGATAAAATAATAATATCTTCGATTAGGTAGTCATGACATGTTCATGACTTACCTTTTGTCACCAACTAAAAGTAACAGCTGTACTAAGCTGAAAATGGCTGAATAGTGGATTAAAGTAAGGACAATTACATGGGCATGGGAAAGCGCCATGCAGTCTATTAGAGTGGCAACGGTCTGTCAGACAGACCATACTTATGTCCACTAGTTCATAGATAGTTCTTCCGAAGCTAAATGGCTTCGGAAGAATAAATTCTTCCGAGGCCATTTATACTTTGGAAGAATCAACTTCTTTCGAGTCTTCGCAAGTCTTTAGGACTTTATTCTTTGGAAGACTTTGTCTTTTGGATCTTCTAAGTTGTATACTTTGGAAGAATAAGAACTTAGTCTCGGAAGACTTAGTTCTTCCTTTGGAAGTTCTTCATAATTGAGCTTCGGAAGATCTTTGACTTAGCTTTGGAAGATCCGCTTGTTCCTTCGAAAGACCATTTGTTTAGCACATCAAAATATATTTAAGTGTGTTTAGGTTGTACCAGCCTCATTAAATCCAATAGTACTCCCCTATGTTGATGCTACCAAAACATCACTTGTTTCTTCTCCTCAAAGTCTTCAGCACCAGGAAAAGAAGGTATTATTCTGTCTCTATGTTCCTTCCTGATGTAGTGAAAAGGATGTTATACAAGTCATCTGTGAATAGTAAATTTAGTTGGTCACATTAGATGACTGTCTCCTCTATTGTGTCCCTCAAAAAGAGTTAGTTCATGAGAACCACAAGCAACTCCTCCTTTGGATAGCCTCTCTTGCAGAGAAAGGCTATCTTTTCCTTCCTGTCCTTGGCCTTTGCATCCTCCTGCCTTTTTCTTTTCTCCTCCTCTTTGGCTAACCTTGCTGCCTCTTCTTTTTCTTTTTGCAGCAAGGTTTCCTTCTCAAGCTTCATAAGCTCATCAAGTGGGAAAAGAAGCATTTTTTCATCTTCAACTCCTAGGCTGATGAGTCGATCAATGATCCCCAACCTCTTCTGATTGTTGATACTTTCACGAGATGTTGCGGCTACTTTGGTGCTTGCTACAAGCAACTTCTGAGTATCAACTCTTCCTTTCTTTCTTAGCTTTTCCAACCTTTCCTCCTCTAGAAGTTCTTCAATTGTGAGCTTTGTCTTCCCTTTAGGATTAGAGGAAGATTTAGCCTTTGGAGATTTTGGTTTTGAGTATTCAGGTTGGGGTGGTGGAGATTGAGCTTGTGGTTCTAGCTTGAGAGGGGTTGTAAGGAAGTCCTCACTTTATAATTCCTTCCGAACCTTGGACTTTAGCTTTGGAAGTAAGTTCTAGAGCTTCGGAAGTGAATAGAAGTGCTTCCGAAGCTTGATCTTCCATAGAGACCTTAGGTTGACCAACTTCTTCCTCATTGATAGATGATGCAGTCAACCTTTGAAGCTCTTCAACCCCAAAGTAGGCAATGGCAAGATCAGGTGAGGGTTGTTAAAGTAAGGAGCTTATCAGAAACTAGGTTAAGAATATGTTAAGGTTAATAAGCATCCGTGGGTCCACTTGAACTGAAATAGAAGGTGGTTGAGGAAAGATGGCTACAAGTTGTTGCTTTTTGGGGTAGAAGGAATGAATGGCAGTATGGAGTTCCACTTGAGTTGATATCACCTCATGAGTGTGAGCAGATATCTCCTCATCATGTCTTTGTTTCTATAAATTCTCCCCCTTTTTGGTAGCATCATCTTGAGAAGTAGATGAGCAAGAGGAAGAACTCAAAGAAACCTGAGTATGTTCATGCCTAACAGACTTCTCAATTTGTATCTTAGCTAGTTGAGCCTTGAGATTTTCAATCTCAAGATGCTATGTAACAGACCTATTTTCTAAAGTCTTAACCTTTGATTCAAGATTGGTAACTTTGGAAATTAGGTCTTTGATGGTGAGTTTCTAACTACCCTCATCTTCTTTTGAAGAATCATCGGGAGATAGGATAACATACCTAGTATCTTCTTCATCATCATCATTTGTGGTTTCTTGGCGCCCTGGATACCTTTGCATATTGATGTCTCTTTTAGAGGCATCAATGGGAAATGTTGCCATCGATATAGTGTGACTGATGCTACCACTGTCCTGAGAGGCTACTGAAACACTCTCAGTAGTGGCAGCTAAATCTACAAGAGTCACCTCCGCTCCGGTTGGACTCACCTCAGTTTGGTCAAGCTGATGTGGGCTAGATATCAGAGGTTCCCTAGGACTCAGTGGATCTAGAGTGGGGTGAGGTAGATCAACATCATGGCCCTGATGAAACATGATATCCTCATCAGGTCGGGTTAAAATGTCAAGAAAGGATAGAGAGGTTATATCTATTGACTCAGGTTCTTGGTCAGCACCTAATGGCTTGGCTGCAATAGCAGTTGAGCCAATGATGTGGCTATCCCATTTTGGCTGCTTAGGAGAGTGTTGAGACTCACGCTGAGGGCTTATTGCTTTGGTAATAGGATCATAGGTTGAGACTGAGGAGACTCAACACTGATATTAAGGTCAATTGTAGAGGATGGTTGGACCTCTGACTGAGTGGGAGCCTTAGATTCCACTCTAGCCTTTTTGGTTTGAACAGAGGGGACTTGACCAATTTTAGTAGATTGATCAAGGGTTCATTTGGGAGTCTTCGATATGTGATTTTGATTGGGTGAGAAGATGTGGATGGCGGTGTAATGGTGGTGTCTGGTGGGGGTTCATCACCTGTTGAGTTTGCAGGGATGTCACCATGAGCCATTGGCTCAAGCATACCTGGAAGAAGATCGATGAATCTTCTAGTAAAGGTCGTGGATGCCTTCTTCAAAGTCTTGAAGATGCTAGGCTTCATGTGAGGGACTAGTAAAACATGAGCAAAATGAAGTTTATCCTGGTCCAACTGACAATTGATAATGTGCTGAATGAACTGTGGATACATGTAGAATGGATCCCTGGTGAGATTGCTACTCAAATTATTTAGCAGAAACCTTGAGTAGTTAAATCTGAGGCCTTTTACCAACCCATGGACTAGGCAGCCCAGATGATAGGGAATTCGATCCCATCCACCTGATTTGTTGGATAGGCTATGCAGGACAATGTAAAGCAGGAACTTTTAGTTGTTAGGAGAAGTTGAACTTGTAGACTGTGTATCTGCTCACATCTCCTCCATATCCCATTTGAGTATAAGTTTCCCCTAAATCGGACTTTAGGAATTCTGTAGAGGCGCCTTCATCATGGAGTTCCAGATGCTCCCTAATGGTTGTTTCACAGATAATGATCTCATGTTCGTATATCCTTGATCTGATGACCCTTTCATCATTGATCATTTCACTTCAACCATTAGCCTAGAATTCAGGCATGTGGTTTGAGTAGATGGTAGGGTTAACAGTAAGGCAGTAAAGTATGTTGATTGAGAAATAAATTGGACAATAGGGGCAAAATCTACATCCCTTGAAGAGTCAAGGATGGCGACTTGGTTGTGTTAGGGATTCCAAGCCATTGTTCAGATGGAAACTGTTTGATTGAAGCTAGACAATGGCAAAAGCAGGAAGAAGAAGATGAATAGTGAAATCATGGGGTTTCGATGAACGGTAAAGAAAAGTAAGAAAGAGAAACAGCCGGTAATTTTATATGGTGAGAAAAATCCACTGGATAAGGTGAAACGATAGATGAAAAGATGGTTTGAGATCCAAGTGGATGTAGTTGCAAATGATATGATGAAAGAGGTTTAAAATTCCGGCTAATTACTGTTTTTCTGATAATATCTCTACAGTAAAATCGTGTGGGGGCCAAAGATTTTCGTTGCACAGTAAAATTTCTTCCGAGAGTTATAATTATTCTGAAGACAAACGAATTTGTTTTCGAAGATTTTCTTCCAAAGGCATTTTATTTCTGAAGGCAAACATTGGTTTACAACCACATTTGCTTCCGAGAACAATAAATGATTCCGAGAATTAAAGTTAATAAACTTTAGAAAACATTTTAACTGATAGACAAAATTTCATCCGAAGCCAAAAACTCTTTGGAAGAAAATATTCTTGAATGAATTTTACTCTTCGAAAGAGTTATGTAAAATCTTCTGAGGGTAAAATTCTCTTCGGAAGATTTGTTACTTAGAAATTTTTTTTTAGTTTTGAAAAACTTTCTGGCAACTGGGCTTAGATTGTACTTAGAAACATAGACAGGACACATTATAAAAGGTTTTCAAAAGAAAAAGACTAGTCAATGTTAATCATCCCAATAGCTGTGATTAAATATTTAAATCTTTGTTCATCAAAGGATTTTGTTAACAAGTCAGCATATTGTTCATTTGTATTGACTTTGACTAGCTTGATTAGATTTTTCTCATGAATATCTTAAATGAAATGATACCCGATGTCAATGTGTTTTTTCTTGGAGTCCTTGACTGGATTTTCTATGATAGAAATGGCCCTTTTGGTGTCTATGTGGATGGGAGTCTCCATGAAGTTGAAACCATAATCCAGCATCTGATTTTTAATTCAAAGCAGTTGAGCATAGCAGCTTGCAGCACCAATATACTCAGATTTCTTGTTGATATTGCAGCCACCATAATCACTGTCAGTGTAACCATAGAGGTTAAAATCCTTATTCGTAGGATACCAAAGACCCAATTTAGGAGCTCCTTTGAGGTATTTAAGAAATTCTTTGGTAGCAATTAGGTGAGACACCTTTGGAGAAGCCTGATTTCTTGCACAGATGCATGTTGCAAACATGATATTAGGTCTACTTGCAGTGAGATACATCAAAGTATCCTCCCCTTCGGAATCAGGACTAAGATTGTGATTTCAAGATATAGGTGTCTTGGCTGGCTTACAATCTGTCATCTCAAATCTCTCTAAGATATCTTTGACATACATAGATTGATTGACGAAGAACCCTTCATCCATATGCTTCACCTAAATTCCTAGGAAGAAATCCATCTTTCCCATGGAACTCATTTCAAACTTCTTCCTCATGATGCTTTCAAAGTCTTTGCATATTTGCTTGTTTGAGGAACCAAATATAATGTCATCAACATTGACTTGTATAAGAAATATATCCTTCCCAGACTTCATGATGAACAAGGTTTTGTCTAATTTGCCTCTGGTATAGCCATTTTTGAGAAGGAACGAGATAGTGTCACATACCACAACCTAGGTGCCTGATGCAACCCATAGAGAGCTTTATCAAGTTTACACACATAGTTAGGATGTTGTGGGTCTTTAAATTCAGGTGGCTGGCACATATAGACTTCTCTGTTGATATACCCATACAGAAATACACATTTTACATCAAGTTGATAGACTGTGAAAGTTCTAGGAGGCAGCAAAAGCAAGAAAGATTTGCAAAAACTCAAGTCTTGCAGTAGGTTCAAAGACATGTGTGTAATCTATGCCTTCATCCTATGTGTATCCTTGAACAACAAGTCTAGCTTTATTCTTGATGTTCAAACCTCTATCATCTCTTTTGTTTTTATACACCCACTTAATGCCAATAGGAACATGACTAAGTGGTAATGAACATAAGCTCCATACTTTTTGCCTGTTAAATTCAAGTAACTCCTCTTGCATTGCTTCTATCCAATTTTTTTCTTTGAGGGATTCTTCCACCTTCTTTGGTTCCATTTAAGAGAAAAAGCATGAGTACAAGCAGACATTCCCATTGTGGGTCTGACTTCTTGTTTTCAAACCTTTTGAGACATCCCCAATGATGTTCTTAGCTGGATGAGTGTTGTGTATCCTGAGCCTAGGAATCACATCTACTTGCATAGATAAATCCATCTTTGAAAAGTTTTGCTCAACATTTTGAACACCATCACCTGCTGATGTCTCAAATTCATTCAATGAGGACTGATTCAATGATTGTGTGACTGCATCAATAGTATTTTGCTGAGAAGCAGCATCAACAGTTGCCTATTCCTCCTGATCACTATCTTTATTAGCATGGTGTTGAATACTTGAGTTGTCAACTGTTGAGTAATAAGGCTCAGTTGGCTGACAACTTGATGAAGCTCCATTGTTTCCTGAGATATTCAAGCTTTTAGAATTTTTAGTTGAAGGAGCTTGTTCTTCATTTCTTCTTAGAGAAGTTGAAATATGTCTTGGTAACTCAAACATTTGATCTTCGTAGGAGTTACCTTGAATTCCTGTTCCAGCTGAAACATTATCACAATATGGTTTAGAATAGTTTTGAAACAATTCTAAATTGAAGATATATTCAGGACCATTGCCATTAACACAAGGTGTGTGCTCATTGACAACAATGTTGGATGATTCCTCAAATTGTTGATTTTTGATATTATACACTCTATATGCAATAAAGGTTGAGGAATATCCAACAAAGATAGCATCATCAAACTTTTCAGCAAATTATGCTAAATTGTCTTTGTGTTGAGGATGGTACATCTACTGCCAAAGGACCAAAGAAAGCAAATGAACGGTGGCCTCTTGTTTTATAGCTCATAAAGCGTTTTTCCATGTGGCTTAACTATAAGAACCCTCTTTTGCACATAATATGCAGTGCTGACTGCTTCTACCCAAAGAGTTAAGGGTAGTTTTAAGTCGGCTAACACAGTTCTAGCAGCCTCAATTAGTGTCCTGTTCTTCCTCTTAGTAACACCATTTTGTTTAGGAGTTCTAAGAGCACTGTATTGTCTGGCATTCCCTTTGGGTTACTGAATGAATCAAGAACATGATACTTAAACTCAGTCCCTTGCTCACTTCTAATTATCTTTACCTTGTGATCTATTTGATTTACCATTTTAAAAATAAAAGATTTTAAAGTTTTAGTAGTTTCATCTTTAATTCTTAAAAAGAAAACCCATGTGAACCTTGTGAAATCATCAATAATCAAAAGGCAATATGATTTCCTTCCAATGCTCATTATAATTGTAGGACCAAACATATCGATGTGCAATAAGTGTAATGGAGTGGTGATAAAGTTAACCTAGACTTTATGTTGCTTCCCTTTAGGCAGGCAACACAGTTGTCCTTACAGAAAAATTCCTTTTTAGGCACCCCATGTACCAAATTATTTTTAACCATATTATTCATGGTTTTGAAATTAACATGGCACATTCTTTTATGCCAAAGAGTTGACTCATCACCATTTGCGTTGGAAAGAAAGCATGATACTTCACCCAGTGGGGAAGCTTTGTTCATATCCAGCTTGTACATATCCCCTCTCCTGAGAGATCTAAGAAGCACCAATTCCTGAGGAATAGTCATCCCAGGTTTTAGGATGATGCACTCACGTTCTATGACAAGCATTTGGTGCTTTTTATCATAGAATTGAAAAACACCAAGGAGATTGTGTTCAAGCTGTTGACAAAGTTTACTTTGTCAAATTTTAACTTATCATTAGATACACTACCTCTACCAGATATGTATCCTTCAACTTCACCTCCAAACTAAACAGGACCTCCATCAAAGTGTTGAAACTATGTAGGGTAGATCTGTTCCCTGTAATGTGCGTGGAGCATCCACTGTCTATAATCCAGATATTTTCATTTTTGTCATTTAGATGTCCCTGCACATAAGGTGAAATGGTTAGTTACTATTAGAGACCCAAGCCTTTTTGGTCTTGGGCTCTTACAATTCAAATGATATTGTTGAACCAAAATGTATGCATGGGGGTTTAATTATGGTTTGTGAAGAAGAGGATCGGGCTGTAGCATCTTTTCTGATCTTCCATTCCATCCTATGGTTGATCAAGCTTGATGAACCTGAAGAGGCTTGTGCAGCATAACTTGCTTCCGAGGCTTCTTTTTTCTCGGAAGAAGTTGTCACCAACTTTTCTTCTGAAGTAGCTTCTTTTCAGAACATTTTGGAGGATTCATTTTGTTTCTTTGTCTTCTTTCCGAAGCTGGTTTGCTTTGGGAAGTACTTGTTTCGAAAGGCACTCTAGCTTTAAGGAAAACTTAGGAAGCTTTTGTTTGTTCTTTTGTTTGTCTTCCAAAGTCAGTTTCCCTTTGGAAAAGTAATCTTCTTCGAAGGGAAACTTGGCTTTGGAGAAAAAGTTTCCTTTTCTTAACACTTGGGCCACATGCTTGACTCCTTCTTTCTTAACATTAGATGCATAATGTGTGCTTGTTGGATTCTAGTAACAATCTTTAGCCATGTGATTATACAGGCCACAGATTATGAATTCAATATTAATTTTAATGAGGCAGGTTGATGGTTGCTTCTGGAGCTTATTTTCTTTATTATCATCCTTCGCCTTCAAGTTTTGATCCTTCTTCATAATAGAAATACTGGTACTACATTCCTTTCCTAAATTAGGATTTCCAGCCACTTGATATGAATAGACCCTTATGCTTTGGGTCTATTTTTAACTTTGACTCAGCCACCTTCTTGGCAGTTTTTCTTGCTGCCCTAATTTTGTTTCTTCTAGCTTTGGTGGTTAAATGTTAATCATCAGCTGTGGGGATGAGGTTTTCTACCTTATCCTTCCCTATGGTGGTTTCCATTATTACATCATTCTTCTACTCTTTGGGTAATGGGTTAGTAGTTGGAACCTCTTGCTCCTCTACACTACATCTAGGTTGTCTAATAGACACAAAGGAGTATGGTAGAGCAATTTCATTGGTTCCCAACCCACTTTTGTTTTGATAACACACTATTGAGTGGGTGGACGATGCAATGATGGTATTGAAGTTATGCTCTTCAATGGCATACTTCTTAACTTTAGCCTCAGCTATTACTAGTTGGGCTTGAGCCTCAGTCAACTTTGAGATTAAATCTTATATTTGAGCTCTATAATTTGAATGTTCAAGTTTAAAGAGGACATAGTTTTCTCTATCTCTTTTATTTTGAGTTTGTAGTCAGATTCTTCTCTTTTAAAATCAGATTTTAATATATTTAAAGACTCAATATCAGATTTAATTTCCATGTTGTAGTCCTGATACAATTTAACCTTAGCAATACAGGCTGGAGTACAGAGATGTTCATATACCTTAGTGTCTTCAGTTCCAGCCATGAGAGCTTGAGCAAGAGTGACATCTTGCACCATGAAGCTCCAATCAACTTCTTGAGCAACAGCTGCAGTTTGTTGCTTAGCGGATTTGGTTGTAGCTTTTGAGGTAGTAGGATGTTGGGAGGCTTGAGTTGTTCCAGGATTAGATCTAGGAGCTTTGCATTCCCTTGCAAAGTGAACAATCTGGTTGTAGTTGTAGCACTTGGCCATTGTTTTATCAAACCCAAATTTGTTGTTGGTTGGGTTCTGAAAGAACTGCCTTCTAGTTCTTTTGAAGAACTTCTTTGCTCTTTTGAAGAACTTCTTTGCTGTTGGTAGTTCACTCATCATTTTTCTTACAATGTCTCTTTTCTCAAGAGTCACTCACATAAACTGAAGAGAGGTGATCAAGTCCATGTATCTGAAGTATTGTTGGCTCAAGGTCTCACCAACAATATATGTGAGGTTCTCAAACTTCTACTTCAGTGCATCTTTCTTTGATTCATTGGATTCAACGGAACCAAAGTACATCAGTTTCAAAGCCTCAAATAGTTCTTTGGCAGACTCGCATTACTTAAAGCCTACCATTATAGAGTTTGGTATAGCAGTAAGAAAAATAATCATGGCTTTGGAATCAATGTCCATTCTCTTACAGTCTTTATCTGAGTAGTCTTTAATGGCCTTCTCAATCATGGCACCATTTCCTATTGGAGATGCTACATTTGGCTTATATGGACCATGGGTAATAGACGTCTACATTC
This sequence comes from Flaveria sonorensis, assembly GCA_025506505.1. Taxonomy (NCBI): domain Eukaryota; kingdom Viridiplantae; phylum Streptophyta; class Magnoliopsida; order Asterales; family Asteraceae; genus Flaveria; species Flaveria sonorensis. Next base: position 11,633,101 of record CM046435.1, read on the forward strand.
AGCTATACTGATACTTAATGAAGCCTTTAATGCGGATGCACCATGTCTCAAAATCATCAGGAGTGATGGTAGGAGCTTAGGTCATAGTACCCATCTCAGACTCAGAGGACTTCTGGTTGAGAGCCATTAGTGTGAAGTGACTGAGTATGAAGGAACAAGGGTGATTTTGAGATGGTAGATCTCACAATCAAGAGCCTAAAAGCTCTGACACCAATTGCAGGATCGGTGTTTGTCTGACAACACAAGATAATCACACAAACTCACTTAATGTGACTTGGGTTGATGAAGCAGAGTCTTAACCAAGTTCACAAGTAATATAATAAGTTCAAACAGAAAACATAAAACACAAGAGTGGTTTTCAAGATAATTTTATATATTACTTCTCAACTCAGTATTATAAGACTCTTACAAGCATGGTTACTAAGTTACATGGAGAAACTATATATACTACTAGCTACAGCCTGTTATACTTGGAAAACCAGCTGGAACTTCCAACTAGACAAATACTACATCGTTTAGAAGTACGGTATCAAAGATAAAATAATAATACCTTAGATTAGGTAGCCTTGACATGTCCATGACTTACCTTTTTTCACCAACTAAAAGTGGCAACTTTAATAAGCTGAGAATGGTTGAATAGTGGATTAAAGTAAGGTCAATTACATGGGTGTGGAAAGCGCCATGCAGACAATCAGAGTGGAGCGGGCTGTCACACAAACCATACTTATTTCCACTAGTTCATAGATAGTTCTTCCGAGTCTCTGCAAGTCTTCCAGACTTGCTTCTTCGAAAGACTTTGTCTTTTGGATCTTCTAAGTTGTATACTTTGGAAGAATAAGAGCTTAGTCTCGGAAGACTTAGTTCTTCCTTCAGAAGTTCTTCATGCTTGAGCTTCGAAAGATCTTTGACTTAGCTTTAGAAGAGCAGCTTGTTCCTTCGGAAGACCATTTTTTTAGCACATCCAAGTGCCACACTGATCAAACCCATTATCTATGAGAACTTCATCAGATCATTTTGGGGAACTGCTGAAGTGAATCAAGTTGATGGTGTGAGGACCATATCTGGAAGGATCACTAATGATCATACCCTAGTTTTCTCTGAACAAACTATGAGACAATGTCTATAGTTTTAGGATGATGCTAACTTTCCCTAAGAAATGGAAGAAGATGACATTCTGACCTTCTTTGCTAATATTGGCTATGATGGGGGTTTTGAGTTAAAACATATTGTCAAAGGGTTAGTTGATTTATAGTAGAGATTCCTGATCTATCTATTCCAACACTGCATGTCAAAGAGGAAGACTGGATGGAATGACATCCCTATCACTACATCTTTAGCAATTTATGCCTTATGCAATAACAAGCAATTTAATATGTCTACTTATGTGTTCAATGGCCTATTGTCCAACTTTCAAGAAGGCCAAAAACACATGTTTCTGATGTATCCTCGATTCATTCAATGCTTCATCAATGAAGCATTTCCTGATATTGAAGCAGAAGGCCCTGTGATGGACATTCCTCACTACAATGCCAAATCCTACAAGTATATCAAGAAGAAAAACCCAAGGAACTTCTATAGTGGAACACGCTTTCCTTTACTTCCATGGATGCTACAGCAGATCAATCCAGAAGAAGTTCATTTAGAAGATGCTGAGGAAGTTATTCCTGATGTTGAGGAACAAGTTCATGATGATGTTCCTGTTGATGTGCATGAGATAGTAGAAGAACAACCGACTCCTCATGATCAACAAACTATTGAAGAGCATGCTGAAGCAGTAGAAGAAGGACTAAGGCAAGTGTCGTCATAGGTTGATGTAGGTGGTGATCTTCACACTATGCCTTTAGTTCAAGATGTTGATATCCTATCACCTTTCAGAGTATATCCTATTCATTCTCCTCTTGTATCACCTATTCATTCTTCTCCAGAGGCTGCAGCTGTATCTATTGAATCTGGTGAATCTACCAGTTCTTTAGGTAAGTCTGAATCATCTTCGATGATAAGGATCCTCATACTGGCTTTCAAATGCCTGTGAGACAAGTAAACTCGGAGGGTGGTCCTTTAAAAAGCTTTGTAGAATCTGAAGTCAACTGACCTGATGCTAAGGATGAAATGATTTCCGAGCTCTTACTGAAGGTAGCTAGAATGTAGAAACTAAGATCTAGCATCATAAGAGACACGCTTGATGAATTAGATGAGAAGGAGGAGTTAAAAGAATGAAAAGCCAAGTATCAATCTAAAAAGGAAGAAAAAGATAAAGAGATTGAAAGACTTAAAGTAGCTCTCAAACATGCCAGAGAAGAAGCGAGTAGGCATTTGGATACTATAAACATCCAAACCCTTGCCATGGAAGAACAAGAGAATATTCTAGACGTCCAATCAGACATAACCTCCAATCTTAATAGATAGATAGAAGCTCTAACAAAGAGAGTTTCTGAACTTGAGAGGATGCTTAAAGTAAAAGAAGAGATGGCTAAAGAAAAGGAAGAAAAAGAGATGAAGATGTCTCCGGTTGGAGCAGTGGTGATGATGAAGACAAAGATGATGAGCCTAAAACCCATCACAGTGAGCTTAGGGTGGAAGAATAAAGTCTTGCTATGGTTGTTTATTCTGAACCAGCATCTGAAAGTAGACTTGATGAGGAGACTCAAATGAAATATTTGATTGATGACTTAGATGTTTATTCTTCTGAAGATTTTATAATTGATGATGACATCTAGGAAATTAATAGAGAATTCAGCGCTCTAGTTGAACCAAATATGGTTATCCCCCCTAACCCTGTGCCATTAGAAGAAGTAGTAGGCCTATAGCTTGTTCCTATAGTCACTTTGATTAATGAGCAAAAAGAACCTGTCAGGAAGTTATGGGAAGAGCTTAGAGAAAAGGAAGCTGCTAAAAAACAAATGGAAGAAATTGAAAGACTTTAGAAAGAAAGAAAAGAAAAGGAAGCCAAAGCCCCAGTACCCTCTTCCTCTGGTCCCCGTTTGCATACATATTTCAGGAAGAGAAAGTACTTGTCTGAGAAGGCCAAAGGCAAAATGCCAGTGGTAGATGAGGAACCGGCTCCCAAGAAACAAAAAGATGATCCAAGAAGCCTAGCTGCTGTTGCTAAATTCCTTAATGAGCATGAGAAGGCTAAGGAACAGGTGAAGAAGAAAATTGAAGTAAATGACTTGGAAGAAGGAGAAATTGAGGGAGGATATGATGAAAGCATATTTGATGACCCTTTTTTCAGGGACAGTCCTGCAAAGGTTGAGTCATCTGTTGATGAGAATGTGGAAAAGGCTCAAACTGATGACTTGATGGTCAAAGCTATGTACCTGATTAATCATGGTTATGATGTTGATAATGTATTTGGAATGACCTATGAGGGAATGGTAGAGGAAGTCAACAAGATGCAAAAACTTCTATACCCTACTTTATGACTGAGTATGAGAAGAAAAGAACTGAGAAAGAGACAAAGATGAAAAAGAATGATTTGACAGTCAGATCCCCAATCTTATTCACTTCAAGACAGACGCAACAAACTCCACTGCCTCAATTCCAATATCCAGATCCCTAAAGCATGACAGATAGGGAAATGAAGGATTATCTCTTTGTTCAAGGCTTCAGTAGAAGAAAACTGGGAAACATGAAGACTAATTCCCTTCGGGCTACAATCCTTAAAATAGTCAAGGAAAAGAAAGAAAGATTGAAGACAATAGAAGAGGAGGTTGAAGGGAGGAAGCCCCTAACTAGAATTTCAGCTCAAGAAATCCAATTCACTACCAAAGACCATGATGTCTTGGCACCCATGTTACACACAAATCCTGAGTGGTTTAGTGAACCCTCTCAAGTGAAGTTACGTGAAGGGTTAACCACTTCAAAGATGATTAGGGGTGTGTCTGGTCTAGAAGGCAAAGTAGATGTAATGATCATTGCCTGGAAGTAAGATAGTGATTGGAATATGTTCATGGTGAAACGAATCTCAGGGCTAGTTTAGTTATTCACTGAATACACGACATTAGTGAACTTCCTGCAGACACATGATTTGAAAGAATTAGCTGAGCTAGAATTGATTAATCATAATGAAATGTATAGAGGATATGAGTTTAAAGAAATTCTGAAGATGTTTAAGAAAACAAACAACTTCAATGCTCTGAAGGCAATATGCGTCAGAAAAGACATATCATTCAACAATCCTCTAGAAAAGAAAAGAAAAAGAAAGAGACTGAAGAGTTGGTATTTCCTGAGCTGAATGTAAAACCAACAGAGTCATTAAAAAGGAATGTAGTTGCTGGAACCCATAATTCCAAACCAATCTCAAATGTATTCTATGATGTGAAAACTTATGAGTTGGTAATAGAAAGAAAATGTGGAGGAAAAGAACGACCCAAGATAAGGCTATTTAGTGGATATGAGGTGAGATTACTAGATGAATCCTATATCCATTACATGTTCACAAGACACTTTTGAGAAATAGATAACAAGCTTGGAGAAGTTGATATGTATTTCTTTTTGAAATGCATCAAGATACTCAAAATAGCCTTTGACAGAATCAACAGAAAGAAAGAACAAAAGAAAAGAAAAGGGTTGCACTGCAATTCAGGAACATTATGAAGCTAGAGGTAAACTCCAAAGGTGAGCTGGTTATGCATAAAATGAAATGTCATCCATTTCTAGTATGAACCTCAGATGCTCAGAAGGATACCTCTTGAAACTATCCATCAGATGACATACATGTACTGGATGCTAATCGGATGAAGGAGGCACAGGAGTTTGCCACCATCATCAAAGCAATTTGGATCTAACCATTACTCAATTCACCTATGATCCAGATCCTACAACAGCTTCTACATCAGCCCCCGAACCTTATATTGATCCATTTTTTCCAGCATAGGTGAAAGAAGGACTACTAGAATCTTCACAACCTCTACCACCATCAAACCCTTGAAGTATATAGGCTGTATAATCCTTAGGGGGAGTATTGCTGGACCCTGAAAGTATCATACATGCTAATTCAAGAGGTAGTTGAAGGTTGTTCTGGGTGGAAGAATATGCCCAAGTCAAAGAAGTAATGCGGGTGAAGAAAAACAAAAAAAACCAAGTATCGACTGTACGCATTAGTCAATGTAGATGAGTAAGAACAAATACGGCTAACTATTTGTTCATTCGCATTTACTAATGCTCATGAGCAAGAACAAATACAGTTGAGTATTTGTTCATCCGCATTTATTAATGCAGACGAGAAAGAACAAATACGACTGAGTATTTGTTCATCCGCATTTACTAATGCGGATAAGAAAAATCAAATGCTGCTAACTATTTGTTCTTCCATATTAGTCAATACAGATGGCATACTTAACGTAGATGCTCAACAAAAGAAATTCGGATGAAGACTATTACATCTGCATTAACTAATGCGGATGTACAATACAAATGCAAATCATTATTTTGTACTTAGACTAGTATTCTGATGTATAGTTGTCAGGGTAGTTTAGTCATTTTGTACAGGTAATATAACTGTCTATAAATAGAATAGTATACATAAAAAAATTAGAGAGAGAGAAGTTTCTTTTTGGTGCTACAAGCTTTTTGCTACAAACCCTAGCACACTTTGTATTTTGTTTATCAGTATCAATATACAAAGCATTTATTAGTATTTCAGCATTTAATGATCATTGATTCTGTATTTCCGCTACACAATCATTGCCTCAATCCTCCTATTCGATCCTAGTTGAGTCACATCAACTCAGATTCATATTTGGACCCGGTCAAAGTTGCCACAACTTTCATCAGCAGACACAAAGGCTTGAGATGAGCTTGTCTCTTGGAATAAGCTTCCTTGGATGTAGCTCTCCCTGGATGTCTCAGGGAAGGTGATGAAAGGGACCTTTTGTGAGTTGTCAGGGTAGTTCTCTACTATCCCTTTCAACCACATGGAGGGCTAAACTCTGTTAATTGCTGGAAGAGCTGCTAGATGGATTCTACATGTTTATCTCCATCTAGAAGCCAAAGGATACCACACATCTCTATGAGAGTAAGGGTGGAGAGGTTTTTAGTTTTCTTAATGGCCACATAGTAGTGAGTCCATTATCTAGGAAGAGAGAACATGAACTTCCTCATAATGTTCCTATTCTCAAGCTTAACTCCAACATCCATGAGAGCATCTACAATCTCAACATACCTAACGTATTGTTGAGTTATAGTTTCACCTGACTTGCAAGTAAAGTTCTCAAACTACTGCTTCATGAGGTCCTTCTTGTTTTCTTTAGCCTCGTCAGACCCCTCATACATAAGCTTAAGTGCATCCCAGAGCTGCTTAGCAGTTTTGTACTTCTTGAAGCCTTTGTATATTGAGTTTGGAAGAGCACTTTGGAGAGCGGTCATGGTCTTCTGGTCTACGTTAATCTTCTTCTAATATTCCTCAAAATAGTCAGCCATTTCTATAGGAATCATCCCACCTCCAGCAGCGGCTGAAGAGATGCTTGGGATGTGAGGTCCTTCGATAACAGATCTCCACATGCTGCTGTCTTGAGATTTGATGAACCCTTCCATACGTTAGCGCCAAGTATTAAAGTCATTAGGAGTGATTAGAGGAGACTTTGTCATAGTACCGGTTTCCATATCAGCTTTAGCAAGAGCATCCATTTGAGTTGTTAAGTGTTCTGTGAAACTGAAGTGATCAAAGATGGTGAGATCTTACAATCAAGAGCCTGAAATGCTCTGATACCAATTGTAGGACCGGTGAAGGGTGGTGAATGCAACAGTTTCACAGGATGGAAAGATAAGAAACACATAGAAGATCCAATAGGGAACCAGTAAGAGATGATGCAAAGAACATGAGCAAAAGAACAAGAACAAGAACACTCAAATATGGTTTTCAAGAATGATGTATATTGCTCTCAAGTTCTTACATGTGTTACAAAGCACTTGAGACACTTTATACTACATCTTACAGCCATCCATACTATTAAATCAAAATTTTAGATTCATCGAGCTTGGATCTTAGGATTCATCATGTTTAGATCTGAAAATCAAAATTAAGATGGGTGGATATGTGTGAATCAAAGAACAAAGAGACGGATAATGTATTATGTTATGATTTCATTGATGTTGATGAACAAATTACCATGAGAATTATAGATGAAAGATGGAATCAAACCCACCAAAGGAGGAATTCTCCTTGTGTGGTGGTTCACACCATAAGAAACACACACACAAGAACCAAACTTGCAACAATGCACTAGTGGGTCTATTTATACTATTGTTACATCATGACCTAATTTTGACTTTTCTTTTTTTCTTGATGTTGACTTTGTCATGTTGAATTGTCTTGTGTTGTTGTTCTTGTTGTGACAACTTGGTCTCTGAACTTGTACAATGAGATATTCAGTTTGCTGTGATTATCATTTGGTAAGCTTCAGTTTATCCAATTGTTGAACCCAACAATACTCCCCCTAAACTAATGATTGCTAAACTTTAACTTTGAAGATCTTCTCTATCACATCTCTTTTTGATCAACTAATGTTATGACACTGTTCACTGTAGTTCTCCCCCTCAGATTAAGCTTCACCTAATATAGTTTTGACAAAGGATAGAATCTCTTTGAGAATACTTAGCGTATTGGATATGGGTCGTATCACTTTTGGATTACTGTTCATGTCACACTCAAAGGATTTGAATGTATTAGGCATATGATAAGGCTTTGAACTTCAACAAACAGCATCAGGAACATAAATCAATCTTGAAAACATTTCCATTCTGAAATAACTTGATAATTTCATTCTTTAGTTGATTGTCATTTCCCTTGATTAAAGTGTGTTTAACTGTTCCGTTCAGTAGATAGACACGGGTGCACAACATCATCATAGAATATGAATCCATGTATTTCAGAATGAGTATCTAACAGTTGTACAAATCCCTGAGTAAATCATTGATTACGTGACCAAAGTTGATTTCTTCTTTTGTTTTGAATGCTCAAAACGGATGTGCATGTTGGTTGCAATCGTTCGCATTCAAAATGTCTTTTTCTTGTTTGTTGTTGTCATCTGTTCATTATCTGTTCATCATCTTTTGTGGTTGGATGAATTGCATTTGAAGTTAACTCATCCTCATTTGGTGAGTAACCCATCAACATTTATTCACTAATGCAGCCACATTTGTTGCACATGTAATTTAATGAACCCGCATTAGTTTACAAACCATCCGTATTTGTATGGTTCCATCCGCATTTGTTTGGACACCATCCGTATTTGTATGGTTTCCATCCGCATCTGTTTTGTTATTGTACATACACAGCCGCATTTGTTTTATGCTTCATCCTCATTTCCATGTGCGTATCCGCATTTGTTTGACACTTATCAGCATTGGATAATTGCTTATCCGCATTCGTTTGTGCAACATAGACATTCACATTTTTATGTAATGCATCCGCATTTGTCATGATGAACATCCGCATTAATATGTCATTCGCATTGACTAATACAGATCAACAAATACTTAACCGCATTTGATTGATGCTAAGCCGCATTTGTATGTTGAGCAAATCATACATCCGCATTTGTTTGTTACTTGACATCCGCATTTGTTCATATGCATCATCATTTGTTTTTGTGCATCCGCATTAACCACTTGAAAACAAATGCAAAAATGGTTTTCATCATGTCAAACAATTCTTGATTTCCTTGAAACCCATCAGATTTTATTGATGATTTTGATGAATAGCAACATCGTCTTCTTTTTCCTCATGATTGATGATAATCGTTGTTGGACTCAACAAGTGCATTAATAGATTAATGCTTAAAAATGATAATGCTTGCCACAATCAAACATAATGTGTTCTAACATTCAAACAATCATTAACTAACACATTAGTATCATTAACACTCATAACATACACTAATATTGCTTAAGTTTCTTTTTCAGGTTTGTAGATAAAAAGGAATTTTTTTTCTAAGTGTCGGCAGCGGATGAAGAGTTTTCCACAGCGAATGACTAAGAAGATAAAGCGGATGAAGATCAAGTCCAAGAGCCCACAGCGGATGAACAACACACATAGCGGATGCCTAAGTCCACAGCTGATGAACTATCCACAGCGGATGAACATTTCCACAGCGGACAAAACACAAAGCAAACACACACAAGTGTTCACAGCGGATGTTCATCCACAACGGATGAACATTCCACAGCTGACAACATACAAGCAAACACACAAGTTATCATAGCGGATGTTCATCCACTGTGGATGAACATTCCACAGCAAACAACATACAAGCAAACACACAAGTGTTCATAGCGGATAGCATCCAAGGCACAGCGGACATGTTATCTGACTTCCACAGCGGACAGCTTAACATCCACAGCGGACAGCTAATCATTCACAGTGAACAGCTTATAGACTTAGGATTAGTTATGTAATATTCATTTACATAAGGGTAGATCAGTAATTGTATATAGCTCTGTGTATAAGCTATAAATAGCATACTACCCTAATCCTTTGTAAGCTTTATGAATAATCAATACAAACAAGCAGTTATTATCATTCAAGCACTAGCAATCACTCACACATACTGATATCATAGCATTAATCATGGATTTCCGTACCATGATTATTGTTTGTTGAATACAAGTATAACAATTTGTTGTTATATTTTTGTTTGAGAGATTTGAAAATATCCTTGGGAGAAATCAACTTGTTTATGTTTATCATTTTTTGTCTAAGTTCATAAACATCACACTCTTGGGTTGATTTCATCAGGTAGTATCAATGCTTTGACTCAAATCATACACTGATTTTCGATCGTCTCATTCAACAATATGATATATGTGGTTCATTAGCTTCAAAAAATACATATTTGTGCTGAAAATCTTCAAAAAAACCTTTTTCTACTTTAAACATTCATCAAATGTTCAAAACATGATTGAGTAATCTGTTTTCGTTCATTTTGTAGAAGATTTTGTGTGTTTACAGCTCTAAACATATTTCATACATGATTTTCAAACATGTTCATCATAAAACTCTGTAAACCTCGTCAGTTTCTTAGGGTTTTCAGATAAAACAGTACCCGGTTATTGTTCAGTCCAATTTTCATCAAACAAACACTCATTTGAATACTTTGAATCTTTTCATTGTATTTAAACATCACTTAAAACAGGCAATTAATCTTCTACAAACAACAAACCGATTGTTGTTTTGTTCAAGTTTTCAAACAGTGGAAAATAATGTTCAAAAATTGGATAATTTTCCAAGACCTGGACCTATGGACATCCATAACCGAGGGACCATTCATACCTTTGACTCTTGGGCCTGATTACAACATACAGAAACCAGTAATCTTGAAAAGCAGCGGGTGATGACCTTAAGAGGGTCAAAACAGACATGAAAGCATACAACATATTGGCAATGACTTTGCCATTTGAAATTTTAAAACGGGTTGAAAATTTCAAAACAGCACATGAACTATGGAAGGTACTTCACACCATGTGTGAAGGAAGTGAAGAAATAAGGGAAATCAAGAAAGCAAAATTGAGGACCTAGTATGAAACCTTCCACCACGTTCAGGGAGAATCAATTCCACAACAGCTTCACAGATTTGTATAGTTGGTAAATGAGATGATTGTCTATGGTCTCAAGTATGAATCTATGGAGATCAATAAAAAGATGTTGCATACACTGCCAAAGAGCTAGACTCAATGAGTCTCTCTGATGAAAGCAACATTGGATCTTGAAGCATTGTCCCTAGATGCTCTAGTTGCTAAAGTTGAAGCATTAGAACAAGACAAAATATCCAGGAATAACAGCACATTTATACATGTAGAATCCTACAAGTTCAAGGAACTACAACAAACAGACCTTGCATTTTTGACATGCACTGGAGAAGATGAAGATGAGGAATTTTTAGATACAAGTGAAACCTCCTTCTTCTCAGCCCTTGAATCATCCAGTACCAAAAAAAATTCTAAAAAGACTGGTGTTCATGCTTCCTATGAAGCAACACCACAAAGCAAACATAATCCTCACACATCCAGTTCAAGCAAACAACAACAGCCAAAGAATCAAAACATGCACAAACTTGAGAAACCCATGGATGCTCTCACTATCATTTTACAAAGTGAAGAGTAGAAAGCAGCCTATGCAGCTTTCTTAACTAGCTTTGAAGCATACTCAGGTGCAAGTCTCACACCATCTCAAATCATCCAACAGGACTTGGATGAGTTACCACCAAACATGGTTGAAGAAATGGATCTTCAGTGGTCTATGGAAATGATTGCCTATAGATCAAAACGATTTCTTCTAAGAAACAGAGGGTTGAGCATGGACAAGATAACCAAAATTGGTTTTGATAAAATGAAGGTTAGATGCTACAACTATCAATTGTATGTTCATTTCTCAAGAGAATGCAACAACCAAGAGTTGACAGAAGCAACAATCAAACACAAGCATCTAGCAGCTACCATTCAAATAGATAAATCCCTCCTTCAATTACTATTCCAGCTACACCAACTCCACATCAAATCACATAATACAGTCAAAATCAACACTCCAAATCATCAACAATGATTATCAAACAAGATGGTGAGTGTGATTGGAGTATGTACGAGGCTGAGATCCAATCTCCTGATCATGCCCTCATGGAAAACATAGAAGATAAGCTTTTAGAAATCCCGAAAGAGGTAAGGGATAACCTCTATACACAAGCATGCATTGATGAAGTCAACATATACAGAGAACATGCAGACAAACTTTCCAAGAAAGTAATTGAAACAAACATTTTAAATGAAAGTCTAAAATCTAAACAAAAACAATATGGAACAAAAAAATTTTCATTACAAAATGATTTGGACAAATTAATGTCTGAAAAGTTAACACTAGCAGCTCAAGTAGAGCAACTCTCTGAATCTTTGACTTTGTTAAAAACCATACAGGCTGAAACTGAAGTGAAACTTTAGAAATTTCAGGTGAGCAACAAGAAGTTTGAAAAACTTCTTGCTCAGCAAAGGGCATTCAAAGACCCTGCAGGTTTAGAATATAATAAGGTCAACCCACCTTATAATGACAATTATGTTCCTTTACCTGACTCCATGACAAACACACAAGGTGAGTCTCTTGACCACATGACCGGGCTGATGATTCAAAACAATCATCATCATCATCATCATCAAAATCATCGTTAATATGAAAAATACCTTTGATAAAATTTGTTAAAAGCCAAGCACCTCCATAAATCAAATCAATAGATTTTTATCAAGGAGAAAATAATGAATTTGATGAACAAACAACAGATGAAGATGATGTTGATCTATTGGATGATGAGTCAAATCAACCAATTACTGAAACTTCAAAAGTTTCAAGTGTGGTTGATACACAAAACATACAATCAAAGCAGACATAAGGTATTGAAATCTGCTCAGGTGAAAAAAAAGCTGGATCTTCTACTGCCTCTCCTATTCAAACAAACAAAGGAAAAGGCAAAGCTCCAATTCAACAAAAACAAGCAACTGTAACTTTTGACTTACCTTTAAAATCAAATTTAAAATCCAAAGTTATAAAAAAAAAATGGCAATACAAGTCAACCATACTGTAACTGGTGTGATCAATACACTCACACTACTGAAAAATGCAAATATGGTAAATATTGTTAGTACTGTCACATGAACAATCACAAGACTGAATCATGCCATTTTCAAAATTATTGTTTAATATGTGAAAGAAACAATCATAGCACTGCAAACTGTTTTTTCAATAACAAAAACAAAAGGCAAAACAAACAGCCTCAAGTTGGGAAATCAACTGAGAAACAAATAGTTGTTCCTAACAAGAACAAAGGAGGAGCACCAAGACAAACTCCCCATCAAAAAATGGTTTTTAATAATGCTAAAACTTTTTATGAAAACTTTAAACAATCAAACAGGAGACATAAGTCTCAAAACAGATAGTAAACAGACATAAGTGCTCAAAGGAGAAGAGCTCAAAGTACTTCTCCTGACAGAGCTAAAACCAATCAGAGGAAATCTAGTGCCACTAGAATTCTTAAACCATCAGACAATGCCATGTTAGAAGAAATTCATGTTATGGGAAAAGACGGAAAACCCAAGACCATCTTGCCTTGGGTTGCTCCATCTAACTAATTTCTTTGATTTTACAGGGACATCATGTGACATCCGGTAATTTTCCGTTACCAAACTCCGTTTGTTCCGTTAAGTCTTGCATACACGTGTCGGGAGCACACACTGGTTGTCGTTGAACGTTGGTGACTTAACAATAATCAGTAATGTTAAATTGATGATAATTAAGTTAACAATGTGATTATTAAGTTATGCTTATGTGATTTGAATGTTAACTGTAATGTTATCGCGTAACGTGAAAACGTGCATATTTGGTCATGTTTAGATGTTGTCATGGACTTGAAATGGTATATAATTGATGAATTCATGAATGTTGTGTGAGTTTGATGAATTTGGAATGAACTTTCCCAAAAGGGAAACTTTAATTGTGCAAATCCTTGAATTGGACGATTTGAGCATGTTTGGGATATTAGGATCATGCTAGCGTGTTCATGGATGGGTTCTAAGGTGACTAAATGTGTTGTTTATGTTGTATGAATGTTGATTTGGGTTGTTATCTGTTTTGGCCTGTTGTGATTTGCATGATTTGTATGATATCTAGTTATATGATGATCTAGCTAGTACATGTGGTGGTGATGTGCTATATGTAATCAAGTGGTATGTTGATCATGTATGATATGCTGTTGTGTTAGTTTAACGAATTATCACCTATAATGTCACCAACGGGTCAACGGGTCAACTGGGTCAAATGTGTCTTGTATTCTTAAACCTTGAGTTCCTTGGTTTGTAGAGCACTTAGGGTTTCGTGTTGTTTTTGTGCACACGTACTTATGTACTCTTGTATTCTAGGTGACCTTTGAAGGTTGTCTTTCCTTCTTTCTTTCAAGTTAAACTCTAAGTTAATTCTTGCGCATACCAGGTGAGTTCTTGCCCCACTCTTTTTACATCATCTCTTTTGGGGGAGATAGCATACTGTTTACAAACGCTTTTATTTATGAGTGTGTATAATATTGATATAGTGTTGTTTACCATGGAAAGTCCTCACACTTTCGGATTGTTAATATTGACTAGCGGGGAAATTTTGGGTAGTACTACTGGGTCTGACGAGCCCCACCTGTACGACTCGAGGTCAAACGGGTGCAATTTTGTCCTATCACATATTCGTCACGACCTGGTAAGTCGTGACGGGAGGCAACAAACGTATCACAGTCAGCTTCAATCGCGAGATCACTATGATTAATATTTTTATGTTAATAGACTAGCTATCTATTGCAATACACTACTTATGCTCTGAAAACTATTGATTGGTTTATATTTTAACGCAAACTCTTGAACTCACCAACCATGTGTTGACTTGTTTAGTATGCTATTCTCAGGTTAAGGTTGCCAGATTGCCTAGGAGCACGCACGTCAGCATTGTTGAATTGTCTACATTTGCATTGTTTACAAATTGGGATTATTTTCATTTTATACATTTGTGTTTGGGGCGCGTATGTTTTGCGCATTCTCTTTACATATTACTTGTTTTGGGTTTTTCTGTTTTAAAAACGCTTCCGCAGTATTTTAAACGCTTCCGCAGTATTTTAAACGTTAACTCTGGTTTTGTTTATATATCATATAGAGTCGTTCTTGGTAACTAATGACTGAGATCCTGGTATGTCACGCGCCTCGCGGTAAAACCCCGCTCGCGGATTTTGAGGGTGTGACAGATTGGTATCAGAGCCATTGGTTATAGGGAACTAGGTTGCATACACACACTAGACTATAACCGCACAGTTGTTAGTTACTTACCGTTTACTCTCCTTACTGTATACTCATTGGCATACGCAACACGTACTTCGCAGCATGGCATCGTCGTCCAGGAATTTAGGCAAGAGACCTGCACGATCTGAATCACCTCCTACATCTCCCGTACCTGATAGGGGATCTAACTGGCCACAACATCCTTATCCTCGCGGCGAGATAGACTGGGATCAGCCTTTCGTACCTCCTGAGCTCGATCCTCCGCGTAACTGGGATTTCTACCCCACTTACATTAACCGTATGGCTTATAGAGAACGCGTACCACCTGTAGCACCTACACGACCTAGGACTAGGTCATCAACCGCCTCTACTTTGCCTACACTTCCTACCTTGAGCATCCCTCTGGAGCAGGCATTTGCAGCCCTAGTAGCCACACTGGACACAGAGCGACAGCGGATCAGAGGACTCACTGACGAGAACACTGCGATACGATCTGAGATGCGTCAGTTGCGTTACCAAGTAGATACGCTTCAGGAGCGACTTTCGATGGCCATTGGTGGACATCATACTCTGGCAGGTAACGTGGTAGCACTTGGTGAGCGCATGGATGCACAGGATCACCATAACATGGAGATTGATAATAGGTTCGTTGGTTTAGAGGCACAGCTAGCAGCACTTCAGATTGCTGAAGCTCCTGCACCTTTGGTGGACCCTGATGAGGAAGACCCAGAAGAAGAACCCGAGGAAGCCCCCGAAGAAGAACCAGTTGAGATGGATGAGGATAGTGACGGATCTGACGTACTGGACTGATCCTACCTTTTAAATGACTTAGACTATGTAGTGTTTCTTTCTTTGAAACCTATGTGGGAAGGGTTGTTTCCCACCCAACTGACAAACTTAAATTTTGACATTGATGGAATATTTTGTGACTCAATTACAATTTATTTATCTTTGATTATTATTTCTGTTATAAACGTTGTGGTTGTGGTAAATTCGTTATTTCTTATTGTTTACTGTACTTTGATGAGATTAATGTGTTGGATGTTACTCATTATTGTAATTGTGAATTTTAAAGTGAAATATGGACGCACGTGGAAGAGGACGTGGGCGTGGTCGTGGACGTGGCGCCGGAGGCCGTGGAGCCGGAGCCATAAACATGACGCCTGCGGAATTGGCAGCATTGATTAATGAACACGTTCAGGCGGCAGTGGCTGCTGCCCAACCTGGACAACCAGCAGGTAAATGATAGCAAGAGGTTAAACTGATTATCCTAGTTATTTGTCTAGGATATCTGACTAATGTTGGGATTGTCAAAACAGGACCACCACCATGTACCTACAAGTCCTTCATGGACTGTAAACCTCATACCTACAGCGGGACGGAAGGGGCTGTAGGGCTTGTAAGGTGGTTTGAGAAGACAGAGTCGGTTTTTGCGAAATGCAACTGCCCGCCTGCTGATCAGGTGAAGTATGCCACAGGGACGTTGGAAGGCGCAGCACTCTCTTGGTGGAATGCCCAGGTACAAATGTTGGGTCAAGCCATGGCCAATGAACTACCGTGGGATGAATTCAAAGAAATCATGACTGAAGAATATTGCCCCCGGAATGAAGTGCAGAAACTGGAGATTGAGTTCTGGCAACTCAAAATGCAAGGCTCAGAAATTGAAGCCTACACAACTCGTACTCATGAGTTAGCCACTTTATGTCCAGGGATGGTGAATGAAATGCACAAGAGGGTGGAGCATTATATACGGGGATTGGTGCCTGAAATTCAAAGTATGGTAACTGCTTCTAACCCCACTACCATACAACAAGCAATCCAACAGCCCACAGGCTGACTGACCAGGCAGTTGAGCAAGGTCGGTTACCCAAACGGGGTGCGGTGGCAAGCGTGCCCGACCAGAAACGCAAGTGGGATGGTTCAAGCAACAAGGGATCGTCATCCAGTAGCCAAACTCAACCCCAACAACAGCAGCAGAGTCAGCAACAGCAACGGAAGTTTGATAATAACCGAAGCTTCAACCAGGCGCACTCAAATCAAGGACCCGGCGGGTATGGTGGAAGACTGCCGAAGTGCAACCGGTGTAACTACCACCATGTGGGTCGGTGTGATAACTTCAAGTGTCAACGTTGTGGGAAGATTGGTCATGCAGCCAAAGACTGTCGGGGTGAACTGATGAGAAAGCCACAACAATCACAAGAAACTCCGAAGGGTTGTTTTGAATGCGGGAAAGAAGGCCATTACAAACGCAACTGTCCCCAACTTAAGAGGAATGGTAATGGTAACAACAACAATGGGAACAACAACAATAATAACAATGGCAACAACAATAACAACAACAATGGTAATGGCAACAACAATGGAGGCAATAACAACAATGGAGCCAAAGGAAGAGCCTTCGTCATTGGCTCAGGTGAGGCTCTAAACGACCCTACAACAGTAACTGGTAAATTTTCGGTTAATGGTTGTTTTGCTACTGTATTATTCGATACCGGAGCCGATAGAAGTTTCGTGTCCACTAGTTCTGTAGTCTTTTAAGTGATATGCCCTCAGCCTTAGAATCTAAATACACCGTAGAGTTAGCTGACGGTACACAGATTCACGTAACGCATATTCTTAGAGACTGCAAGATAGAGCTTGCTGGTCATACGTTCACCATAGATCTCATGCCTGTTACACTAGGAAGTTTCGATGTGGTAGTAGGCATGGATTGGCTTTCCGATAAACAAGCGGAAGTCATATGCCACGAGAAGATCATACGGATTCCCATTGGTGAAGAAGTCCTTACGGTCAGAGGTGATAGGAGTGGTGCGGTGATAGGCATCATCTCATTCATGAAGGCACAGAAGTTGTTACGAAAGGGTCGACTGGCCATATTGGCACTAGTCACGGATAAACAGACTGAGGAAAAGAAGACAGAGGATATTCCCGTAGTTCGTGAGTTTCTCGAGGTGTTTCCGGAAGACCTTCCTGGATTACCACCTCATCGTCAAGTTGAATTCCAGATTGAGTTGACTCCAGGAGCCGCTCCAATTGCGAGAGCACCATACCGGTTAGCTCCGAACGAACTGCAAGAATTATCTGCCCAACTCCAAGAACTGTTGGATAAAGGGTTTATCCGACCGAGTTCGTCACCCTGGGGAGCGCCAGTTCTATTTGTGAAGAAGAAGGATGGTACATTTAGAATGTGTATCGACTATAGGGAACTGAACAAGGTTACTATCAAGAATAGATATCCCTTACCTCGTATCGATGATTTGTTTGATCAACTGCAAGGATCAAGCTATTACTCCAAGATTGATCTGAGGTCTGGGTATCATCAGCTGAGAGTTCGAGAAGAGGACATCTCGAAGACTGCTTTCCGTACACGATATGGTCACTATGAATTTTTGGTCATGCCATTTGGGTTGACGAATGCACCAGCAGTATTCATGGACCTCATGAATCGCGTGTGCAAACCCTATCTTGATCAGTTTGTTATCGTCTTTATTGATGACATACTGATATATTCAAGGACCGAGGAAGAACATGAGAAGCACTTACGTTTAATCTTGGAATTACTTAGAAAGGAGCAACTGTATGCAAAGTTTTCTAAGTGTGATTTCTGGATACGTGAGGTACAATTCTTGGGTCATATTGTCAACGAGAAGGGAATACATGTTGATCCTGCTAAGATTGAAGCGATAAAGAATTGGTCTGTTCCTAAGACACCGAGTGAGATACGACAATTCCTTGGATTAGCGGGATATTATCGACGATTCATTGAAGGATTCTCTAAGATTGCACAACCTCTCACAGCCTTGACTCACAAGGGAACGACGTACAAATGGGGTGAGAGTCAGGAATCTGCTTTTCAGTTGCTGAAACATAAATTGTGTAGCGCACCAATATTAGCGTTACCGGATGGTAGCGATGACTTTCGTAGTCTATTGTGACGCTTCTATTCAAGGACTTGGATGCGTCCTGATGCAGCGGGATAAAGTGATAGCATACGCCTCTAGACAGTTGAAGATTCATGAGAAGAACTATACCACCCATGATTTGGAACTGGGTGCGGTAGTGTTTGCCTTGAAGATCTGGAGACATTACTTGTACGGTACCAAATGCACCATTTACACCGATCACAAGAGTCTTCAGCATATCTTTGAGCAAAAGGAGTTGAATATGAGGCAAAGACGCTGGGTGGAATTGTTAAACGACTATGATTGTGCTATTAATACCACCCGGGGAAGGCAAATGTAGTTGCTGATGCGCTGAGTAGAAAAGAGACTGCTAAGCCTCGACGAGTGCGAGCTCTGCAACTAACGATTAGTACGCAATTACCCGAACAAATCCGTGATGCTCAAACTGAAGCTCTGAAAGTAGAAAATATGAGTTTAGAAGGGTTACGAGGAATGGAAAAGCAATTAGAAGTAAAGCGGATGGATTCGTTATTCATGGATAGACTATGGGTACCTCTACATGGAAATCTGAGAGACTTGGTGATGAGTGAGGCTCACAAGTCCAAGTATTCTATACATCCTGGATCTGACAAGATGTACCACGATTTGAAGGCGCACTATTGGTGGCCTAACATGAAAGCAGATGTAGCTACTTATGTGAGCAAGTGTCTGACCTGCTCAAAGTAAAAGTGGAGTATCAGAAACCATCTGGATTATTACAACAACCCGAGATCCCTATGTGGAAGTGGGATCAAATATCAATGGATTTTATTACTAAGTTACCTCGTACTTCTACGGGTTGTGATACAATATGGGTTATCGTGGATCGATTGACAAAATCTGCTCATTTCCTAGCGATAAAGGAAACAGATAAGATGGAGAAGTTAACCCGACTTTATCTGAAGGAAATCGTTTCGAGGCATGGAGTACCAATCTCAATTATTTCTGATCGCGATTCTCGTTTCACATCACACTTCTGGCAGTCGTTGCAGAAAGCTTTAGGTACACGATTGGATATGAGTACTGCTTATCATCCACAGACTGATGGTCAAAGCGAGCGTACTATACAGACTTTGGAGGACATGTTACGTGCTTGTGTGATTGATTTCGGGAATAACTGGGAAGTTCACCTACCATTGGTGGAATTTTCTTACAACAACAGTTATCACACTAGTATAAAGGCAGCACCATTTGAAGCTTTATATGGGAGAAAGTGTAGATCACCAGTTTGCTGGGCTGAAATTGGTGATAGTCAATTAACGGGTCCCGAGTTAGTACACGAGACAACTGAGAAGATTGTTCAGATAAGAAACCGCATGGCAGCAGCACGAGACAGACAGAAAAGCTATGCTGACAAACGACGAAAACCTTTGGAATTTCAGATAGGTGACAAAGTTTTGTTAAAAGTCTCACCATGGAAATGCGTAGTTCGGTTTGGTAAGCGAGGAAAGCTAAATCCGAGATACGTTGGACCATTTGAGATAGTGGAAAGAATTGGTCCAGTGGCTTATCGACTAGCCTTACCTGATTCATTGAGTGGAATCCATGATGTATTCCATGTTTCAAACCTAAAGAAATGTTTAACGGATGAAACGATGGTCGTACCACTGGAAGAAGTTCAAGTAGACGAACAATTACGTTTCATTGAGGATCCTGTCGAAGTGATGGATCGTGAGGTGAAAACGCTTAAGCACAGCAAGATACCCATCGTCAAAGTTCGTTGGAACTCGAGACGTGGACCAGAATTCACGTGGGAACGTGAAGATCAAATGAAGCTTAAGTATCCTCAGCTATTTGAAAGGACGATGCCAGCCGGCGAAGGTATTGATTAAATTTCGGGACGAAATTTCTTTCAACATGGGGATGATGTGACAAGTCATCCAAAACTCACACGATTTCGATTTCCTTGTGCCAATGCAGTAGACCAGTGATGGAACACTCACCATGTAATGCAATTTTCGGGACGAAAATTCTTTCAACATGGGGATAATGTGACATCCGGTAATTTTCCGTTACCAAACTCCGTTTGTTCCGTTAAGTCTTGCATACACGTGTCGGGAGCACACACTGGTTGTCGTTGAACGTTGGTGACTTAACAATAATCAGTAATGTTAAATTGATGATAATTAAGTTAACAATGTGATTATTAAGTTATGCTTATGTGATTTGAATGTTAACTGTAATGTTATCGCGTAACGTGAAAACGTGCATATTTGGTCATGTTTAGATGTTGTCATGGACTTGAAATGGTATATAATTGATGAATTCATGAATGTTGTGTGAGTTTGATGAATTTGGAATGAACTTTCCCAAAAGGGAAACTTTAATTGTGCAAATCCTTGAATTGGACGATTTGAGCATGTTTGGGATATTAGGATCATGCTAGCGTGTTCATGGATGGGTTCTAAGGTGACTAAATGTGTTGTTTTGTTGTATGAATGTTGATTTGGGTTGTTATCTGTTTTGGCCTGTTGTGATTTGCATGATTTGTATGATATCTAGTTATATGATGATCTAGGTAGTACATGTGGTGGTGATGTGCTATATGTAATCAAGTGGTATGTTGATCATGTATGATATGCTGTTGTGTTAGTTTAACGAATTATCACCTATAATGTCACCAACGGTCAACGGGTCAACTGGGTCAAATGTGTCTTGTATTCTTAAACCTTGAGTTCCTTGGTTTGTAGAGCACTTAGGGTTTCGTGTTGTTTTTGTGCACACGTACTTATGTACTCTTGTATTCTAGGTGACCTTTGAAGGTTGTCTTTCCTTCTTTCTTTCAAGTTAAACTCTAAGTTAATTCTTGCGCATACCAGGTGAGTTCTTGCCCCACTCTTTTTACATCATCTCTTTTGGGGGAGATAGCATACTGTTTACAAACGCTTTTATTTATGAGTGTGTATAATATTGATATAGTGTTGTTTACCATGGAAAGTCCTCACACTTTCGGATTGTTAATATTGACTAGCGGGGAAATTTTGGGTAGTACTACTGGGTCTGACGAGCCCCACCTGTGCGACTCGAGGTCAAACGGGTGCAATTTTGTCCTATCACATATTCGTCACGACCTGGTAAGTCGTGACGGGAGGCAACAAACGTATCACAGTCAGCTTCAATCGCGAGATCACTATGATTAATATTTTTATGTTAATAGACTAGCTATCTATTGCAATACACTACTTATGCTCTGAAAACTATTGATTGGTTTATATTTTAACGCAAACTCTTGAACTCACCAACCATGTGTTGACTTGTTTAGTATGCTATTCTCAGGTTAAGGTTGCCAGATTGCCTAGGAGCACGCACGTCAGCATTGTTGAATTGTCTACATTTGCATTGTTTACAAATTGGGATTATTTTCATTTTATACATTTGTGTTTGGGGCGCGTATGTTTTGCGCATTCTCTTTACATATTACTTGTTTTGGGTTTTTCTGTTTTAAAAACGCTTCCGCAGTATTTTAAACGCTTCCGCAGTATTTTAAACGTTAACTCTGGTTTTGTTTATATATCATATAGAGTCGTTCTTGGTAACTAATGACTGAGATCCTGGTATGTCACGCGCCTCGCGGTAAAACCCCGCTCGCGGATTTTGAGGGTGTGACACATCAAAGAAGGCCTGAAAACATATGGTATGTTAACAATGGATGTTCCCATCACATGATTGGCAATTGTTCCCTCCTTCGGGATTTTAAAAGCAAACACGGAGGAAATGTAGCCTTTGGAGCTGACAAGACAGGTGGAAAGATAACCGGTGAATCAACAATATCAAATGGGTTGATCAGCTTTAAAAATGTCAACTACTATTCCAACATCTAGTTCAATCTTCTTAGTGTATCCCAAATCTGTGATAAAGGATATGCCACCTTATTTGACTCCAATAATTGCTACATACTCAAGACGGGTTTTCAAATTCCTAAAGATTATGTCCTTTTGAAAACACCACGTCATAACAACACATACATTGTTGATATGAACACTGTTTCAGCATCAACCCCTAAAACATGTCTAATATCCAAAGCATCAGAAGATGTTTCCTAATTATGGCACAGACTATTAGGACACTCTAATTATAATCGAATGAATCCACTTGTAAAAGGTGACTCAGTAATAGGTTTACCACAAAAAGAATTTTTCTATACAGACCACCGCACAACATGTCTGAAAGGCAAACAACATAGAGTGTCTCATAAGTCAGAATTGGTAAACTCTAACAACACACCACTCAAATTTCTTCATATGGACCTTTTTGGCCCAACAAACATCCTTAGTATATGAAAGAAGCAATATTGTCTTGTTATAGTAGATGATTACTCAAGATTCACATGGGTTTTCTTTCTAATACACAAGTCAGAAACATCAGAAATCATCAAATCATTTATCACTAAATTGAGAATCAATTGGATCTTAAAGTTAAATATTTAAGAAGTGATAATGGTACTGAATTTAAAAATGACTCTATTTCTTCTTTTAGTGCAAAGAAAGGAATCAGTCATCAATTCAGTGTAGCAATGACTCCTCAGCAAAATGGAGTTGCTGAAAGGAGGAACAAAACATTAATAGAAGCTGCTAGATCAATGCTAGCTGACTCTTTATTACCCATATCTTTTTGGGCTGAAGCAATCAATACAGCTTGCTATAATCAAAATAGAACATTGATCATCAAAGAACATTCCAAAACACCATATGAATTAATGTTTAAAAGAAAACCTTTCATTGGATTTCTTAAAGTGTTTGGATGTTCTGTTTTAATATTAAACGCCAAAGAACAATTATCTAAGTTTGCTCCAAAAGCAAATGATGGATTTTTTGTTGGATACTTAGGAAGCTCCAAAGCTTACCGAGTATACAATCTTAGACTACACATAGTGGGAGAAACAACAGATGTTGTTTTTAATGAACACTCTTTCACTAAGAAAGTCATTGGATCAGACTGGTTGTTTGATATCGACACATTAACAAAATCATTTGACACATCTTACTTTGATGTTTCAGGTACCAAGGATGACAATGAGTATCCCATGGTTCCACCAACAACCATAGATATTCCTTTAACAGTTGATCCTCCAAGGAGAACAAACATTACTTCTTTGAGTACCACAGTTTCAACTCCTCTAGAACAAACAAACACATCAAAAGGAACATCATAAAACACACCATCTTCATCAACACCTGTGACCACCCAACCACAACATCCAACCACAGTTGAAGAAGGTGATTACTATCATTCATTACCTGATGCGCATCATAAAGATGAAATCTTAGATTTCTTTCATGATTAACCATAAACATTCAGTTAACCATCACAGCTAGATAAACAAACAACCACAAATACCTTTGGTCATCTTGATTCAACCATCACTGTTGATCAGATTACAACAACCAGAGTTCACAAAAATCATCCTATAGAAAATATCATTGGTGACCTCAACAACAGGTTGACACGAAGTTAATCTGACATAGCAAAACATTTGCTTGCACTCCTACTTCCTATCTCTAACTATACCCAAAAACATCATAGAAGCACTTAAAGACAGCAGTTGGATAGAAGAAATGCAAGAAGAATTACAGTAATTTAGAAAGCAAGAGGTATGGAAACTGGTTGATCTACCTAAAGGTCAATACGCCATTGGCACAAGATGGCTTTTTAGAAACAAAGCAGATGACAGAGGAATTGTCATCAGAAACAAAGCAAGGCTAATTGCCCAAGGATATACTTAAGACGAAGGCATTGATTATGATGATGTCTTTGCTCCAATAGCTAGACTTGAAGCCATCCAAGTGTTCCTTGCATATGCCTCATCCAAAAACTTCATAGTCTTCCAATGGATGTCAAGTGTCCATTCCTATATGGAAAGATAGATGAAGAGGTATATGTTGCTCAACCACCAGGGTTTGAAGATCCGTATTTCCCTCACAGAGTCTACAAGTTAGATAAAGCTCTGTACGGTCTTCATCAAGCACCTAGGAAGTGGTATGAAACTTTATCTAAGTTTCTACTACAGAATGGGTATACCCGAGGGAAAATAGATCAAACATTCTTCTTAAAACAAAAAGAACAAGACTTGTTAGTAGTTCAAGTCTATATGGAAGACATAATTTTTGGCTCCACAAACATCTAACTTTGCAAAGAGTTTGAAACTCTTATGCAATCAAAATTCCAAATAAGTTCAATGGGAGAGCTTGCATTCTTCCTTGGTCTTCAAGTTGAACAATCAGATGAAGGAATTTTTATCAACTAGAGCAAGCATGTCAATCAGATATTAAAGAAATACAATATGTCTGATTGCACATCCAGCAAGACACCATTTGTAGCTGGATTGAAGTTTGGACCCGATCCAGAAGAAACATCAGTTGATCAGAAACTCTACAGATCAATGATAGGTTCACTAATATACCTAACAGCAAGTAGACCAGACATCATGTATGCAGTATGCATGTGTGCCAGATACCAAGGAGATCCAAAAGAATCACACATAAATACTGTAAAGAGAATCTTCAAATATTTTAAAGGCAAACCATCTCTTTGGCTATGGTATCCAAAAGATGGAAATTTTTCTTTATATGCCTACACAGACAGTGATTATGGTTGATTAACAGCAATAGAAAATCCACTACAAGAGGTTGTTAGTTTCTTGGATCAAGATTGATCTCCTGGCAGTGCAAGAAACAAACAAATGTCTATGTCTCAACAGCCAAAGCAGAATACATAGCTGCTTCTGCATGCTGTTCTCAAGTGCTTTGGATTCAAAACAAAATGCTTGATTATGGCTTTAAATTTCTTCAAACACCCATACACATTAACTATTCTGCTGTCATGTTTATCACTAACAATCTAGTTCAACATTCAAAAACCAAACACTTAGATATCAGATATCACTTTCTTACAGATTGCTCAGAAAAGGGTCTGATAAAGTTGATCAATGTCTATACTGACAATCAATTGGCTGACCTGTTTACCAAACCATTTGATTCAACAAGATTTGAATTTCTAGTTTAGTCACTTGGTATAACCAACTATGAATAAAACAAGTAATGTTTTCAAAACATTAATTTTAGACAAGCTTGATTTTGTCAAAGTCCAAATTAAACATCAACAAGCATCTTTCAAAATCAAGATATCAAAAAAACATTCATGTTTTCTTATAATCAAACATGTTGAATCACACATACCACTCATGAGAAATGAGAGTACACTAGCTCATTTTTCACTTGGGTCATTTTCCATTAATAAAGACTGACAGTACTTTGTTTGATATGTGGATAGGCTCAGCATGGGACACCTAACATCAAATACAACAGTGACGAAGTAAATTCTCATGATTGTGTGGTCAACAACACATCTTGGTTTATGGTGAGTATTGATCTATCCAACATAGGTTGCTTGTAAAGTAACTACAATACACCAAGTGAAACAGTTTATAAATTGCTCAATCATACAAGGGTCTCCTCTGTTATGATTTTCATAGACCTGGAGTACATCAAGGCATTCTTTGTTATGCTAAGCATAGACCTGAATGACCAAAATCATGATCCAAAAATATTCCTAATGAGGAACACACCCATCTTGGATGAACAATCAATAAAGTCATTTAGACTACATTCCTTGTGAATAAATCAAAAGAATCCCAAAGAGAATCACATTCCAAAGTGAAGAGAAAAAGAATCCCAATGAGGATCAAACAACATGGATCACATTAAGCATTTATACTCTTAAGTAGCTAGGTCTTAAGTATTGAAAGTGCTTTCTAGCATATCTTGAAACTGTCGGCAGCGGATTAAGAGTTTTCCACAGCGGATGACTAAGAAGATGCAGCGGATGATGATCAAGTCCAAGATGAACAACACACACAGTGGATGCCTAAGTCCACAGCTGATGAACTATCCACAGCGGATGTTCATCCACAGCGGATGAACATTTCCGCAGCGGACAACATACAAAGCAAACACACACAAGTGTTCATAGTAGAAGTTCATCCACAGCGGATGAACATTCCACAGCAGACAACATACAAGCAAACACACAAGTATTCACAGTGGATGTTCATCCATAGCGGATGAACATTCCACAACGGACCATACAAGCAAACACATAAGTGTTCATAGCGGACAGCATCCAAGGCACATCTAACATGTTATTTGACTTCCACGGCGGACAGCTTAACATCCACAGTGAACAGCTAATCATTCACAGCAAACAACTTATAGACTTAGGATTAGTTATGTAATATTCATTTACATAAGGGTAGTCAGCAATTCTATATAGCTCTGTGTATAGGCTATAAATAGCATACTACCCTAATACTTTGTAAACTTTTTGAACAATCAATACAAATAAGCAGTTATTATCATTGAAGCACTAGCATTAATCATGGGTTTCCGTACCATGATTATTGTTTGTTGAATACAAGTATAACAATCTGTTGTTATGTTTTTGTTTGAGAGATGTGAAAAGATCCATGGGAGAAATCAACTTGTTTATGTTCTTCATTGTTTGTCTATGTTCATAAACATCACACTATTGGGTTGATTTCATCAATCGTGATTCATTGCATCGAATTTTTAAGAAATAATCAGCAACATGATTAATAGTTTTCAAATCGTACCAATTTGAACAGATTTATTTATTTTCTTTTTGTATTTTGTGATGAACAGATGTGGTTTCGATGAACAACGACCTTTTCTTCATTTTTGTTGTTTCTTCAATGTTCTTGACATTGTTAAAGATGAAACCAGATCTAAAAAATAGATGAATCCAGCAACCATCAGCTATGATACCATTTTGTTGAATCAAAATTTTAGATTCATCGACCTTGGATGTTAGGATTCATCATGTTCAGATCTGAAAATCAAAATTAAGATTGGTGGATGTGTGTGAATCAAAGAACAAAGAGACGGATAATGATATTATTGATGTTGATGAAAAATTATAATGAGAATCATAGATGAAAGATGGAATCAAACCCACCATAAGGAGAAATTCTCCTTTGGTGGTGGTTCACACCATAAGAAACACACACACAAGAACCACACATGAACCACGCTTGCAACAATGCACTAGTGGGTCTATTTATACTATTGTTACATCATTACCTGATTTTGACTTTTCTTTTTGTCTTGATGTAGACTTTGTCATGTTGAATTGTCTTATGTTGTTGTTCTTGTTGTGATCAACTTGGTCTCTGAACTTGTACATGAGATCTTCAGTCGGCTGTGATTATCATTTGGTAAGCTTCAGTTTATACAATTGTTGAACCAACACATACTCTGAAGGCTAGCTGGATATACTAATCTAGACAGTAAGATCAATGCAAAGTCAAAAGGTAGATTGCCTTTAGACTAGTGACTATGACATGCCATAGCTCACATCCTTATCTATTACAAAAAGGATAAAAGTACATAGTTGGAAAGTTACAGACTAAAGACCTTAATCTACAGTTGACAAATGCATGGACTTTTCACCAACTCATATAAGTTGGTGAGTCTTTAGAGTGGCAGCGGTAAGTGGTTCAGCTATTATGAAAAGGTGATTCAGAGAAAGCATGTGTTCCTTGTCTTCGGAAAAAATTAGTCTTTGGCTTTGGAAGACTTTGTCCCTAAAGATTCGAAAGACTTCATCTTTGGCTTCAGAAGAGATCTTGGTTGTTCTATGGTTGTATCAACCTCTAAGAGTATCCCTTACAAGCTTCCATCCATTGATCATGTTCAAGAAGAAGATGAAGATGAGGAAGATATAATGAAGGATGAACTAGAAGTGAGTGAAGAGGTTCATTCTAAAAGGGGTCCCTATACTCCTGGAGAAAAGAAGAGACCAGAAATGGCTATGTCTGCAAGAAAGAACTTGATCAGGGCTGCAAAGAGATTGTCCAAGAAAGTGCAGGAGATCAAGGCAAACTTCAACGTAGACAAAAACAAGTTTTTATCTCTTCTAGGTTTGAGATGATGAAGACTAAGGACTTAACCAAGGACTCTATTTCCAGGTGTCCTAGTTCAAGTCCAAGCCACCCTGGTGAGGAGAAGAAAGTTGAACAATTATGAATGACTTTTGCACAAGCTAGACCATTCAACTCTAAAGGCAAGCTTCACCCTTAGAAGCATGCTGCATCATCTAATAAGATGAAGAAGGAGCTGGAAAGAGATCAAGATCAACCTTTTCCTCATGACAAGACTCTTAGAAGGATGCCCAAAGAATGTATCATATGTCATGATACAACTCATTATGCCAAGGATTGCATTTACAATTCTAAGAGTACCATCCACATGACCAAGAAGAAAACTTCTAAGAAGAAGAAGAAGAAAATAGCTTCGGAAGGAAAATCACTTTCCTTCGGAAGCTCTAAGGTGAACCAAAAGAAGATAGTTGGAAAACTTTCTTCGGAAGCAAATTTGGTCTTGAAAAACGGGAATGCTTCCAAAGCACATAAGTCTACTGTAGTGGATGCATAAGCTTCTGAAGGTTCAGTATCCAAAACTTTCAAAGTCATAAAAACTTCCAAAGTTTTGAAAGCCAAGTGTAATCTTCTAAAGATGGTGTGGAAGATGAAGTAAGGCCATATGACTGAAGTTTTTTCATCAACAATGGCAAATGATCCTCAAAGCTTGCATATAGGATCTATAACTATTGAACTATTTTTAGTTCATCTTGATAAGCCCAAGACTAGCAAGGCTTGGTTTTCTAAATATAACTAACCATATCTTTTTATGTGTAGGACCAACTAAATACCAAAACAAATGTATAGGTCATTGATAATGGTTGTTCAAGGCACATGACTGGCAATGGCTCTTTGCTTCAAGACATTGCTTTTGGAGGAGAATTAGGTGGTAACATCACTGGAAAGGGTAGGGTCACAATTGGTAAGCTCAACATTAAGAAGGTAAACTTTGTCAAAGAGATTGAGTATAATCTTTTGAGTGTATCTCAATTTTGTGATGAGAGGCATAACATGCTCTTTACTTAGCATAAGTGCATTGTTCTCAAGCCCAAGGTGATCATTCATTAAGAGCATATCTTGCTCAGAGCCCTAAATGGAACATGTACAAGATGGATCCACAAGAAACCTCACCTTCTAGAGAAGTTTCTTGTATTCTATCTAAAGCCAATAGTGATGAGTCTTTTTGTTGGATTATATGAGGCTGGTGCAACCAAAACAACACTTAGAAGATTTTGATGCACAATTGAAGTGGTCTTCCGAAGACAAAGCTGCTCTTCCAAAGACAAGTCAATGATCTTCCAAAGCACAAGGTTGGAGAACTTCCGAAGTGAGAACTCAGTCTTCCGAGACTAAGTAGTTCTCCTTCTGAAGTATACAACACAGAAGACCCTAAAGACAAAATCTTCCAAAGAATAAAGTACTGAAGACTTGCAGAAGACTCGAAAGAAGTTGATTCTTCCGAAGTATAAATGGTCTCGGAAGAACTTATTCTTCCGAAGCCATTTAGCTTTTAAAGAATCAACTATGAACCAGTAGACATAAGTACGGTCTGTCTGAAATTCGTTGCAACCTCTGATATACAGCATGGCGCCTTCCCATGCCCATGTAGTTGACCATACTTTTATCTATTGTTCACCCATTATCAGTTAGTACAGTTGCCACTTTTAGTTGGTGATCAAAAGGTAAGTCATGGACCTGTCATGACTACCTGAATTAGGATAATATTTTATCTTAGATAGTTTACTTCTAGCAATGTAGTATTTGTCTAGTTGTAGATTCCCGCTGGTTATCCATGTATAACCGGCTGTAAATAGTAGTATATATAGTTTCTTATTAAAACTTTGTAACCATGCTTGTAAGAGTCTTGTAGTACTGAGTTAAGAAGTAATATATATACAAGTATCTTGAAAAACTACACTTGTGTTCATTTGTTTTCATTAACTTATTATATTACTTCTGAGTGAGATTAAGTGAACTTGTGAGTTAAACTTATGTTGTGAAACCAACACCGATCCTACAATTGGTATTAGAGCTTTTTAGGCTCTTGATTATGAGATCTAACCATCCCAAATCACCATTGTTTTTTCACACTTACTCACTTTACTCAAATGGTGCTTAACCAGAAATTTTCTGAGTCAGAGATGGGAACCATGACCAAGGCTCCTATCATCACCCCTAATGATTTTGGAACATGGTTCAAACGTATTGAAGGCTTTATCAAGTATCAAGACAGCCGCATGTGAAGATCAGTCACTCATGGTCCTTACCAACCAAAGGTGGAATCCCTAGCTGGTAATGGTGCCATGATTGAGAAAGTTGTTAAAGACTACTCTGATGAAGACTTCAAGAAGATGGACATTGACTGCAAAGCCATGACTATGTTGCTCACAGCTATACCAAACTCCATAATGGTAGGCTTTATATAATGCGAGACTACGAAACAACTATTTGATTCTTTAAAGCTGATGTACTCTGGTTCTACTGAATCCAAGGAGACCAAGAAAGATGTGCTAAAGAAAAAGTTTAAGAACTTCACATACATTGTTAGTGAGACCTTAAGCCAACAATACTTTAGGTAAATGGACTTGATCACCTTTCTTCAATCTATAGGAATGGTTCTTGAAAAGAGAGATACAGTGAGAAAATTTATGAGTGCACTTCCTCATGAGTGGACTTTCTACTGTGTCTCAATCAAGAGAACTAAAAATCTCAATACTCTTACCATGACTGAACTATATAGTATCCTTGATGGATACCGTATGGAGATGGAAACTCAAAAATGCCATTAGATGAATAGAACCTCAAACCTTCATGTTAGCAATGCTTTACATGTTGCTGAAGGTTCAAGAACTACCCAGCCCCAATTGTACTTAAACTACCCCCAACAGCCATCATCCTCTTCTAGGCCATACATCACATTCCCTGAGACACCCATATCGCAACAGGCTGAACAAAATCTTTTTCAAGATAGTTGTGCTTTTATTTCAGGGAGTGAGCACTTTGGAGATTTTCAATTCTGCTTTGATGAGCTAGAGTGTTTTAGCCCAGATGATGTTAAGTATATGGATATTGTCCAATAGATGGCTCTTCTGACCTATAGAGCAATGAAGTTCTATAAAGGAACTGTAAGGCAATTCCCTCAGAACCCAACCAACAGCAAAATTAGGTTTGACAAGTCAAAGGCCAAGTGTTATAACTGCAACCAGCCTGGTCACTTTGCCAGAGAATGCAAGGCTCCTAGATCTAATCTTGACATAGATCAAGCCTCCCAACACCCTGCTACCCCAAAAGCTGTAGCCAAACCTATTGGACAACAGACTACAGCTGTTGCTCAAGAAGTTGATGGAGCTTCATGGTGCAAGATTTCAATCCGGCTCAAGCTTTCATGGCTGGAACTGAAGACAGTAAGGTATATGAACATCTCTGTACTCCAGACTGTATTGCTAAGGTTAAGTTGTATCAGGACTACAACAGGGAGATTAAATTTGATATTGAGTCCTTAAATATATTAAAATCTAATTTTAAGAGAGCAGAATCTGACTATAAACTCAAAATTAAAGAGTTAGAGAAACTATGTCCTCTTTAAAACATGAACATTTTATCCAAGTTGACTAAGGCTTATGCCCAGCTAGTAATTGTTGAGGCTAAAGCAAAGAAGTATGTCATTCAAGAGCATAACTTCAACACCATCATTGCATCATCCTCCCAAACAAAGGTGTGTTATCAAAACAAAAGTAGGTTGGGGCCCAATGAAATTGCTCCACCACACTTTTATGTGTCTATTAGAAAACCAAGATGTGATACTAATGAGTAAGAGGTTCCAACTGCTGACCCATAACCCAATGAGCAGAAGAATGATACAACAATGGTGACCACCATAGGGAAGGATAAGGTAGAAAATGTTAACCCCACAGTTGTTGATCAACCCCTAACCACCAAAGCAAGAAAGAACAAAATCAAGGGAGCAAGAAAAACTGCCAAGAAGGTGGCTGAGACTAAGTTGAAGATAGACTCAAGGAAAAAAGGTGTATTCATCTTAGTTGGATTCCAAGTGGTTGGAAGTTCTGATTCAGGAAAAGAGTGTAGTACCAGCACTCCTATCCAGCTGAAGGATTAGAAATTGAAGGGGAAGGATGTTGATGAAGAAAAGAAGTGCAAGAAACAACATCCCTCATACCTCATCAAGAATAACATTGAGTGCATAATCTGTGGTCTGCATAACCACATGGCTAAAGATTGTTACTAGAATCCAACGAGCACATATTATGCAACCAATGTTAAGAAAGAAGGAGTCAAGGATGGTTTCATATTTGGACCTTACCATATGGTCCAAGTGTTAAGGAAAGGAAAGCTTGTTTCTGAAGCCAAGTTACTTTTGAAAGAAACTCATTCTTCCGAAAGGAAAATAGCTCAGAAGACAAGCTAAAGAGCAAACAAAGAAACAAAACCAATCCTTTGAAACCTTTCGAGAAGAAGACTGTTTCAGAAGAAAAGGTGGTGAAAACTTCTTCTGAGAAGAAAGAAGCCTCGGAAGCAAGTCATGTTGCTCCAGTCTCATCAGGCTCATCTATACTGATCAACCAGAAGATGGAATGAAAGATCAAAAAAGATGCTGCAGCCCAAGCCTCTTCTTCATAAACCATCATTAAACCCCCATGCATACATTTTGGTTCAATTATATCATCTACATTGGAAGAGCCCAAGACCAACAAGGCTTGGGTTTCCAAGACTAACTAATCTTTTCAACTTATGTGCAGGAACATCCACATGATAAGAATTGAAATATATGGATTGTGGACAGTGGATGGTCCAGGCACATGACAAGGAACAGATCTCTCCTAGAACAATTTGAACATTTTGATGGAGGTCTTGTTCAATTTGGAGGTGAAGCCGAAGGATACATTTTTGGTAGAGATAGTGTATCCAATGGTAAGTTAATAGTTGACAAAGTAAATTTTATCAAACAGCTTAAACAAAATCTCTTAAGTGTTTCTCAATTCAGTGATCAAAAGCACCAAACGCTTTTCACAGAGCATGAGTGCATTATCCTCAAACTCAGGATGACAATTCCTCAGGAATTGGTGCTTCTTAGATCTCCCTAGAAAAGGGATATGTACAAGCTGGATATGAACAATTCTTCCCCACTGGGTAGAGTATCATGCTTTCTTTTCAAAGCTAATGGTGATGAGTCAACTCTTTGGCATAAAAGAATATGCCATGTTAATTTTAAAACCATGAATAAATTGGTTAAAATTAATTTGGTACATGGTGTGCCTAAAAAGGAGTTTTTCTGTAAAGATAATTGTATTACTTGTCTGAAAGGGAAACAACACAAGGTCACTCACAAATCTAAAGAGGTTAACTCCATCACCACCCCATTACACTTATTACACATGGATCTTTTTGGTTCCATAAGTATAATGAGCATTGGAAGGAAATCATATTGTCTTGTGATTATTGATGATTTTACAAGATTTACATGGGTCATCATTTTAAGAACTAAAGATGAAACTGCTGAAACTTTAAAATCTTTTATTCTTAAAATTGAATATTAGAAGGATCATAAGGTAAAAACCATTAGAAATGATCAAGGGACTGAGTTTAAAAATCAAGCCCTTGAATCATTCTATAACTCAAAAAGGATTGCCAGACAATACAGTGCTTCTAGAACTCCTCAACAACATGGTGTTGCTGAGAGGAGGAACATGACACTTATTGAGGCTTATTAAGGTTGCAAGAACTATGTTAGCTGATTCAAAGCTGCCTCCAACTTTCTAGGCAGAGGTAGTCAGCACTAAATGTTATGTGTAAACAGGGTTCTTATTATTAAGCCCTATGGAAAGACCCCCTATGAGCTATGGAACAAGAGACCACCGTTCATTGGCTTTCTTAGGTCCTTTGGCAGCAGGTGCACCATATTTAAAGCAAACAACAATTTAGCAAAATTTGTTGAATAGTCGGATGATGCTATCTTTGTTTGATATTACTCAACCTCTATTGCTTATAAAGTGTATAATATTAAATATCAATAATTTGAGGAATCATTCAACATTGTTGTCAATGAGCACACTCCTTATGTAAAGGGAAATGGTCCGGATCATATCTTTAATTTAATATTCTTTCCAATTCTAAATCATCTTGTGAAAATGTTTCAGCTAGAATAAGAACTCAAAGTGACCACTATAAAGATCAAATATTTGAGTTACCCAGACCTATTCCTAGTTCTCCAAGAAGAATTAAAGATAAATGTTGGACTATTTGAAGATGATACTTACCAAAACCAAAGTGTCGAATCTCATGATGATTACCAAAACTGACACGGTGAAGCTACGCTGAAAATATGATCAAAACAAAGAAAATTGACCGAAGTCAAACTTGGTCAACTGTGGTCAAAGTCAACAGTCAACATCAGTGGTCGTCCCAAATGACGTCAGCACCCGGCAGTCATGCATCAACAACAGAAAATTTATCAGAAGTTCAAGAATATTTGTGTAATCATTAGGGCTTAAATGTAATTTTGTTTATTTATGTAAAGAGTATAAATAGACTAAGTTTTGTCATTTTATACTCTAACCATCTCTAAGTAAGCAAGCATTCCCTAAGCAAACATTGCGGAAAATTAGGCTAGTAAGAGAAACAATTAGGTTGAGTGTGTGTGAGAGAGATTTTTCTTACAAACTCCTTTTGTAATCTCCTAGCATCAAACATACATATGAATGAATGAAATATTTATGAATGTGTTCTTGATTGTTCATCATTCATTCATCATCATACAATATATCTTGGAATAGATCTTCACTTAAAATCATCAACGAGTCTATGAGATTCCACATCACAGATCTGATAAACAGCAACAATACGATTGCAATATTCGATCCATCATTTATCGAATTTCCACAGTTGGTATCAGAGCGTTGGCTCCTTGTTCTTCAAATTTTTCTCAAAAAATTTGAACCACAAGTATGATCTACATATTTTTGTTGTTTTTGATGAAATCAAGCTACCATTAGCTTAGATTTGTTATTTTGTGAAGATCTGCAAGTTTTCACATCAATTGAAGTTCATTTGAGCCATTAATTTGAAGATTTAAGCAAACTTGTTCTTCAAGTCTTCAAATGCTCATGAGCATGAAATTTTGATTTTGTTGTTGTTTGATCCAATTTAAGCTTCTAATAGTATTAGTTTGTGATAACTAACATATCTGCAAAGTTTCATATCAATTGAACATCCACAACTCTTGAATATAAAGATTTTTGAAAATTTTGTGTTCTTGAGAAAAGTTCACTGTTCTTAAGGAAAATCATCAAAAATCATGAATCTGATGTTGTTTAGCTGAAATTCATAGTGGTTTTACCTTAGAAACATCAAATATAAGGTTCGTTTATCATTTTCAACAACCAAATCATACATTTTTGAACATCGATTCTTATATCTGGGTTTTTGTTCTTCATTGTGTTCTTCATGAGTTCACATCTAAATCCGAGTTTAGGTGATGATTATATGAAATCGATTTTTGTTCTAGCTTAGAATCACTAATCTATAGCTATTATAACCTTTGATTTTATCAAATTCCATCAGAAACCCAAGAATCAAAAGTTTGTTCATTCAAGAACATGAAGTTTGACTTATTCAAAGTCAAACTGCTTTGAAATCTGAAAATCAGCCAAATCTATGATTTAATTCAGATTTTGATTCATTTTTTCCTCATACAATCATTCAACAATCATTCAAACATCAATTTGTGAATTTGCAAGTGAATTCCATTCAAAATCAAATTTTACAAAGTATACAAACTACACTTGAATGTGATTTTTGAAAAAGTGTTCTATTTTCCACAACTGATGTACTAATTCCACAGCTCACGTTCTAATTCTACAGCTGACAATCATCATTATTTTTGCAATCAAGTGTCCATAGATGATGTGTTACATCCACAGCTGATGCACAACTTTCACAGTTGATAAACATCCAATTGTCCAAGTGTTCATAGCTGATGAATAACTAATTCACAGCTGATGAACAAAACTTTCCACAGCTGATGCGTTAAGTTTCACAGCCTACACATCGGTTCAAAGCGGACAAGTAAAAACCTCTGTTAAAACCAGTCAGCAGCAGACATACATTTGTGTTCAAATCAAACATTCACCCACATCTATCATTATCACCAATTTTCAATTATGTTTGATTTCGTCTTGGAACCAACACCCTACAATCTCTAATTAAGCATCATCCATAACCACATTATTAACCATCATTATCAACTATTAACTCCAACATCCATTCATCACATCCACAGCGGACATGGTTAATAAGACATAAACGGATTCACAGTGGACGTTGATTCATCACAACAACACACTTGTTCCTGTCCATAGCGGAAGCTTTAATTAAGTCCATAGCCAACGCTTGAATGAAAGGTCCATAACTGACGTTGGATAAAATAGATTCATAGCGGACTTGAATTGTAGGTCCACGGTGGACGTTTTACCTCGATCACAGCGGACGTTACCTTGACACAGTGGATGATAAATTGAACAACAGACAATTCAATCTTAGTCCTC
Source organism: Flaveria sonorensis (assembly GCA_025506505.1). Classification (NCBI taxonomy): domain Eukaryota; kingdom Viridiplantae; phylum Streptophyta; class Magnoliopsida; order Asterales; family Asteraceae; genus Flaveria; species Flaveria sonorensis. The sequence continues at coordinate 11,670,324 of CM046435.1, forward strand.
AGCGGACAAGAAAAAGCATAAATCACTCATTCACCTCTGTCAATAGCGGACGAACAAGAAGAAAAAGAGTTGAGAAATACCCTCACCGTTGGTGTCAACACCAATCGAACGCAACCACACCATCGACCATCATCATCGACACCATCTCCGATCTTCCAATCGGAGCAACACAACACCATCGCTGACCACCACAATCGAAAACAACAACTGATCACCAATCACCTTTGATTTCAAGCTATCCCAACCATCTCCACCTAATTCTTCATCGGCAACTAGCTGAGGTTCAACAAAGAGAGAGTGAGAATAGAAAGATCGAGAGACTTTGGGTGTTTGGAAATTTATTTTGACTTCTGTTTTCTATTTTGACCAGGCGCGTACACACACATACACACACACACACACACATATATATATATATATATATATATATGTGTATGTATATATATATATATATATATATATTTATATTTTTCAACAAATAAATTTAAATTTTTTAAATTGAAACGTTAACTGTGACCGGGGTGTGACAAAATTTGATAGGGTTAACAAAAGTTTCGGGTAACATGTTGAATTGAGTCAATTAAAATTTGGTCTGATCCAAATTGTTATAATTTTAACCCGTAAATTGGGTTTTAACAAGTTAAGTTTGGGCCGATCCAAATTTAAACCAATTACAATTAACTTTTGGTTTGATCCACAGTTTAAGTGATGTTGTCACTAATTTGAATTGGGGCGATCCAAATTCTATTACTTTTTAATTGAGCTAGATTAATCTTAGTCCGACTTAACTAAATTGTAATTAAACAAAGTTAACCCTTTAGTTAGGCCGATCTAACTAAGTTGAGTTTTGACTTTCTTTGGATTCAATTAAAGTTTAAATTTGATTTTGATTTAAACACAAAACAAATTTTCAAATCATTTTTTTTTTAAACTAAATGGAAAATTTAACATCATTCACTAACACTCGTGTTTCCAGAAACCAAGCTATCTTTCTTGCTGCAGGTAGAAAAAGGTTTTAAGAATTCACAAATGAAGACACTGTATCAACAAAACATCAGTTTAGGTCAAAAGATGAACCAGTTGCAAGACAAAATGGTTCAACAACAAATCAAACTTGAAGAGTTAACTGCTGAGCTTGCAAAAGCCAAAAACATCAACAACACAAACATTCCTCCATTGCCTGAAATTCCTAAAGACAGAATGATCAGTCTATGCTCATTAGCATGCATAGATGAAGTACATGCATATCAGAAATATTGCAACAATATATACATGATAAAGGAGGAAAGAGCTTCACATGCAGAGGAACTACAAACTTCTACAAATCAAATCAGTTCACTAGAGAAAGAAGTTGATAAATTGCTTAAAGAAAATCACAAGCTAAATGCTCAAGCAACTGAACTCTCTGTGAAGTTAATTAACACAAAGGCTGAAGTTGAAGCCAAAATATCAGAAGCGAGTACAACCAAAACAATCAATAACTTGCAACATTACATTGAGCGTCTAAATCAAGCAATCAATACAGAAAAGGCTACAAATGCAGAATTGAAGACATAACATAAAGCCTTTGAAGATAAAATCAATTCTCTACTAAAGGATGTAGACAAACTCCTGGAGAAAGATTTAGTCTTCAAGCTCAAGTTACAGGACTAACTGAGTCTCTAACAAAGACAAATGCAGATCATGCGTCAACAGAAGTTGAACTTGGGAATTTAACGCTAACTGCTAGCAAGTTGGAAGAACTACTTGATGCACAAAGAGATCAAAAGAAGATTGATGGAATCACATACCGTGTTGTTCCTCATCCTTACAATGATAACTTCACAAACATGCCAACTTCAATGAAAAGTCTAGTCAAAGAAAATTCAAATATGCATGATCATCCTCCAACAAACAAACCATCCACTATCACTCAAATCACTTCTCCTGAAACAGCACCAAAGTTGTACCTCAAACCAGAATCACCATAGAATGAAACATTTCATTCTTGTGATGGTCAAGATGGAGATCCTGCAAGTGATGACAGTGATGAAGAAATCAATCCAAAACATACACAGCCATAGAAATCCAAAGCAGCAAAGCCTAACAACAAACAAAAGGCTATGGTTCTTTATGAGAAATTCAAACCAGCTGGATTTCTTGAACCAGAATTTACAAAGGCCAAACTGAAGTCAAAGATTAAGATGGAGTTAAAGAACAAACAGAAGCTTGAGGTACAAGAAATCAAAGAACAGGTCAAGAGGAAGAAAACCAGATCTAAAAGAAAGAAGAAAAGTCAGACAAAGTCTTCTACACCTAATCCAAACCAACCATCAACCTCAAAAGCTACATTAGATACTCCAAAACACCAACCAATTCTCTACAAGACATGCAATTCAGATTAACACAACACGTCTGAGTGTAAAAACACTGAGAGTGATACATATATATGTCCTTACAAGAGAAAACAACAAAAACAACCAAGACAAAAGGCTGTGAAGTTCCAATCAAATCCAACTTCATCATTCAAGCCTAAGGGAAGAAGATCCAGACCTACTCCTTACTGCTTAAATTATGATATGGAGAATCATACCACTTCAGAGTGTTCATACAACAACTCTCCAACATCACAACACAGAAGAGGTCAAAGATCTTATCATCCATCAGAGTCATACTCATCGAGATCTGAGCATGAGTACTACAACAGACGTCATAGCTACTCTTCTCGATCACATCGGCATGGGTATGATTTTAAACATTATGATATTCGTGATTATTAGGCACCTAGACATTATCCTAGGTCATACACAAAACATAAGTATGACATATATAGGAATAATGCTTGGCATTATGGCTATCATAGAAGATCGCATCCATCAAATTATTATAATCATGATTATTATTCTTATGATGAATATGATAACATTCCCAGAAGAAATAAACATGATCAAGGACAAAGATCCTTTGCTACACCTCCACAAAACATTCAACAAAAATAGATTTTGTAAACCAACCAAAATATTTTAAAAAGCCAAACAAAATCCTTATGTTAAACAAGCTGAAGTTGAGTTAGTTGGTTTACAATCAAAAAAATGTTCGAGAAAGAAAACAATTCCAGGAGGTGAATCTGATACATCATCAGATAAAGCAAAATCATACACATATCATCAAGTCATATACAAAGATGCTAATGAACAGCTCAGGAAAGTAATGGCCTAGGTTGAAATATCTAACTGATTTGCTAGTGTGATAGGGACAGTTATGGAGGCCTGCCAACCAAGAAAAGTTAGCAGTGGCTGATCCCTTCCCATGACAGGAACGTTCTTCCTGCTCATGATGTTTATGATGCAACTGAGCCAAATGAGCTGAAATTAACCATGATTCAATGCAGGACTTCAATCATTCACAGAAACTATGATGACAATGCAAGAAACAACCGATGTTTCATTCCATCTGCTTAGTCTGATTACATTGCTACATGGACTAACTGATGATGATCTTTATTGATTTGATAACACATATGCCATTTCTTTATTTTCTCAAAACCAAAATCCTAAATATCAGAAAATCAAGAAAAGTCCAAAAATATTACTATTATGTAATTATTTTTGAATCTTCCTGCATTTACATGAGAAATGATAGTACACTCATCTACTATTTTTTGCATCTATTTTTCAAATCAATAAAGACTGACAAGGCTCTGTTTGATATGTCAGTAGGCTCAGCTTGGATTAAAGATAAGCATATTTGTGATGAACTAAATCAATATGCATTGTGGACCAAAACCATCTTAGGGTTTTGGTAAGCAATGACTTTTCCAAGCGTTTGCGTGTGTGGTTACCAAAACACACCATGCAGAAATGGTTTATAAATTTCTCATTGATAAAAGCGTCTGACCCTCCTTTGTTGTATGTAAATACAGACCTGAAGTAAACAAAAGGACATCTTCTGTTATGCTGAGCACAGACCTAGTTGTCCTTGCACTAAAAGTGTTGATGCATGCCAAAAAGGCAAAGAAAGGAATCTGTAAGGCACCGTTCCCGGGACGCTTACAGTCGGTCAATCATCGCATAAAACATATAAAATTCATCATTTTCCAGCGGAACTTTAAACTTTTCATTAATAATTAAAAACATGTCAATACGTCATATCTTTAATTTACATCGTCTAAAAATTGTATTAATACAATATCATCTCAAAATGTGGATGCCAGACTCAAAGCATTCCCAGTAGCTTATGCATCCATGCCTGCACCTCCTCAGCATCAGCAATACCTGCCAACTATTATGGATACAAAGAGTCAACGACGCTGAATGATTTCTAGTTTCCATAACAAAATACTTTACATTACATTAAATCATATCCTTTGCTTTTGTTCATGATCATAAATCATACGTACATCTAGATAATTATTATTATCTCTATCATCGTTCATTCTCATTCGTTTTCTTACATTCATTCGTTAACATCTTTACTTTCTTTATGGATCCTTCCATATGCCAAACCCCCCAACATTATGAACAAAGCTGGTGCTTTATCGAGGCCTGTAAACAACCCCTAATCATTATGCAAGAAGCAGATACATTGTGCACAAAGCAGATACATTATGCACGAAGCAGATACATTATGTACGAAGCATATACATTGTGCATGAAGCAGATAGATTGTGCACGAAGCAGATACATTATGCACGATCCAGATACATTGTGCACGAAGCAAAATATCGTACTGGGGTAAGCGACAAGGACTCCATCATTCATTACTTCCATTTTCATCATCCGTTGTCTTTCACTTTCATTACTTAATACTTTACTTATGTACATAAGTATAACACATCACGTAAAGTCACATCATATACATAACATGGAACAACATCATCATCATAACAGCACACAATGCATACCTATCATAAACAAGCATAAGCCACCACAAAACATCATTCTTAGCACTTAATCTCTACTTCCCACATTCTCAGAAAATTATAAGTCCTCAAAGAGATGCAGGTGAACTTAGACAAATACGGATGAACAAAAGAAATACGGATGAATAAATGCGGGTTAACAAAAGAAATGCGGACGAACAAAAGAAATACGGATGAACAAATACGGGTGAACATACTCAGAAAACATTCTAAATGTCCCAAGGAAATGCGTATGAACACTGAAGGAAATGCGCATGAACACTGTAGCAAATGCGCATGAACAAAGCAAATGAAAGTCTTCAGAAAACATTCCAAGTGTCTAAGGAAGTGCGCATGAACCAAATGCGGATGACTGAAGCAAATGCGCCTGAACACTGTAGCAAATGCGCATGAACAAAACACTTATGCGTATATTCAAATCTAAATGCGGAAGAACTAAACCAACCTACAGTTGGAACTTATGCTATATTCAGTTCCCAATCCTCATTCTAACACATCCTTAATGCAGATCTATCATGCTACACACTTAGAACATACTAAACATCATACACATCTTAGAAAAACGTCTAAAACATACCCCTAGTCGCACACCGTGTCAAAATTCATAGTTTGGTTTAGAAAACCTTCTACCTAGTATGCATAACAGCCCCAAACACTTCAAAAACCAGAAAAAAGGGGATCTAGAACTCACCTTGAACAGCTTTTGAGTAGAACACCTCAAACTCGAGAGCCCACTTGAAGTTCCAACACCTAAAACCCACGAAAACGAGCACTAAACACCAGAATCTCGATCCAGAAGCTTGAACCCAGCAGAAAACCGGGAAGAAACACTTGAAAAGTTTACCTTTTTTGAAGAACTTCTACTTTCTCACTCTAAAAACCGGGTAAGAGCTTCTCTCTCTCTTTCTAGAACCGAAGGTTGCAGGAGAGAAAAGAGGTTATGGGTGGCCATACCTCTTTTAAACCCCACTATGTGCAAGTTTGAACCTTGCACGCTTTTAACCCCTTGCTTTTGAAATAGCTTCCTGATTGCTCCCTTACTTTTCTTTTTCTGAAATTTCTAGGTGCTACAAAATCCCAATATGGATCAAAGCTAAAAGAATCCAATAAGGATCAACTTCCAAAGTGAAGTGTAAAAGAATCCTAAAGTGGATCATATCTTGAGAATTTATACTCTAAGTAGCCTGGTTTAGGTTGTAATAAAGTACCACCTTGCATTTCATGAGGAGGGTAATTCTTCCATACTTCTAAGTGTAGGGTACTCAATTAGCATATCTAATCAAACCTAAACATGATAAATATCACAAAGTGTTGAAAATAGATCCTTGAATGAGTTTAAGTGGACAAATATACTTACAATCAACTTTGTTCTTTGTCTATGTCTATTCCAACTTTATACATTCTTAGATGTAGAGGATTTTGGATTAGTATGATCTCATTACAGTTGAAGGGTTCATGCTTGTAACTATCATAATTTTAGAAAAACATTAAAATTCCAAAAAGATTTGTCAGTTTTAGTATTTTTTTAGTTTTGGTAGATTTACATATGTTATTGATTTAGGAGTAAAACTTCCATGCAATACCTCTACAGAGAGGATTTAGACTTTTACAGGTGATGAATTGCACAACATGCTTGAGTTTCTCATTCAGTTCAAGATGTTAAGTGAACACTCCTGCTTCCTTCAAAGAACTCCTGCTAGTTGCTGAGAACTAAGAATCCTCCTCTTGGTGTCTCATACACAAAAGTTCCTCACTCTCCAAAGCTTTTGTTGAGGGAGATTATATGTCAAGTCTGAAGATTGTCTGATGCTTCTCATTCACTTCTGAAGTTGAGATAAAGCTGTTGATATTGCTACCTATGCAATCCACAGTGTACGCAAATGGGTACATTTTCAAGTCTTCAAAATAAGGCAAGAAGATCAAGCTGATGAAACATCCATCAAGTGCCAAAACAAAGTCTTTATATGCCAAAACAAAGTCTATTTCTCAATGCCTTTTTCTAAAGCTTCTAAAGAAATGCTACCAAAAACAGGGAGAAGACTACACTCTAAGACTGCACATCAATCAACATCTAAGGTTTTGATAATCATAAGGTTTTGGCAGCATCATCTTAGGGGGAGTATTGTTAGACTATTTGAAAATGATACTTACCAAAACCTAAGTGCTGAATCTCATGATGATTACCAAAACTAACACGGTAAAGCTACGCTGAAAATATGATCAAAACAAAGAAAATTGACCAAAGTCAAACTTGGTCAACCGTGGTCAAAATCAACAGTCAACATCAGCGGTCGTCCCGAATGACGTCAGCACCCGACAGTCACGCATCAACAACAGATAATTTATCAGACGTTGAAGAATATTTATGTAATCATTAGGGCTTAAATGTAATTTTGTTCATTTATGTAAAGAGTATAAATAGATTAAGTGTAGTCATTTTATACTCTAACCGTCTCTAAGTAAGCAAGCATTGCTGAGAATTAAGCTAGTGAGAGAAACAATTAGGTTGAATGTGTGTGAGAGATCTTTCTTACAAACTCCCTTTGTAATCTTCTAGCATCAAACATACATATGAATGAATGAAATATTTATGAATGTGCTCTTCATTGTTCATCATTCATTCATCATCATGCAATATATCTTGCAACAGATCTTCACTTGAAATCATCAACGGGTCTGTGAGATTCCGCATCTCAGATCTGATAAACGCCAACAATACGATTGCAATATTCGATCTATCATTATCAAATTTCCACAATCAAGCTCCTTCAATTGGAATTCTTGAAAGCATAAATATCTCAGGAAACAAGGGAGCGTTAACAAGTTGTCAACCAACTAAGCCTAATAACTCAACAGCTGATAACTCCAGCATTCAAAACCAAGCTGATGAAGATAATGATCTAGAAGAACAGTCAACTGTTGATGCTACTTCATAGCAAAATACCATTGATGGTGTCACACATTCATTTAATCAGTCCTCATTGAATAAGTATGAGACATCATTTGGTCATGGTGTTCAAAATCCTGAGCAAAACTTCTCAAACCTAGATCTATCTATGCAACTACATATGATTCCTAGGCTCAGGAAACACACCACTCATCTAGCTGAAACATCATTCGGGATGTCTCAGAAGGTGTGAGAACAAGAAGTTAGACCAACAATAGGAATGTTTGCATGTACTCATGCTTTCTCTCTCAAATGGAACCCAAGAAGGTGGAAGAAGCCCTCAAGGACAACAATTGGGTTGAAGCAATGCAAGAGGATTTGCTTTAGTTCAAAAGGCAAAAAGTATGGAACTTGTGTCCATTGCCACCTGGCCAAGTCCCAATTGGCACTAAGTGGGTGTTCAGAAACAAAAAAGACGATAGAGGTTTGATTATCTAGACCAAAGCAAGACTTGTTGTTCAAGGATACACACAGGAGGAAGGCATTGATTACACCGATGTCTTTGCACATGTTGCAAGAATTAAGGCTGTGCGAATCTTCCTTGCTTTTGCAGCATCCAAGAACTTCACAGTATATCAACTTGATGTCAAATGTGCATTTTTGTATGGGGATATTGATAGAGAAGTCTATGTGTGCCAGCCACCTAGATTTGAAGACCTATAACATCCTAACTATGTGTGCAAACTAGATAAAGCTCTTTATGGATTGCATCAGGCTGTCTCAGTTTCTTCTAAAGAATGGCTACACAAGAGCCACCATAGACAAGACATTATTCATAAAGAAGTCTGGGAAGGACATGTTGTTTGTTCAAGTCTATGTCGATGATATCATATTTGGATCCTCAAATGACCAAATGTCTAAAGACTTTGAAGGCATCATGAGAAAGAAGTTTGAGATGAGTTTCATGGGAAAGATGGATTTTTCCCTTGGAATTCAAGTGAAGCAGATTGAAGAAGGGTTCTTCATCAGTCAATCTAAGTATGTAAAGGACATCTTAGAGAGATTTGAAATGAATGATTGTAAGCCAGCCAAGACACCTATACCCAAAAATCACAATCTTTGCCTGATTTTGAGGGAGAGGATACTGATCAGCATCAGTGCAGGGTAATTATTGGGTCTTTGATGTATTTCACCATAAGTAGACCTGATATCATGTTTGCAACCTATATCTGTGCAAGATATCAGGCTGCTCCAAAGGTGTCTCACCTAATTGCTGCCAAGAGAATCCTTAGATACCTCAAAGGATCTCCTAAACTGGGCCACTGATATCACAAGAATAGGGACTTTAACCTTTTTGGTTACACGGATAGTGATTATGATGGCTGCAACATCAACAAGAAATCAACAACAGGAGGATATCAATTTGTTGGTGGAAGGATCATCTCCTGGCAATGCAAGAAGCAATCATGTGTATCCACATCTACTGCTGAAGCTGAGTACATTACTGCTGCAAGCTGTTGTGCTCAACTGCTTTGGATTCAGAATCAGATGCTGGATTATGGTTTCATCTTGATGGAGACCCCTAACCATATAGACAACAAGAGTGCCATATCTATCACAGAAAATCCAGTCAAGCACTCCAAGATATTCATGAGAAAAATCTAATCAAACTAGTCAAAGTAAATTCAAATGAACAATATGCTGATTTGTTCACCAAACCTTTGATGAACAAAGATTCAAGTATTTAATTACAGCTATTGGGATGATTAACATTGACTAGTCTTTCTCTTCTGAAAAACCTTTTTAAATATGTCTTGTTTATGTTCTCTATATACCATCTAAGCCCTGTTACAAGAAGGTTTTCTTCAAAAAAAATTTTAAGTATGAATTCTTTCGAAGGGAAATTTCCCTTAGAAGAGATCTTTCTCTATCTTCTAAAGGCAAAACCCTCTGCATAAATATTCTCTTCCGAAGAGTTTTTAGCCTCGAAGAACATTTGATCATAGATCAAATCTACTTCTTTTCTTGAAAGAAGACTATACTCTAGGAAGCAAACTTATCATTGAGACATGGTTTGCTTTCAGAAGTAAAAATGACTTCGGATGACAATACTGAGAAACACAAGTGTTTTCTCTCAGAAGCAGTTTTACCTTCGGAAGAAAACTTCTACTGTGTAATGGAAATCTTTGGGCCCCACTCCGTAAAAAGTAAGATTTTATTGATGATTGTTGGAATATTTTAAATGGTTTATTTTACCGACCCTGTCAAATCAAAACCTAAACAGTCCTTTCACCTTATCGGTTTGGCGTTCTAACCCCCATTTAAAAACTTTCGACTCTCTTTCTTTACTTTCTTTACCACTTCAAAAGCCCTAAATTTCCATTATCTTCTCTCAAATTCCATCAATCAAACAGTACTCCCTTAACAATGGCCTTGAGTCCTCAACATAACCAGGTCGCCATCCTTGATTCTTCAAAGGATGTTGATTTTGCCCTATTGTCGATTTTCTGTCATAATCGACATACTTCACTGCCCTCACTGTTAACCCTACCATCTACTCAAACCATATGGCTGAATTCTAGGTTAATGGTCGAAGCAAGACGATTAACGTTGAAAGGGTCATCAGATCGTGGATCTGCGGGCAGGAGATCATAATAACTTAATCAACCATCAGGGAGCATTTGGAGTTTCATGATGAGGGTGCCCCTACTAAATTCCCCAAATCTGAGTTGGAAAATAGCTACACTCAGATGGGATATGGCAGTGATGTGAGCAGGTCTACAATGTACAAGTTTAACTTCTCCTGCAATTGGAAGTTCTTGCTGCACATCGTCATGCGCTGTCTATCTAATAAGTCCGGGGGATGGGATCAAATCCCATATGATTTGGGCCGCCTAGTCTATAGGTTGGTAAAGGGCCTGCGCTTCAACTACTCAAAATTTGTGCTGAATAACTTAAGAGGCAATCTCACCAGGGATCCATTCTACATGTATCCCCGGTTCATTTTGCACATAATCAATTATGAGCTAGACCAGGACAGACTACAATGTTCAGATGTTCTACTGGTCCCTCATATAAGGGCTAGTATCTTCAAAACTTTGAAGAAGGTGTTCACCAACTTCACTAGAAGATTCACTGATCCTCTTCCAGGTATGCTTGAGCTAACGGCTCCCGGTGACACCCATACAAGCCTAGCAGGTGATGAACCCACACCAGACACCACGAATCCAATGCCAATTACTTTTTCCCACCCAATCAAGATCACCTACATAAGACACCCCAAACGAACCCCTGATCAATCTACTCTGCTTGATCAGGTCCCTTTTGTTCAACCCAAAAAGGCTGGAGTAGAACTCAGGGCTCCCACTCAGCCAGAGGTCCAACCATCCTTCACCATTGACCTCAATGTCAGTGTTGAATCTAATCAGACTCAACCTGATGAGCCCACAAGCAAAGCCATGAGCCCTCAGGGTGAGTCTCAACACTTGATAGGATCAAAATGGATCGATGTGTGATGATATTATGATACAATTCAATCAAAACAAACACAAGTAATCAAATCTAAACAAACGTATCAAAAATTCATATTTTCATTGATAGATTGCATAGAAAGTACAAGAGTAGAGAGAAAAACAATTACAATTCGTAACTGATTTCTAAGTGCTTACCTACACAATACCTTATCTATGTTATTTATACTATCAATACAAAAAGGAACATATATTTACAAAATAAGTCCCTAAACTATGACAAAAAAACTATACAAAGACTAATAAAGACTAAATATTAATCTTCAAGAGGCTTCTACAGTACTCCCCCTAAGATTGACATTGTCTTCAGTCTTCAAAATTATCAATCTTCTATCTTCTGTCTTCAAATTTCTCCTGTCTTCAGTTTTTATCTTCAATCTTCTATCTTCAATCTTTTATCTTTGTCTTCTTTAATCTTCACTCTTTAATCTTCAATCTTTTGTCTTCATACATCAAAGAAATCTTCTGGTTCTTCTTTAATTTTGAAAATCAGCTTCTCTTTATACATTTCTTGCTCTCATAAGGCTTTAGCAATAGCAGACTTGAACTTGCTTGCTAAAATTCCTTGCTCTGGTTTTGATTCATTCATCTTGATTTCTATTTTATTCATCACCTTTAATGTTTCTTTAGATAAACCTGCAATATCAATATTAGCATAAAATTCGATTGGCTTTGGATACTCTTTAGAATGAATTTCCAACACTCCTTTGCTTGATATCCTCATGAATTCTATTTCCTTGATATCCTTCTTAACTATGTTTTCATAAGCTAAGGCTTTTCTTAAAGATATTCTCTCAATAGCAGCATGCATCACTTTGATAATTGACAAGAAATACTTTTTGCCATTTTCAGCAACTTCTGGTACAACTCTTTCAAACTTTTGGATTGACAAAAATGAGATGTAGCTAGGATGTAAGAGTTTCAATTCGAATACCCCAAACAAAGAAATCATGTCATGATCCCAATTGTCTAGATCTCGAACTAACTTTAACTCAAACGTATCAGCATTGTAGAACCATCACAAAATTGGTTTTGACTTTTGAATTCCATCAATAACTTTCAATCAAGGATTAGTTATCTTTTCAAAATATTGATCGCCAAAAGCATCCAAAAACTTTTCTTCTCCAATATCTTTATCACCATCTTTTCTTTTCCTTTTCAATGTTTGAAAATATTCTTTGTCTTCTTGGTCACATCTTGTTTGCAAAAATGAACTCATTCTGCTTATTCCTCTATTCAATAATTGTACAAAATTTTCTCCTCGCCTTGCTCTAGTTGGATTAATTAAAGGCAGTTTATTCAACTCCTTCTAATCTTGAACATGTAGCTTTATAATGCTCGAGAAAAAATGATATACATCACATATTGCATTAACTCTTTTAATCAAAAATGCATCAAATATCTCGTCGTATTTCCACGCCACAATCTTGACATACTTGGTCGTGTCAGGAACAATCATTGCATTAAGCAACTCTGAAATTGATTGTCCTTTTTGCAATACATTACAAACCAAATCACCTGTCATTCGAGCTTTATTCAATAATTGCTTCTGTTCAATTAAAACTTGATATGCTTGACTCTCAGTTTCGGGAAACATTTTTATTAGCTCTTTCCTTCTTTCATACACATTACTCTTCATCACCATGGATTTAATCTCTTGAGGTTTTAAATCCTCGTTCTCTTTGTTATCTCTAAATATTGTGGATTATCCATGTCAAATACAATCATTTTATTTGTTTGTTTCTCCGTTGCTTGAAAACTTCTCACCAAATTTCTTAAAGATTCTGCTTGTAATCTATTAAGCTTTTTCCTTGGATAATTTCTTGATTGTAGCCACATCCTTAAAGCAGTTACATTATGTCATCAGGATTAGGATGATGTAACTTAGATGTTGAAAGTTTCTCAATATTTATGCTCTCTTGAAGAGGATTCCACTCTCCATGCTCTATAATTATCTCATCAGGATCAATAGGAGCAACAGATTCAGCAGTAATACACTTCTCAAATTCTTCATTAATTTGAGATACTATCAATCCATCAAGAAATAATCTATTATACTTCATCTTAACCAAATAGTTATACCTGTCTTCAATATCTACAAGTACATCTTCTTGAACTGTCTCAATTAGAGAAAAATTTTCATCAACATTAGCTTCAGTTAAATCTTCATCTTCTAATACCTCATCATACCAGTCATCACCATATTCAGCTTCTATATCATCAAGAGCTCCTATAGTTTCTTGAATATCTGACTCTTCTTCTTCTTCAAGTGCAGGTTCATCAACAATCTTTTGCACTTTAGTTGATGATTCAGGTAAAACTGAAAAATCTACATCATCAATTTTCCTTTTACCTTTATCTAATTCAGGAGTCTTTTCTAAATCAACTGGTATAATCTCAGAAATGATCATCACTTCAGGGGATGGAGATTTTGTACTTTCTTTCATCTTTTCCAATTCTTGTTTCAAAGCTTTATTTTATTCTTTCAATTTATTGAATGTTTCTTCTATCAGATCATAGTCTTTCATCATGACATAAAAAAACATTATCTTCTTTATTTTTCTCAAGATCTGCAATTACTTCATTTTTCTTTTGTAAACCTTCTTTCAACTTATCATTTTATTCTTTCAATTCCTCGATAAGCTTCAATTGCTTAGAGTTTTCTTCTTTCAATTCATCAATAATCTGCTGGACATTTGTTTCTTCAGCCACATGAGTATCTTGTTGAAAATCATTATGTATCTAAGCTTCAAATACTTCAAAATCTTGAACATTTTCATTAAATTCAACATGTTCTTCAATTTCAACCATTTTTTCAATCATTCCAATAATCTCCTCAACATGTTGACTTTCTTCAACAACATCTTCAGCTTGAACTACTTCATTAACATCTTCATGACTTTCTTCAATAACTTCTTTATTAACTTCTTTAGTTTCTTGATTAGCTTCATGTACTTCTTCATGAACTACTTCCATAACATTACCTTCATTTCCACCTTCATTGTTATCATCATCATTTGAAGAAGAACTTAAGCTTTCATCATCAGCATTATTCTCATCATCATCACCTTCATCTTCATCATCATCAGATTGTTCTTGAGGTATTTCTTCAATAAGATCATTTGTATCAATTGTTTCTTCCTTAATCAAATGAAAGTGATCTATAGTAATATCCACCTCATCATTTGCAACATTTCTCATGTATTCAAACATAGGTACATTTTGTGCACCTGTGATCATAGCAAGTCTTTTGTAAGATATCTCTGACATATGTTCTAGTATCGTTGTTTCTCCACCAACACCATGAACATGAATATATGGATGCTCTTCATTGATTATCATTTGTAAGAATCTAGGATACATCAAGTACTTATTCCTGATTCCTTTCTCCAGATTAAAAATGAAACCATTAAGAATCCATTTTGACATGTTAAACCTTCTGTTGGTTGCAAGAGCTACAATAGGAGATGTTATGTCAACTGGAAATGAATTCCATCCTGCACTTCTTTTTGACATGCAGTGCTGTAATATATAACATAATAGCTTCCAATGGTTGTAAACTCATGCTCTGAAAAATTGTTTCTTGGGGAAATTGTCTGGGTGACCCATAGCCATGAATTTTTCTCTACATTCATTAAAAGATAATTCAGCTAAGTCTTCTAGGTCATCGTGTCCTAATCTCAGTGCTTCTCTAATTGAATCTTCAGAAACTTCAATCATTCTAACATTTGTTATAAATCCCCTTACAATTTTTCTACCATCATCATTGATTTCAAATGTGGTTGTGCTCCAAAATTTCTTTATCAATCGTGCATATATGACTGGTTGATAGCACATAGCATATACATACTTAGTTCTCAACAAGAACCTTATCATCTCTACATAGCTAATAGCAACTTGTACTTCATTTAATAATGCTGCCACATTATGCTTTGTCTCAAACTTTAACTCAGCCATCTGCAAAAATGAAACAAGAAATTTAGACACTTTGAATTTTAACACTTAAAATCAATGAATATTTTTTGAAATTTAAAGAATTAGTATGTTTGAAAGATTTTTAATCTAACTTGTACTAAATTTTTTTTTCTAAGTGTATAAATGATCTGTTCAAGAACAAAATACATTCAAGTTAGTATGTAGATGATATAAAACACATTAATTCAGTAAATTCATCTCAAAAACAGATTATAACGTGAATTTATGATCAATTTTTCATTTTTATCAAAAATTCAAAAATTTACCAGTTCATCTTCATTGTTCTTCTTCACTGCTCAACAGATGAAAAATTTTCATGAGTAACAATTTTGAAGAAAAACTTATTTGAATGTATCAATATGCTCGAAATGAAATATATATCAACAATCAATCATCAATTTCAGTTCTTAATTCCCTTTTATTCACAAATTTCACAGATTTTAGATGACTAGGGTTCATATACCCGTATAGCATAGAAACGCCCAATCAAAATTAACTTTAAACTTGAAATTTGTATGATTTTGTTCATGTACTCATCTTTAAAATCAGAAATGAACACTATCGACTCAGGTTTTGTACACAAATGAATCCAGAGTCGAGTGTGAGAGTTCAGGGGTTTTTAGTAAATGAATCGACTGAAATCACAAAGTGTTGTATTTATACTAAGTAAAATTTTTAGGCGCATGAGCACTGTTTGTGCACATGGAGTTGATTTTTACACTAAGTATTTAGGTGCATGAGCACTGTTTGTGCGCATGAGGATAAGCGCATGAGCACTGTTCAGAAGCATAAGCACTGTTTAGACGCTTTTGCACTGTTCAGGCGCATGGGTCTAGCTGAAACGCCTAACTTGGTAATTTTCTACTTGATACGCCCAATTCTTGAAAGTCTGGTACTGTGCAAGCGCATGAGGATGGATGATACGCCCAACACTTAACCACAAATTTCAGACTTATGACAACTGTTTAGGGGCATGAGGATGTCTGAAACGCCCAACACTTGTACAAATTCTGAAAAATTCATCATGCTCCTACTTGGACTTTTGAACACTGTGTAGGCACATGAGATAACTTTCATGAGTCTAACACTTGTAATTTTCAAGTCTTCCACCTGAACACTGTTTAAACATATTAGTACTGTTCATATACTAATTTTTTTTTTATTTTATGATTTGACCTTTTTATTTTGTTTTAATTTTTCAAAAACAATTTCCTGTCATTTTAGTCTTTAATTTTAACAAATAATCTCATATTGAACTTTTGCAAGAACCTTTTCCACTTTAAAATGTTTTTCAGGTTTATTTTTATATTATGTCAAACACACACATGATTGAACTTTTTAACTTCATCCTTTCCATTCAAAACACTAAATTTTGATTTTTCTCTTAGACACTTTTACTTGTTACTCTTTTTACTCCCCCTAAACTTTTAAGTTTAACAAAACTTAGAAATTTCTTGAATTTGTCACATGAAGATCACACCTAATCATTGTTAATATGCCTGCACACAGAAAACATGCAAAAATCAAAATTAAAGCAGAATAAAAATATAATATTTACAACTGAATCAATGTCTACAGTAAGATCATATCAGTTAAGATCAGCACATTGAAATAAATAAAAAAAATGATGGATAGTCATAGACAGTGAATAAATCCGGATCAAGTGTGTTCCAGGTCATCATTTCTGCCGTAAAGGAGACACGAGATATAAGGACAGAAAATGAGTGCATTTAGCAAGATATTCAGCACACTTACTTTTTCAATTCTTGGATTGATTAAGGTACAATTAGATATGACATTATGCCATCACACTTAGACTTAAAGAGGTCAATTCTCATAAAGATATGCAAGAAGTCATTATTCTCAACTTGTTAGCCTGACATATACTATAACCAGATCTCATTTGGTGTTTATGCATATTGGCATCTTGTTGCATCAGTGAGAATATCCAAGTCTGTAATCACTTACAACAAAGGATATCTCATCACTTTAGGTCTATGATGACTCATAACAGAGAAGTGTTAGATGCTTTAAATAATTTAGAGCTCAATGGTTATTCATATCACCATCAGGTGTGAGATTATGTCTTAACAAGCAATCAATTTTGAGAAATCAACACTACTCATTAGTGCTAAGATAGACAGACATGAATGCATGAGTGACGTATTTTAATAACAAGAATTTACTTTTTCAGTCTAATTGCATGAACTTACTTGCATATCATATCTGATCAAGTTAGACTTTGTTATCGAGTGAAGTATGCAACTGATCATACTAATGTATCTATCATTTCTCACATATTGCAAAGACGGATTCATCCTAAATAATGAATTAACAAAGAAAAACTCTATTTTTTTAGTTTTTGTTTTATATTTTTATCTTTTATATTTTGAATTTTCTATTTTTGTTTTTGGTTTTGCTTTTTCTAAGAAACATGCACACACAAAATACAATTAGGCAATTAACTTTGACAGTTTCTCTTGCTGTGTCCTATTCAGGTAACGGAGGGTTCTGATCATATTTAGACTCAATTAACTGAAATACTCAAAAACCAGTTTTTAAATGTGGTTAATAAGACCAATTGACTCTACCAAATACTCAAACCATCCTGGTAAGAAGGCTTTAGTAAAAAGGTCAGCCAGCTGTTTATCAGTTGCAATTTGAATCAGAATGATTAAACCTTTTTCAGAGTTATCTTTGAGAAAATAATATCAAATCTTGATATGTTTTTTTTTTAATGTTGGACAGGATTAGCTATAATGAACATTGCAGCAGTGTTATCAATGTAAATTGGAGTTTTAAGAAAATTGAACCCGTAATCCAGCAGTTGGTTTTGTAACCAAAGGATTTGAGAACATCTTGCTGAAGCAGCTATGTACTCAGCTTCTGTGGTTGAAATGGAGACATTTGTTTGTTTCTTACATTGCCATGAGACTAATCTGGGTCCTAAAAACTGACAACCACCCATAGTTAATTTTTTATCTTGACAGTAATTAAGTAGGATTCCTTCGGGTCTGATTGATACCTGGCACAGACACAAACAACATACATTATGTCAGGTCTAGATGCAGTAAGATACATCAATGAACCAATCATAGATCTGTATAAAGTTTAGTATACAGATTTTCCTTTTGGATCTGGCTCAATCTTCGTGTTTACATCAGCTGGAGTTCTTATAAACTGACAATCTTGCAGTTTAAATTTCTTCAAGAGTTTGTCAATGAACATCTATTGATTTATGAATATTCCATCTACAGATTGCTTGACTTGAAGTCCAAGAAAGAAATTTATTTCTCCCATAGAACTCATTTGAAATCGAGATTTCATTATTTCTTCGAATTCATTGCACAATTTTGGACTAGTAGAACCAAATATGATATCATCAACATACACTTGTACACATAAAAGATAATCAGCATCCTTCTTGATAAACAGAGTCAGATCGATATTCCCTCGCATGTATCCATGTTGGATTAAGTGCTGTGAAAATATTTCATACCAGACTCTAGGAGCTTGATGGAGTCCATACAAAGCTTTGCTAAGCTTGTACACGCGATGAGGAAATTCCGAATCTTCAAAACCCGGAGGTTGCTTTACGAACACATCATCGGTGATTGGACCATACAAAATGTGACATCCGGTAATTTTCCGTTACCAAACTCCGTTAGTTCCGTTAAGTCTTGCATACACATGTCGGGAGCACACACTAGTTGTCGTTGAACGTTGGTGACTTAATAATAATTAATAATGTTAAACAATAATTACTATGTTGATTATTAGTCGTGATTATGTGATTTAAATGTTTATTGTAAATTTTATCGCATAACGTGGAAACGTGTGTATTTAATTCGTGCATTGTGTGACTAGTAAAGATAAAGTATATAATTGTTATTATTAGTTCATATGTTTATTATTGTGGTTATAAACATCTTAAAAGGGTGTTAAAAGCTTAATCTTTACAAAATACAAAGTGCAAGGGTTAAAAGGTAATTATGCAAAACTTTGTTGATTAAAACACAAAAACCCAACCCTAAACACCCCATTCGGCCGCGACCTGCACTCCCTCACCCTCACCATCGCGAATTCAGCCTAGAACAACCATTCACATTCGAATTTGGATCGATTTCAAGGCACACAACAAGTTAGAATCATCAATTGCAAGCCATTACACGTTTAAAGGTTAGATTTTTACATGTTTTTGATGGTTTTTCAAGGTGGCCGAACCCTAGTTTGAAAATCTGCAATTGGATGTTAATTCTTGTTTGTTTGGTGATGTTATGATGTTAGTTAGGTTGTATTGATGCTAGTTAACGTTGATTATGCAAGAAAGTTTGGATTTTGGTTGTTTGTTCATATGAACATCTTGGCCATGAGTTTGAGGCTTTTTTGGATCAAATTGGATGTTGAATGATGGTTGTTTGATGTTGTTATTATGTTAGTTGGATTGTATATATGCAAGTTAACGTCGATTATGCAAGAAAGCTATGATTTTGATACTTTGTTCATAGGTTACTAATAATAGTAACTTTATTTTGCATGAATTGATGATTGGTTGGTGTATGAATGTTATGAATGTGTTTGTAATGATGTTTAGATGCTAGATGGTTGATATGAATGTTAGGAATTCAAGAATGCATGTTGTAGTTCATACCTTACTAAAGATAGTAACTTTTGGGTATGAAAGTTGATGAATCATGATGATTAGGTGTTGTTGATCATGTTTAGATGTTGTCATGGACTTGAATTGGTATATAATTGATGAATTCATGAATGTAGTGTGAGTTTGATGAATTTGGGATGAACTTTCCCAAAAGGGAAACTTTAATTGTGCAAATCCTTGAATTGGATGATTTGAGCATGTTTGGGATATTAGGATCATGCTAGTGTGTTCATGGATGATTTCTAAGTTGATTAAATGTGTTGTCTAGGTTATATGAATGTTGATTTGGTTTGTTACCTGTTTTGGCCTGTTGTAATTCGCATGACTTGTATGATAATTGGTTGTATGATGATCTAGGTAGTACATGTGGTTAATGAAGTGCTATATGTAATGAAGTTGTATGTGAGCATGTATGTCATACTGTTGTGTTAGTATTAACGAATTATCACCTATAATGTCACCAACGGGTCAAACGGGTCAACTGGGTCAAATGTGTCTTGTCTTTCTTAAACCTTGAGTTCCTTGGTTTGTAGAGCACTTAGGGTTTCGTGTTGATTTTGTATACACGTACTTATGTACTCTTGTGTTCTAGGTGACCTTTGAAGGTTGTCTTTTTCTTTCAAGTTAAGCTCTTGGTTAATTCTTGCGCGCATCAGGTGAGTTCTTGCCCCACTCATTTTACATCATCTCTTTTGGGCGAGATAGCATACTGTTGATCACAAACGCTTTTATATATAAGTGTGTATAATATTGATATAGTGCTGTTTACCATGGAAAGTCCTCACACTTTCGGATTGTTAATATTGAATAGCGGGGAAATCTTGGGTAGTACTACTGGGTCTGACGAGCCCCACCTGTGCGACTCGAGGTCAAACGGGTGCAATTTTGTCCTAACACATATTCGTCACGACCTGGTAAGTCGTGACAGGAGGCAACAAATGTAACACAGTCAGCTTCGATCGCGAAATCACTATGGTTAATATTTTTATGTTAATAGACTAGCTATCTATTTCAATACACTACTTATGCTCTGGAAACTATTGATTGGTTTATATTTTAACGCAAACTCTTGAACTCACCAACCATGTGTTGACTTGTTTAGTATGCTATACTCAGGTTAAGGTTGCCAGTTGCCTAGGAGCACGCACACCAGCATCGTTGAGTTGTCTACATTGTTTGTTTACACATTTGGGTTTATTTTCCTAATTAAACATTTGTGTTTGGGGCGCGTATGTTTTGCGCATTCTCTTTACATACTACTTGTTTTGGGTTTTCTGTTTTAAAAACGCTTCCGCAGTATTTTAAACGTTAACTCTGGTTTTGTTTATTTATCATATAGAGTCGTTCTTGGTAACTAATGACTGAGATCGTGGTATGTCACGCGCCTCGCGGTAAAACCCCGCTCGCGGATTTTGAGGGTGTGACAGATTGGTATCAGAGCCATTGGTTATAGGGAACTAGGTTGCATACACACACTAGACTATAACCGCACAGTTGTTAGTTACTTATCGCTTACTCTCCTTACTGTATACTCATTGGCATACGCAACACGTACTTCGCAGCATGGCATCGTCGTCCAGGAATTTAGGCAAGAGACCTGCACGATCTGAGTCACCTCCTACTTCTCCCGTACCGGATAGGGGATTTAACTGGCCTCGACATCCTTATCCTCCTGGCGACATAGACTGGGATCAGCCTTTCATACCTCCTGAGCTCGATCCTCCGCGTAACTGGGATTTCTACCCCACTTACATAAACCGTATGGCTTATAGAGAACGCGTACCACCAGTAGCACCTACACGACCTAGGACTAGGTCATCAACCGCCTCTACTTTGCCTACACTTCCTACCTTGAGCATCCCTCTGGAGCAGGCATTTGCAGCTTTGGTAGCCACACTGGACACAGAGCGACAGCGGATTAGAGGACTCACTGATGAGAACTCTTCATTACGATCTGAGATGCGCCAGCTGCGTTACCAGGTAGATACGCTTTAGGAGCGACTTTCGATGGCCATTGGTGGACATCATATGCTGGCAGGCAACGTGGTAACACTTAGTGAGCGCATGGACGCACAAGATCACCATAACATAGTGATCGATGATAGGTTTGTTGATTTAGAGGCACAGCTAGCAGTACTTCAGATTGTTGAAGCCCCTGCACCTTTGGTGGATCCTGATGAGGAAGACCCGTAGAGGAACTGGAGGAAGCCCCCGAAGAAGAACCAGCAGAAGTTGGAAATGGAATTCTGGCAACTTAAAATGCAAGGCTTAGAGATTGAAGCCTACACGACCCGTACTCATGATTTAGCCACTTTATGCCCAGGGATGGTGAATGAAATGCACAAGAGGGTGGAGCATTATATACGGGGATTGGTGCCCGAAATTCAAAGTATGGTAACTGCTTCTAACCCCACTACCATACAACAAGCTATCCGAACAGCCCACAGGCTGACTGACCAGGCAGTTGAGCAAGGACGGTTACCTAAACGGGGTGCGGTGGCAAGCGTGCCCGACCAGAAACGCAAGTGGGATGGTTCAAGCAACAAGGGATCGTCATCCAGTAGCCAATCTCAACCTCAACAACAGCAGCAAAGTCAGCAACAGCAACGGAAGTTCGATAACAACCGAAGCTTCAACCAGGCACACTCAAATCAAGGACCCGGTGGGTATGGTGGAAGACTGTCGAAGTGCAACCGGTGTAACTACCACCATGTGGGTCGATGTGATAACTTCAAGTGTCAACGTTGTGGGAAGATTGGTCATGCAGCCAAAGACTGTCGGGGTGAACTGATGAAGAAGCCACAACAATCACAAGAAACTCCGAAAGGTTGTTTTAAGTGTGGAAAAGAAGGCCATTACAGACGCAACTGTCCCCAGCTCAAGAGGAATGGTAATGGTAACAACAACAATGGGAACAACAACAATAATAACAATGGCAACAACAATAACAACAACAATGGTAATGGCAACAACAATGGTGGAAACAACAATGGAGCCAAAGGAAGAGCCTTCGTCATTGGCTCAGGTGAGGCTCTAAACGACCCTACAACAGTAACTGGTAAATTTTCGGTTAATGGTTGTTTTGCTACTGTATTATTCGATACCGGAGCCGATAGAAGTTTCGTGTCCACTAGGTTCTGTAGTCTTTTAAGTGATATGCCCTCAGCCTTAGAATCTAAATACACCGTAGAGTTAGCTGACGGTACACAGATTCACGTAACGCATATTCTTAGAGACTGCAAGATAGAGCTTGCTAGTCATACATTCACCATAGATCTCATGCCTGTTACACTAGGAAGTTTTGATGTGGTAGTAGGCATGGATTGGCTTTCCGATAAACAAGCAGAAGTCATATGCCACGAGAAGATCATACGGATTCCCCTTGGTGAAGAAGTCCTTACGGTCAGTGGTGATAGGAGTGGTGCGGTGATAGGCATCATCTCGTTTATGAAGGCACAAAAGTTGTTACGAAAGGGTCGACTAGCCATATTAGCACTCGTCACAGATAAACAGACTGAGGAAAAGAAGATAGAGGATATTCCCGTAGTTCGTGAGTTTCTCGAGGTGTTTCCGGAAGACCTTCCTGGATTACCGCCTCATCGTCAAGTTGAATTCGGATTGAGTTGACTCCAGGAGCCGCTCCAATTGCGAGAGCACCGTACCGTTAGCTCCGAACGAACTGCAGGAATTATCTGCCCAATTACAAGAGTTGGATAAAGGGTTCATCCGACCGAGTTCGTCGCCCTGGGGAGCGCCAGTTCTATTTGTGAAGAAGAAGGATGGTACATTTCGAATGTGCATTGACTATAGGGAACTGAACAAGGTTACTATCAAGAATAGATATCCCTTACCTCGTATCGATGATTTGTTTGATCAACTGCAAGATCAAGCTATTACTCTAAGATTGATCTGAGGTCTGGGTATCATCAGCTGAGAGTTCGAGAAGAGGACATCTCGAAGACTGCTTTCCGTACACGATATGGTCACTATGAATTTTTGGTCATGCCATTTGGGTTGAAGAATGCACCAGCCGTATTCATGGACCTCATGAATCATGTGTGCAAACCTATCTTGATCAGTTTGTTATCGTCTTTATTGATGACATACTGATATACTCAAGGACCGAGGAAGAACATAAGAAGCACTTACGTTTAATCTTAGAATTACTTAGAAAGGAACAACTGTACGCAAAGTTTTCTAAGTGTGATTTCTGGATACGTGAGGTACAATTCTTGGGTCATATTGTCAACGAGAAGGGAATACATGTTGATCCTGCTAAGATTGAAGCGATAAAGAATTGGTCTGTTCCTAAGACACCAAGTGAGATACGACAATTCCTTGGATTAGCGGGATATTATCGGCGATTCATTGAAGGATTCTCTAAGATTGCACAACCTCTCACAGCCTTGACTCACAAGGGAACAACATACAAATGGGGTGAGAATCAGGAAACTGCTTTTCAGTTGCTGAAACATAAATTGTGTAGCGCACCAATATTAGCGTTACCGGATGGTAGTGACGACTTCGTAGTCTACTGCGATGCGTCTATTCAAGGACTTGGATGCGTCCTGATGCAGCGGGATAAAGTGATAGCATACGCCTCTAGACAATTGAAGATTCATGAGAAGAACTATACCACCCATGACTTGGAACTGGGTGCGGTAGTTTTTGCCTTAAAGATCTGGAGACATTACTTGTACGGTACCAAATGCACCATCTACACCGATCACAAGAGTCTTCAGCACATCTTTGAGCAAAAGGAGTTGAACATGAGACAAAGACGCTGGGTGGAATTGTTAAACGACTATGATTGTGCTATTAAGTACCACCCGGGGAAAGCAAATGTAGTTGCTGATGCGTTGAGTAGAAAGAGACTGCTAAACCTCGACGTGTGCGAGCTCTGCAACTAACGATTAGTACGCAATTACCTGAACAAATCCGAGAGCTCAAACAGAAGCTTTGAAAGTAGAAAACATGAGTTTAGAAGGGTTACGAGGAATGGAAAAGCAATTAGAAGTAAAAGCGGATGGGATTCGTTACTTCATGGATAGACTATGGGTACCTCTACATGGAAATCTGAGAGATTTGGTCATGAGTGAGGCTCATAAGTCCAAGTATTCTATACATCCTGGATCTGACAAGATGTACCACGATTTGAAGGCGCACTATTGGTGACCTAACATGAAAGTAGATGTAGCTACTTATGTGAGTAAGTGTCTGACCTGCTTGAAGGTGAAAGTGGAGTATCAAAACCATCTGGACTATACAACAACCCGAGATCCCTATGTGGAAGTGGGATCAAATATCAATGGATTTTATTACTTAGTTACCTCGTACTTCTACGGGTTGTGATACAATATGGGTTATCGTTGACCGATTGACAAAATCTGCTCATTTCCTAGCGATAAAGGAAACAGACAAGATGGAAAAATTAACCCGACTTTATCTGAAGGAGATCGTTTCGAGGCATGGAGTACCGATCTCAATTATTTCTGATCGCGATTCTCGTTTCACATCACACTTCTGGCAGTCGTTGCAGAAAGCTTTAGGTACGCGATTGGATATGAGTACTGCTTATCATCCACAGACGGATGGTCAAAGCGAGCGTACTATACAGACCTTGGAGGACATGTTACATGCTTGTGTGATTGACTTCGGGAATAACTGGGAAGTTCACCTACCATTGGTGGAATTTTCTTACAATAACAGTTATCACACTAGTATAAAGGCAGCACCTTTTGAAGCTTTATATGGGAGAAAGTGTAGATCACCAGTTTGCTGGGCTGAAATTGGTGATAGTCAATTAACGGGTCCCGAACTAGTACACGAGACAACTGAGAAGATTGTTCAGATAAGAAACCGCATGGCCGCAGCGCGAGACAGACAGAAAAGCTATGCTGACAAACGACAAAACCTTTGGAATTTCAGACAGGTGACAAAGTTTTATTAAAAGTCTCACCGTGGAAAGGCGTAGTTCGGTTTGGTAAGCGAGGAAAGCTAAATCCGAGATACGTTGGACCATTTGAGATAGTGGAAAGAATTGGTCCAGTAGCTTATCGACTAGCCTTACCTGATTCATTGAGTGGAATCCATGATGTATTCCATGTTTCAAACCTAAAAATGTTTAACGGATGAAACGATGGTCGTACCACTGGAAGAAGTTCAAGTAGATGAACAACTACGCTTCATTGAGGAACCGGTCGAGGTGATGGATCGTGAGGTGAAAACGCTTAAGCAAAGCAAGATACCCATAGTCAAAGTTCGTTGGAACTCGAGACGTGGACCAGAATTCATGTGGGAACGTGAAGACCAAATGAAGCTTAAGTACCCTCAGCTATTCGAAAGGACGATGCCAGCCGGCGAAGGTACTAATTAAATTTCGGGACGAAATTTCTTTCAACATGGGGATGATGTGACAACTCATCCAAAACTCACACGATTTCGATTTCCTTGTGCCAATGCAGTAGACCAGTAATGGAACACTCACCATGTAACGCAATTTTCGGGACGAAAATTCTTTCAACATGGGGATAATGTGACATCCGGTAATTTTCCGTTACCAAACTCCGTTAGTTCCGTTAAGTCTTGCATACACGTGTCGGGAGCACACACTAGTTGTCGTTGAACGTTGGTGACTTAATAATAATAATGTTAAACAATAATTACTATGTTGATTATTAGTCGTGATTATGTGATTTAAATGTTTATTGTAAATTTTATCGCATAACGTGGAAACGTGTGTATTTAATTCGTGCATTGTGTGACTAGTAAAGATAAAGTATATAATTGTTATTATTAGTTCATATGTTTATTATTGTGGTATAAACATCTTAAAAGGGTGTTAAAAGCTTAATCTTTACAAAATACAAAGTGCAAGGGTTAAAAGGTAATTATGCAAAACTTTGTTGATTAAAACACAAAAACCCAACCCTAAACACCCCATTCGGCCGCGACCTGCACTCCCTCACCCTCACCATCGCGAATTCAGCCAAGAACAACCATTCACATTCGAATTTGGATCGATTTCAAGGCACACAACAAGTTAGAATCATCAATTGCAAGCCATTACACGTTTAAAGGTTAGATGTTTACATGTTTTTGATGGTTTTTCAAGGTGGCCGAACCCTAGTTCGAAAATCTGCAATTGGATGTTAATTCTTGTTTGTTTGGTGATGTTATGATGTTAGTTAGGTTGTATTGATGCTAGTTAACGTTGATTATGCAAGAAAGTTTGGATTTTGGTTGTTTGTTCATATGATCATCTTGGCCGTGAGTTTGAGGCTATTTTGGATCAAATTGGATGTTGAATGATGGTTGTTTGATGTTGTTATTATGTTAGTTGGATTGTATATATGCAAGTTAACGTCGATTATGCAAGAAAGCTATGATTTTGATACTTTGTTCATAGGTTACTAATAATAGTAACTTTATTTTGCATGAATTGATGATTGGTTGTGTGAATGTTATGATGTGTTTGTAATGATGTTTAGATGCTAGATGGTTGATATGAATGTTAGGAATTCAAGAATGCATGTTGTAGTTCATACCTTACTAAAGATAGTAACTTTTGGTATGAAAGTTGATGAATCATGATGATTAGGTGTTGTTGATCATGTTTAGATGTTGTCATGGACTTGAATTGGTATATAATTGATGAATTCATGAATGTAGTGTGAGTTTGATGAATTTGGGATGAACTTTCCCAAAAGGGAAACTTTAATTGTGCAAATCCTTGAATTGGATGATTTCTAAGTGATTAAATGTGTTGTCTAGGTTATATGAATGTTGATTTGGTTTGTTACCTGTTTTGGCCTGTTGTAATTCGCATGACTTGTATGATAATTGGTTGTATGATGATCTAGGTAGTACATGTGGTTAATGAAGTGCTATATGTAATCAAGTTGTATGTGAGCATGTATGTCATACTGTTGTGTTAGTATTAACGAATTATCACCTATAATGTCACCAACGGGTCAAACGGGTCAACTGGGTCAAATGTGTCTTGTCTTTCTTAAACCGAGTTCCTTGGTTGTAGAGCACTTAGGGTTTCGTGTTGATTTTGTATACACGTACTTATGTACTCTTGTGTTCTAGGTGACCTTTGAAGGTTGTCTTTTTCTTTCAAGTTAAGCTCTAGGTTAATTCTTGCACGCATTAGGTGAGTTCTTGCCCCACTCATTTTCCATCATCTCTTTTGGGGGAGATAGCTTACTGTTGATCACAAACGCTTTTATATATGAGTGTGTATAATATTGATATAGTGCTGTTTACCATGGAAAGTCCTCACACTTTCGGATTGTTAATATTGAATAGCGGGGAAATCTTGGGTAGTACTACTGGTTCTGACGAGCCCCACCTGTGCGACTCGAGGTCAAACGGGTGCA
This sequence comes from Flaveria sonorensis, assembly GCA_025506505.1. Lineage (NCBI taxonomy): Eukaryota > Viridiplantae > Streptophyta > Magnoliopsida > Asterales > Asteraceae > Flaveria > Flaveria sonorensis. Next base: position 11,698,660 of record CM046435.1, read on the forward strand.
ATTTTGTCCTAACACATATTCGTCACGACCTGGTAAGTCGTGACGGGAGGCAACAAACGTAACACAGTCAGCTTCGATCGCGAAATCGCTATGGTTAATATTTTTATGTTAATAGACTAGCTATCTATTGCAATACACTACTTATGCTCTGGAAACTATTGATTGGTTATATTTTAACGCAAACTCTTGAACTCACCAACCATGTGTTGACTTGTTTAGTATGCTATTCTCAGGTTAAGGTTGCCAGTTGCCTAGGAGCACGCACACCAGCATCGTTGAGTTGTCTACATTGTTTGTTTACACATTTGGGTTTATTTTCCTAATTAAACATTTGTGTTTGGGGCGCGTATGTTTTGCGCATTCTCTTTACATACTACTTGTTTTGGGTTTTCTGTTTTAAAAACGCTTCCGCAGTATTTTAAACGTTAACTCTGGTTTTGTTTATTTATCATATAGAGTCGTTCTTGGTAACTAATGACTGAGATCCTGGTATGTCACGCGCCTCGCGGTAAAACCCCGCTCGCGGATTTGAGGGTGTGACACAAAATGCACCTTTAACATCCATTTGATACACTTTGAATCTCATGAATGAAGCATAAGCCAGGAAGACAAAAATTGATTCAAGTCTTGCAACTGGAGCAAATACTTATCATAATCTATTCCTTCCTCTTAGGTGTATCCTTGTGCAACGAGTCTTGCTTTATTTCTAATAACAATTCCTCGATCATCTGTTTTGTTTCTGAACAACCATCTTGTGCCTATGGCATTTTCTCCTTCAGGTAAATCCATAAGATTCCACACTTTTTGTTTGCAGAATTGCAATAATTCTTCTTGCATAGCCTCAATCCAACTATTGTCCTTTAATGTTTCGGTAACGTTTTTAGGAACAATTTGAGAAAGAAACACGAGTATAAGCTAAGATTTGCTTGTTTTGATTTACTTCTCGTTGTTCTCTCATTCAATGGACCAATAATCTGAGACGTTGGATGGTTCTTGTGAATACGAGATGTTGGAATCTCATTTCCTTGAACATGAACATCCAGATTGCTTTGGTTCAAGTTAGAAAGCTGATGTAATAGGTTCGAAGAATATGGATTGAAATTGGGAAATGGAGTCGGTGAGTTGATGAAGTAATCAAGATTACCGGTACCAACTACATCACCAGAAATAGATGTCGTTCCAGACTCAGGTTGTACAATTTCTATACCATCATTAGGAATAGGTTGTGAAACTTCTTGATTTTCTGAAACGGAATGATCTTTATCTTGTTGAGAGAGATCATCATTATCATCAAATCGAATTATTGAATCTTTGACAAAAGAGAAAATGGATAATCTGGGCTTGAGTCATCCATATCATCAGAATCTGAATCATCACTGAAAGAGCTGAGATCTCCTTGAAGTTTCTTCTCATCTGTAGAATCAAACAAGTTAGATTGATTAAACAAGTTAGATTGAAAAGAGTTTGACAATGAATCTAAATCAAATAACCAGGTTGGACCATTTGAAACTGATGAAAAGAATTTTCAAGGAATTTAATGTTGAATATTTCAAGTATAACATTTGTCCTAGAGTTATAAACTCGATAGGCTTTTGAAACAGATGAATATCCAACGAAAATTCTTCATCAGATTTTGAATCAAATTTTCCTAGATGATCACTTGAATTTAAAATCAAAACTGGATAACCAAAAGATTTAAGAAAATCTATATTTGGTTTCCTGCCAAACATCAACTCATAAGGAGTTTTCAGTTTTTCTTTCAAATTAAAGTACAATTCTATACAAAACACGCAGTAGATATGGCTTCATCCCAGAAAGTGATAGGAATTTTCGCATCTGCTAACATGGATCGTGAAGCCTCAATCAAAGTTATATTCTTTGTTTCAGCAACTCCGTTTTGTTGTGGAGTTCTGAAAGCACTGAACTGATGTGCAATTCCTTTTTCTGCACAGAACATGTCAATATTAGCATTTTTAAATTCCGTTCCATTTTTACTTTCTGTTCTAATTGGTTTTCAATTTTTGTGATGAATTCTTTTAATAATTCAGCCGTTTCAGATTTAGCATTCAGAAAGAAAACCCATGAAAATCTTGTGAAGTCATCAATGATAACTAAATAATAAGATTTTCTTCCAATGCTCTTCACATTTGTTGGTCCGAAAAGGTCCATATGCAACATCTGGAGAGGTTTGGAATTTGAGTTTATTTGCTTGGGCTTATAAGATGCTCATGCTGAGCAGAGATCAGTAGTGGCAAACTTCTTAGATGGAAGGCCGATAACATGATTTCCTGCTACAAGCTTGTTCATATTCTTGAAGTTGGAATGTTCGAGATGTCTATGCCAAAGCTGGCTTTCATCACTTGATGCTTGAGCAATAAAGCAAGTTGTTTTTATAGATGGATCAACTTGAGACATATCCAGCTTGTATACATCTCGATCCCTAATAGCTTTAACAACTACCCAGTCCTTGCAAATCTAAAACCTGGCTTCAAAATGTAGCAAAAAGAATCATCAAAAAGAACTGAATATGATTTATCACAAATTTGGGAAACCCTTAACAAATTAAAGTTCAACTGTGAGCAGAAGTTAACTTTATCAAAGCTTATTATCCCGTTGGATACTGTTCCCTCGCCTGTGATTTTTCCTCCTGCATCACCACCGAAGGCGTCATGTGTACCATCCTTTAACTTAAAATCTTGAAGTAAGGCATGATTGCCCGTCATGTGCCGGCTACACCCGCTATCCACATACCATGTGTTGATTGATCTTCTCAGGCGTACCTGCAAGACAAAGAAATTAAGTTGAGTTATCTACCCAAGCTGAAATGGTCTTGGGCTTTCCAAACTTATCAACGATGGTAAATTGTTTAACATGGAGTTTATTCATATTAGGCTTGTTTTTAATGATTTACCAATTCTATTATTCACAAATTTTTTATCATTAATAAGAAAATTCATACCATTTGAATGACCAATTTTTGAAAAATTTTTATCATTCATTTTCACAGACCTTGGAATGAATTGATCTTGAATGTATTGTTTTGGTCTCACAGAGTCATTTCTTTTGAAAGATCAAAAGCCTAAGGAAGGTTGATTAGTTAATCTTTGAAAACTGATAGTTTGATTTATTTTAAACTGAGGATTAACATAACCTTTGCTCAATTGTGTATTACCAAATTGTTTCCTTGGCGAACTCTTTCTAAAGTAACAGTTTTCTGTATTGTGAGTCCTTCATCACAAAGGTACAGCACTTAATAAATAACAATCTGCTGTTGAGTGATTTCTCATATCACATATATAACAGTACTTGTTGAAAAAGCATTCAGCAGTCTTATGATTATACATGTCACAGATTTCACAGTACCTTTATGGTATGTTAAACAAATGTTTATTAACTTTTGATGTTGACACAACGTTTGATCCTTGTTTAGATTTAGGCGACGAAAAGTTAATCTTTTGTTTTTGATTTAACAAATTTTGTTTTTGATTTGGCAATTTGTTCTTTTGTATATTTGGTTTTGACTTTTGTACATGAACTGCATTCTTAGAATCCTTAGAAACAAATCGTTTAACGACGGCGAAAGTCTTCGAATCTGAACCTGTTTTCAAATCAGAGTTTGATTGATTCTTAGGAGTTTGTTTAACTTCTTGAATTAAGTTCATGTTCAAATTACCAACAGACACAAATTTTATTGGTTTAAATTGACTTGCTTAATTTGTTGTTTTTGTCTGATTTTCTTGACTCTTATTTTGATCAGTTTTAGCTTTAGTCAATTTTCTTCTTCTTCTTTGGTTCCTTGATTTTGTAGAACTTAATTTTATCTGAGATTAAACATCTTCAGGTGAAGATTCTTTTTCAGTTTCTTTGTCTTTCTGATCTTTTTTCCATTAATAAACTCTGGATTATTTAGACCATAAGAATTTGAATCTTCTGATGTTTCTTCTTCTTGTTTTGCTTTATCTTTGTTTTTGGAGTTTTGTTGTTGTTTTTAAATATCACTTCATCCAACACAGATTCTTTTGGAACAAATATTTTCTTACTTTTCGGTTGTGGTTCATATGATTTTACTTTTACTTGATGACTGTTTTTGATCTTTTCAGTATCTTTTTCTTCAAAGATTTCAACATTGGTTTTCTCTTCTTCACTATCAAAAATCTTGTTTTTGTTTGGAAAGCTTTATGTTTAGCCTTATTTTCAGGAGAATGATCATGCGTATTGAAGTTCTCTGGTAAAGTGTTAGTTATAGATTCAGACATTGGTTCGTGTGTGAAACCTAAGCCTGCTTTTTATTTGTCCTTTCGTTCACTTACCAGTTGTTCCACAATCGTTTTGGAGCTTTTTACTTTTTCTAGATCAACTTGTGTAGCAGCATGTGCTATTTTCTCCTGTTCCAAGTTCTTAGTCATTTCTTCTAGTTGTTTGGAAACAATTTCTAATTCTTTCAAAGTTTTGTTCCATGAAGTTTGTCGAGAAATGATCTTTTCATCTGATATTTTGTGATCATTTTTAAGTTTATTATGTATTAATTCATCTTGCTTAAGCATTTCACAGATTTTATAAGAGTAAGTTTGATAATATTCTACATGTTCAAAGTAAGATTTAGTGCATAGTTTTTCTCTTACTTCAGCTGGTATTTCAGGATATTTAGGTGAAGAAGTCTCAGAGTTAGAAGATGAATTTTCAACCTTTGGTTGATCTGACTGTGCCATTAATGCAACTTCTTCTAAATCCTCTTTAGGATCAGATTTATCACTCCAGTCATATTCTTCTTCCTCATTCTCAGAATTACCTTCAGCTTTAGGATCACTATTCTCTGACCAATCTTCTCCTTGAACTTCTACAATAAGAGATAAACTGGAAGTTAGATCAGCAGTAAATTGCTCTGCATAAGCACTCCAATCATATCCGTCCTTAATGCTAACAACTAGAGCTTTCTTTGGCTCTTCGGATGACTTAGATTCATCTTTAAGTTCAGGCACTGGTAAGCTTTGGTATGGCTTTTGGAATGTCTTCTGAGATGATTGTTGAAACCTCTAATTGCTTGAACTCGATTGGCTATTTCCTCCTTTGTTTTTGGGAGCTTTGCATTCCCTTGAAAAGTGACCATAGCTATTGCAGTTGAAACACCTTGACTTAGACTTGTCAAATCCAACAGTCTTGTTAGCACTTGTCTTGTAGTTCTTGTTGACATAAGAGTGTTTCTGAGTCCTGTATGCAATCATCACCATTGCCAATTTAGATCCATTTCCTTCACATCATCTGGATCCATTTCAAATAAGTCCTGCAAAACAAGATCTAATTTAGTTAAACGACTACCTTGATAAGCTTGAAAACTAGCCATAAAAGCAGTAAAACCAGATTTGGACTCTTCATCTTGTAATAGGATGTTAATGACATCTCAGTTTGAAGTTTAGCGCTTTTAGGTTTAGGAGGAGACTGAGGTTGAGGTTGAGATGCACAAGCAGGAGCACTTGTATATGAAGAATCTGTAAAGAACCCTGCTCCAAGAAACAGATCAGCCTCTTTTTCTGGTAAATTCTCATTCTTTGCCATAAAGGCATTCTCCACAGTGCTAGCAGGAGATGCAACATACTTGTATTGAGACATTGATGCTGCTCTATCATTGTTTCTTGAGCTTTCATCTATCTCAACGGACTCAATTTTTGCAATCAACAGATCAAGATCCATAGGAAATTTCTCAGTATGCTTCAACAGTGTTACTGTTTGTTTCCATGAAGATGGAAGAGCATTAAGAAACCTGAAGTTTAGATCTTTGAGATCATTTTTGATGCCAGCAGTTGACATCTCAGTTGTAAGTTGCACAAATCTATTCATCATCTGGTTTATAGTTTCACCAGATAAATGCTCAAACAGCTCTAACTGCCTCTTTAGTTTCTGCTTTTTAAGATCTTGAATCTCCAACCACCTTCACAAATTATCTTCAAAGCTTTATACATGGTATATCCCATTTGATATCCATCAAGTCTAGTTAAGTCTTCAAGTGGTAATCCTTTACACATCAAAGAATATGCTTTAATGTCATTCTTTACTTTCCTTAGATCATCACCTTGTAACCCTTCTTCAGGATATGGTTCTAGAGAGTCTTTAGTGTAAACAAACCCTCTATCAGGACCATCTGAAGTGATAGGAATATGCGGTCCTCTTTCTATTGACTTCCACAAGTCAATGCCAATAGAATTAAGATGATGTTTCAATCTAAGAGACCAGTTCTTAAAATCAACTCTGTTCTTCAACTTAGGAACTTTGTTCTCAGAATCTTTTGACATCATCATTTGATATTTTTGATTTTAGAAAAAGATTTGTTTTTTATGTTTTTAAGTTTTTGAATTTAAACAATGAATTGAAAATATTTTTGAATTTTTTTTTTAAATTTTGAAAAATTTCTAAGTGTTGATTGATGCGCCTAAACAGTGATGAAGCGCCCAAACAGTTGTGAAACTTCTGACTTTGACTTAGAAATGCCCAAGGGATTGCCTTAGTAGAATTATCAAAACCCCCAACTCAACATGCGCCTAAACAGTTGTAAAACGTCAAAACAGTTGTCAGAAGCCTGGGTGTAAAAAAGCCCAAACAGTTCAAAAACGCCTGCATAGTTGTAAAGCGTCTAGAATTCCTTGGTTTCTGAAAAGTTCCAAAGTGACCACAGTTGTAATGCACCTCAACAGTGGTAAAACACCTAGACCAAAAATGCCTGAATAGTGGTCAAACGCCTGAACAGTTGTCAAGTGCCTATACACTTAGGCTATTTTCAGTAGTGTTTTAACCTAATGCGCCAACTTCAACAGATTCATATGAACACAGATCTTCTGAAATTCCTCGAAACTTGTTGAATTGACCTAAAAACCTCCAATTAGGTAGTAATTGGATCAATTAACAGTCCTTTATCTTCAATTTCACCAAATAACAACAAAAATTCAATCTTTTGATTGAGAATCAGTTCGAAAATGAAGAACAAGTTTGAGCACTAATTTGAACAGATTCACTGATTTTGAATGAATTGAACTGCAAATTGTGATTCAATTCATGTTTCTGATGATGAAACACAACTGAAATCAACAATTTTTAGATTGAATTGATTATCAATCATAGATTCAAGCTATTCAAAAGTTCGACAGTTTGACAAACTCAAATGATTTAACCAACAGCTCTGATTCCATTTGATAGGATCAAAATAGATCGATCTGTGATGATATTGTGATACAATTCAATCAAAACAAACACAAGTAATCAAATCTAAACAAACGTATCAAAAATTCATAGTTTCATTGATAGATTGCATAGAAAGTACAAGTGTAGAGAGAAAAACAGTTACAATTTGTTACTGATTTCTAAGTGCTTACCTACACAATACCTTATCTATGCTATTTATACTATAAAAAATTCATAGTTTCATTGATAGATTGCATAGAAAGTATAAGTGTAGAGAGAAAAACAGTTACAATTCGTTACTGATTTCTAAGTGCTTACCTACACAATACCTTATCTATGCTATTTATACTATCAATATAAAAGGAACATATATTTACAAAATAGGTTCCTAAACTATGACAAAAAACTATACAAAGAATAATAAAGACTAAATGATAATCTTCAAGAGGCTTCTACAACACTCCCCTGAGCAGCCAAAAAGGGACAGCCACATCATTGGCTCAACTGCTATTGCAGAAGAGCCATTAGGTGCTGACCAAGGTCCCAGGTCACTAGATATAACTTCTCTCTCCTTTATTGAATTATTAACCTGACCTGATAAGGACATTATGTTCCATTCGGGCCATGATGTTGATCTACCACACCACTCTAAAGATCAACTGAGCCATAGGGAACCTCTAATGTCTAGCCCACATCAGCTAAACCTAACTGAGGTGGGTCAAACTGGTGTGGAGGTAACTCATGTAGGCTCAGCTGCCATTACAGAGAGTGTTTCACTAACCTCTCAGGATAGTGGTAACATCAGTGAGACTGATTCTATAGCAACCTTGCCAACTGATGCCTCTGAAAGAGACATCACTAAGCAAGGGTATCCATGGCGCCAAGAAACCACTACTGGTGGTGATGATGAACATACTAGGTATGTTATCTCATCTCCTAATGATTCTTTAAAAGAAGATAAGGGTAGTCTGAAACTCAATATCAGAGAACTGCTTTCTAAAGTCTCAAACCTTGAATTAAAGGTTAAGACTTTAGAGGACAGGTCTGCCACTCAGCAACTTAAGATTGAACATCTCAAGGCTCAACTAGCTAAGAAACAGATTGAGATCTCTGTTAGGAATGTATTAATTCAAGTTTCTTTAAGTTCCTCCTCCAGCTTATCTACTTCTTAAGATGATGCTACCAAAAAGGGGGAGAATATATAGAAACAAAGACATGTGCAACCTAGCCTTGCCATCACTACTTCCCTTCATGCCATCTCTTCTTTCTATCCCACAAAGCAACTTTCCTCAACCATCTTTCCACAACCACCTCCTATTAGCATTCAAGTGGACCCAAGGATGCTTATTGACCTTAACAGATTCTTAACCAAATTTCAAATAAGCTCCTCTCTTGAACAACCCTCCCCTGATGTTGCCATAGCCTATTTTGGAGCTGAAGAGCTACAAAGGCTGAGTGCACCACCTACCTTTGGAGAGAAAGTTGGTCAACCTAAGGTCTCTATTGAACATGAGATTAACTTCGAAGGGGAAATACAGACTGATGGCCTAGCAATCAACTTAGAAGGGACAGGTAGTGCAGTTCCAATTACTTACAAAGTAGAAATCCAAGATGTCGAATGAATAATTGAACTATCTTCCTTCTCCGATGACTTGTTCATCACAGAGGCAATTCTTGACCTAGCCTCTGAGGTCAATAGTGAGGACTTTCTTACAACTCCCCTCTCCCCAACCTGAAACCTCTAAGCCTGAGTATCCAAAAGCTGAATCTTCCTCTGATCCTAAGGGGAAGAGTAAGCTCATTGCTAAAGAGCTTCTAAAGAAAGAAAGGCTAGAGAAGTTGAAAAGGAAAGGAAGAATTGATACTTGAAAGTTGTTGGCTGCAAGTAGCAAAGCGGCAGCAGCCACCCAAAAGAGTATCAACAAACAGAGGAGAGTGGAGGTTATAGATAGGCTCATCAGCCTGGGAGTAGACAATGAAGATATCCTTCTACTCCTACTTGATGAGCTTGTAAAGCTAGAGAAGGTAACCTTGCTACAAAAAGAAAAGGAGGAAGCAGCAAGGTTGGCCATAGAGGAGGAAGTGATGAAAAAGAAGGAGGAGGCAATGGAGAAGGAGAGGATGGAGAGAAAAGCCTTTCTTTATACTAGAGGCTATTCTCAGAAGGAGCTAGCACCTCATGATTATGATATGATCTTGTTCCTTTTTCACAAAGAGAAAGATCAAATCAACAAAGAAAGAACAAGGCTGCCAGGGAGAAGCTGAAGGGGAGGAAGAAGATGGAGGAAGAGGCAAAGCTTGCAGCTACCAAGAGTGAAGGTGATAAGGAGTGGATGAAAATCTACCTTAAAACCCATGGATTCACTGGTAGGCAGGAGGGTCCTATGTCCTTAAAGACCCTATAGCGACATGCCAGCGACATCAAGGCTGACATTCGCATAGGAAGAAGGCAGGAGGTACTTCAAAGGCAAAGTGTTCAGAGGATGGTACCCAAACCAACTCCCAAACCCAAACCAGCACCCAAACCACAACCTATGCCCACACTTTTTCCCTTCCTCATTAAAACTGAGCCAACTAATAAACCTTACACCTCTAAATCCACACCATCAGCCATACCTACACCTTCACCCACTGCTTCTCAACAACCTCCACCACCACCTATCCTTAAACCTAAAACACAACCCCGAACCCAATCGCTACCCAAACCATCTAAACCCCTGACCTTAGAAGAATTCAAGGAGATCAAAAAGCTCATTAACTGCACAACCCTAAGCGAGTATCTTGTGAGGAAGAGTCCATAAATTTGAAATACATTGATGGGTCTTCATGTTCCCCCACCAGAGATGCACTCCTTGATCTGCCAAGGGGAACACTAGACCAAGCTCTCCAACTTCTTGCAACCAACTCAGACGTACTTAATGAAAAAAAGAAGAAGTTAAGAAGGAGACTGGTGACTCTGCTGGACACAAGAAAAGGGGACAAGCTGCCAACCAATCCCCTCAATCCTTGAAGCGAAATTGTCCAGTGGAGGTTTGGTGAAGCTACACACAGCTTTGCTGTGGAAAGGGATAATGGTCAAGTGAACAGACTTGATACATCTGCTCTGCTATGCTCAAGCAGGTTTGACATTGCTGAGTTAGTAGAGACACCATTCTCCAATCCCTCTGACTCTCAAATAGCTTCTTAAATCAGGAATCATCTGAGCAGTCTTCATGTTGAAGAGCGTACAAAGAAAGCCAAGACTAAAGAAGAGTTGAAAAGGAGAGCAAAGGAAGAAAAAGAAGGTGCAACCAGAAAAGGAAGAGCATTCTTGTAGATGGTAGAAGGTCCAACTTTGGATCCTATAGTTAGATAGGAATATGACTACAATTCGCATCAACTAACTCTCTTCATAGGGACGCAACAAAGAGTACACATCATCCAGAGCAACAAATTGGATCTATTATCTTCGGATGATTTGTACAAGCTCCTCACCACTGCATCAGGGAAGAACAAAGAGAGAAACAAATATCTGCTCTCCCTAGTGTTGAAGACATTGAGGAATAGAATGAAGTGAAGTTTTGGTAGCATCAGCCTAGGGGAAGTTTGTTGGATCATATTAGGCTGGTGCAATCAAAAAAACACTTAGAAGATTTTGATGTACAATTAAAGTGGTCTTCCAAAGACAAAGCTTCTCTTTTGAAGATAAGTCAAAGATCTTCCGAAGCTCAAGGTTGAAGAACTTCAGAAGTGAGAACTCAGTCTTCCGAGACCAAGTAGTTCTCCTTCCGAAGTATACAACTTAGAAGATCCTAAAGACAAAGTCATCCAAAGAATAAAGTCCTAAAGACTTGCAGAAGACTCGGAAGAAGTTGATTCTTCCGAAGTATAAATGGTCTCGGAAGAACTTGTTCTTTTGAAGCCATTTAGCTTCGGAAGAATCAACAATGATCCAGAAGACATAAGTATGGTCTGTCTGACATTCGCTGCAACCTTTGACATACTTCATGGCGCTTTCCCACACCCATGTAGTTGACCATACTTTTATCTACTGTTCACCCATTATCAGTTAGTACAGTTGCCACTTTTAGTTGGTGACCAAAAGGTAAGTCATGGACCTGTCATGACTACCTAATCTAGGATAATATTTTATCTTAGATACTTTACTTCTAGCAATGTAGTATTTGTCTAGTTATAGATTCCAGCTAGTTATCCATGTATAACCGGCCGTAGATAGTAGTATATATAGTTTCTCATTGTAACTTTGTAACCATGCTTGTAAGAGTCTCGTAATACTGAGTTGAGAAGTAATATGTACAAGTATCTTGAAAAACTACACTTGTGTTCATTTGTTTTCATTAACTTATTATATTACTTATGAACTTAGTTAGAGATTCTGCTTCATCAAACCGAGTGAGATTAAGTGAGCTTGTGAGATAAACTTGTTTTGTGAAACCAACACCTATCTTGCACTTTCCTTTGGCATAAAAGAATATGCTAGTAAACTTTAAGAACATGAATAAATTAATTCAAGATGATTTGGTTATAGGAATGCCAAAGAAAGAGTATACAAGTGTTGACCATTGTGTTGCATGTTAGAAAGGAAAGAAACACAAATTGTCATACAAGCCAAAGGAAATGAACTCCATCAGTACTCCCCTACACTTATTACATATGGATCTCTTTGGCCCCACCAGTATAATGGGTTTAGGAAGAACTTCATATTTTCTTGTGATCACAGATGACTTCACAAGATATACTTGGGTCTTCTTCCTTAGAAGTAAGGATGAGACCCCAGAAATTTTAAGATCCTTTATTCTTAAAATTGAGAATCAATATGATCACAAGGTCAAGATCATAAGATGTGATCTAGGAACTAAATTTAAGAACCAAATCCTTGATTCATTTTGTGATGAAAAGGGTATTTCAAGACAATATAGTACCCCTAGAACTCCACAACAAATTGGTGTCGCTAAAAGGAGAAATAGGACACTTATTGAGGCTGCAAGAACCATGCTCTCTAACTCTAAACTGCCCATCACCTTCTGGGCAATGGGAGTCAACACTGCCTGCTATGTGCAGAATAGAGTTTTAGTAGTCAAAGTCATGGTAAGACTCCTTATAAACTATGGCACAAAAGGAGGCCTTTCATTGGTTTCCTCAGATCATTCGTATGTTAATGCTCCATATTTAATATCAAAGATCCTATTGCCAAGTTTGCCGAGAGAGCATATGATGGACACTTCATTAGGTACTCTTCCCAATCTAAGGCTTATAGAGTATACAATCTTAGAACTAGAGTAGTTAAGGAGTCAGCCAATGTGAACTTCAATGAACACACTCCTAGTGTGAAAGGTTCTAGTCCTAATTGGCTATTTGATCTTGATTTAGTTACCAATTGTTTTAACAAATCTTGTGAAAATTTTTAGGAACAACAGCTAATACATTTACAGGAGATCCTGATCTAAGATTTGAGCTGAGAAGACCAAATGATAGAATTCCTTCAGCTCCAGTGGTAACAAACCCTACAAGTGGAAATTCTGTCAGCACAACCATGACAAATCCAAGAGGGTGTGTGGATTTGGTAGGTAATACTTAATCACCAGGGCTAAATTTCACTAATTTAGATCTATCAAATCACTTTCTATGATTCCTTAACTAAGAATATACAAGTCAAATTCTACCACAAACATCATTGGAGATGTTGAGACTGGGGTGAGAACAAGAGGACAAACCCATGATAAAAATGTTTGTCTACACTCTTGCTTCTTATCCCAGATTGATCCAAAGAAAGTTAATGAGGCTTTGAAAAATGGAAGCTGGATTAAAGAAAGGCAAGTGGAACTACTTCATTTTAAAATACAAGGTGTTTGGAACTTATGTCCTCTTCCACCTGGGAAGATGCCAATAGGTACCTAGTGGGTTTTTAGAAATAATAAGGATGATAGAGGGCTTGAAATAAAGAACAAGGCACGTCGGATAGTCTAAGGGTACACTCAAGAAGAAGGGATTGATTACGCAGATGTCTTTACTCCTATAGCAAGACTTCAAGCTGTATGGATATTCCTTTATTTTGCTGCATCCAAGGATTTCAAGATCTACCAACTTGATGTCAAGTATGCATTTTTATATGGGGTGATAGATGAAGATGTGTATGTCAACCAAACACCTGGCTTTTGAGATCCAGATTATCTTGATTATTTCTACAAGCTTGACAAAGCTCTCTATGGGTTGCATCAAGCTCCAAGGAAGTGGTATGAGTCACTATCACAGTACCTAGTTAAACATGGTTACAAAAGAGGTACTATTGACAGCACACTCTTCATCAGAAAGGCAGGAAATGACTTGATGATGGTTCAAGTTTATGTTGATGACATCATAATTGGGTCAACTAATGAAAAGCTCTGCAAAGAGTTTGAGAAGCTGATGAAGAATAGATTTGAAATTAGTGCCATGGGGGATCTGAATTTCTTTCTAGAAATTCAAGTGAAGTAAGTTGACAATGATATCTTTATAAACCAGCCAAACTATGTACAAGACATACTAACAAGATTTCATCTGACTAATTGTAAAGTTGCTAAAACTCCTATAGCTAGAAACCACTCCTAAGGACCTGATCTTGAGGGGAGTGTATGGATGAACATCTTTACACCGATATGATTGGGTCTCTTATGTACCTAAAATCCAACGGGCCTATATATCATGTTACCCCATGCATATGTGCAAGATATCAAGACAACCCCAAGATGTCACACCTGGTTGTTGTCAATAGGATTCTTAGATACCTCAAAGGAGCTTCCAAACTTGGACTTTGGTATCAAAAGAATTCTGACTTCAATCCGTATGCATATACAGATAGTGACTACGATGGCTGCAACATGACTACAAAGTCTACACCAGTGGGTTATCAATTCCTTGTTAGAAGGATAGTCTCATGGCAGTGCAAGAAGCAATCCTATGTATCCCATCAACTGTAAAATATGAATACATTGCTGTGCAAACTGTTGTGCTTAAGTGCTTTGGATTCAAAATCAGATGCTAGACTATGAATTTAACTTCAAAAAGACTCCTATCCATATTGACAACAACAGTGCTATTTCAATCATAGTAATCTAGTGTAGCACTTAAAGACAAAGCACATCAATATTAGGTATCATTTGATCAGAGATAATTTTAAAAAGGATTGATAAAACTACTTAAAATTAACACAAATGAATAATATGTTGATCTGGTCATAAAACCTTTTGATAAACAAAGATTTAAATATCTTATATCAGAATTGGATGATTAACATTGAGTAGATTTTCTTAAACTAATTTCAAAATTGTTTTTCAAACAATGTGTGTTTTTAAAATTGTCTAAATATCACTCACATAAGCACTGTCTATCTTGGAAGAAATATTTTAAAGGGTATATTCCTTAGAATTTTAAGAAGTATAGACAGATTTTCTCTCGGGAGACATTAATTTGACTTCGGAAGAAAATTATTTTTTCAAAACTAATAACTACTTACTAAGGAGTTTACTTTCGGAAGAAATTCTGATATATCTTTCGAAGCTTAAATATGCTTCTAAGTACTTGTATGTTTTGAAGGACAATTCTCTTTCAAAAGAAATGTAGTCTTGGAAGTTTTATTTACTCTTTAATTGAAACTTCTTAAGCTAAATCTCTTCCAAAATCAAATATGTCTCGGAAGCAAAATTACTCCAAATATATTTTCATCAGAAGTACTTCTTCTCAAACTAAGGAATATATTCTAAGGTCAATTTAGCTTCGGATGTTCTCTTTAAACCTCAGAAGGAAAATTACCTTCAGAAGATTTTCAACTTCCAAGATAACTACCTTTTGGGCACTTTTTCAGAGGTGGGACCGACATCCGGATTTTAAAGTTTATCTTTTGCAATATTTTTTTCTCATATCCAAGCATATAAATAGCCTTTACAACGGATCTCCCTCTTTCTTCTTCCTCTTCATCTTAAATCTTCTAGCCCTAAATTACCCACAAACCCTTATTGTTCTTCACATCTTTCTTATAAAGCTTCAGATAATGGCCAACCCTGACCCCAAAACTAGCTAGCCTTTATCATGCAACTTCACAGGCAACACAATCAAGTTGCTTTGTTATCACTGAGAAAGACCCTAGTTTCTCAGACGTTTGCTGTTTTCTTTCCAGTTCATCTTACCTAACCGCCCTCACCATAGATCCTCCACTTTATGAAGATCAACTGCTTGAGTTTGGAGGACTTGCCAAGAGGTCATACTCGATGGTGAGAAGGCATTATCTGGCACAATGTAGGGGAGAATAGTGTTTATCATTCCAGCCACCATCAACCAACATCTAAGGATGGATGATGAGGAAGGTTAACTGTCTTTCCCAAAAGAGGCAGTCAACTGCTCATTCTAGCTAATGGGCTATGAAGGTGACTTCTCAGTCAAGACCTTCAGGAAAGAAAAGGCCTCCTCTCAGTTGAAGGAACTCCTTCATGTTGTCATCCACTCCTTATCAAACAAGCATAGAGGATGGGATCAAGTTCCTAAAGACTTTCCTTCATATCCATGAATGGTCCCAGGGATAAAGTTTAGTTTTGAAATTTGTCTATATAAATTTACTTGCTAGAATGGCCAGCACATTCCTAACTGTGAACTGGGCTCACAGTTGAGTGGAACAGATAATGTTCTAAAATTTGGAACAGATGAAGCTCGACATCTTTAAGATAATAAGGAAAACCATTGTCCCAAAAATGTTAGAGCTCTCTGCTCAAGGTGACAACTTGGCAGTCCCAGACAATGTTAAACACACACCTTCTTCATCATTAGCACCGCATCCTAATAGCCACAAAACAACATAACCTACCAAAGAAAATCCAAATGAACCCCTACTTAGTCTATTTAGATTGAGCAGGCCCCCATATACTCAACCATGCAGGAGAAAGTGGAACCAAGAGCTCCCACTTCCCCTAAGGAGCAGACCACTCCTATTTCTTCTATGATCAGTGTTGTGGTTCCTTATGCTCAGGCTAATGAGCTCATTACCCCATCCTAAATCCTTCATCCTGTGTCTCAAAACTTAGATGAACAACCTTCAGGAAAGCTACCATCCCAGCTGTTAGATCTCAACCAACCAATCCCCAACCTAGAATTCTATGTTGATGAATATGGGATTCAGTGAGTACCTGAGTCTCCTCTCTCCTCCCCTACTTAAGGAGAGATGATTGCTCCTACTACTCCCATATCTACCCCATATCATCTAACCATGACTAAGGTGGACCTCTCTAAATAAGTTCAAGAGGTCCATATGGAAGAGGCTCTCACTTCTGCAAGTGATTACTTTAAGACCTCAACCATGGCAACCCAGCTCCTTGGCACTTCTGATGAAGATCTCATTAAGCAGGGAAAATCTATAGAACAATAGACAATATTTGATGGTGAGGGAGATGACTTTGGTCATGTACTCTCATCCCCCATGATTCTTCTGATGAAGATGAGGGGAGTATGAAACTAAAGGTGCACAAATTGACAAAAACCTGCACTTATCTGGTCTCTAAGGTTAGTCACCTGGAATTTCAGGTGGCTACTTTACAAAGGCAGGTACTCAATTAGCAATTTGAGATCACTGATCTCAAGGGAAGTTAGCTGAGAGGCCTGACAGGCATGCTCAAAAACAGGTCCACAAGAACCTATGGATGTGGTGGACCTACCTCCAGCTCAGCTGTGCAATAGGTGATGTAGCAAAAATAGGGAAGAAAGTCACCATAGTCATAAAACTTAGGAGCATTGCCCAGAGTATGGACATTAAGGATTCACCACCTTAAATTGAAATTATCCAGACTCAACAACCTCCTCAGGCCCACATCAATATGGATGCCATAATTCAAAGTCTATTTGAGGAGGGTATTGTACCAAGGGCTATGTCTCCTCCATCCTACACTGCTGACAATCCAATAGTAGGATGGAGGTATGACACTAATAGAAGAGTCTTGGTGCTTTCTAGATATCATGGTTAATAAGAAGTTTTCAACTTCCATACCCTGAGATTCTATGAAAGCTTCTCTCTGGTTGACCTGGCACTTGTCAATCCAAGCCGAAACAAACTGATTGACAGGTTAACTGAGAGGATACAGATAAGGGTGTCTGAGGAGTTCAAGAGAAGAACCAGCTTATATAGACAGAGGCTAGTAGGTAAAACAGTTGGTCAACTGGATACTGAGGTAGACCCTAAGATTAGCTTTGAAGGGGAAACCTCAGTTCAAGGCCCATCTGTAGAACTTATGAACCTTGAGATCCATACTCCTTCAGCACCCATTACCCTCAGTGAGATACCAGCTGGTGAAGGTGTCTCACAGCCTCTCCTTGGCCTGAGCTCAAATGTAGAACCAGTTCAAGAAGGCCAAAGCTCTCTCCTCCCTAAGTCACAGAGGCAAGTGCTTGACAAGGAAAGAAAGTCTTAACTTCAAAGGAGATTGAAGAGGAGAAGAAAAGAGGAGGCGAGGAAAGAGGATGAGAGAAGCTCCTAGTTTTAAACATGCTGCAATCAGGGCTGCCCATAGGCCAAACACTCATGAAGATAAGTTAAGGGCAGCCAGATTGAATTAGCTGGCAATTAGGAACTAAAATATAGATGAGATAATCTTGTTTCCTTGAAGAATTAAATGAACTGGCAGAAACTAAAGTGTGTAGAGAAAGGAAGAGGCTAAGGTGTTGATTTGCTCCTCAAGACCAAAGAAGAAGAAAAAGAAGAAAACTCTATAAAGCCCATGTTCTCTCCCTAGTTTAAGAAAGACCTAAAGTAAAGTCTGTGGCTGTTGAGAAAGAAACTCAAGTGGCTAGGGAACAAGACAGACAAAAGATGATAACCTACTTGAGTGCCACAGGACTTACCAGGCAATAGCTTTACTCCCCTATCTTATGAATACATAGAATTTGAGTATCTTAAGCACTATCTTATGAATACATAGAATTTGAGTATCTTAAGCAGCTGGAACAAGAAGCTATCAAGATAGAAAAGTTGTTAAGAGAAAGATGAGGGAGGAACTGCAAAATCAAGAGCCACCATTAAAGCTAACCAAAAGAAGTCTGAGGATAGACAAATGATGGTGAGCTTCTTAAAGCTGTATGGGTTCTACAGAATGAGACTTGGTCCTGTGTCTCTATCCACAATGGATGAGCACATAAGGGTGACAAGCAGAAGATTAAAAAGTTGATCTTAGGACTTGCATTCTCCATAAAGTCAAGTTGCCCTGAAGCTGAGGTCAAGGTTGAACCCCAACAGACAAGACAACCTGAACCTAGTGCTGATCCATAGCCAGCTTCATCTTCTGACCCATAACACGTTCCTAAACCTTCTTCTGAACCTATGAAGGGGAGAGACAAAACTGAGAAGGATAAAGAAGTACGACAAGGTGATCAAGACCAACCTTCTTAGTTGAAGTATAAAAAGAGGAAGAGGATGGCCATCAGAGGAAACTTAAAGAAGAAGAAGAAGAAGTCTAAGGCATCCACCTCTGCACCTCAAGATGATTCAGAACATTCTGAGGGCGAACACCAAGAGGCTACTCAACCAACTCCCTTAGTTGTAGAGCCTCTTACTACTGAGAGACCCATCTTGTCTTAGGTATACTCTCCAAACCCAGACAGATGATATGTCATAAGACACCAAGGAGGTCCACAAGTATTCTTCTTGCTGAACATACTTGACCTCCCTGCTCATGATCTCTTAGACATCAGGAGATACTATAAGAGCGTGAAGAATCCAGACCAACTGATGAAGAGAGGAATGGCTCTAATTCTGATGATGGCTATACACAAGTAAAGATCAGGACTCATAGAAATCTTCAAGTTTTGGTAGCATCAGCCTAGGAGAAGTTTGTATAAGTTATCTTAGATGTTGATGCTAACCAAGAATCTCTCAGCATGTATCTGAAATATAAGGAAGTTACCTTGGAAGATTTGACCAATGCACAAGGAAAATTTACTAAGTGTCAAATCTTACAAAGCTAAAGACAGAAATCTTTCGAAGCCAAAAGTGAAGTCTTCCAAAGCTTGAAGACTGATTTCTTCCAAAGACTTAGAAGACATGGGCCCCTGATACACTTTGACAAAATTTGAACAACTTTTCGCTGCCAGCTCTGAAGACTCACCAACTTATACAAGTTGGTGATTATCTCCATACTTTTGTCAACTGTGCATTATGATGTTTGTGTCTGTAACTTTCTACTCTTGTACTTTTATCCTTTTTGTAATATATTTGGATGTGAGATATGGCATGTTATAGTCACTTGTCAAAAGGCAATCTGACTTTTCAATCTTCAATGATCTTGTTGTCTAGATTAGTGTCCAGTTCGCCTTCAAAAGATGGTCAGCTATAGGTTGTAATATAAAGTATCTCATGTAACCAGTGTTAGAAATAGGCATTGTAACACTTGTAAAATTACTTGAGAACAATATACATCATCCTTGAAAACCAATACTTGTGTTTTAAGTTCTTTACTTGTTAGTTCTTTGTTTCTTTGCCTGGTTCCCAATTTGATTTAGTAAGCGTGATATTCTCTAACTGTGAAATTGTTGCATAACCATAACCGGTGCTACACGTAATAATAAATATACTTGCGTAATTATGTACCTTTCATGCGTAATTGTTACACGGACGAAAATACCCTCCGCCAAACAACACGTCGCGTCCTTGTGAATTCGTACGCTTCGCATGAAATTACACTTTGTATAGTACCAACCCCTATATATATATATATATATATAATATATATATATATATATATATATATATATATAATATATATATATTCTCACACATACATGTATATGGAGCAAGTTATTATAATCAATGTTTCATTAAAAGGCTAAAATTTTACTAATTTATTTATGGTTATACTGTATTGTTAAAATTTCATATAATTTTGTACTACTAATTAAAGTTGTACTATGTTTTATAAAGTGTATGCTGAATTTTTTTAAATTTTTTTTTTAATTTGTACAGTCTTTAATTTCTTATCATCTTTATCACATGTTCAAACTCAGATTCGTAATTAGGGGGATGGACTATAATATATCTGGACTATAGCACGAGCTGATTCAAGTGTCATATTAGAAAAAACATTATGTAAAAGGTAATTTTGTCCATTGCAAAATTAGGTTATTGCTTTTTTTCTTTAAAATTCAGCAGTGTCACTTTTACTTCCTTTAATGTATACCCATTATAAGAGGACAACACAGCCGTCTCGTCCCAACTTGACTCCAGCCGCTCTTCTCTTACATCACGCTCTTAGGAACAATAGCTGGTAATGACAAACAATCACCTTCAATAAATTTGAAAATTAAGAGGTAAATTTGCTTTTGGTGAGTTTAATTTGTTGTTTTCGTGAATTTTCTACGTTAATTGAACTCTCTGTTGTTTTGTTAACAAGATCTCTAAATTAAGCTATTTACTAGATCTAGTTGTTTAAGAGGATTTAAGTAGTTTTAATAGTGTATGGAAGGAGTGGAATTCATTTATTTTAGAGTCCTTCAGCAAGGATAGAGTAACACCTTGAAAATTTTACGCATAAAATAATAGGAGTAGAATGTTCAAGCTTAGAAATGAAAATTTTAGAAACCTAGGGTTTTGATCCTTGTTATGAACCATGACCAGTAAGCTTGGTGGACAACCATGAGATGCGGAAATCAGGTTACACAGTGGGATGTCACACCCCAACCTAAGGCGGAATGTGTTAAGCGTGGATTGTCCATAACACTTGGCACTATTAAAGTGATAAATTATTTAATCAACCCAATTACATAAGTCTTACAACGGAGCCATAAATTGTTCAAACAAATGTAAAATAAAATAATTTTTTATTTATTAACTAAGTGCACGAGCATCCTAAGTGTCATAAACTTATAGGCATCTCAAGCAGCATTCTCTGCGACATATATAAAAATAAAGGTCAACAAGAAAATTGGTGTGTAAACATAGATTTTGTTACATATACTATATTTAAAACACAAAAAGTATGAATTCAAGCAAGTATGACTAAATCAAATGCATTGATCAAAACTTTATTAACAAGTGACCTAACCAAGGGGTTAGATTAAGAATATCATTTTGGATACCCAAATGTCGTTTACAATGGTCTGTTCGGGCGGGGGTCAAACCACTGAATAGAAACTGAAATCTGAGAAACTCCCCTTTAACCGGCATCATGAGTAGATTGTTGTAGCTCCTTGACAATCCACTGAATAGAAGTTGAAATCTGAGAAATGGACTGAACAAGCATCTCTTGGGTCTGACAAGCTAATCGATGCGTGCGGCCAGGTCGACAAGTGGTGGATGGGCTGGTACCTCTTCTCTAACGGCTATCGTAGATGCTTCCCCTTCACCTAGCTGTGTAGGCTGCCATGGATTTCCATCATCATCAGTGAACTTCCATCAACCATGCAGCCAAACTCATATTCTCTGACATGGAGGTACTTATGAGTAACGTAGGGAATAGAGGTGTCAAGCCTAAAACAACATCATCAGTCATAAAATTAAAAGATAAAGATAGCTGTGAAGTGAGAGAACCACCACAGGTATGCCTGGCAGGCTTTGTCCCATTGCAGGAGGAGAAGAACCGTGCCATAATATAAGCCAGATTGCATGGCACTTGCTTGATTAAGGCATATAAAAACTATAAATCCTTATGGCCCCACACCTGTACTCCTCTTCCTACCAGAAATCGTATATGCAATTGCACGATGAAAATAACAATAAGGGAACCTCGAAGCCTAGTACTCATCGATTGCTTGGGGCAATGATTTCCCTTGCCAATTTAACGCCAAAATGCAACGAGAGTCCCCGAATCCACCTTTTTTAAACTTTGAAGAAATGATGCTCTTTTCGGTTCAAATTTTGTATAAATGCCAAGCGCACCCAGATAGCTTGCACTCTTTACCACCCAATCTAAAAGAAATGGCATTCTTATCATGTAAGTCATTGACCGGGTGAGCAAACCGATAAGTCGCATAGAATTCCAATACTAGCTCTTTATACTAAGGCTGACAAATCGAGAAGAAACGTTGCCATGGTTTTATTAGCATAGCTTTAACACGAGCCTTCTATCCAAGAGCTTCCAAGGAGGACATGCAAATCGGGCCCAATGGCTCAAAGTTCCTTAAGCGAATGGCTTCGTAGCATTTAGCCCTCTCGCTGCCTTGCTCGAATTGAAGAAACCTATGAACGTCGTCACTCGCCATCACCTGCAAAAATGAACATGAGAGATAATAATTTAAACAACACATGTGTGTGCATATATCAACAGTCACACATCAAACTAGCATGAAAATGCTTTGAATCTAACAAAAATCAGCCCAATTCTTTTAATCTACCAAGAACAACAAAGACAAATAAAAATAAAAGAAAAGAAAAGAAAAAGGTTGCTAGATGTATACCTTTGTAGAAGAAAAATCAAAGAAGCAAGAGAAATGAGGTTGAAATAAAAGCAAGGGGGTCAATTGTGGTGATGGTTCGGGATGCAGGCAATGGCGGTTGTGGTCAACCGGGGTGGGTTCGCAATGGGAATGGCAAAGGTGGGTGGGTGGGTCGACGGTGGTTAGGGTTGGCAGTTGAAGGGCTGTGCGACGGTAGGTGGGAAGGGTTAGGGGGTCAACGAGATAGGGAGGGTGTAGGTGGTTATGGTGTGGGTGTGCAACGAGGAGGGACGGTTCGACGGTGGTTATGGGAGTCACGGTTGGGATGGGTGAAGGTGATGGTGGAGGGAGGTCGACGAGGAAGGGCGACAAAGGCAGGTGGAGTGTGGTGGCTGTGGCCGACGGAGGTGGGATAAGGTGGTGAAGGTGGAGATGGTGTTATGAAGGTGGAAATGGTATGATGAAAAGAAGAAGATAGATATGATGTATAAATAGGGTTTATTTTCCACTTTTTTTTAGTCACAGGGTGTTGACCAGTGATGTGGTCATAATAAAAAAGTCATAATCATAACAGTAGGTTTTGAAGCAATTTTAAGAGTCAGGATCATGACCCATTGCAATTGAGTCATGACCATAACAAATACGTTTTCAAAAATTCAATTTACTAAAACAAATTTATCTTATCATTTAAAAATTTTAAATTTTTAATTTTTTTATAAATGACTTATAATATATATATATATATATATATATATATATATATATATATATTATTTTTTTTTAAAAATCTAATCACAATTAGACGAGTCATGATAAAAATATTACTTTTAATAATCTCTCTTATTTTTTTTAAATTGAATGAGTTATGACCAAAACTTATTGATTTCAAAATTTAGTTATCGGTTTTTCTAATGCTTAGCATAATCACTAAAGAAATACTTACCGAGTGACGCGGGTTATCAAATCTCGAGTTTATCATGCACACGAAGAACAACGAGTTTCTAAACATCAAATTAATTAAGAACCCGTAAAAAAGAGAATAGAATACCATAATGTGCTCAAACCCTCGGGTTGCCTCTTGGAAGCGCTTAGTTTATTAACGAGTCCTTAGCTTTACTCGACCAAGCATTAGTTGTTCTTGGGGTGAAGATTCACAACCTCCAACTCCTCATTCACTAATCCTTCGATGTAATGTTTCAATCCATGGCCATTCACCTTGAAAGCTCTTCCGTCCGGATATTCAATTTCAACGGTGCCATATGGAAAGAATTCTTTCACAAGGTAAGGACCTGCCCATCATGATTTTAATTTTCCTCGAAACAACCAAAGCCTTGAATTGTAAAGCAAGACATGCTCCCCCACTTGGAATTGTTTGTTATCCTTCAAGTGGTTGCCGTGTAATTGCTTTGTTTGTTCTTTGTAGATTCAAGCATTGTTGTAAGCTTGGTTCCTCTATTCTTCAAGCTCATGAACCTCCAACCATCTGTTATCACCTACACACCTTAAGTCATAATTAACTGATTTTAAAGCCCAATATGCTTTATGCTCAAGTTCAAATGGTAGATGACAAGCTTTTCTATAAACAAACTTAAATGGTGTTGTGCTTATTGGTGTTTTGTAAGCGGTTTGAAAAGCCCATAAAGCATCATGTAACTTATCTGACCAAATCTTTCAGTTTTGCCCCACTATTCACTCAAGAATGCGTTTGAGGCCTCGATTAGTAACTTCTACTTGTCCACTGGTTTGTGGATGATACGAGGTTGAAAATCTATGGTGAACACCATAGTGTGATAAAGCTTTTTTCAAGTAAAGAGTTAGAAAAATGAGTGCCTCGGTCACTAATCAAAGCCAATGGGGTTCTAAACCATGCGAACAATTTTCTTAAAAATTTCACGACAACCCTAGCGTCGTTTGTAGGCAAAGCTTGCGCTTCCCACCATTTGAGATATAATCTACAGCAACTAAGATGTATTTCTGTACTCGTGAAGATGGAAATGGTCCCATGAAATCAATGCCCCAAATGTCAAATACCTCACCTACCTGAATACCGTTTTGGAGCATCTCATCACAGGATAAGATGTTACCTGCTAGTTGGCAAGCATCACATGCTTTAACCAATGCGTGTGCATCCTTAAAAATAGTGGGACAATAAAATCCAAAGTCGTAAACCTTCTTGGCGGTGTAATTAGCTCCATAATGGCCACCAGTGGGTCCTTCTTGACAATGACGAATAATGCTCATTGCCACACTCCCAATCACACATCTTCTCACCACTTGATCTGCACATACCTTAAATAGATGAGGGTCTTCACAAAAGTAGTTTAAATCAGTAAAGAACTTCTTTTTATGTTGGTAGGTCATTCCTCTAATTAGAACCGTACCCACAAGGTAGTATGCAAAATCTACGAACCAAGGGTGATCATCAATCTCTTGAACCTGTAAAAGAAACTCATGAGGGAAATTGTCATTTATGTTGGATTCTCGAGAAATTGTCATTTATGTTGGATTCTCGGAGTTTTTTTAAAGATGGGTTATCAAGATGAGAAAGATGGTTAGCTGAGATGTTCTTAGCTCCCTTTTTGTCTTGAATCTCTTATCAAACTCTTGTAAGAGCAAGATCCATCGAATCAATCTTGGTTTTGCATCTTGTTTTCCAAAAAGGTGCCTGAGAGCTGCATGATCAGTATAAACAATAGTTTTTATAAGACAAAGTAAGAACAAAATTTATCAAAAGAAAAAACCACAGCAAGCAATTCTTTTTTGATGGTTGTGTAGTTCTCTTGAGCATCATTGAGAGTTTTGCTTGCATAGTAGATTGGATGAAAATGCTTTTCCTTCCGATGCCCTGAAACCACTCCAACTGCATAATCACTAGCATCACAAATTAGTTCAAATGGGTGGTTCCAATCCGGGTCTACCATTATGGCTGCATTTATCAATTTTTCTTATAAGAAGTTAAATGCAACTAAACATTCATCATTAAAGACAAAGGGCACGTTCTTTTCAAGAAGTTGGGTCATAGGTGTTGCAATTTTTTAGAAGTCTTTAATAAAACGTCTATAAAAGAGGGCATGACCTAAGAAATTCTTATTGCTTTAACCGAATTCGGTGGTGGTAATTTATAAATGGTTTCCACTTTTGCCCTATCTACCTCTAGCCCCGCATTGGAAATCTTATAACCTAAGACAATGCCACCATGAAAAGGCATTTCTCCTAATTCAAAACAAGATTTGATTCCTCACATCTTGAGAGCATCCTTTCCAAATTACTCAAACAATGATCAAAAAAGTTTCCAAAGACCGAGAAAATATCCATGAATACTTCCATCAATTCTTCAATCATGTCATGAAATATGGCCCCATGCATCTTTGAAACATTGCTGGTGCATTACACAATCCAAATGGCATCCTTCTATATGCAAGAGTTCTATAAGGACATGTGGATGTCATCTTTTCTTGGTCTTCGGGAGCAATTGGAATCTAAAAGTATCATGAAAAACCATCAAGAAAACAATAAAACATATTCCTAAATAAACGTTCTAGCATTTGATCAATGAAAGGTAAGGGAAAATGATCTTTTCTTGTTGCATCATTGTGCTTGTGGTAATCGATGAAAACTCTCCAACCCGTGATGATTCTAGTAGGTATAAGCTCATTCTTTTCATTTGTCACCACCGTCATACCTCCTTTCTTTGGTACCACTTGAACCGGACTAACCCATGGGGAATCAGAAATCAGATAGATTATGCCTCACATCAAATAGCTTGATTGCTTCCTTCTTCACCACTTCTTGCATGTTAGGGTTAAGGCGACGTTGATGTTGCGCCATCGGTTTGTAATCATCTTCCATTAAGATCTTATGGGCATAAAAGGAAGGATGTATTCCTTTTATATCCATTATCTTCCAAGCCATAGCTTTCTTGTGCATCTTTAACATATTTAAAAGCTTCACCTTTTCATCATTCGTCAAATCAGAAGCGATAATGACGGGTAATTTAGAGTCATCATCCAAGTTGGCATATTCCAAGTGAGATGGTAGTTCTTTGAGTTCCAAAGATGGTGGTTCCTCAACCGATGGTTTAGTCTTAGTTGCTTCATCTCTTTCCATTATTTCAAATTCTTTCAGACTTGAGGATGGTTTATTGGTTGACAAGCAAGCTAACTCATCAACAATTTGCTCGTAACAAAGGTCAATGTTTTCCCTATCAAGTAATTATGTGTCCAAAGAATTTTGTTCATAACTTTCATACAAATAATAATCCACATGCGAGTCTATAATATCAATAAATTATAATGAATCATCATGACTTTGTGAATGTTGCATGGAATTTTTAATATAAAGACCACCATTTCTTTATCTACCCTTAGAGTTAATTTACCATTACATATTACAGAACAATATGAAGGGTGGTCAATTCAATCAGTCTCACAATGTGAGTGGTTCAGAACACTTAATAGTTCATATAAGGAACTGGGTTTGAGTATAATGATACTAAGAACACAAGTAAGTAATGAGACAAAACTAAGAACAAGAACAAATAAGTATGGTTTTTAGGGATACTGTATATTGCTCTCAAGTTCTATTACAAGTGTTTACAAAGCATATTCGAATTACAAGGACCTGAGACACTTTATACTACATCCTACAACCGTCAATACTTTGAAAAAGAGTTAGAAATACTAATCTAGACAACAAGATCAATGTAGAGTCAAAAGGCAGATTGCCTTTTGACTAGTGATTATGACATGCCATAGCTCACAACCTTTTCTAATATAAAAAGGTTTACAGGTACAAAAGTAGGAAGTTATAGACAAAGACCTTATTCTACTGTTTACAAAAGCATGTATTTTTCACCAACTCATACAAGTTAATGAGTCTTCAGAGTTGCAGCAGAAAGTGGGTCAGCTTTATGTAAAGTAGATCAGAGAAAGCCTGTCTTCTCTGTCTTTGGAAGAAGTCAGTCTTCAGAGCAAAATGACTTCGGAAGACTTTGTCTCTGAAGCTTCGGAAGACTTCATCTTTGGCTTAGGAATATTTTACACTTAGAATATTTTCTGATGTAGAGTGTAAAACTTCAGAAGCACTTCTACCTTGTACGTCCATTGCATGCATGCAGGAAGACCCTTGGTGGTTTGGCTTCTTTGGTTGCATCAGCCTTATAATCTTCTAATATTATCTTATAATCTTCTTCTAGGCTAATGCTACCAAAACCGAGAAGTTCTTCAGATGTTGATAGTCCTCATCAGGATCAAGACCAAACCTCTCTTCATCATAGAGATCATGTAGAGGAAGATCAAAATGGTTAGGATCCCTCAAACTCTCATATTATCTTCTCATATCATAGAGATCATGTAGAGGAAGATCAAGCATGTCTTTCCAGAAGTAGACATCTTGACCTCCTTGATCTCTAATGACATACCATATGTCCGGATTAGCAGTAAAACTCCAGGACAAGATGGGTCTTCCAATGGCAAGAGGCTCTACTTGAATAGGAGTTGGTTGAGCAGCCTCTTCATGCACTACCTCAGGATGCTCCGACTCATCCTGAGGTGTGGAGGTGGATGCCTTGGTCTTCTTCTTCTTTGAAACACTTTTCCTGGCCATCCTTTTCCTTCTCTTTAAAGTTTTCAACTGAGAGGACTAGTCTTCAGCACTAGATTGTTCTGTTGTGTTTCTCTCAGTTGGGATCTCTTCTCTCACAGGTTTAGATGAAGACAGAAGAGAACCCTGCTGCGGATCAAAAGACGAAATTGGCTGAGATGCAGCTCTAGGTTCAGGTTGTGTTGTCTCAGGGGGTTTAACCTTCACCTCAACTTCAGGTTGAGCTAGACTTGGTGGAGAATGCAAGTCTACAAGCTCTCCCTTTTTGATTCTGCTTGATCACTCTTATATGCTCATCCATAGTGGATATAGACATAAGACCAAGCCTCTTTCCGAAGAATCCATACAGCTTCAAGAAGCTCATCATCCTTTGTCTGTCTTCAAACTTCTTTTGGCTTTTGTGGATGATGGCCATTGACCTTGCAGCTTCTTCCCTTAACTTTCTATTAGTAGCTTTTCTTTCTTTTGTAGCTTGTTCCTCCAGCTGCTTTAGATATTCAAATTCAATATACTCAAAGGATAAGGGAAGAAGTGCAGCTACCTGATAGAGTCCTGTGGTACTCAGATAGTTGATCATCTTCATTCTTTCAGCTTCCCTATCTACCTGAGGTTATGCAGCTGCCACAGTCTCTATTTCAGGACTTTCTTAAACTGGGGAGAGGACAGGAGCATGTTTGTAGAGCCTTTTCAGTCTCCTTTCTTCTTTGATCTTGAAGAGCAATGATGCATCCTCTTCCTCCCTCCTCTCTTTTGACAACTCATTATCAGCCAGCTCATTCAACTCTTTTAAAGGGAGATATATGAGTTCATCAATGTTATATTTCCTGGTCCCCAGGTAGTTTAGCTTGGCTGCCCTCAACTCATCATCTTGAGTGTTTGGCCTGGGGGTAGAAGCCTGAGGACCCTCCTGAACTCTCTCCCCTGAGCTTCCTCTTCCTCTCTCTCTCTTTCTCTCCTCCTCTAACTCCTCAGAGGTCATTTTCCTCTTCCTTTTGTCACTTACAGGCCTTGGTGACTCAGGGTGGAGAGAGCTTTGGCCTTCATTGCTTGGTTCAGCAGTCAAGCTCTAGCCAGAGAGAGGATGTGAAACACCTTCACCAGCTGGTGCCTTACTGAGGGTAGGAGATCCTGTCTTAAGGTTCACAGACTCAATTTCTGGGCCTTCAATTAATGCTTTCCCTTGGAAACCAATCTCAGGGTCCACCTCAATATCCAGTTGACCAAAAATCTCACCTGTTAGCCTCTGTCTATATAATTTTGATCTCATCTTGAACTCTTAAGCACCCTTCCTTGAATCCAATCTACTAATCTCTCAGCTTGTCTGTTTTGTCTTTGGTTGACAAGTGGAAGATCAACCAGATGGATGCACTCATAGAAACTCAGGTTTGTAAAATTAAAGATTTCTTGTTGACCCTAATCTCTAGAGATGACAAGAGCCCTTCTTTCTATGTCATACCTCCATCCCAAGATTGGGTTCTCAGAGTGAAGAGATGGGGTACACATGGCTCTGGGTATACCCTCCTCAAATAGGCTGTATATAAGTGAGTCCACAACAATGTGGACTTGAGGAGGTTGCTGAGTATGGTCTATTGCAAGTGGGGTGGTGAATCCATACTTTGAGAAGAACTCCCAGGTTCTGTGACTGTTCTGACTTTCTCCCCCTTTTTGGTAGCATCACTTTCATGCATAAGTGAGCTGGGGGTTAAGTCTATCATACTCACAGGTTCTTATGGACCTGGTTGAGTTATTCTTAGTGGTTTCTCAACTAGCTTGCCTTTGAGATCGGTGATCTTAAGTTGCTAGTCATTGACCCTCTTTTGTAAGATAGTCACCTGAGATTCCAGGTAACTAATCTAAGAGACTAAATAGGTGCAAGTTTTAGTCAATATGTGCACCTTTAGTTTCAGACTCCCCTTATCTTATCAGAAGAATCACGGGGGGATGAGAGAATGGGACTAATGTCTTCTACCTCATCACCAGCATAGTGTTATTGGCGGCTAGATTTCCCCTGCATCATGACAACTTCAAGAGAAGTTTCAAGAGGCTGGGTTGCCATGGTCGAGGTCTGAATGATGTAATCACTTTCTAAAGTAAGAGCCTCTTCTATATGGATATCCAGAACAGGTTCAGGAAGATCCACCTCAGTAGGGGGTGGATGATGTGGGCTAGACATGGGTGAGACAGGGGTACTCTTCTCTCCTTGTGTAGGGGTGGAGAAGAGAGACTCATGGTACTCACTAAAGCCCATGTCTTTATCATCACAGAAGTCAAGGCTGGGAATTGGTTGGTTGATATCGAACGGCTGGGGATGGTAACTGTCCCAGGAAGGTTGTTCAGTAGAGTGTTGAGACTCTGAGTGAAGGCTTAAGGCTGTTGGGGTTGTGAGCTTATCAGGATGAGCATAAGGAACCTCAGCACTGATCGTTTGAGACATGGGAGTGGTTTGCTCCTCAGGAGAAGTGGGAGTTCGAGTGTCCATTTCCTCCTGCATGGTTAGTGATATGGGGGCCAGCATAAGCTGAATAGCTTGTGTAGGGGTTTGTTTGGTTTTTCTCTGGTAGGTGATGGTTATTATAGGTTGTATTTATGGTTGGGAGGTGGAAGGTGTGGTTCAACACTAGCTGGTGCTGCTAGGTTGCCACCTTGAGCAATGAGCTCAAACATTTTTAGGACTAGGGCTGTTTCTACCCAAAGAAGCCAACGGTTGGCTTCCTCAATATTTTGAAGATGCCGGGCTTCATCTGTCCCAGTTTTAGAATATTATCTGTTCCCTTCAACTGTGTGCCCAGTTCACTGTTAAGAATGTGCTGGACATATCTACGGAACATGTAATACTCTAGGGAGTCTAAGTTAGCAAGCAAATTGGTATATACAAATTGAGATACCTGAACTTAACCCCCTGAACCATCTATGGACTATGAAGAGAGGTCTTTTGGAATTTGGTCCCATCCTCTATGCTTGTTGGACAAGCTATGTATGACAACATGGAGGAGGTACTTCCATTGAGAGGAAACCTTCCCCTTCCTGAAGGTCTTGACTGAGAAGTCACCCTCAAAGCCCATCTGCATAAAGGATGGTTGACTGTAGCTTTGGGAAAGGACATGTTGCCATCTATATCATCCAACTGAAGATGTGTTTTCATGGTGGCAGGAGTGATGAAGATTGTCCTCCCCTGCACTGTGGCAGACAGTGCCTTCTCCCCGTCCATGGTGACCTCTTCGCTGGTCCGCCAGAACTCCAACAAGTGATCTTCATAGAGAGGAGGATCAATGGTGAGGGAGGTGAAATAGTTGGACAAAGAAAGGTAACAACAAACCTCTGAGAAACCTAGATCTTTCTCAGAGTCTAACAGAGCAACCTGATTATGTTACCTGTGAAGACGCATGGAAAAATCGGGTTGGTTTCTGCGGTCAACATTGGCCATTTGAAGTAGCTATGTGATGAAGGAAGATAAGAACGAAGGCGGGTTTGGGGTGAAATTAGGTTAGAGAAATGCATATGAAAATGAGAGTGAGAAGAGGGGGAACCGTTGTGAGAATAAATATGAAATAGATTTGAGAAAATGTTAAAGCAAAAGGATAAACTTTGAAATCCGGATGTCGGTCCCACATCTGTAAAAGTGCCTAAAAAGTTAGTTTTTGAAGTTGAAAACCTTTCAAAGATAATTTTGCTTCAGAAGTTTTGAGAAAAAGCTTCTGAAGCCAATTTGGCTTCGGAATATATTCTTAAGAATTGTGAAAATTTGGCTTCGAAGACAAATACTTAGAGAGTTTTTCTTCCGACACATATTTGGTTTCGGAAGATATTAAGACTTGGGAGTTTTACTCTAAAGAGAATAAATCTTCCGAGACTTAATTGCTTTTGGAAGATATTTGTCCTTTAAATACATGCAAGTACATAGAAGCATATTTAAGCTTCGGAAGATATTCTCAGAATTTCTTCCGAAGGAAATTTCTTATAAGTAGGTATTTGATTTGAAGACATAAATTTCTTCAGAAGGCAACTTGAAATCTTCCGAAAGAATATATGTTTTAAAAAAATTAAAAAATCTAAGGAATATTATTATAAATTTTCTTTTAATAAACTGGGCTTATGAAGGTGATAAAATAGACAACTTAGGACACACAGGTTTTAAAAATAAAGTTGATTTAAGTTTTAAGAAAATCTACTCAAAGTTAATCTTCCTAATGGCTGATACAAGATATTTGAATCTCTTTTCATCAAAGGCTTTAGTGAACAGATCAGCATATTGTTCATTTGTGTTAACTTTGACTAGTTTGATTAATCCCTTCTAAAGTTATCTCTAATCAAATGATACCTGATGTTGATGTGTTTGGTCTTGGAGTGCTGCATAGGATTCTCTGTAATCGAGATAGCACTATTGTTGTCTATGTGGATGGGAGTCTCTTTGAAGTTGAATCCATAGTCCAGCATCTGATTCCGAATCCAATGCACTTGAGCACAGCAGGTTGCAGCAGCAATGTATTCAGCTTCAGCAGTTGATGTAGAGACACAGGATTGTTTCTTGCATTGCCATAAGACAATCCTTCCACTAAGAAATTGACATCCCCCTAATGTAGAATTTGTAGTCATGTTACAACCACCATAGTCACTATCTATATAAGCATACAGATTGAAGTCAAAATTCTTTGGATACCAAAGGCCAAGCTTAGGAGCACCTTTGAGATATCTAAGAATCCTCCTGACAGCAACCAGGTGTGACATCTTGGGGTTTTCTTAATATCTTGCATAGATGCATGTGGCAAACATGATATCAGGCCTGCTGGCTGTGAGGTACATAAGAGACCCAATCATAGCCCTGTCAAGATGTTCATCCACACACTCCCCCTCAAGATCACGTCCAAGGGAGTGGTTTCTGGCTATAGGTGTCTTAGCAACCTTACAATCAGTCATGTTGAATCTTGTAAGTATGTCTTGTACATACTTTGACTAACTTATGAAGATGCCATTGTCAACTTGCTTCACTTGAATTCCCAGAAAGAAATTTAGTTCCCCTATGGCACTCATTTCAAATCTATTCTTCATCAGCCTCTCAAAGTCTTTACAGAGCTTTGGATTAGTTGACCCGAAGATAATGTCATCCACATATACTTGAACCTACATTAAGTCATTCCCTGTTCCTTTGATAAAGAGAGTTCCATCTATAGTACCCCTCTTGTAACCATGTTGACAAAGAAACTGAGATAGTGTCTCATACCACTTTCTTGGAGCTTGGTGCAGCCCATAAAGAGATTTATCAAGCTTGCAGACATAATCAGGATGATCTAGGTCTGCAAAGCCAGGTGGTTGTTTGACATACTCCTCTTCATCAATCACCCCATACAGAAAAGCACACTTGACATCAAGTTGGTAGACCTTGAAATCCTTGGACGCAACAAAAGCCAGGAATATTCTTACAGCTTCAAGTCTTGCCACAGGAGCAAAAACATCTATGTAATCAATTCCCACTTCTTGTGTGTACCATTGAACAACTAGTCTTGTCTTATTCTTGATGACAAGTCCTCTATCATCTTTCTTGTTCTGAAAACCCACTTGGTTCCTATGGTAGTCTTGCCATGAGGAAGAGGACAGAGGTTCCAACCCTTCTGTCTTTTGAATTGAAGCAGCTCCTCTTGCATTGCTTCAACTCAGCTTCCATCTTTCAAAGCCTCATCAATTTTCTTTGGCTCTACTTGGGACAAGAAGCAAGAGTGTAGACAAACATTTTTGTCATGGGTTTTTCCACTTGTTATAAAGATCCAAATTAGAGAAATTTAGATCTGGCAATGGAGTATCACCCACCACATCAGCACACTTATCAAGTAAGACTTAATCCAATGAGTGTGTGACATCATTTATGTTGCCTTCTATGGAGTGGTTATCAGCATCAAGAAATTCTTAATCACTGTCACCATCTCCATTTCCTCCTACATTTGAAGCTCTTTCACCTGATTTTGAACCTCTAAGCTGGAATTTGAAGGCATCTCTGATGTATCAGCTGAAGTCATGTTTGTTCTGATAGGATCTTCATTTGCAGGGTTAGTTACCACTGGAGCTTAAGTAGTATTCTTGCTTGGTCTTCTCAGCTCTAATCTTAGGTTAGGATCTTCTATTGATATGTTACCTATAGATCCAGAAACATCTTCACAAGACTTATTAAAACAGTTGGTAACTAAATCAAGATCAAATAGCCAATCTGGACTAGAACCTTTCACACTGGGAGTGTGCTCATTGAAGGTCACATTGGCTGACTCTCAACTACTCTAGTTTTGAGATTGTATACTCTATAAGCCTTAGCTTGAGAAGAGTATCCAATAAAATGTCCATCATCTGATTTCTTAGCAAACTTGGCTACCTGATCTTTGGTATTCAAGATGGTGCATGGACATCCAAATGACCTGAGGAAACCAATGAATGGTCTCTTTTTATGCCACAACTCATAAGGAGTTTTACCAGGAGTCTTAACTACTAAAACTTTGTTCTGTACATAGCAGGCTGTGTTAACAATATAAGATGGTTCTTGCAGCCTCAATAAGTGTTTCTATTTCTCCTCGCAGCAACACCGTTTTGCTAAGGAGTCCTGGGAGCACTATATTGTCTTGTAATACCCTTTTCATCACAAAATGTATCAAGGATTTGGTTCTTAAATTCTGTTCCTTGATCACATCTTATTATCCTGACCTTATGATCAGATTGATTCTCAATTTTTAGAATGAAAATCTTCAAGTTCTCCGGAGTGTCATCCTTAGTTCTAAGGAAAAAGACCCAAGTGAATCTTATGAAATCATCTGTGATCACTAAACAATATAAGATCCTTCCTAAACTCATTACACTGGTGGGGCCAAAGAGATCCATGTGTAATAAGTGTATGGGAGTAGTGATAGAGTTCCTTTCCTTTGGCTTGTGAGACACTTTGTGTCGCTTCCCTTTCAGGCATGCAACACAATAATCATCACTATTAAACTCTTTCTTTGGCATTCCAGTTACCAAATCATTCTTAATTAATTTATTCATGTTCTTAAAGTTTTCATGGCACATTCTTTTATGCCAGAGGAAAGACTCGTCACTATTTGCTTTAGATAGAAAGTAAGAAATTCTCCTGAGGGAGATGTTTCCTGCAAGTCCATCTTTTACATGTTCCCTTTCTTGGGGGCTCTGAGCAGGATATGCTCTTGAGGAATGATCACCCCAAGATTAAGAACAATGCACTCATGCTCAGTAAAGATCATGTTGTGTCTCTGATCATAAAATTGGAATACACTCAGCAGATTGTATCCAAGCTCCTTAACAAAATTTACCTTCTCAATGGTGAGCTTTCCATTTGTGACCATGCCCCCTCCAGTGATGTAACCACCAGCATCTCCTCTAAAAGCAAGTGGTCCTCCATCAATTTTATCAAAATTATGAAGCAAAGAACCATTGCTAGTCATGTGCCTCGAATAGCCACTATCAATGATCCATATATTTCCCTTTGTCTTTAGTTGTTCCTGCATAAAAAGAAGTGGTTAGTTACACTTGGAAACCCAAGCCTCATTGGTCTTGGGCTTTTCAAAGTGATCTAAAGACAATGTAATAGTAACTGTTCCTATATACAAGCTTTGAGGATCATTAGTTGCTGTTGATGAAGAGCTTTCAGTCACTAGGTCTTTCTTCATATTCCATACCATCTTCGGAAGATTGGACTTGACCTTCAACACCTCGGAATTTTAAACAACTTTTGAAGTTTTGGAGACTAGACCTTTGATAGATCTTTCTTTCACTGCAACAGGCTTTAGTACTTCGGAAGCATTCCTTTCTTTCTAGACCAAATTTTCTTCCGAAGGCAAGTTTTCACTTATCTTCTTCTTCACTTTGGAGCTTCTGAAGGAAACAGATTTTCCTTCCAAAGCTTGCTTCTCCTTCTTCTTCTCAGATGTTTTCTCTTTGATCATGTGGATGATACTTTTAGGATTGTAAATGCAATCCTTATCCAGATGAGAAGTACTACCACACATGATGCAATCTATTTGCTTCCTTCTGTGAGTCTTTTTCTGAGAGGAAGACTGAACTTGATCACTTTCATTCTCCATCTTCACCTTCATAGATGATGCAGTAAGCTTCTTAAGGTGAGGCTTGCTCTTGGAGCTGGATGGTTCAGGTTGTGTAGTAGTGGTACACAGCTGGTCAGTCTTCTTCTCCTTGCTGAGATGATTTGAACCTAAACTAGAACTCCTGGTACTAGAGTTTATAGTTTGGTATTCAGCCTTCACCACTTCAAACCCTATAGAGATAAACACTTGTTTCTGCTTAGAGTTAAAAGTGGCCTTGATTTCTTGAGCCTTCTTTGCCTTTATCTTGGCTCCCCTGATCAAGTTATTTCTTTGAGACTTTGTCATCCCAGCTTCTTAATCTCTCTCTCAGGAGAATAGTGTCCCTTCTTAGGATGGTCCTTCACACTCTTCTTAGACACATCCTTCACTATCTCCTTGTTATCCTCTTCAGTAATAGGGTCTATAAGGGGAAGCTCATCTTGACAAGTTCCACACCTTGGAGATCTTATAGATAAAAGTGTGTGGAGGAACAATCTCATTTATCCCAGTCCCTACTTATTTTGATAACTAACTTGTGTATGTAGGGATGATGATATCATGTTCTTGAAGGTCTCTTCTTCATGAATAAGTTTTTCTGTCAGGCTTTGCTGATCACAAGCTCAGCTTGGCATTCAGTTAACTTAGTGATGAGATCTTTGATCTGAGTCCTGTAGTTGGTGTGTTCATGCTTTAGAATTGAAATGGTTTTCACTATATCTTCTATTTCTAGTTTTTAATCATTTTCAGCTCTTTTGAAATCATCTTTTAAGATATTTAAGGAATCAAGATCTGATCTCATCTCTAAGTTATAGGACCTATACTTATTGACTTTAGCAATACATTCAGGTGTACAGAGATGTTCCAATACCTTGGCTTCATCATGGTCTGCCATAAGTGCTTGGTTTGGAGCAGCATCCTCCACCTGAAAGCTCCAGTCAAAGCCTTCTTCTTCAGCAACTGCAGCATGTTGCCTGGGCTTCTCATTTTGGTGTGCTCCTTAAGTGTAGTTTGGCCTGGCTTGTGCTTGGCCACCATTTAACTTAGGTGCCTTGCACTCTCTGGAAAAGTGTCCCATTTGGTTACAATTGTAACACTTCACCTTGCCTTTGTCCAGCCCAAACTTTCCACTAGACATATTACTGGGAAACTTCCTTCCAATCCTCTTGTAGAACTTCTTGGCCCTATGAGTGAAAAGAGCCATCTGCTAGACTATTTCCATATACTCCAGATCATCTGGATGGATACAGTCCAGGTCTTCAAGACTGAAGACAAAGTTTCCTATACTTTCATCTGAAGACATAAAAGCTTGAGAAGAACTTGTCTCCTGGAATGGGCTTCTAGGGATGTAGCTCTCCCATGGTGTCTCCAGGAATGTGATGAAAGGCCCCTTCTATGAGGTTTCAGGGTAGCAGATAAGGTAGTGTTGTGGTTCTCTACAGTCCCTTTCAAACACATGAAGGGCTTAACTCTGTTGGATGCTGGAGTTACCAGATGAATTTTGCATATTCATCTCTATCTAGTAACCACTGAGTATGCCATACAACTCAATAAGAGTAAGGGTCTTAAGGTTTTTAATCCTCTTAATGACCACACTAAAGTATGTCTATTGTCTGGGAAGAGAGGACATGAAATTCCTTACAATATCCCTATTCTCCAAAGTTACTCCAACATCAACAAGACTATCCACAATCTCAACACACCTAAAGTACGATTGAGTCATGGTTTCACCTGCTTTGAAGGTGAAGTTCTCAAACTGCTGCTTCAAGAGGTCCTTCTTGTTCTCTTTAGCTTCATTGGACCCCTCATACATTAGGTTCAGTGCATCCCACAGTTGCTTTGTAGTCTTGCACTTCTTGAAGCCTCTATAGATAGAGTTTAGAAGAGCAGTTTGGAGGGCTGTCATGGCCTTCTAATCAGTATCAATTTTCTTCCAGTCTTTATCAGAATAATTGGCCACTTCCTTGGGTATCATACCACCACCAGTAGCAGCTGAAGGGGTGGATGGTACATGAGGTCCAGAGACTACTGACCCCCACATCCTGGAGTCCTGGCACTTGATGAAGTCCTCCATTCTTTGACGCCAAGAATCAAAGTCTTCAGGAGTGATCAGTGGTGACTTAGTCGTGGTACCAGTTTCCATGTCAACCTTGGTGATAGCTGCCGTTTGATATGTTAAGTATTTTGTGAAAGTGAAAGGATTAAAGATGCCGAGATCTTACAATCAAGAGCCTAAAATGCTCGGATACCAATTGCAAGACCATGTGAAGGGTGGTCAATACAATCAGTCTCATAATGAGGAAAGGTTTACAACACTTAACAGTTCAAATGGGGAATTAGGTTTAAGTATGATGATACCCAGAACACAAGTAAGTAATGAGGTAGAACTAAGAACAAGAACAAACAAGTATGGTTTTCAAAGATGTTGTATATTGCTCTCAAGTTCTATTACAAGTGTTTACAAAGCATATTCGAATTACAAGGACCTGAGACACTTTATACTACATCCTAAAACCGTCAACACTTAGAAAGATAGTTGGAAACACTAATCTAGACAACAAGATCATTGTAGAGTCAAAAGGCAAATTGCCTTTTGACTAGTGACTACGACATGCCATAGCTCACATCCTTTTCTAATATAAAAAGGTTTACAGGTACAAAAGTAGGAAGTTACAGACAAAGACCTTATTCTACTGTTTACAAAACTTGGACTTTTCACCAACTCATACAAGTTGGTGAGTCTTCAGAGTTGCAGCGAAAAGTGTGTGAGCTTTATGTAAAGTAGATTAGAGAAAGCATGTCTTCTCTATTTTTGGAAGAAATCAGTCTTCATAGCAAAATCTCTTCAAAAGACTTTGTCTCTAAAGCTTCGAAAGATTCATCTTTGGCTTTGGAATATTTGGACTTTGGCTTCGGAAGATTTTACACTTAGAGTATTTTCTGATGTAGAGTGTAAAACTTCCAAAGCACTTCTACCTTGTACGTCCAGTGCATGCATGCAGGAAGATCCTTGGTTGTTTTGGCTTCTTTATTTGCATCAGCCTTATAATCTTCTAATATTATCTTACACATACATCAATTAAAGCTCTCGAGGTAGCTAAGGATGGTCGACCTAAGATAAGTGGTACATTTTTATCTTCATCCATGTCAAGAATTACAAAGTCAACCGAAAATACAAATTTATCAATTTTAACCAACATGTTCTCAACTATGCCTCTAGGGTATTTCACCGTTCGATCGACAAGTTGGATGCTAATTCGGGTCGGTTTAGGCTCGCCTAAGTCTAGATTTACAAATACCGAGTATGGCATCAAATTGATACTAGCACCTAGGTCGGCTAATGCGTTACTCACAGATAAGCTACAAATTAAACAAGGATTAGTGAAACTCCCTGGATTGGTCATTTTCTTGGAAAGCTTGTTTCGCAAAACCGCCAAGCATTATTCATTTAAAGTCACATGCGAAAGCTCCTCGAGTTTCTTCTTGTTTGTTAGAATGTCTTTAAGAAACTTGGCATACTTTGGCATATGTGACAAAGCTTCAACAAATGGTAAGTTAATATGCAATTGTTTAAAAAGTTCAACAAATTTACCATATTGTTCTTCCATATTTTCCTTTTTCAATCTACCTAGGTAAGGAATAATGGGCTTGTAAACTCTTAATGGTTCTTTGACTTGTGCGGTACTTGATGGGCTTGGCCAAGTATGTTGCACCTCGTCTTGAACCACAACTTCCCCTTCACTAATTATCTTGGATGTAGAAGCTAAGTGATTCAAATCAGTGGTCTTGCCACTTCTAGTTGTGACCGCCTTCACGTGAACTTTTGGATTGGGCTTAGTGTTACTCGGAAGACCACCATGTTGCCTTTCAGATAATTGCGTAGAAATTTCTCTCACTTGAGCTTCTATACTTTGCATTATGGCTCGATGGTTTCTTAACTCCATCTCATGTTGTTGGTGACGAGCTTCAAAACTTTGATGATGACTTTCGACTGTAGATAGGAATTGTGCCATCATCTCTTCCAAATTGGATTTATTTTCTGGTTGTGAACCACTACTTGAGCCTTAATGCTAAAATTGTTGATATGGATTTTGATTTTGAGGGCGGAATTGATTGTGGGTTTGTTGTTGATACGGTTGATGGCTTTGTTGGTTTTAATATGTTGGCCTTGGTTGAAATCCTAGGGGTTGGTTACTACCACTTACCTTCCAGCTAAAATTCCCATATAGTCAACTTCTGCCAGAGGGTTGAACATTTCCCTTTGAGTCAATCCGAACTAATATGTGGTCTCCCACACATATCACAAACTGCTTGGGCCTTGTTTATCTTCATTTGATTCATTTGATTTGTAAGTGCTTCAACTTATGCAGATAGAGAATGATATGTATCGAATTGATGAACACCCTATCTTGATTGCCTAGTTCTTGGACCTTGCCATGAACAACTATTGTTGGCCAAATCTTCAATCAACTCATGTGCCTCCTCGGGTTTTTTATCCCAAAATGCACCGTGTGCGGATGCATCAATGATCTGACGACTTTCCGGACATAACCCATTGTAAAAAGTTTGGATTTGAAACCAAGGTTCCAATCCATGATGTGGGCACTTCCTCATTGAATATTTGTACCTTTCCAATGCTTCATAGAGTGATTCACCTTCATCTTGCTTGAATGATGTGATTAAATTCCTTAATATAGTAGTTTTTATGGTGGAAAGTACTTCATGATAAATTTTTTGGCTATTTGATCCCAAGTGGTGATGGAACCAACAAGAACTGTATTCAACCATTGCTTTGCTCTATCACGTAGTGAGAAAGAGAATAATAGGAGTCTAATTGCATTATCACTAACTCCATTAATCTTGAAAGTTTCAGATATCTCAAGAAAGTTCGCAAGGTGAAAGTTTGGATCATCATCTGGATGACCATCAAATTAACAATTGTTTTGGATTATTTGAATTGTGTTTGATTTGATCTCAAACTTGTTAGCTTGCACATTCGGTCATACAATGCTAGGTATTGCACCTTCCAAAGATGGTTTGGCTAAATCATAGATTGTTCTTCTATTATCTTTCCCTGTAATTCTGTCTTCGGTGTGCTCTTCTTCACTTTCTATTTCATTTGTATCCTCCTTTTCACTCTCGGTTTCATTTAAGCCTTCTAGCCTTGTCGCTTCACTTTCGATTTCTTGTACTACTTTTTGGGATCTTGCCCTCAAGTTCCTCCTGATTACCTTTTTGGGTTCAGAATAAGGCTCTACAAGATCACTAGACGGTGAAGATGTGGACATAAGCTTCCTGAAAACACAAACACTACCAAACGCGTAAAGAAAGATAAATGTAACAAAATAACTACAATACAAAGGATTGGCTAAATTAATGACTCGGATATTTCTCAGAATTGTCGCGTCCCCAGCAATGGCACCAATAACTTGATGTGTGTTTTGATATATATATATATATATATATATATATATATATATATATATATATATATATATATATATATATACTTTTTTATAATGGGTTTTACATAATTAAGCTTTAAATTTATAAAATGATTTTCACCTTATGACTAACTACACACACAATAGGCAGGTGTACCTATCGGATAGTAGTATAGCCTTTGGTAAGAACTAAGTATCAATCCATGGACATGAGAGCTCCTGATACTAAGACTTTGTTATTATCTAGCCGATGAAAGATGATTTATGAATAATATGATTAACTAATTTAGCTAACAATTAAACTAACTGAAGAAAGTAGATGGAGATGAAGATAATCAATTAGAGAAAGATATCACTTATACTTCGAATCTGTTTAGCAAAACAATGACCAAATACATGAACCTATGGTGAGATCATCCTCTACATATTAAACATGGATGTAAACTAGAATTCTACCAAGGCTATCTAATTATATAACTCTTTGGAAAGCTAAAACGATAAACACATAATGGCCACCTAAAGTTATGCCATGAAGACCTAATGATATTGAAGGATCGGTGTTGGTTTCACAATACAAGTTTATCTCACAAACTCACTTAATCTCACTCGGTTTGATGAAGCAGAATCTCTAACTAAGTTCACAAGGAATATAATAATTTAATAAAAACAAATGAACACAAGAGTAGTTTTTTAAGATACTTATATATATTACTTCTCAACTCAGTATAACAAGACTCTTACAAGCATAGTTACAAAGTTACAATGAGTAACTATATATACTACTATCTACAGCTGGTTATGATTGGATAACCAGCTAGAATTTACAACTAGATAAATACTATATTGCTAGAAGTAAAGTATCTAAGATAAAATATTATCCTAGAATAGGTAGTCATAACAGGTCCATGACTTACCTTTTGGTCACCAACTAAAAGTGGCAACTGTACTAACTGATAGTGAGTGAACAGTAGATAAAAGTATGGTCAACTACATGGGCATGGGAAAGCGCCATGCAGTATATCAAAGGTTGCTATGGACGTCAGACTGACCATACTTATGTCTACGGGTTCATAGTTGGTTCTTCCGAAGCTAAATGGCTTTATAAGAATAAGTTCTTCCGAGGACAATTATACTTCAGAAGAATCAACTTCTTCCAAGTTTTCTGCAAGTCTTCAAGACTTTAATTCTTCAGAAGACTTTGTCTTTAGGATCTTCTAAGTTGTATACTTAAAAAGGAGAACTACCTAGTCTCGGAAGACTGAGTTCTCACTTCGGAAGTTCTT
The DNA here is from genome assembly GCA_025506505.1 of Flaveria sonorensis. Taxonomy (NCBI): domain Eukaryota; kingdom Viridiplantae; phylum Streptophyta; class Magnoliopsida; order Asterales; family Asteraceae; genus Flaveria; species Flaveria sonorensis. The sequence goes on from CM046435.1 coordinate 11,741,602, forward strand.
CAACCTTGAGCTTTCGAAGATCTTTGACTTGTCTTCGAAAGACCAGCTTTGTCTTCAGAAGACCACTTCAATTGTACATCAAAATCTGCTAAGTGTTGTTTTGGTTGCACCAGCCTCATATGATCCAACAAACTCCCCCTAGGCTGATGCTACCAAAACTTCACTTCTTTCTATTCCTTAATGTCTTCAACACCAGGGAGAGCAGATATTTGCCTGTCTCTTTGTTCTTCCCTAATGCAATGGTGAGGAGTTTGTACAAATCATCAGTAGATAATACATCCAATCTGTTGCTCTGGATGATGTGTACCCTTTGTTGCGTCCCACTAAAGAGAGTTAGTTGATGGGAATTGTAGTCATATTCCCATCTAACTATAGGATCAGGAAGTTGGACCTTCAACCATCTGCAGGAATGTTCTTCCTTTTCTGGTTACACCTTCTTCTTCTTCTTCCTTTGCTCTCTTTTTCAACTCTTCTTTAGTCTTGGCTTTCTTTGTAAGCTCTTCAACATGAAGACTGCTCAGATGATTCCTGATGTGAGCAGCTATCTAAGAGTTGGAGGGATTAGAGAATGGTCTCTCTGCTAACTCAGCAATGTCCCCTGCTTGAGTGTAACATAGTAGATGTATCAAGCCTGTTCACTTGACCATTCTCCCATTCCACAGCAAAGCTTTGTGTAGCTTCATCAAACCTCAACTGGACAATTTGGTTTCTAGAATTGAGGGGATTGGTTGGCATCTTGTCCCCTTTTCTTGGGTCCAGCAGAGTCACCAGTCTCCTTCTCAACTTCTTCTCTTCTTCATTAAGTGTGTTTGAGTTAGTTGCAAGAAGTTAGAGAGCTTGGTCTAGTGTTCCCCTTGGCAGATCAAGAAGTGCTCTTGTGAGGGAACAGGAAGAGCCATTAGTGTATTTCAGCTTAATTGACTCTTCCTCAAAAGAGATGTCACTCAATGTTGTGCAGTTAATGAGCTTCCTCTTGATCTCCTTGAATTCTTCTAAGGTCAAGGGCATAGAAGGTTTAGAAGATAGTTTGGGTACAGATTGGGTTCTGGGTTGTGTTTTGGGTTTAAGGATAGGTGCTGGTGGTGGTTGTTAGGAAGCAATGGGTGAGGGTGTAGGTAAGGTTGATGGTGTGGGTTCAGGGGTGTAAGGATTAGTAGTTGGTTCAGTTTTAATGGGGAAGGGAAAATGTGTGGGTGTAGTTTAGGGTTTGGGTGTTGGTGTTGGTTTGGGTGTTGGTTTAGATGCCATCCTCTGAAACACTTGATCTTTGAATTACCTCCTGCCTTCTTCCTAAGAGAATGTCAACCTTGATGTCACTGACATGTCGCTGTAGGGTCTTCGTTGACATAGGACCCTCTTGCCTTCCAGTGAAGCCATGGGGTTTGAGATAATCTTTCATCCATTTCATATCTCCTACCTTCTTGGCAACAACAAGTTGTGCCTCTTCCACCTTCTTCTTTTTCTCCCTCAGTTTCTCCCTGGTAGCCTTCTTCTTTTCTTAGTTGGTTTGATCTTTCTCTTTGTGAAAAAGAAACAAGATCGTATCATAATCATGAGGTGCTAGCTCCTTCTGAGAATAGCCTCTAGTACAGACTCTCCATTGCCTCCTCCTTCTTTTTCCTCTCTTCATCCTCTATGGCCAACCTTGCTGCTTCCTCCTTTTCTTTTTATAGCAAGGTTTCCTGTTCCAGCTTTACAAGCTCATCAAGTGGGTAGAAGGGTATCTTCATTGACTACTCCTAGGCTGATGAGCCTATCTACAACCTCCACTCTCCTCTTGTTGTTGATACTTTCTTGAGCGGTTGCTGCTGCTTGCAGCCAACAGCTTCCCAGTATCAACTCTTCCCTTCTACTTGAGCTTTTCCAACCTTTCCTCCTCTAGAAGTTCCTCAACAGTGAGCTTCCTCTTCATATTAGGATCAGAGAATGATTTATCCTTTAGAGACTCAGGTTTAGAGGATTCAGGTTAGGGAGAGTGGGGTTGGACTTATGGTGTTTGAGATAGAGGGGTTGTAAGAAAGTTCTCACTGTTTACCTTAGAGGCTAGGTCAAGAATGGCCTCTGTGAGTAACAGATCATTGGACAAGGAAGATAGTTCAATAATTCTTTTCGTAGCTTGGATTTCAGCTTCGGAGGAGACTTGAACTGCACTACCTATCCCTTCTAAATCGGTTGCTGGGCCATGAGTCTGTATATCCCCTTTGAAGTTAATCTCAGGTTCAATAGAGACCTTAGGTTGACCAACTTCCTCTTTAGAGGTAGGTGGTGCACTCAGCCTTTGAAGATCTTCAGCTCCAAAGTAGGCAACAGCTACATCAGGGGAAGGTTGTTCAAGCGAGGAGCTTATCAGAAATGTGGTTCAAAATCTGTTAAGGTCAATAAGCATCCTTGGGTCCACTTGAATAGTAATAGGAGCTGGTTGAGAGAAGATGATTGCAAGGTGTTGTTGTGTAGGATAAAAAGAAGATATGGCAAGGCTGGGTTCCACATGTCTTTATTCCTGTACATTCTCCCCCTTTTTGGTAGCATCATCTTAAGAAGTAGATGAGCTAGAGGAACAACTTAAAGAAACTAGAGTATGTACATGCCTAACAGATTTCTCAATCTATGTCTCAGCTCGTTGAGCCTTGAGATTTTAAATCTCAAGTTGTTGAGTGGCAGACCTGTCCTCTAAAGTCTTAACCTTTAACTCAAGGTTTGAGACTTTAGAAAGCAGGTCTCTGATAATGAGTTTCAGTCTACCCTCATCTTCTTTAGAAGAATAATTGGGAGATGAGATAACATACATAGTATGTTTATCATCACCACCAGTAGTGGTTTCTTGGCACCCTGGATACCCTTGCTTAGTGATGTCTCTTTTAAAGGCATTAAATGGCAAGGTTGTCATAGACTCAATCTCACTGATGTTACCACTGTCCTGAGAGGTTAGTGAAACACTCTCAGTTATGGCAGCTGAGCCTACATGAGTCACCTCCACACCAGTTTGACTCATCTTAGTTAGGTTTAGCTGATATGGGCTAGACATTAGATGTTCCCTGGGGCTCAGTTGATCTTGAGAGTGGTGTGGTAGATCAACATAATGGCCTGGATGGAACATAATGTCCTTATGTGGTCAGGTTAATAGGTTAATAAAGGATAGAGAAGTTATATCTAGTGATCCGAGACCTTGGTCAGCACCTAATGGCTCACAGAGGGCTAATGGAGTGTTAAGACTCACCCTGAGGGCTAATGGCTTGGGTTGTTGGCTCGTCAGGTTGAGACTGAGGACACTTAACACTGACATTGAGGTCAATGGTGGAGGATGATTGGACCTCTGGCTAAGTTGGAGCCTTGAGTTCCACTCTAGCCTTTTTGGTGTGAAAAGAGGGGACTTAATCAAGCAGAGTAGATTGATTAGGGGTTCGTTTGGGGCGTCTTATGTAGGTGATCTTGATTGGGTGCGAATAAGTAATTGGCATTGGAGTGGTGATGTCTGTGTAGGGTTTTTTACAAGTTTATCAAAGTCATTTTATCCTTATAAGATGAAAAAAGCAACGAAATTTGAATGAAAAAACTTGTTACAGTTAATATATATAAACCGATTTACATATCTGTTAAAAACCCATAATAGATCGTTATATAAAAAATCATGCTTACAAACAACCATAGAGTGTTTAGAATTCTACCAACTCGAATGGGACATAGGAAGAAGATCTTTAAACAGCAGCTTCCAAAGTAGAAAACCTCAAGCTTGTCTACCCCGAGCTTCCAACAAAACACCAGGTTGCTAGGGTTTTCTGCACTTGAACTGAGTTCTATTCACTGTTCTCTTCGACCGATCGAGAGAGAACTAACAGGAACACCGATCTGCACCTTTGTGTGTGTTGTAAGTTATCAGAGAGAGTGGTTGAATGCAATCATATATTGCACATCCTATGAAACTGAATTTTAGAGTGAGAGAAAAATGGGCGGGACCCATCCCTTTAACCCATCCGCATTTCTCTAATATTCATCCATATTAGTAAATGCGGATGAACAAACTCTATCTGCATTTGTAAATGCGGAAGAAGAAACTTCATCCGCATTTCCCAAATGTACATCCGCATTTGTAAATGCGGATAAGTAACTCCATAAGCATTTCCAAAAATGCATATCCGCGTTTGTAAATGCGGATGAACAGTTCATCAGCATTTCCCAAATGGGTATCCATATTAGTAAATGCGAATGATCAGTTTTATCAGCTTTTCCTTAAATGCTCATCTGTATTAGTAACTACGGATGAAGAAATTTCTTCAGCATTTCCACAAATGCACATCCGCATTAGTAAATGCGGATGAGAAACATTCATCCGCATTTCCTCAGTAACACATCCGCATTAGTAAATGCGGATGAACAAACAAAGAAATGTCGACAAAAATACTTGTATTGTTTGTTCAACCATTGGAATAACAATACAAAGTACTCTCTCTCTAGAGTAAAGTATCCATATAATTTATTCATAACACTAGCGCAAATATTTAGAAACCCAATTTCTAAATACTTCAAGTGTCAATATTTACTTACATGATCATATCATAAAATAAATATTGTAGGTGTTTGTCAATCTTATTATTGGGTATGACTCGACTTGGATCATAACATACTAGCCACATCAACTCAATATGTGTCTTGGGCAGACCGCTCCTAATAGTCTGGTGTTGGTTCATCACCTGCTAGGCTTGCAGGGATGTCACCAGGAGCCGTTGGTTCAAGCATACCTAGAAGAAGATCAGTGAATCTTCCAGTGAAGTTGGTGGATTGTTGGTCCTGATGATCGATTCAACAGTGCACTTGATGTATAACAAAGATTTCCCACTGATTTAACACAATAAACTCAATAACACAATGAACTATTTTGAATCTAACAATAATAATCAACCAAAAGGCTCAATGATAATGATAATAAGCTTCCAGCCACACCCACACAATTGCAACAATGATATTTCGTATTAGGGTTTTTGCCAAAAGTTTTTTACAAAGAGAGAAAAATTATAATATATAAGCAACCCTAGATTCGCTGACTAGCGAAACTGCCTGACTATCTACTAGATTCACCCAGCAGCAAACTACAGTTTCGCCGGGTGATCAGAAACAGCTTACTCCGGGCGAAACTATAGTTTCACCCGTAGTTTCGCTGGAACACAAAAGTACATCAAAAATTCAAAATACAAAAGAAAACTAACATTTATCCTATTACATAACAAAATAAATCTATCAACTATAGTGAGTACAACCTATACTAGATTATCAATTCTCCCCCTAGGTTGGACCTCACCCTCGGTCTTCTGGATCCTCTCTTGCTTCCTCTTCAGCTTTATCAGATGTTTCTTGATCTGCTCCTGTTGTACTCTCCTCTTCAGGCCTTGCACTTTCCCTTGCGAACTATCTTGTAAGATCCTGCATGTCCAACTTTAACTCGTCAGCCTTAGATACTTTCTCAGTTAGCTCCCTGACCTCACAAGCTTTATTCGCCACGTTCATAAACACACTGGCTTTTTTCCTTGTTTCAGCTCCAGCTCCCGCTTTGATGTGATTCTCACATAGAATTACTAAGTCCTCATCACAAAAAGAAAACACCTCCATTGGATCAAAAAGTTTAATCTTAGCTCCACCTTGCACTTTAATTACTTCTTCCCCGGTATTGTTGTCATAAAACCATTTCTCAAACTTTTATAGTCTAGGGGGAAGTGGATTGGGCACTCTTATCCTGTTCATAGTTTTAGCTGGCTTTAGTTTCAAAACAATCTTTCCTTTGCCATTTTCCAAATCCAAGTCTTTCTTTGACCTTCTTCTTTCAGTCCTTATAAACCTAAAAGCTTCAAAATTATCATTCATTCCTTCCTTGATTTCCTTCTCCAACATCATAGCACGTTCACTCAAATGTGCATCCAAAAGTGGAATCTCAGATAATCTCCTCAAATCCCATCTAGGCAAGGTCTTGAACGCCTTCCTTTTATACATATAAGAGATATCCCCACCCCTTCGTTTAATCATTAACATTTTCAATTCAGGGTTGTATTTCCAACTTACGATTTTCTTATTAGATATCTTCTTGCTTGGTTCGCTGATGTTTTGGAATAGTGGTGTCAACTGTTCTGGTTCTTTCTCTTTTTCGAACCAGTCTTCTTTACTCAATTAAAAAACATCTCCTTCCATAGAACCCCTTTGTGCCACATAAGTCATTGGACACTCATCCACTTCATAATATTCGGGTTCTGAATCATAGTCAACCAACTGTTCCTCGTATTCTTCTTCTTCATCAATAAGGCTCTTCCCTGTATCCTTCTTATTTCCTTCAATAGAATCTTCTCAAAGCACCTCAACCCCAGTCATGTTTGTTTAAACCCCAAATCAACAAACTCAACTTCAACAGTCACAGGTTCCTCTCTCAAATTACTTCCTTCATCAACTCTCTTCTCAGCCTCTGTTTCAACAACCTTTGGACCTCCATCACCACTACCACTTGCATCACCTCCTGCTATACTTGCTTCTCCCCCTATCCCAAATGACTTTCCTACTTTCAGGAATGAATACTTACATGTGTCGGTCAGATCATCTAGCTCCTCTTGTGATAGCTGGTTTTGCAAACCAACTTTGCCCTTGAGCTCATTAACCTCTTTCAGTAGTCTTTAAATTAGTTCCTGCTGGTCGACCATCATTCTTTTCATGCTCTCCATTTGCTCATCTTTCTCTTTTTCTCTCAATTCTTGATTGACTAGCTTAGTCTTTATCATGCTCAATTCATTGGCCAACGATGCATTCACATTTCTAATGATATCTTGGTCCAATTCAGATCGGGAATCCCTCCTTTCTTCGAACACTGGCTTCTTATGCTTGGTTCTCCTTTCAGTTTCATGAGTCCATTCCCCTTGATCAGACTTCTTTTTGGACCTTCTCTCTCTTTGAGCCTGTAGCTCCTCTTCAACCTCATCAATCTCAGCTTCTAGATCATATTCCTTCTCCTTTGCATACCTATTTCTCTTCTTATTGCTTCAGCTTGTTTTTCCCGGTTTTCTTCAGCATTCTTGTTTTCATTCTCAATTAGCCTTTAAATATAGTTCCACCTCTCAGCTGGGTACATGTTTTCTAGCAAATAAGTTATTTTCCCACTGAAGTCGTGCCTAACTGCTGAGCAAAGTGCAAATATTCTGGTATTTATCTACATCGATCTCTTAACCTCCCCATGTCTTAGCAAATTATATTTCTCATCATTAATGATCATTTGGATAAACCTTGGATATAACAGCCATTTGTCCTTCTTTAAAGCCATAACATTTGTGACATCCGGTAATTTTCCGTTACCAAACTTCGTTAGTTCCGTTAGGTCCTGCATACATGTGTCGTGAGCACACACTAGTTGTCATTGAACGTTGGTGACATAAAAATAATTAATAATGATAAACATATAATTTTTTAACTAATAATGTTGGTTATTAGTTGTGCTTACGCCATTTAAATATTATTTGTGGATTTTATCTTGTAACTTGCCAACGTTTATATTAAATCCGTGTATTTTGTGACTAGTGAAAATAATGCATATGATTTATTATTGATTAATAATGTTTATATTAGTATGTTAAAACCTTTTAAAAAGTGTTTAGAAGCTTAGTTTTTATAAAATATAAACAAAGGGGGGTTAAGTGTAATTACCTAAAACTAAAACTTAACAAAATTAAACCCAACTCTAATCCCAAACCCCCCATTCGCCCATGACTCACCTTCATACACATAGACACTTGCGACATTTGATCAAAAGGATCAATCTAGCCACGGTTTGGATCGGCTCAAAGGTTATAACACGATTAGAATCATCAATTACAAGCCAACACACGATTTAAAGGTTAGTTTTGTGTTTTTGTTCATGTATTTTGATATGGCCGAGAGTTGTAGTTCGAAAATCTATAATTGATTGTCGATTTTGTGTTGTTTGATGATATTGGGATGTTAATTAGATTGTATAGATGCTAGTTTACGTAGATTATATAAGAAAGTTGAGATTTTGATGCGTTGTTCATACGTTACTAATAATAGTAACTTTAATTGCATGAATATGGTGATTTGATGATGAATTGATGTTGTTAGGGTGTTTATGATGTTATATGGATGTTAGAATGATGATGATTATGCTAGAAATCTAAGAATAGGTAATGTAGTTCATGTCTTACTAAAAGTAGAAACTTTTGGATATGGGTTTTGGGAATTGTGTTGATTTGATGGTGTCAAACATGTTTAAATGAAAGATACAAGCTTGAATTGGTATATTGTTAATGAATTCATGTATGTATTGGGTGTTGGATAGATTTTGGGATGTGCTTTCCCAAAAGGGAAACTTTATTTGCACAAAATCTTGGATATGACATTAGGATCATGCTAGCATGTTCATGGATGATTTCTAATGTGGTGGAATGAATTGTTTGGGTTGTATGAATACTTGTTTGGTTATTTGGGGATTTGACCTCTTGGTGGTTATATATGGTGATGGATCATATGGGTTATGATAGGATCATGTTTGGAATTGTAATGGATCATTGTTGGATATTTTAGTTGGCATGAATCTTACTGAATAATATGATGACGATCCTCATACACGCGTGCGAATCTGAGGCCCCTACTTAGTAGGATTGGTAGGGTTTAGGGTGTGAAGTCGTGAGTGGCTTCACATGGCATGTTCTGCATGATTTGATTCTATGTATGATGCATTAGTTATGGTATAGCTATGTTGAGCATGATGATTACTTGAGATTCGCATGACTTGTATGATGATCTAGGTAGTATAAGTGGCTAATGAGGTGGCATACGTGAACAACTTGTATGATAATCATGTGTGCTGAACTATTATGCTTGATTGAATGGAATTTCACCCATAATGTCACTAACGGGTCAAATGGGTCGACTGGGTCAATGTGTCTTGTTTTTCCAGAATCTTGAGTTCATTGGCTTATAGAGCACTTAGGGTTAATATAGGTTATGTGTACACGTACTCATATACTTGAGTGTTCTAGGTAACCTCTGAAGGTTGCTTGTCCTCTCTTTCAAGTTAAGCTCTTAAGTTCTTTCTTATGCACACCAGGTGAGTTCATGCCCCACTCTTTTTCATACTCTCTTTTGGGGGAGATAGTATACTGGTTATACAAATGCTTTATTAATATGAGTTGTGTATAGTATGATATAGTGTTGATTACCATGAAAGTCCTCACACTTTCGGATTGTTAATAATTTAATTAACGGGAAACTTGGGTAGTACTACTGGGTCTGACGAGCCCTACCTGTGCGACTCGAGGTCAAACGGGTGCAATTTTGTCCTATCACAAACATCGTCACGACCTGGTAAGTCGTGACGGGAGGAAACAAACGAAACACAGTCAGCTTCAATCACGAAATCACTGTGGTTATTACTTGTGAATATAGATTAGCTATCTATTTCAATGCACCTCTTATATTTTGCAATTATTACTGATTTATGATTAACGCATACTCTTGAACTTAGCAACCATTGTGTTGACTCTTTTAGTATGCTATTCTCAGGTTGAGGTTACCGTTTCCTAGGAGCACGTGCACGGGTCAGCATCATTGTAGTTGTCAGCATGATTGAAACTTTGTATTTGGCTTGATTGTTAAACATTTAAGTCTTTGTTGGTACTACTTTGGGCGCGTGTGTTTGCGCATTTTACATTATGTTACTTTACTTTGGTTTTTCTGGTTTATTAAACGGTTCGGCATTATTCAAAGTCAAACTCTATCTTTGGGTGTTTGTTCATATAGAGTCGTTCTGAGTAACTAATGACTGAGATCCTGGTATGTCACACGCCTTGTGGTAAAACCCAGCACGCGGATTTTGAGGGTGTGGCAGATTGGTATCAGAGCCGTTGGTTATAGGGAACTAGGTTGCATACACATACTAGACTATAACCGCATAGTTTGTTAGTTACTCGTCACTTATTTCCTTACTTTATACTCATTGGCATACGCATCACGTACTTCGCAGCATGGCATCGTCATCTCGTGATTTGGGCAAGAGACCGGCACGATCTGAGTCACCTCCTACTTCTCCCATACCTGATAGGGGATTTAGCTGGCCCCGGCATCCTTATCCTCCTAGCGAGATAGACTGGGATCAGCCTATCATAACGCCTGAGCTCGATCCTCCGCGGAACTGGGATTTCTACCCAAGCTACATACGTCGTATGGCTTATAGAGAGCGTGTACCACCTGTAGCTCCTACCCGACCTAGGACTAGGTCATCGACAGCCTCTGCATTGCCTACTCTTCCTACCTTGGACATCCCTCTCGAGCAGGCACCTGCAGCTTTAGGGGCCACTCTAGACATGGAGCGACAGTGAATTAGAGGACTCACTGATGAGAACTCTGCCTTACGATCTGAGATGCGTCAGTTGTGCTACCAGGTAGAGACGCTTCAGGAGCGACTCTCGATGGCCATTGGTGGACATCATACCCTGGCAGGCAACGTTGTAGCACTTACTGAGCATGGACGCGTAGGATCACCATAATATAGTGATAGACGATAGGTTTGTCAAACTCGAGGCACAGCTAGCAGCACTTCAGCTTGTCGAAGCCCCTGCACCTGTGGTGGACCCTGATGAGGAAGACCTGGAAGAGGAACCGGAGGAAGCCCCCGAAGAAGAACCAGCAGAGATGGATGAGGACAGTGACGGATCTGCTTGTTGGACTAATTCTACCCATATATGACTTGGACTATATAGTGTTTCTTTCCTTTTGAAACCTATGTGGGAAGGGTTGTTTCCCACCTAACTGAAAAACTAAAATTTTGACATTGATGGAATATTTTGTGAACCAATTACAATTTATTTATCTTTGGTTATTACTTTTGTTATAAATGTTATGGTTGTGATGAATTCCTTATTTCTTATTATTTACTGTACCTCAATGAGATTAATGTGTTGGATGTTACTCATTGTTGTATTTGTGAATGTAAAGTGAAATATGGACGGACGTGGAAGAGGACGGGGATGTGGAAGAGGTCGTGGATGTGGTGCCGGAGGTCGTGGTGCCGGCGCCATAAACATGACACCTGCAGAGTTGGCTGCTTTAATCAATGAACATGTTCAGGTGGCAGTGGCTACTACGCTGGACAGCCAGCAGGTAAATGATACAAGTGGTCCAATCAATATCTTAGCTACTTGTCTGGACTACCTAATTAATGTTTGGTTTGTCGAAATAGGACTCCCACCCTGTATCTACAAATCCTTTATGGATTGCAAACTCATACCTACAATGGGACTGAAGGAGCTATGGGACTTGTACGGTGGTTCGAGAAGACCGAATCTGTCTTCACGAAGTGTAACTGTTCACCGGCGGATCAGGTGAAATACGTGACCGGAACACTTGAAGGCGCCACTCTCTCCTGCTGGAATGCTCAGTTTCACATGCTAGGTTTGGACATGGTTAATGATCTACCCTGGGATGAGTTCAAGGCCATGATGACGGTGGAGTATTGCCCTAGTAATGAAGTACAGAAGTTGGAGATCGAGTTCTGGCAACTCAAGATGCAAGGTTCTTAGATTGAGGCTTATACTACTCGATCTCATGAGTTGGCCACATTATGTCCGGGAATGGTCAACGAGATGTACAAAAGAGTCGAGCACTACATACGTGGACTGGTGCCTAAGATTCAGAGTATGGTAACTGCTTCCAATCCTACTACCATACAGCAAGCTATCCGGTTAGCCCACAGGCTGACTGACCAGGCAGTAGAACAAGGCAGGTTACCAAAGCGGTGCGCAGTGGCTAGCGTGCCTGACAACAAACGAAAGTGGGAGAACACTGGTAGCAAAGGTTCATCGTCTAGCAACCAGCAACACCAGCAACACCAGCAACAGCAGCAACAGCATCAACCTCACCAGCAACAAAGGAAGTTTGAACAACCGGAATTTCAACCAGTCATCTTCTTCGTCGCAAGGACAAGGAGGGTATGTTGGGAAAAATCCCAAATGCAACCCGATGCAATTACCACCACACCGGCAGGTGCGATAACTTCCGATGCCAACGTTGTGGTAAAGTTGGAAACGCAGCGAAGGATTGTCATGGTGAATTAATAAGGAAGCCTCAACAACCTCAAGAAACGCCAAAAGGGTGTTGAGTGTGGAAAAGAAGGCCATTACCGGCGCAATTGTCCACAGCTCAGAAGGAATGGAAATGGTGGGAACACCATGGCGACAACAATAGGAACAACAACAACACCGGAAATGGCAACGATAATGGTGGCAATAACAATGGAGCCAAAGGAAGAGCCTTCGTCATTGGCTCAGGTGAGGCTCTAAACGACCCTACAACTGTAACTGGTAAATTTTCGGTTAATGGTCGTTTTGGTACCGTATTATTTGATACTAGAGCTGATAGAAGCTTTATTTCCACTAAGTTTAGTAGTCTTTTAAGTGATATGCCTTCAACATTAGAATCTAAGTACACCGTAGAGTTAGCTTACGGTAAACAGATTCACGTGACACATATCCTTAGAGGCTGCAAGATAGAACTTGCTGGTCATACCTTCGACATAGATCTCATGCCTATCACACTTGGGAGCTTTGATGTAGTAGTCAGCAGGAGCTTTCTGGAGCGGGAAGTCATATGTCACGAGAAGGTTATACGGATTCCTAACAGAGAAGAAATTCTTCCCAGTCCAAGGCGATAGGAGTGGTGCAGTGATGGGCAACATCTCGTTCATGAAGGCATAGAAGTTGTTACGGAAAGGTCGACTAGCCATATTGGCACTTATCACAGACAAACAGACAGAGGAAAAGAAGATAGAGGATATCCCCGTGGTTCGCGAGTTTTCGAGGTGTTTTCGGAGGACCTGGCTACACTACCACCTCATCGTCAAGTCGAATTCCAAATTGATTTGACTCCTGGAGCCCCTCCGATTGCGAGAGCACCTTACCGGTTAGCTCTGAATGAACTATAAGAATTATCTGCTCAACTACAGGAGCTGTTGGATAAAGGGTTATCCTGACTGAGCTATCGTCTCCCTGGGGAGCGTCAGTTCTATTTGTCAAGAAGAAGGACGGTACATTTTGAATGTGCATTGACTATAGGGAACTGAACAAGGGTCACGATCAAGAATAGATATCCCTACCTAGTATATGATGATTTTTTGATTAACTGCAAGGATCAAGTATTATCTAAGATTGACCAGAGGTCTGGGTATCATCAGCTGAGAGTTCGAGAGGAGGACATCTCGAAGACTGCCTTTCATACACGTTACGGTCATTACGAGTCTTGGTCATGCCATTCGGGTTGACGAATGCACCAGCGGTATTCATGGACCTCATGAATCGCTTGTGCAAACCCTATCTTGATCAGTTTGTTATTGTCTTTATCGATGACATATTGATCTACTCAAGGACTGAGGAAGAACATGGAGAGCACTTACGGTAATCTTGGAATTACTTAGAAAAGAACAACTGTATGCCAAATTTTCTAAGTGTGATTTCTGGATAAGCGAAGTGCAATTCTTGGGTCATATTGTTAATGAGAAAGGAACACATATTGATCCAAAAAAATTGAAGCTATAAAGAATTGGTCGGTTCCCATGACGCCTAGTGAGATACGACAGTTTCTTGGACTGGCAGGATATTATCGACGGTTTCTTTCGATTTTCCAAGATCGCACAACTCTCACGGCTTTGACTCATAAAGGAACACGGTATAAATGGGTTGTTAATCAAGAGTCCGATTTCCAATTATTGAAACAGAAACTGTGTAGCGCACCGATATTAGCGTTACCAGAGGGAAGTGATGATTTCGTAGTCTATTGTGACTCTTCCATTCAAGGACTTGGGTGTGTATTGATGCAGCGGGATAAGGTGATAGCTTACACCTCTAGACAACTAAAGGTTCATGAGAAGAACTATACCACCCATGACTTGGAACTGGGTGCGGTAGTTTTTGCCTTAAAGATCTGGAGACATTACTTGTACAGTACCAAGTGCACTATTTACACCGATCACAAGAGTCTTCTGCACATCTTTGAGCAAAAGGAATTGAACATGAGGCAAAGACGTTGGGTAGAGCTACCGAACGACTATGATTGTGCCATCAGATACCATCTGGGGAAAGCAAATGTAGTCGCTGACGTGCTGAGTAAGAAAGAAACTGCTAAGCCTCAACGTGTGAGAGCTTTGCAACTTACCATTAGCACACGGTTACCGGAATAAATCCGAGAGGCTCAGACAGAAGCTTTGACAGCAGAAAATGTTGGGTCTGAATCGTTAAGGGGAATGGAAAAACAATTGGAAGTAAAGGCGGATGGAATTCGTTACTACATGGACAGACTTTGGGTACCTCTGCATGGAAGTCTAAGAGACTTGGTTATGAGTGAGGCACACAAGTCTAAGTACTCTGTACATCCTGGATCTGACAAGATGTATCATGATCTGAAGGTGCACTACTGGTGGCCTAACATGAAGGCGGATGTAGCTACATATGTGAGCAAGTGCCTGACCTGCTCAAAGGTAAAAGTGGAGTATCAGAAACCATTTGGGCTATTACAACAACCTGAGATCCTTATGTGGAAGTGGGAACAGATCTCAATGGATTTCATTACCAAGCTACCTCGGACTCCTACGGGTTGTGACACGATATGGGTTATTGTGGACCGATTAACGAAGTCTGCTTATTTCTTGGCAATAAGAGAAACAGACAAAATGGAGAAATTAACCTGAATTTTGTTGAAGGAGATAGTTTCAAGACATGGTGTACTGGTTTCAATCATTTACGACCGCAATGCTCGTTTTACATCGCACTTCTGGCAGTTGTTGCAGAAATCCTTGGGTATGCGGTTAGACTTGAGTACTGCTTATCACCAGCAAACCAATGGTCAAAGTGAGCGTACTATACAGACATTGGAGGACATGATACGTGCTTGTGTGATTGACTTTAGGAATAAGTGGGAAGTTCACCAACCATTGGTGGAATTTCTTACAACAATAGTTACCACACTAGCTACTGCACGAGACCACTGAGAAGATTGTACAAATAAGGAACCGTATGGCTGCAACGCGCGACAGACAGAAAAGCTATGCAGTTAAGCAACGGAAACCTTTAGAATTTCAGGTTGGTGAAAAATTTATTGTTGAAAGTCTCACCGTGGAAAGGCGTGATTCGGTTTGGTAAAAGAGGAAAACTAAATCCGAGATACGTTGGACCATTTGAGATATTGGAAAGAATAGGTCCAGTGGCCTATCGACTAGCCCTACCTGATTCACTGAGTGGAATCCATGATGTATTTCATGTCTCAAATTTGAAGAAGTCTTTAACTGACGAAACGATGATTGTACCGCTTAAGGAAGTCCAAGTAGATGAACAATTATGCTTCATTGAGGAACCAGTCGAGGTGATGGATCATGAGGTAAAGACTCTTAAGCAAAGCAAGATACCCATAGTCAAAGTTTGTTGGAACTCGAGATGTGGACCAGAATTCACGTGGGAACGTGAGGACCAGATGAAGCTTAAGTATCTTCAACTTTTCGAAAAGAAGATGTCAGTCGGTGAAGGTACTGCCTTAAATTTAGGGACGAAATTTCTTTCAACATGGGGATGATTTTACAACTCACCCGAAACTCACTTGATTACTTTGTGCCAATGCAGTAGACCAGTGATGGAACACACCATGTAATGCAATTTTCGGGACGAAAATTCTTTCAACATGGGGATAATGTGACATCCGATAATTTTCCGTTACCAAACGCCGTTAGTTCCGTTAGGTCTTGCATACACGTGTTGTGAGCATACACTGGTTGTCGTTGAACGTTGGTGACCTAAAAATAATTAATAATGATAAACATATAATTATTTAACTAATAATGTTGGTTATTAGTTGTGCTTACGCGATTTAAATATTATTTGTGGATTTTATCTTGTAACGTGCCAACGTTTATATTAAATCCGTGTATTTTGTGACTAGTGAAATAATGCATATGATTATTATTATTGATTAGTAATGTTTATATTAGTACGTTAAACCTTTTAAAAAGTGTTTAGAAGTTTAGTTTTTATAAAATATAACAAAGGGGGGTTAAGTGTAATTACCTAAAACTAAAACTTAACAAAATTAAACCCAACCTAATCCCAAACCCCCCATTCGGCCGCGACTCACCTTCATACACATACACACTTGCGACATTTGATCAAAAGGATCAATCTAGCCATGGTTTGGATCGGCTCAAAGGTTATAACACGATTAGAATCATCAATTACAAGCCAACACACGATTTAAAGGTTAGTTTTGTGTTTTTGTTCATGTATTTTGATATGGCCGAGAGTTGTAGTTCAAAAATCTATAATTGAATATCGATTTTGTGTTGTTTGATGATATTGGGATGTTAATTAGATTATATAGATGCTAGTTTACGTAGATTATATAAGAAAGTTGAGATTTTGATGCGTTGTTCATACGTTACTAATAGTAACTTGAATTGCATGAATATGGTGATTTGATGATGAATTGATGTTGTTAGGGTGTTTATGATGTTATATGGATGTTAGAATGATGATGATTATGCTAGAAATCTAAGAATAGGTAATGTAGTTCATGTCTTACTAAAAGTAGAAACTTTGGATATGGGTTTTGGGAATTGTGATGATTTGATGGTGTCAAGCATGTTTAAATGAAAGATATGAGCTTGAATTGGTATATTGTTAATGAATTCATATATGTATTGGGTGTTGGATAGATTTTGGGATATACTTTACCAAAAGTGAAACTTTATTTGTACAAAATCTTGGATATGATGATTTGGGCATGTTTGTGACATTAGGATCATGCTAGCATGTTCATGGATGATTTCTAATGTGGTGGAATAAATTGTTTGGGTTGTATGAATACTTGTTTGGTTATTTGGGGATTTGACCTCTTGGTGGTTATATATGGTGATGGATCATATGGGTTATGATAGGATCATGTTTGGAATTGTAATGGATCACTGTTGGATATTTTGGTTGGCATGAATCTTGCTGAATAATATGATGATGTTCGTCATACACGCATGCGAATCTGAGGCCCTACTTAGTAGGATTGGTAGGGTTTAGGGTGTGAAGTCGTGAGTGGCTTCACATGGCATGTTGTGCATGATTGGATTCTATGTATGATGCATTAGTTATGGTATAGCTATGTTGAGCATGATGATTACTTGAGATTCGCATGACTTGTATGATAATCTAGTTGTATGATGCTCTAGGTAGTATATGTGGTTAATGGGGTGGCATACGTGAACAACTTGTATGATAATCATGTGTGCTAAACTATTATGCTTGATTGAATGGAATTTCACCCATAATGTCACCAATGGGTCAAACGGGTCAACTGGGTCAATATGTCTTGTTTTTCCAGAATCTTGAGTTCCTTGGCTTATAGAGCACTTAGGGTTAATGTTGGTTCTGTGTACACGTACTCATGTACTTGCGTGTTCTAGGTAACCTCTGAAGGTTGTCTGTCCTATCTTTCAAGTTAAGCTCTTAAGTTCTTTCTTGTGCACACCAGGGGAGTTCATGCCCCACTCTTTTTCATACTCTCTTTTGGGGGAGATAGTATACTGGTTTTACAAATGCTTTATTAATATGAGTTGTGTATAGTGTGATATAGTGCTGATTACCATGAAAGTCCTCACACTTTTGGATTGTCAATAATGTTAATTAGCGGGAAACTTGGGTAGTATTACTAGGTCTGACGAGCCCCACCTGTGTGACTCGAGGTCAAACGGGTGAAATTTTGTCCTAACACAAACATGTCATGACCTGGTAAGTCGTGATGGGAGGCAACAAACAAAACACAGTCAGCTTCAATCGTGAAATCACTATGATTATTACTTGTGAATATAGATTTGCTATCTATTTCAATGTACCTCTTATATTTTGCAATTGTTACTGATTTATGATTAACGCAAACTCTTGAACTCACCAACCATTGTGTTGACTCTTTTAGTATGCTATTCTCAGGTTGAGGTTACCGTTGCCTAGGAGCACGTGCACAGGTTAGCATCATTGTAGTTATCAGCATGATTGAAACTTTTTATTTGGGTTGATTGTTAAACATTTAAGTCTTTGTTGGTACTACTTTGGGCGCGTGTGTTTGCGCATTTTACATTATGTTACTTTACTTTGGTTTTTCTGGTTTATTAAACGCTTCTGCATTATTCAAAGTTAAACTCTGTCTTTGGGTGTTTGTTCATATAGAGTCGTTCTGAGTAACTAATGACTGAGATCCTGGTATGTCACACGCCTTGCGGTAAAACCTCGCACGCGGATTTTGAGGGTGTGACAACATTCTCAGTCATACAGTCAAAGCTTAATCTGGTGATGTTGGCCTTTTTCACTCTACAAAATACAATCATAGCCTTAGCCCAGTGTGCATTCAATCCATCTGATCCTCCCTTTCTGTGATCCAAGCACATAATAAACACATGAGCAATGTATCTCCACTCCTTAAACAGAAAAGACTTTTTGATTTCCTTCTTGGATCCAAAAAAGGTCCTTCATACCCAATACTTCTGTAAGCGTTAAGGAATTCAGCATCTGTCATGACAACCTTATCACCACAGTTTTTTCTAACCTCAAAACCCTAGCAACAGTCTCAGCACTAACAACTATATCCTCGCCAAGGACTCTGGAAGTAATTCTGTGTGGAGTTGATCCCAGATCACATTCTGCATTTACCCAAAAGTCTCTTATATGAATGTCATAGATCGTGGGTAAATGAGATATGGCATAGTGAATGGGAGACTGCTTTAACCATCTTAGACAGCCTCGGAATCCAACAGTCTTTGGATTGTTGTCATCTAATAATGCCACAAGATTAGTCTTCTCGTCGAACTTTAAGTTTGCCATGTGAACTATAAAATATAAACATAGGTAAGTTAGTTATAACATAAATACAATTAAACAATAAAAACAAAACAAAAAAAATAGTTTCGCTTTCATGGTGAAACTGTAGTTTCGCTGTCATGGCGAAACTGTTGTTTCGCCATGCACAGCAAGACAGCTTCGCTGTGGATTGAAATTAAGTCAACAGTTTCACGCACAACTTAATAGATTCGCTGTTGATTGAACCTAAGTTTTGATCAATCAAAAGTGTACATTCGCTGTAACTCAGCCCTAGACCATGAGTTTAAGCGATTCTACACTTTCGCTGAGGACAAACTTATGATTCATATGATAGCGAAGTTGTAAGTTCGCTGAGCCCAACATAACAGATTAAGTGTTGAGCGAATGTATAGTTTCGCTGGCATGATTCGAGCGAAACTGTCAAATATGCTTGGACAGCATAACAAGATAGATTTGCTCACAACAGTGAACTTTCGTTCAGTTTCGCTGAAAAGTTTGATAGATTCGCTAAATGAATCAGGCTAACTTTTGAACCAGCGAATCAATATAAAACCACTGATTAAGGATTAAAACCGCGATTAAACCATAGAAACAGAGTCGCAATGCCTACCAGATAGTTTAGAATCGAACAAACGCGACTGAAATCATGTAAATGAAATTGAGTAGTTTCGTTCACAGAGAAACTAGGGTTTAGATTCGCACAAAGTTATGTGAAACGAGTTTCACACTGTGCAATATATATGTCCCAGTTTCGCTGGTAGCGAAACTATAGTTTTGCTCGGCATCACAAAAGTAATCAAATGTTTAGTGAATAGCAATACTGCCAGGTGAATCTATAGATTCGCTTGGCGATACTGCCAGCGAAATTGTAGTTTCGCTGAAACCTAGAACTTAAAAAAAAATTAAAGAAAAATAAAATTGAAATAAAATTTGAAAAATAAATTTTTATTTATAAAACCTTCATCCCACAACATCAGCACAAAACAAAAATAAAACAAATAAGAAAGAAAAGAAAAGTAAAAGGATATAGAAACCTCTTTTTCAAGACATTGAGACAGAGAGTCAAAGATTTGCGAGATTGCTGATATATTTGTCCTTTTAAACCCATGCCTTTCTCTTTTCAACAAGTAATCTGTAGCTATTTTATCATGTTTTGGATTCATTTGATAAACTCAAATGACTTGGTTCCCGTAGATATTTAGCAAAGTACTAATCCTGTTCTTCATGGTTTATTGAGCAATATAATTCACTTTGCTTGAAATTTTAAATATTTCAACAATGATTCTTAATTTTAAGAATCACTATGTCTTTATTTTGGGGATAGATGATAAGAGCTCCAGGTCAATACATACGTATAACAGAGGAGATGATCATTTTATCTGGCTGATGAGAGCTTTAGGTCTATACTTACGTATAATAGTGAAGATCATCAGAATGTGCTGATGAGAGCTCCAGGTCTATACTCACGTATAACAGAGGAGATCATCACTCCAGGTCAATGTTCACACATAGCAGAGGAGATAAGCACGAGATATGTCACCCAGTTTATTATTATATTTTGTTTTTGCATCAAAGCAATGATTTGAAACTCTCAACCCATTTTAAACAAAGCCTTGTAGCTTTGTGCAGGCTGAGATATCATGAGGATAATCCTTGTCGTCGAGTTCTTAGACTTTAATTAAGCTACACGGTCAATGTTTACTTTGATATCAGGCTGAGCCTACCATGCATATCCCAAACAATGCTATTGATTCTCCTTCAAACTTCTTTTCCATGAAGTTCCTGAAAAGATAAAAAGTAAATCTTTATTCTCCCCCAAAATTTCTTTTTAGCAGCCACGAAATAAAAAAGAAATTTTCTTCTCTTAATTTTTTTTTGTGTTTTTAATGTAAGTTGAAACAAACAGAGCAAAGATATGAAGACATATGGGACTCAGACGTTTATTAGTAAAAGTTATAAACAAAAAAGAGTTATTTACAGAACTATACACATTATGATAAGAAAAGAGGTTTTTTTTTTAAGATATTAGACCCAACATACAGATCAATTCATAAAAACGTGGTTTATCAAATGTTTTTGTGAAAAGATCCGCTCATTGATTTTTGTGTCAATCGAAATAATATCTATAAAACCCTTTTCCTGAGCGTCCGGAAAGCATGAATTCTCGTTTCAATGTGCTTGCTACGAGTATGATGAATCGGATTTTTGGCAATCCCAATAGCAGCTTCATTATCATAGAAAAGTGGTGTATGAAGAAAATTTATCCTATAATCCATCATTTGATGTTGTATCCACAGCACTTGGCAACAGCAACTAGAGGCAGCAACATATTCAGCTTCTCCCGTAGACAAAGATACTATAGTTTGCTTCTTACTTTGTCAAGAAATGAGACAATCTCCCAGATATTAACATCCACCAGTGACGGATTTTCGGTTGACCCTGCAACCACCATGATCACTATCAGAATATGCATGTAAGTCAAAGTTACCTCCTTTTGGGTACTAAAGACCCAAACGGGAGAAACCCTTTAAGTAACGAAAAATTCTTTTAACAGCTTTTTCATGAGATTCTTTTGGGTTGGCCTGAAAACGAGCACAATAGCACACAGCGAATGTAATATCAGGAAGTCTGGTAGTAAGATACATGAGGGATCCAATCATAGAACGATAGCGATGAGCATCCACGGATTTCCCATTATCATCTGGAGTTAAACAAGTCTGAGCAGTAAATGGAGTAAGTTGTTGAGAAGAATCATCCATTTTGAACTTTTTGAGAATCTCCAGAACGTACTTTTCTTGATGAATCAAAATACCAGACTGCTTTTGTTCAACTTGTAATCCCAAGAAAAAGCATAACTCCTCCATCATGCTCATTTCAAAACGATCCTTCATGACCTCTTCAAATTCTCTGCATAGTTTCTCATTTGTTGACCCGAAAATGATGTCATCTACGTACACTTGAACAATCAACATTTCACCATCAACTTCTTTCTTGAACAGAGTCATGTCTATCGAACCACGAGAGAAACCTTTGCTAAGCAGATACTGTGTCAAAGTTTCATACCAGATCTAAGGGGCTTGATGTAATCCATATAAGGATTTGTCAAGTTTTTACACTTTGTCTGGAAAATCTGGATCCTCGAAACCTGGAGGTTGACAAACCTAAATCTCCTCATCGATGTTCCCATAGAGAAATCCGTATTTCACGTCCATCTGAAAAACTTTAAAGTTTTTGTGAGCCGCATGAGCAAGAAAGATTCTGATGGCTTCAATGCGAGCAACTGGAGCAAACACTTCAGTATAGTCAATTCCCTCCTCCTGAGCAAAACCCTAAACAACCAACCTGGATTTGTTTCGAACAATTACTCCCCAATCATCTGGTTTGTTCCGGAATACCCATTTAGTACCAAAGGGAACTTGCTTGGAGGAAGATCAACTAATTGCCAAACTTTTAGTTTCCTGAACTACTGAAGCTCCATTTGCACAGATTCAAGCCAACTTGGGTCTTGAAGTGCTGTTGAGACATTTTTGGAACAGTTTAAGACAAGAAACAAGCATAGAGACATTCATTTATCAATCCAGATTGACTTCGTGTCCTCACTCCATCAGTAATGGAAGATGTAATCGTGTGGGTGATCTTTTAAGGTTTTAAAATTAGTGTTAAGGGTTAATAGATTAGATGAAGATGAGGAGGTGGTTAGTGATGGTTGTGAAGGCTATGATAGGGAAGTGGGTTGTAAAGGAGAAGGTGGTTGTGGTGAAGGTGTAGGTGGAACATCAAATGGAGGTTGAGGGTGATGGTTGATTGGTGGTTGTGGATGAGGTACAGGTGGAAGGGGTTCAGTTGGAGGTATGATTTCTACATTAGTTTGAGGAATAATATCATCGTCAAAAACTGGAAGATTGAAATATTTGAAGACGGTATTTGAGTCATAGAACCATGCAGGATCAGATCCCATGTTAGGAGAATTTGACTCTTGCCAATCAACATAGAATGATTCCTGCACAATACGTGTTCTTTTCTTGTAGACTCGATACGCTTTTTGTGAGGAAGAATAGCCAACGAAGAAACATTCATCAGAAACTGCACCAAACTTTGACTTCTGAGCTTGAGTGTTTAGCAAGGTACATGAGCAACCAAATGGGCAAAAGAAGTTAATCAAGGGTTTTCGTTTATGAAGAAGCTCATAGGGAGTCCTCATTTTTCCTTTCACAATAAGAACCCTATTAAGTACATAAGAAGCACAGTTGACTGCTTCAGCCCAAAAATTATTGGAAGCTTTGACTCAATCAACATAGTTCTTGCTGCTTCGATGAGTGTCCTATTCTTCCGCTCAGCAACACCGTTTTGTTGAGGTGTCCTAGCAAAACTGAACTGTCTAAGGCTTCATATGGCTATAACATTCCTTTTGTTGATGGTCTTAATAGAAAGGATCAGTTTTTGAAGCTCTTCGGCAGTATCTCCCTTGCTTGCTAGAAATCTCACCCAAGAATGTCTAAAATATTCATCTATAACAACCAAGCAATAAGACTTCTTGGCAATTGATTTAACACTGATAGGACTAAATAAATCAGTATGTAACAATTCGAGGGGTTTTGAAATTGTGTTTTCAAGCTTAAGCTTGTTTGGCTTTTTGTGTTGTTTGCCTTGAGCACAAGACATGCATTTTTCTACCACTGAAAAATCTTTAAGTGGTAGTCCCCTCACAAGATTATTCTTAACTAATTTATTTATATTTTTAAAATTAACATGTCCTAATCATCTATGCCATAGAAAGGATTCGGAAGAAGAGGCTTTGGATAGAAGACATGTCACAGTGGATGTAGACTCTTGTGATCCCATATCAAGAAGATAAGTATCACTAAATCTTCTGGAATAATGAACTCTGGTTTCAGAAACAAGCATTCATTTGACATAAACAGCACTGGTATATCTTTATCACAAATTTATGATACGCTTAGTAGATTGAATGCTAATTCAGGAACATAGTTTACTTTCTCCAGAGTTAAGGAACCGTTTGAGACTTCTCCCTGACCAATCATTTTTCCACCCTTCTTATCTCTAGCAAAAGAGACATATCCTCCATTAATTATTCGATAATTTGTGAGTAAGTCCTTCAACCCGGTCATATGCCTTGAACATCCACTATCAACATGCCAAAAACTATTGATAGCTCTTCTGGAATGTTACTGGCATAAAAGAAATTTGTTAAGACTTGGAAATTGGGACCCAAGTCTTAACTGACTTAGGTCTTGGAACAGAAGACTTTTTACAAAAGAAATTATTTACAAAATGATTTAATCTGTTTTCTAAGGAACTATTATTTATATTTCTATTAACAAAACCAGGACAAGTTTTAATAATATGATCATCCTTTTCACATCTAAAACATAGAGACTTTAAACCTTTCTTATGACATTTTAAAATAGATGCTTGATCAGTTAAGATTTCTTCCTCATATTCAGGTGCGTGAGAATCTAAATTGCTACACGAGTCATATGATTCTTTTAATATTTCCTTTGTGGCCTTTATTTTAGCAAATCCTGATTCATTTTCGTTAATATTGTTAACTTTTGAGGAAGTTGTCTCAATATCTTTAGGTTTAGAAATCCGACTTGGTGTGAAAGATGGGATAGGATGAGAAAGAAATTTTTTAAAATAAATTGGATGAGAATGTCTGTTTGAACCTTTACTTAATCTTCACTAGCCAGGGCCTTGTCACACTGACAAACCGGAGTATTCTTCTTCTCTTCTTCATCCTCCATTGCTTTCCTACTATTCTTCTTAGCCTCACTATCCTCTTTCAATTCTTCTTTGACTCTTCTTTCATAATCTTCACCAATAGTCACCTTCTTTTCAACTTCAACACCAGCTTTCTCATATCCACCCTCTTCAACTTCAACTTTCTCAACCTTTTTCTCTTCAACCTGAACCCTTTGCTTGTTATTTTCACCAATGACCTCTTGAGTCTCACTCTTGAACTCTCTAAAAGGATCAAAGACATTAATAGAATCCACATCACTGTTCACTAACTCAGCCACTAGTGCATGATTGATTTATTCTTTAGTTTCCTTAATCTCATCGCTCCAGTCAAAGTTTGAGATGAGAGTTGTTTCCTTCTTTGACTTGACTTCTTCCTTGTCAGTGATTGGATAACTTTAGAAGTTCTAGAAGTTCCTTGTTTAGTAATGATAGGATTTGGACATTCTCTTTTAAAGTGCCCCAGCTGTTTGCAATTGAAGCATCTTAATTTCGACTTATCAAAACCAAGCTTAGAATTCTGATTCTGATTTCCGAAGCTCCTTCTACCAGTTCGTTCCATGAATCTTCTTGCACATAGTGTGAGCATGGCCATTTGCCATTAGATGTCTGTTTCTTCTAAGTCATCTGGATCAACTTGATACTTGTCTTCAACGATCATTCCTTTTCCCTTTAACTCCCCAGCAACTAGAGCCTTATAACTATGCACAAACATCCCAAATAATGCCATAGTATCTGATGGAATCTGAGTAGTGACAGATGGCTTTGAGCTTGAATCAACACCTGTAGACCCCCCACTGGACATATTTGAAGCACCAAATCCTGTAGAACCACCATAAGCTGAACCATACATAGACGAGTTTGCAGCGGATGACATTAATGCAACATTTTATGGATAAAAGTGGCTGGCATCATGGATTGATGTATTCTCTCCTCTTTAAATCCAAATTAAAATATTTCAATTTGTTGATTACATCCATAAGTTTGTAGTAAGCAAAGTTTCTTTCCTGCTTCAACATCTAACTTGCAGGCTCCATTGAGGTGGGAGTGAGTCCAAGAGTTTAGAGACTTGTTCATGATTTCCCAACTGCTCATCATATTTCTTTAAGGTGCTTAAGATGGACAAAAATCAATTTATTATGTCAGTAAGGCTTTCATTTTTGTGTCCTACAAATGAATTAAACTCTTTTTCAGCTTGAGCTTTCCTGTCTTTCCTCAGATCCTCATTTCCATCATAGAATTCACACAAGGAGTCATACAAAGATTTTGCATTCTTGTGTTCAGTAAAACGGTTATAGATATCTTGGGATAAGCATAGAGTTAAAGCTCCAAAAGCTTTCTAATCACGATCAATTAGCTTGAGATCTCTTTCACTGAAGGTAGATGGATCGGTGTTTGGTGAAGTAACTTAACCGACAATGACAGTTGGAGTGTGAGGACCATTTACAATTAATTCCCATTGATTATGATCAGTGTAGTAAAAGAAAGCTTTCAAACATCTTTTCCAGACCTCAAAGTTATCACCATTTATAAGCCTCGGTGGCCTATTAGGAGCAACACTCTCCAAGTCAGATATGGTGATATTGGTGGACGTCAATTGCTAAAAGGAGATAGTTTCGCTGATAAAAGGCAGTTTTGCTGGTAAATTCACTTGTAGAATCACTGGTAACTTCGCTAACGAATTCGCTCCTAGATTCGCTGGCAAACAAGCAGCAGTTTCACCCGAACCAATGATCGAAAACTCTAGTTTCAACGATACTTTCGCTGAGACTAGTAGAACTTTCGTTCTAAAATGAATTCGCCAGCACTTTCGCTTGTAATGACTAGCAGGAAGTTGAACTTTCGTTCAAAAGTGGACTACTTTCGCTTACAATAACACCTGAATTGAAAATCACCAAATCCTTAGATTCGCTGGTAAATTTGCTGGACGAATTGTAAATTCGCCCGATGAATCTGAAAAGGCTTTTCAGAACAAAATCAACCCTATCTCATTCAAAACACAACGAATTTGAAATCTGATGACTATAGTAGCTTCGCACATTCAAAACGTACAATCCTCAATCAATTTCCATAACAAAAACCCCCAAATCAGTAGTCAAAATCGATTGAACAGTAACTAGTCTTCGATAGAGCATAAAAACCAACTAATCAAGAGAACAATGGCTCTGATACCATATAGTTGGTCCTGATGATCGATTCAACAGTGCACTTGATGTATAACAAAGATTTCCCACTGATTTAACACAATAAACTCAATAACACAATGAACTATTTTGAATCTAAACAATAATAATCAACCAAAAGGCTCAATGATAATGATAATAAGCTTCCAGCCACACACACACAATTGCAACAATGATATTTCGTATTAGTTTTTGCCAAAAGTTTTTTACAAAGATAGAAAAAGTACAATATATAAGCAACCCTAGATTTGCTGGCAGTTTCGCTGACTAGCAAAACTACCTGACTATCTACTAGATTCACCCGGCAGCGAACTATAATTTCGTCGGGTGATCAGAAACAGCTTACTCCGGGAGAAACTATAGTTTCGCCCGTAGTTTTGCTGGAACACACAAGTACATCAAAAATACAAAATACAAGAGAAAACTAACATTTATCCTATTGCATAACAAAATAAACCTATCAACTATAGTGAATCCAACCTATACTAGATTATCATGGATACCTTCTTTAGAGTTTTGAAGATACTAGGCCTTATGTGAGGACCAGTAGAACATCTGCAGATTGTAGTCTATCATGGTCTAGATCATAATTGATTATGTGCTGAATGAACCGGGGATACATGTAGAATGAGTCCCAGGTGAGATTGCCTCTTGAGTTGTTCAGCATAAATTTTGAGTAGTTGAAGCGCAAGCCCTTTTCCAACCCGTGGACTAGGCAGTCCAAATCATATGGGATTTAATCCCATCCTCTGGACTTGTTGGATACTTAGTGTAGGACGATGTGCAGCAAGAACTTCCAATTGTAAGAGAAGTTAAACTTACAGACTATAGACCTTCTCATATCATAACCATATCATATCTGAGTGTAGGTATTCTCCAACTCAGATTTGAGGAATTCAGTAGAGGCGCCCTCATCATGAAGCTCTGAATGCTCCCTGATGGTTGATTCAGTTATTATGATCTCCTGACCGTAGATCCTCGATCTGATGACCCTTTTATCGCTAATCGTCTCGCTTCGACCATTGGCCCAGAATTCAGCCAAATGGTTTGAATAGATGGTGGGATTAACAGTGAGGGCAGTAAAGTATGTCATTTGTGATAGAAATTCGACAATAGGGGCAAAATCAACATCCCTTGAAGAGCAAGGATGGCGACCTGGTTATGTTGAGGATTCAAGGCCATTGTTAAGGGAGTACTGTTTGATTGAAGGAATTTGAGAGTGAGTGAAGAAGATAATGGAAATTTAGGGCTTTTGTAGTGGTAAAGAAAGTAAAGAAAGAGGGTTGGAAGTTTTTTAAATGGGGGTTAAAAAGCCAAACCGATAAGGTGAAAGGACTGTTTAGGTTTCGATTTGACAGGAGCGGTAAGATAAACCATTTAAAATATTCTGACAATCATCAATAAAATCTTACTTTTTACAGAGTGGGGCCCAAAGATTTCTGTTACGCAGTAAAAGTTTTCTTCCGAAGGTAAAATTGCTTCCGAGAGAAAACACTTGCATTTCTCAATATTGTCTTTTGAAACCATTTTTACTTCCGAAAGCAAACCATGTCTCAATGACAAGTTTGCTTCCGAGAGTACAGTCTTCTTACGAGAAAAGAAGTTAGTAAGCTTTGGAAGTAGATTTAATCTATGATTAAATTGTTCTTCAGAGGCTAATACTATTCGGAAGAGAATATTTACGCAGAGGGATTTTCCTTTGAAAGATAGATAAAGATCTCTTTCGAGGGTAAATTTCTCTTCAGACGAATTCATACTTTGAAAATTTTTGAAGAAAACCTTCTTGTAATAGGGCTTAGATTGTATATAGACAACATAGACAAGACACATTTAAAAAGGTTTTCAGAAGGGAAAGACTAGACAATGTTAATCATCCCAATACCTGTAATTAAATACTTGAATCTTTGTTCATCAAAGGCTTTGGTGAACAAATTAGCATATTGTTCATTTGAATTGACTTTGACTCGTTTGATTAGATTTTTCTCATGAATATCTCAAATGAAATAGTACCTGATGTTAATATGCTATGTCTTGGAGTGCTTGACTGGATTTTCTGTGATAGATATGGCACTCTTGTTGTCTATGTAGATAGGGGTCCGTCAATTTGAAACCATAATCCAGCATTTGATTTGAATCCAAAGCAGTTGAGCATAGCAGGTTGCAGCATCAATGTACTCAGCCTCAGTAGTAGATGTGGATACACATGATTGCTTCTTGCATTGCCAGGAGATGATCCTTCCACCAAGAAATTAACAACCTCCTGATGTAGATTTCTTGTTGATGTTGCAGCCATCATACTCACTGTCCGTGTAACCATAAAGGTTAAAATCCTTATTCTTGGGATACCAGAGGCCCAGTTGGGAGCTCCTTCGAGGTATCTAAGGATTCTCTTGGCAGCAATTAGGTGAGACACCTTTGGAGCAACCTGATATCTTACACAGATGCAAGTTGCAAATATGATATCAGGTCTACTTGCGGTGAGATACATCAGAGGCCTAATAATTTCCATGTAGTGATGCTAATCAGTATCCTCCCCATTGGAATCAGGACAAAGATTGTGATTTCCGGGTATAGCTGTCTTGGCTGGCTTACAATCTTTCATCTCAAATCTCTTTAAGATGTCCTTGACATACTTAGATGGATTGATGAAGAACCTTTCTTCCATCAGCTTTACTGAATTTCAAGGAAAAAATCCATCTTTCCTATGGAACTCATCTCAAACTTCTTTCTCATAATGCCTTCAAAGTCTTTACACATTTGGTCATTTGAGGATCCAAATATGATGTCATCGACATAGACTTGAACAAGCAACATGTCTTTCCCAGACTTCTTTATGAACAATGTCTTATCTATGGTGCCTCTGTTGTAGCCATTCTTCAAAAGAAACTGAGACAGTGTCTCATACCACAACCTAGGTGCCTGATGCAACCCATAAAGAGCTTCATCCAATTTGCACACATAGTTGGGGTGCTATGGGTCTTCAAATCCAGTTGGCTGGCACACATAGACTTCTCTATCAATATCCCTATACAAAAATGCACATATGACATCAAGTTGATAGACTGTGACATTCTTGGATGCTGTAAAAGCAAGGAAGATTCGCACAGCCTCAAGTCTTGCAACAGGTGCAAAGATATCAGTGTAATCTATGCCTTCCTCATATGTGTATCCTTGAACAACAAGTCTTGCATTGTTTTTTATGGTCAAACCTGTATCGTCTTTTTTGTTTTTGAACACCCACTTAGTGCTAATGGGGACTTGGCCAAGTGGCAATGGACACAATTTCCATACCTTTTGCCTCTTGAACTAAAGCAACTCCTCTTGCATTGCTTCAACCCAATTGTTGTCCTTGAGTGCTTCTTTCACCTTCTTGGGTTCCATTTGAGAGAGAAAGCATGAGTGCATGCAGACATTCCAATTATGGGCCTGACTTCTTGTTCTCACACCTTCTGAGACATCCCTATTGATGTTCTCAGCTGGATGAGTGGTGTCTATCCTGAGCCTAAGAATCATATCTAGTTGCATAGATATAGATAGATCCAGGTTTGAGAAGTTTTGCTTAGGTGTTTGAACACCATGACCAGCTGATGTCTCACACTCATTCAATGAGGATTGATTGAATGAATGTGTGATAGTATCAATGGTACTTTGCTGTGAAGTAGCATCAATAGTTGCATGTTCCTCCAGATCACTGTCTTTATCAGTTTGGTGTTAAATACTAGAGTTGTTAGCTGTTGAGTTATTAGGCTCAGTTGGCTAACAACTTGTTGGTGCTTCCTTGTTTCCTGGGATATTCATGCTTTTAGGAATTCCAGTTGAAGGAGCTTGATCTTCAATTCTTCTTGGAGAACTAGGAATAGGTCTGGGTAACTCAAACAGTTGATCTTTATCAGAGTCACTTTGAGTTCCTGTTCAAATTGAAACATTCTCACCAGATGGTTTAGAATAGTTTGGAAACAATTCTAAATTGAAGCTATGATCAGGACCATTTCCCTTAACACAAAGAGTGTGCTCATTGACAATAATGTTGGATGATTCCTCAAATTTTTGATTTTTAATATTGTACACTCTATAAGCAATAGAGGTTGAGGAATATCCAACAAAGATAGCATCATCCGACTTTTCAGCAAATTTTGCTAAATTGTCTTTTGTGTTAAGTATGGTGCACCTGCTGTCAAAGGACCTAAGAAAGCTAATGAACGGTGGCCTCTTGTTCCATAGCTCATAGGGGGTCTTTCCATGGGGCTTAACAATGAGAACCCTATTCTGCATATAACATGTAGTGCTGACTGCCTCTGCCCAAAAAGTTAGATCCAGCTTTGAATCAGCTAACATAGTTCTTGCAGCCTTAATAAGTGTCTTGTTCCTCCTCTCAGCAACACCATTTTGAGTTACAGAATGAGTCAAGAACTTGATTCTTAAAATCAGTCCCTTGATCACTTCTAATTATTTTTACCTTGTTATCTTTTTTATTTTCAATTTTAAGAATAAAAGATTTTAAAGTTTCAGTAGTTTCAACTGTAGTTCTTAAAAAGAAAACCCATTTAAATCTTGTAAAATCATCGACAATCACAAGGCAATATGATTTCCTTCCAATACTCATTATACTTGTGTGACCAAAAAGATCCATGTGCAATAAGTGTAATGGGGTTGTGATAGAGTTAACCTCTTTGGATTTGTGAGTGACCTTGTGTTGCTTCCCTTTCAGATAAGCAATACAATTATCTTTACAGAAAAACTCCTTTTTAGGCACACCATGTACCAAATTATTTTTAACCAATTTCTTCATGGTTTTAAAATTAACATGGCACATTCTTTTATGCCAAAGAGTTGACTCATCACCATTAGCTATGGAAAGAAAGAATGATACTTCACCCAGTAGGGAAGCGTTGTTCATATCCAGCATTGTTCATTTCCTGGGTGATGTAAGAAGCAACAATTCCTGAGGAATTATCATCCCGGGTTTCAGGATAATGCACTCATGCTTTATGAAAAGCATTTGGTGCTTTTGATCATAGAATTGAGAAACACTTAAGAGATTATGTTCAAGCTGTTTGACAAAATTTACTTTGTCAATGTTTAACTTACCATTGGATACACTACCTCTACCAGAAATATATCCTCCGGCTTCCCCTCCAAACTAAACAGGACCTCCATCAAAATGTTCAAATTGTTATAGTAGAGATCTGTTCCCTGTCATGTGCCTAGAGCATCCACTATCCATAATCCATATATTTCCATTCTTGTCATGTGGATGTTCCTGCACATAAGGTGAAAAGATTAGTTACTATTGAAAACCCAAACCTTGTTGGTCTTGGGCTCTTCTAATGTAGATAATATAATTGAACAAAAATATATGCATGGGGGCTCAATTATGGTTTGTGAAGAAGAGGCTTGGGCTGCAGCATCTTTTTTTTATCTTCTATTCCATCTTCTGGTTGATCAGTGTAGATGAGCCTGATGAGGCTTGAGCAACATGACTTGGTTCCGAGGATTCTTTCTTTTCGGAAGAAGTTTTCACCACCTTTTCGGAAGCAGTCTTCTTCTCGGAAGTTTCAAAGGATTCTTTTTGTTTTTTTGTTTTTTCTTTAGCTTTTCTTCCGAAGCTATTTTCCTTTCGGAAGAATGAGTTTCTTCTGAAAGTAACTTGGCTTCAGAAACAAGCTTTCCTTTCCTTAACACTTGGACCATATGGTAAGGTCCAAATGTGAAACCATCCTTGACTCCTTCTTTCTTAACATTGGTTGCATAATGTGTGCTTGCAAGATTATAGTAACAATCTTTAGCCATGTGGTTGTGTAGACCACAGATTATGCACTCAATGTTATTCTTAATGGTGCATGGGGGCTGTTGTTTCTTGTACTTCTTTTCTTCTTCAACAGCCTTCCCCTTTAATTTCTGATACTTCAGCAGGATAGGAGTGCTAGTACTACACTCATTTCCTAAATCAAAACTTCCAACCACTTTGGATCCAGCTGAGATGAATACACCCTTTTGCCTTGAGTCTATCTTCAACTTAGTCTCAGCCACCTTCTTTGTAGGTTTTCTTGCTGCCCTGATTTTGTTATTTTTGGCTTTGGTGGTTAGGGGTTGATAAACAGCTATGGGGATGAGGTATTCTATCTTATCCTTCCCTGTGGTGGTCATAATTGTTGCATTATTCTTCTGCTCATTGGGTAGTGGGTCAGCAGATGGAACCTCTTGCTCATCAGTACCACATCTTGGCTATCTAATAGAAACAAAGGAGTGTGGGGAGTAATTTCATTGGTTCCCAACCCACTTTTGTTTTGATAACACACCTTTGAGTGGGAGGATGATGTAATGATAGTGTTGAAGTTATGTTCTTGAATGACATACTTCTTTGCTTTAGCCTCAGCTATTACTAGCTAGGCCTAAGCCTCAGTCAACTTGCATATTAAATCTTTTATTTGAGCCCTATAACTAGAATATTCATGTTTTAAAGAGGACACAATTTTCTCTAACTCTTTAATTTTAAGTTTGTAGTCGGATTCTGCTCTCTTAAAATCTGATTTTAATATGTTTAAGGACTCAATATCAGATTAAGTATAGTCATGATTTTTTCTATGAATCTGTATCTCCATGTTTTAGTCCTGATACAACTTAACCTTAGCAATACAGGCTGGAGTACAGAGATGTTCATATACCTTACTGTCTTTAGTTCCAGCCGTGAAAGCTTGAGCAGGAGTGACATCTTGCACCATCAAGCTCCAATCAACTTCTAGAGCAATAGCTACAGTTTGTTGTTCAGTAGATTTGGCTACAGCTTTTGGGGTAGCAGGATTTTAGGAGCCTTGAGCTGCTCCAGGATTAGATCTAGGAGCCTTGCATTCCCTTGCAAAGTGACTAAGCTGGTTGCAGTTGTAGCACTTGGCCTTTGACTTGTCAAACCCAAATTTGCTGTTGGTTGGGTTTTGATGGAATTGCCTTCCAGTTATTTTAAAGATCTTCTTGCTCTGTAGGTCAGAAGGGCCATCTGCTGGACAATGTCCATATACTCAACATCATCAGGGCTAAAACACTCTAGATCATCTAAGCAGAATTGAAAATCTCTAGAGTGCTCACTGCCTGAAACAAAAGCACAACTGCCCTAGAAAGGATTTTATTAAGCCTGTTAAGACCTGGGTGTCTCAGGGAATGTGATGTATGACATAGAAGAGGATGGTGGCTGTTAGGGGTTATTCAGGTACAATTGGGGCTAGGGAGTTCTTGAACCTTCAACAACATGTAAAGCATTGCTAACAGGAAGGTTTGAGGTGAGAGTGTCATGGTGAGAGTGTTGAGATTCCCAATTCTCTTTATTCAGACATAGTAGAAAGTCCACTCATGAGGAAGTGCACTCATGAATTTTACACTATATCTCTCTTCTCAAGAACCACTCCCATAGACTGAAGAGAGGTGATCAAGTCTATGTACCTAAAGTATTGTTGGCTCAAGGTCTCACCAACAATGTATGTGAAGTTCTCAAACTTTTTCTTCAGTACATCTTTCTTGGTCTCCTTAGATTTAGTAGAACCAGATTACATCAGCTTCAAAGCATCAAATAGTTCTTTGGCAGTCTCGCATTGCTTAAAGCCTACCATTATGGAGTTTGGTATAGCTGTGAGCAACACAGTCATGGCTTTGCAGTCAATGTCCATCTTCATGAAGTCTTCATCAGAGTAGTCTTCAACAGCTTTCTCAATCATGGCACCATTACCAGCTGGGGATTCCACCTTTGGTTGGTAAGGACCATGAGTGACTGATCTCCATATGCAGCTGTCTTGATACTTGATAAAGCCTTTAATATGTTTACAACAGGTTCTAAAATCATCTGGGATAATGATAGGATCTTTGGTCATGGTTCCCATCTCAGACTCAGAAAACTTTTTGTTAAGAGCCATTTGAGTGAAGTGAGTAAGTGTGAAGAAACAAGGGTGATTTGGGATGGTTAGATCTCACAATCAAGAGCCTAAAAAGCTCTTATACCAATTGCATGATCAGTGTTGGTTTCACAACACAAGTTTATCTCACAAACTCACTTAATCTCACTGGTTTGATGAAGCAGAATCTCTAACTAAGTTCACAAGTAATATAATAAGTTAATGAAAACAAATGAACACAAGAGTAGTTTTTCAATATACTTGTATATATTACTTCTCAACTCAGTATAACAAGACTCTTACAAGCATAGTTACTAAGTTATAATGAAAAACTATATATACTACTATCTACAGTCGGTTATACTTGGATAACCAGCTGTAATTTACAACTAGACAAATACCATATTGCTAGAAGTAAAGTATCTAAGATAAAATATTATCCTAGATTAGGTAGTCATGATAGGCCCATGACTTACCTTTTGAACACCAACTAAAAGTGGCAATTGTACTAACTGATAGTGAATAAACAGTAGATAAAAGTATGGTCAACTACATGGGCGTGGGAAAGCGCCATGCAATATATCAGTGGTTGCAGCGGATGTTAGACAGACCATACTTATGTCTACTGGTTCATAGTTGGTTCTTCCGAAGGTAAATGGCTTCGAAAGAATAAGTTCTTCCGAGGCCATTTATACTTCAGAAGAATCAACTTCTTCCGAGTCTTTTGCAAGTCCTTCAGGACTTGATTCTTCGAAAGACTTTGTCTTTAGGATCTTCTAAGTTGTATACTTCGGAAGGAGAACCATTTAGTCTCGGAAGACTGAGTTCTCACTTCGGAAGTTCTTCAATCTTGAGCTTCGGAAGATCTTTGACTTGTCTTCGGAAGAGCAGCTTTGTCTTCAGAAGACCACTTCAATTGTACAGCAAAATCTTCTAAGTTTTGTTTTCATTGCACCAGCCTCATATGATCTAACAGATATTATTAAGCCAAAGTTGAAGATGGTTAGGACTCCCATCAAGGATACCAAACCCACAAATATTTGGAAAGTTAACAAGATAAACACATGGTAACCACCTCAATTCGCGTAATGTAACAATAGCTATGTAAATTCATCAATGTATGAATGTTCTAACATGAATACACAAATCATAAATATGCGTATTATATATGGTTACACGTGACATCCGGTAATTTTCCATTACCAAACTCCGTTAGTTCCGTTAAGTCTTACATACACGTGTCGGGAGCACACACTAGTTGCCGTTGAACGTTGGTGACTTAATAATAATTAATAATGATAAACAGATAATTATTCAACTAATAATGTTGGTTATTGGTTGTGATTATGCGATTTAAGTATTAACTGTGAATTTTATCGCGTAACGTGGAAACGTGTGTGTTTAATCCGTATGTTTTGTATCTAGTGAAGATAATGCATATGATTATTATTGTTAGTTTATATGCTTATTATTTTAATTTTAAACCTTTTAAAGAGTGTTTAAAAGCTTAGTTTTTATAAAATATAAACAAAGGGGGTTAAGTGTAATTTCCTAAAACTAAAACTTAACAAAATAAAAACAAAACCCAAACCCTAATCCTCCACATCGCTTCGGCCGCGATCACCCCCAAACACACACACACTTCTAATTTCAGCAAGAACAAGCAAGAAAGCTTCTGTTTTGATCGATTACAAGCATTACAACACGTTAGAAACATCAAATCTTGTCCATTACACGTTTAAAGGTTAGATTTTTACAAGTTTTTCATGGTTTTTCATTGTGGCCGAAACCCTAGTTCGAAATCTGTAATTGATGTCAATTCTTGATTGTTTCATTGTGCTATGATGTTAGTTAGGTTAGATTGATGCTAGTTAACGTCGATTATGCAAGAAAGCTTCGATTTTGATTCATTGTTCATAGGTTACTAAGAATAGTAACTTTATTTTGCATGAATTGATGATTTGATGATGTATGAATGTTATGGATGTGTTTATAATGATAATTAGATGCTAGATTGTTGATATGAACATTGGGAAATCGAGAATGCACATTGTAGTTCTTACCTTGCTAAAAATAGTAACTTTTGATGTTGAATGTTGATGAAACATGCCAATTAGATGTTGTTGATCATGTCTAGATATTTTTATGGACTTAATTTGGTATGCAAATGGTAAATTCATGAATGTAGTGTGAGTTTGATGAATTTGAGATGTACTTTCCCAAAAGGGAAACTTTAATTGTGCAAATCCTTGAATTGGATGATTTGAGCATGTTTGAGACATTAGGACCATGCTAGTGTGTTCATGGATGGTTTCTAAGGTGATTAAATGTGTGTTTAGGTTATATGAATGTTAATTTGGTTTGTTATCTGTTTTGGCCTGTTTGTGGAAAAATCTTGGCATGAGTCATATAGGTAAGCTAGGACTTTTGTTGATTGATGGTTGATTAAGAATGAACATTTTGGATGATATGAGCTATGGAAATTGGTATGTTAATGATCATCATACACATGTGCGAATCTGAGGCCCCTACTTAGTAGGATTGGCAGGGTTTAGGGTGTGAAGTCATGAGTGGCTTCACATGGCATGTGATGCGTGATTTGATCCTTGTATGGTGTATTATTTGTGTTATAGAAGTTATGAGAATGATAATACTTTAGATTCACATGACTTGTATGATATATGGCTGTATGATGATCTAATTAGTACATGTGGTTAATGAAGTGCTATATGTAATCAGTTTGTATGTTAATCATGTGTGATAGGCTGCTATGCTTGTTTGAATGGAAATTCACCTATAATGTCACCAACGGGTCAAACGGTCAACTGGGTCAAATGTGTCTTGTCTTCTAAAACTTTGAGTTCTTTGGTTTGTAAAGCACTTAGGGTTTCAATATGATTCTGTGTACACGTACTTATGTACTTCGTGTTCTAGGTAACCTTTGAAGGGTTGTCTTTGCACCTATCACCAGTTTCTTTAGTCATTATCTTTACACACCAGGTGAGTTCATGCCCCTCTATTTTTATAAACCTTCTTCTTAAGGGAGGTAGCATACTTGTACTCAAACGCTATTTTATTATTATAAGTTGTGTATGTTTTAACATAGTGCTTAATACCTTGAAAGTCCTCACACTTTCGGATCGTTAATAATGGTAACTAGCGGGAAATCTTGGGTAGTACTACTGGGTCTGACGAGCCCCACCTGTGCGACTCGAGGTCAAACGGGTGCAATATTGTCCTAGACACAAATATCATCACGACCTGGTAAGTCGTGATGGGAGGCAACAAACGCAACACAGTCAGCTTCGATCGCGAAATCACTATGGTTATTACTTGTGAATATAGACTAGCTATCTATTTCAATGCACTTCTTATGTTATGCAAATGTTATTGTTTATGATAAACGCAAACTCTTGAACTCACCAACCATTGTGTTGACATTTTAGTATGCTATTCTCAGGTTGTTAACTCTGCTTGCCATTAGGAGCACCACACGGGTTCAGCATGCATTCTAAGACTCTATTTTAAAGACATGTTGTTGGTATCTATTTACGAGTGTTTAAAATGTTTGGGTTGGCGCATGTTTTGCCAAATATGCATTTTTATATTTTGGTTTGTCTTATTTCAAAACGCTTCCGCATGGTTTTAAAGTTTGAACTTTGGTTGGTTTTATTTTAAATGTGGCATATAGTGTCGTTCTGAGTAACTATTGACTGTGATCCTGGTTTGTTCACACGCCTCGCGGTAAAACTCCGCATGTGGATTTTGAGGGTGTGACAGATTGGTATCAGAGCCATTGGTTATAGGGAACTAGGTTTCATACACACACTAGACTATAACCGCACAGTTGTTAGTTACTTATCGCTTACTCTCCTTACTGTATACTCATTGGCATACGCAACACGTACTTCGTAGCATGGCATCATCGTCCAGAAATTTAGGCAAGAGACCTGCACGATCTGAGTCACCTCCTACGTCTCCCGTACCGGATAGGGGATTTAACTGCCTCGACATCCTTATCCTCCTGGCGAGATAGACTGGGATCAGCCTTTCATACCTCCTGAGCTCGATCCTCCGCGGAACTGGGATTTCTACCCCACCTACATAAACCGTATGGCTTATAGAGAGCGCGTACCACCAGTAGCTCCTACACAACCTAGGACTAGGTCATCGACCGCCTCTGCATTGCCTACTCTTCCTACCTTGAGCATCCCTCTTGAGCAGGCGTTTGCAGCTTTGGTAGCCACTCTAGACACGGAGCGACAGCGGATTAGAGGACTCACTGATGAGAACTCTGCATTACGATCTGAGATGCGTCAGTTGCGTTTCCAGGTAGAGACGCTTCAGGAGCGACTCTCGATGGCCATCGGTGGACATCATACTCTGGCAGGCAACGTTGTAGCACTTAGTGGGCGCATGGACCCACAAGATCACCATAACATAGTGATCGATGATAGGTTTGCTGATTTAGAGGCACAGCTAGTAGCACTTCAGGTTGTTGAAGCCCCTGCACCTTTGGTGGATCCTGATGAGGAAGACCCAGAAGAGGAACCCGAGGAAGCCCTCGAAGAAAAACCAGCAGAGATGGATGAGGACAGTGACGGATCTGACGTACTGGACTGATTCCACTTTTAAATGACTTAGACTATGTAGTGTTTCTTTTCTTTGAAACCTATATGGGAAGGGTTGTTTCCTACCCAACTGACAAACTTAAATTTTGACATTGATGGAATATTTTGTGACTCAATTGCAATTTATTTATCTTTGGTTATTATTTCTGTTATAAATGTTGTGGTTGTGGTGAATGCATTATTTCTTATTGTTTACTGTACCTTGATAAGATTAATGTGTTGGATGTTACTCATTATTGTAATTGTGAATTGTAAAGTGAAATATGGACGCATGAGGAAGAGGACGTGGGCGTGGGCGTGGTCGTGGATGTGGCCGGAGGCCGTGGTGCCGGAGCCATAAACATGACGCCTGTGGAATTGGCGGCATTAATTAACGAACATGTTCAGGCGGCAGTGGCTGCTGCCCAACCGGGACAACCAGCAGGTAAATGATAACGAGAGGTTAAACTAATTATTCTAGTCAATTGTCTAGGATATCTGACTAATGTTTGGGTTGTCAAAACAGGACCACCACCATGTACCTACAAGTCCTTCATGGACTGTAAACCCCATACCTACAGCTGGACGGAAGGAGCTGTAGGGCTTGTAAGGTGGTTTGAGAAGACAGAGTCTGTCTTCGCAAAATGCAACTGCCCGCCTGCTGATCAGGTGAAGTATGCTACCGGGACATTGGAAGGCGCAGCACTTTCCTGGTGGAATGCCCAGGTGCAAATGCTGGGTCAAGCCATGGCTAATGAACTACCTTGGGATGAGTTTAAGGGGATTATGACCAAGAATACTGCCCTCGAAATGAAGTGCAGAAACTGGAGATTGAGTTCTGGCAACTCAAAATGCAAGGCTCAGAAATTGAAGCCTACACGACCCGTACTCATGATTAGCCACTTAATGCCCAGGGATGGTGAATGAAATGCACAAGGGGTTGAGCATTATATACGGGGATTGGTGCCCGAAATTCGAAGTATGGTAACTGCCTCTAACCCCACTACCATACAACAAGCTATCCGAACAGCCCACAGGCTAACTGATCAAGCAGTAGAGCAAGGTCGGTTACCTAAGCGGGGTGCGGTGGCAAGCGTGCCCGACCATAAACGCAAGTGGGATGGTTCAAGCAACAAGGGATCATCATCCAGCAGCCAATCTCAACCTCAACAACAGCAGCAAAGTCAGCAACAGCAACGGAAGTTTGATAACAATCGAAGCTTCAACCAGGCGACTCCCTCAAATCAAGGACCCGGTTGGTATGGCGGAAGACAGCCGAAGTGCAACCGGTGTAACTACCACCATGTGGGTCATGTGATAACTTCAAGTGCCAACGTTGTGGGAAGATTGGTCACGCAGTCAAAGACTGCCGGGGTGAACTGATGAAAAAGCCACAACAATCACAAGAAACTCTAAAAGGTTGTTTTGAGTGCGGAAAAGAAGGCCATTACAAACGCAACTGTCCCCAACTTAAGAGGAATGGTAATGGCAACAATAACAATGGAAACAACAGCAACAATAACAATGGAAACAACAATAACAACAATAATGGTAATGGCAACAACAATGGTGGAAACAACAATGGAGCCAAAGGAAGAGCCTTCGTCATTGGCTCAGGTGAGGCTCTAAACGATCCTACAACAGTAACTGGTAAATTTTCGGTTAATGGTCGTTTTGCTACCGTATTATTCGATACCGGAGCCGATAGAATTTCGTGTCCACTAGGTTCTGTAGTCTTTTAAGTGATATTCCCTCAGCCTTAGAATCTAAATACACCGTAGAGTTAGCTGACGGTACACAGATTCACGTAACGCATATTCTTAGAGACTGCAAGATAGAGCTTGCTGGTCATACATTCACCATAGATCTCATGCCTGTTACGTTAGGAAGCTTTGATGTGGTAGTAGGCATGGATTGGCTTTTCGATAAACAAGCGGAAGTCATATGCCACGAGAAGATCATACGGATTCCCTTGGTGAAGAAGTCCTTACGGTCAGAGGTGATAGGAGTGGTGCGGTGATAGGCATCATTTCGTTCATGAAGGCACAGAAGTTGTTACGAAAGGGTCGACTGGCCATATTGGCACTCGTCACAGATAAACAGACTGAGGAAAAGAAGATAGAGGATATCCCCGTAGTTCGAGAGTTTCCCGAGGTGTTTCCGGAAGACCTGCCTGGATTACCGCCTCATCGTCAAGTTGAATTCCAGATTGAATTGACTCCAGGAGCCGCTCCAATTGCGAGAGCACCGTACCGGTTAGCTCCGAACGAACTGCAGGAATTATCTGCCCAACTACAAGAGTTTTGGATAAAGGGTTTATCCGACCGAGTTCGTCGCCCTGGGGAGCGCCAGTTCTATTTGTGAAGAAGAAGGATGGTACATTTCGAATGTGCATTGACTATAGGGAACTGAACAAGGTTACTATCAAGAATAGATATCCCTTACCTCGTATCGATGATTTGTTTGATCAACTGCAAGGATCAAGCTTACTCTAAGATTGATCTGAGGTCTGGGTATCATCAGCTGAGAGTTCGAGAAGAGGACATCTCGAAGACTGCTTTCCGTACACGATATGGTCACTATGAATTTTTGGTCATGCCATTTGGGTTGACGAATGTACCAGCAGTATTCATGGACCTCATGAATCGCGTGTGCAAACCCTATCTTGATCAGTTTGTTATCGTCTTTATTGATGACATACTGATTTACTCAAGGACCGAGGAAGAACATGAGAAGCACTTACGTTTAATCTTGGAATTTCTTAGAAAGGAACAACTGTATGCAAAGTTTTCTAAGTGTGATTTCTGGATACGTGAGGTACAATTCTTGGGTCATATTGTCAACGAGAAGGGAATACATGTTGATCCTGCTAAGATTGAAGCGATAAAGAATTGGTCTGTTCCTAAGACACCAAGCGAGATACGACAATTCCTTGGATTAGCGGGATATTATCGACGATTCATTGAAGGATTCTCTAAGATCGCTCAACCTCTCATAGCCTTGACTCATAAGGGAACGACGTATAAATGGGGTGAGAGTCAGGAATCTGCTTTCCAGTTGCTGAAACAGAAACTGTGTAGCGCACCAATATTAGCGTTACCGGATGGTAGTGATGACTTCGTAGTCTACTGCGATGCTTCTATTCAAGGACTTGGATGCGTCTTGATGCAGCGGGATAAGGTGATAGCTTACGCCTCTAGACAATTGAAGATTCATGAGAAGAACTATACCACCCATGACTTGGAACTGGGTGCGGTAGTTTTTGCCTTAAAGAACTGGAGACATTACTTGTACGGTACCAAATGCACTATTTACACCGATCACAAGAGTCTTCAGCACATCTTTGAGCAAAAGGAATTGAACATGAGGCAAAGGCGCTGGGTAGAATTACTGAATGACTATGACTGTGCTATTAAGTACCACCCGGGGAAAGCAAATGTAGTTGCCGACGCGCTGAGTAGGAAAGAAACTGCTAAGCCTCGACGTGTGCGAGCTTTGCAACTTACTATCAACACACAGTTACCTGAACAAATCCAAGAGGCTCAGACAGAAGCTTTGAAAGCAGAAAACATTGGGTTTGAATCGTTAAGGGGTATGGAAAAACAATTGGAAGTAAAAGTGGATGGAATTTGTTACTTCATAGATAGACTTTGGGTACCTCTACACGGAAATCTGAGAGACTTGGTCATGAGTGAGGCACACAAGTCTAAGTACTCTATACATCCTGGATCTGACAAGATGTATCATGATCTGAAGGCGCACTATTGGTGGCCTAATATGAAAGCGGATGTAGCTACTTATGTGAGCAAGTGTCTGACCTGCTCAAAGGTAAAAGTGGAGTACCAAAAGCCATCTGGACTACTACAACAACTCGAGATCCCTACGTGGAAGTGGGATCAGATATCAATGGATTTTATTACTAAGTTACCTCGTACTTCTACTGGTTGCGACACAATATGGGTTATCGTGGATAGATTAACAAAGTCTGCTCATTTCCTAGCGATAAGGAAACAGATAAGATGGAGAAATTAACCCGACTCTATTTGAAGGAGATCGTTTCGAGGCATGGAGTACCGATCTTAATTATTTCTGACCGCGATTCTCGTTTCACATCACACTTCTGGCAGTCATTGCAGAAAGCTCTAGGTACGCGATTGGATATGAGTATGCTTATCATCCACAGACTGATGGTCAAAGCGAGCGTACTATACAGACTTTGGAGGACATGTTACGTGCTTGTGTGATTGACTTCGGGAATAACTGGGAAGTTCACCTACCATTGGTGAAATTTTCTTACAACAACAGTTATCACACTAGCATAAAGGCGGCACCTTTTGAAGCTTTGTATGGGAGAAAGTGTAGATCACCAGTTTGCTGGGCTGAAATTGTTGATAGTCAATTAACGGGTCCCGAACTAGTATGCTGACAAGCGACGAAAACCTTTGGAATTTCAAGTTGGTGACAAAGTCTTATTGAAAGTCTCACCATGGAAAGGCGTAGTTCGGTTTGGTAAGCGA
This sequence comes from Flaveria sonorensis, assembly GCA_025506505.1. Classification (NCBI taxonomy): domain Eukaryota; kingdom Viridiplantae; phylum Streptophyta; class Magnoliopsida; order Asterales; family Asteraceae; genus Flaveria; species Flaveria sonorensis. The sequence continues at coordinate 11,785,424 of CM046435.1, forward strand.
GGAAAGCTAAATCCGAGATACGTTGGACCATTTGAGATAGTGGAAAGAATTGGTCCAGTGGCCTATCGACTAGCCTTACCTGATTCATTGAGTGGAATCCATGATGTATTCCATGTTTCAAATCTAAAGAAATGTTTAACGGATGAAACTATGGTTGTACCGCTGGAAGAAGTTCAAGTAGACGAATAGTTACGCTTCATTGAGGAACCTGTCGAAGTGATGGATCGAGAGGTAAAGACACTTAAGAAAGCAAGATACCCATTGTCAAAGTTCGTTGGAACTCGAGACGTGGACCAGAATTCACGTGGGAACGTGAAGACCAAATGAAGCTTAAGTATCCTCAGCTATTCAAAAAGACGATGCCAACCGGCGAAGGTACTGATTAAATTTCGGGATGAAATTTCTTTCAACATGGGGATGATGTGACAACTCATCCAAAACTCACTCGATTTTGATTTTCTTGTGCCAATGCAGTAGACCAGTGATGGAACACTCACCATGTAACACAATTTTCGGGACGAAAAATCTTTCAACATGGGGATAATGTGACATCCGGTAATTTTCCATTACCAAACTCCGTTAGTTCCGTTAAGTCTTGCATACACGTGTCGGGAGCACACACTAGTTGTCGTTGAACGTTGGTGACTTAATAATGATAAACAGATAATTATTCAACTAATAATGTTGGTTATTGGTTGTGATTATGCGATTTAAGTATTAATTGTGAATTTTATCACGTAACGTGGAAACGTGTGTGTTTAATCCGTATGTTTTGTATCTAGTGAAGATAATGCATATGATTATTATTGTTAGTTTATATGCTTATTATTTTAAGTTTAAACCTTTTAACAAGTGTTTAAAAGCTTAGTTTTTATAAAATATAAACAAAGGGGGTTAAGTGTAATTTCCTAAAACTAAAACTTAACAAAAATAAAAACAAAACCCAAACCCTAATCCCCCACATCCCCTTCGGCCGCGATAACCCCCAAACACACACACACACTTCGAATTTCAGCAAGAACAAGCAAGAAAGCTTCTGTTTTGATCGATTACAAGCATTACAACACGTTAGAAACATCAAATCTTGTCCATTACATGTTTAAAGGTTAGATTTTTACAAGTTTTTCATGGTTTTTCATTGTGGCCGAAACCCTAGTTCGAAATCTGTAATTGATGGTCAATTCTTGATTGTTTGATTGTGCTATGATGTTAGTTAGGTTAGATTGATGCTAGTTAACGTCGATTATGCAAGAAAACTTCGATTTTGATTCATTGTTCATAGGTTACTAAGAATAGTAACTTTATTTGCATGAATTGATGATTTGATGATGTATGAATGTTATGGATGTGTTTATAATGATAATTAGATGCTAGATTGTTGATATGAACATTGGGAAATCGAGAATGCACATTGTAGTTCTTACCTTGCAAAAAATAGTAAATTTTGATGTTGAATGTTGATGAAACATGCCAATTAGATGTTGTTGATCATGTCTAGATATTGTTATGGACTTAATTTGGTATGAAAAATGGTAAATTCATGAATGTAGTGTGAGTTTGATGAATTTGAGATGTACTTTCCCAAAAGGGAAACTTTAATTGTGCAAATCCTTGAATTGGATGATTTGAGCATGTTTGAGACATTAGGACCATGCTAGTGTGTTCATGGATGGTTTCTAAGGTGATTAAATGTGTTGTTTAGGTTATATGAATGTTGATTTGGTTTGTTACTTGTTTTGGCCTGTTTGTGGAAAAATCTTGGCATGAGTCATATAGGTAAGCTAGGACTTTTGTTGATTGATGGTTGATTAAGAATGAACATTTTGGATGATATGAGCTATGAAAATTGGTATGTTAATGATCATCATACACACGTGCGAATCTGAGGCCCCTACTTAGTAGGATTTGCAGGGTTTAGGGTGTGAAGTCGTGAGTGGCTTCACATGGCATGTGATGCGTGAATTGATCCTTGTATGGTGTATTATTTGTGTTATAGAAGTTATGAGCCTGATAATAGTTTGAGATTCGCATGACTAGTATGATATCTGGCTGTATGATGATCTAAATAGTACATGTGGTTAATGAAGTGCTATATGTAATCAGTTTGTATGTTAATCATGTGTGATAGGCTGCTATGCTTGTTTGAATGGAAATTCACCTATAATGTCACCAACGGGTCAAACGGGTCAACTGGGTCAAATGTGTCTTGTCTTCTAAAACTTTGAGTTCTTTGGTTTGTAAAGCATTTAGGGTTTCAATATGATTCTGTGTATACGTACTTATGTGCTCTCGTGTTCTAGGTAACCTTTGAAGGGTTGTCTTTGCACCTATCACCAGTTCTCTTTAGCCATTATCTTTACACACCAGGTGAGTTCATGCCCCTCTATTTTTATAAACCTTCTTCTTGGGGGAGGTAGCATACTTGTACTCAAACGCTATTTTATTATTATAAGCTGTGTATGTTTTAACATAGTGCTTAATACCTTGAGAGCCTCACACTTTCGATCGTTAATAATGGTAACTAGCGGGAAATCTTGGGTAGTACTACTGGGTCTGACGAGCCCCACCTGTGCGACTCGAGGTCAAACGGGTGCAATATTGTCCTAGACACAAATATCGTCACGACCTGGTAAGTCGTGACGGGAGGCAACAAACGCAACACAGTCAGCTTCGATCGCGAAATCACTATGGTTATTACTTGTGAATATAGACTAGCTATCTATTTCAATGCACTTCTTATGTTATGCAAATGTTATTGTTTATGATAAACGCAAACTCTTGAACTCACCAACCATTGTGTTGACATTTTAGTATGCTATTCTCAGGTTGTTAACTCTGCTTGCCATTAGGAGCACCACACGGGTCAGCATGCATTCTAAGACTCTATTTTAAAGACATGTTGTTGGTATCTATTTACGAGTGTTAAAATGTTTGGGTTGGCGCATGTTTTGCCAAATATGCATTTTTATATTTTGGGTTTGTCTTATTTACAAAACGCTTCCGCATGGTTTTAAAGTTTGAACTTTGGTTGGTTTTATTTTAAATGTGGCATATAGTGTCGTTCTGAGTAACTATTGACTGTGATCCTGGTTTGTTCACACGCCTCGCGGTAAAACTCCGCACGTAGATTTTGAGGGTGTGACATTACATGTACATGATGTTAAGAGATATTCACAACAAACACAATGGTTTTCACAAACATAAGTATTTAGATGCACACTTGTTCAACTTGACTAAATACTCAACCATCATTTACCATTCCTAGTCAAATGCCATAAACCACATACTAGTGAAACATATTTTCTCGTATCTTCGTCACTTGAATATAGACGGTAAAGATGCACATTTAAATAAACCCTACAATCATGTGGTTGTTGAAAATAGGCTTCTCTTTAACACCAACATCACACAAAACTTTTCATTCTTGGTTTTGCCTCTCTAAGCATTATGATGAAACCCCTTATTGAAGACCTCTCTTTTGGTAGCTTATTAGTGCATAACATTGCAATTCTTAGTACAAAAAGTATTTCTTCTTGCACATATTGACATTCACCTCCTATTTCTATATCTAATGTATCTTCCAATTCCCTTTTGCTCATTCGATCCCGAACCCATTTTACAATATCTACTAAATCACCAAATGACGGGTCCAACGGTTGTTTTCCATTAGCAGTTCCAAAAGTACCACTCTAAAGCTATATATGTCACTTTTCTCGTCTACCTTTAGTGGTGATAGAGTTCTTAACCTTACCTCCCCCCCACAATTGAAATATTACATCCAGGAATACCTCAGAACCGAATACAATATCACATCGCTTATAAGAAATGATCAATTAGGATAGTATGAACAATCTAAAACTAGATAGATGGATGGTCAGATTCTATCCAAATTGTTCACAATGGAGTTGGCGGCGAAGGGTACGTAGAGGAAAATTCTCTCACATCTTTAAGTGTATAACAAAAACTAACAAATAAATTTCCTTAGGGTTTACAATTTAGATTTTGGGGTTTATGGTTCAACCAGCCGGCTACAACATCATTGGAATGAATTCAATAAGAGTTCGGTTGACCCGTTGCACACACACACACATATGTGTGTGTGCGCGCGCGCACGCCGTTAATTTATTTAACTCGGAGCATTCACAATTCATTCTCTATATATCTGTGAGTGTGTTCTCTATATTATAGAGAATAGTTATGAGTGGTTTATGAGTGAATGATAGAGAACATGTTAATGTTCATTACTATATTTGATAAAATATTGTTCATCGTTATAAATTTTTTAACATTTGTTGCAAGTAGTTGTGAGTTGAGTAGATAGAAATGTAATAATAAAGGTATAAAAATATATTATTTAATTAAAAAGAAGAGAGATAAAAAAAATAATTTATGGTGTAATTATAGAGATGAAGATGAATAGTGTGTTATGAATGCTCTCACGAAACTTAAATACTTCTATATTTACACCATTTATCCACCGTGGTACTTGAACTCTTAAATATATGTGATGGACATATTTATTATACATAACCTTCGTATCACTAGGCCACACACCCTTTGGTCCCGAAGAAAAATTTATTAAATTAAAAGATATTTCTTGAGATTGAATTAACTAACATAACTTAGTAGAAGCTTTGCCTATTAAAGAGGAGTTTCTGGGTTCAAACTCAGCCAATGATGTAATATGGAGTAATTTAACAGTAGGATAGGTTTGTCATTCAAAAATAATATAAAAACTTTAATAGTCCCACAGGGAGGGTGTCGTGCTAACAAATGGTTACGGGTAAAAGTCCTACAATGTTTAGGTGTGGTAATTTTAGGCGTAGAGTAGATCTAGAGTAGAAAGTGTTAGTGTGCATCATAAATAAAATAGAATAATACATACATTGGCGGATGTTTATAGGGGCCGGGGGGGCCGCCCCCCCTCCTCTTTTTTTCGTCGGTAGTGTATATTTTTAGTGCGGTAGGGTAAATTTTTGATCTGGTAGTGTAAATTTTCATATATATATCGAGTTCTCCCCCCCCCCCTAAGAAAATTTAATTTCGCCCCCTTCCCCTCTATGGGAGTGTTCAAGCTCCGTCACTGAATACATATAGTAACAATAATAATAATTTGTAGTCTGAGGAGATTTCACTAGCCGTCCAGGTTTCGAATTGTGAATGTGAAGCTTGACTCTAGGAAGCATATTTTTACCGTTGAAGATGACAAGATTTTAATTTGATCAGAGCAAATCCAGAGAAGGTGGAAGCGATGGAAATATAAATCCAACCATCAACCATAGGGTTCTTATTTCAACATAAATCACTATTGAAAATATATAAATCCCACCGTATAAGTAACCACATTTGAAAGGTGTTGAAATGGTAAAAGACTAAGATAAAACTTATAAATTATGCATGGTTATAATTAATTAACTTATAGCTCTAGTTGTAACAGCTTCATTCATAAGTCAACGCAATAACAAGATTACTTCTTTAGTTGCAACTGACTGCGGTTGTAAGTATAGGTGAGCTGCATCTTGCATTCAGCATCAATTGTTTTGTTGATACTTTGGCTCTTCAGTTGCAGATCTTGATCAGTTGTAGCCTACTTCAGTGAAATTTGTGGTTTTTGTGTATTATTAGTTCTGAACCAGCAAACTCTCATCGTCTACTTATGTCAAACAACCACTTATGACTTGGGTCCTATAATATAATTAATAGTGGCGTTGCAGTATTGGGGTTCACATAATATAGTACTGCTTGTCTTGTAATGATAAAAATCTTTTTTCAGTCAAATCAGTTGTAATTTTTTTAAACAAACAAATTCAAGAATATCATACATTGTTGTGTAATATCATGTCCTATGGTCATCACATAATTGACCTTTAATTATATATCATTAAGTCTCGAATAAAAAAATCACTAACTTATAAATTTACTTACATAAATATTTAAAAAATATATAATTATCACCAAGTACATTTTGTTGAGTGGAAGAGAGAGGGACGTGTAAGGGAAAATTGAAATTTAAATATAAATAAATAAATAAATAAATATATATATATATATATATATATATATATATATATATATATATATATATATATATATGTATATATGAATGATTAGTTAATATATACTAGAGTTAATTACATGGATGGTGTATGTGGTTTGGACAAAGTAAGGGGGTGGAGGCGTCCACGCCGGAGAGCCACGGTGGGGGCCGGCACCTCGAGGCAACACCGCCGCTAGTCCCCAACGCCGCAACTTTTGGCCACCGCACGGCGGGTACATGCCAAGCCACACCACCTCCCACACCACTTTTTGACTGTTCCAACAATCATATTTTCGATGTTGCCCAAACCCCCCCCCCCCCCTCCCCAACCGGCCGCCATGGGGATCTCGTCGGAGACACGTGATGGCTTTTGGACGTAATACACCAACGGGCGTGGGGATCTTGTTGGAGATAACGCCGTTTGGCTAGTGACCTCTGAATCGGTCTTTACGTGCAAATCTGAGTGGTGGTAATGGTTGAAGATGGTGGTGGCGGTCGAAGCAAGGTGGCGATGGTGGGCTGAAGGATATGGTTGAAGATGGTGGTGGCGATCTTAGCAGGGTGGCGGTTGTGGGCCGATGATTAAAAAAATTGAGGTTTGGTGTGATGCCTCATACCCCCTCAATTGGTGTGGTGTGATATGGTGTAGTGTGGTGTGACATGGCATTATGTGATTTGTGATTATGTAGTGTGGTGTGGTGAATGGCATAGGTACAGCCACCACCCTGATATATTTGGATATTAATATCTAAAAAGTAACAAGTTTTTGTTTTTATTTTTAAAATTGTAACGACTTAGGGTATTAGACCAGACGTTCGTTAGGTATTCTGTTTAATTCATGTGAAATTTTATAAATACTTTTTATCCTTTTGACAAGGAGCATTTATGTAATAAACACTATTCTAAAGACTAGTCATGTAAGTAACTAAAACTAATAAAAACGACCAAACTCAACACCATTATTCCCCAAACCTCTCCCTACTTCATCGTCGTTCAAGAATTAAAGTAGAAGCGTTGGACCGTTGGCTAGCGAGATGTGATGGGCAAAATGTAAATTCAGATTTCTCGTATCATTTAAAAAAAAACCGTATGTTATTTTCACTAAATACACAAACTTTCAAACCATGGTAAATGGTTTTTATGCTTTCAACAATTGCATTTCCCTCAAATCTACAAAAGGGATTTTGAAATTGTACATAGTAACAAATATACAATCATTTTTTTTCTTAAAAAACAAAAATGGCATGATTCCAATGCGAAAAGCCCATGAAGATACGAAATCACATAGCCACCCGTCTACTGATACGTTTTTTCTTGTATCTTCATCATTTGAATATAGACGGTAAAGATGCACATTTAGATAAGAATAATACGTATTATAAAAGCCCCACAACCGGAGAGTTGTTAAAAATAGGCTTTTCTTTAACACCAACATCATCGCAAACACTTTTTCTTCTTGGTTTTGCCTCTCCAAGCATTGTGATGACATCCCTCATTGAAGGCCTCTCTTTTGGTAGCTTATTAGTGCATAAGAGCGCAATTCTTAGCACCAAAAGCATTTCTTCTTGCACATATTTGCATTCCCCTCCTATTTCTAGATCTAATGTACCTTTCAATTCCCTTTTGCTCATCCGATCCCGAACCCATTCTACAATATCTACAGAGTCATCAAATGACGGGTCCAACGGTTGTTTTCCAGTTAATAGTTCTAAAAGCACCACTCCAAAACTATATATGTCACTTTTTTCGTCTACCTTCAATGTGTAACCGTATTCTGGAGCACATATATCAAAAATCTCATTATTACAAGTGCAAGTTATTGACTTAAAAAAAAAAACAACGTTTCAAAATAGACAGATCTGATATTTATTTACCAAGTAAAAATTAGTAACTATATTACACGTAGGCATAGATCGACCTGAAATACTTATACTATCTTAAACTTCACCCTTTTATCAACGGTAGCACGTTAATACATTATTACTTTGGTTTTTTTTTCCTTAAATAAAGTGATTCACTTAGTCATTTGCATTAATAAATGTCTTTATTCTTTATTCTTAATTTTATATATTTGATATGTAATCATATGAATCAAGTCAAACTATGTTTTTTTATATGTAAACTGTATGAACCTAAGGAACTGACCTGGAGCGATATATCCATAAGATCCAGCCACCATCGAGACGGTCTCGTTCTTCCGAACCATGGTCCGTGCCAACCCAAAGTCCGCGATCCGCACCTCGAAATCCTCATCGAGAAGAATATTGTTTGATTTCACGTCACGATGAATAACCGGCGGGTGACAATCATGGTGAAGGTAAGCCAAACCGTGAGCCACGCCTAGCGCCACATTATACCTCGAGACCCAGTCAACCAACATTCTCCCCGAATGTTTCCCGTGTAACGCCTCTGCAAGGTTCCCGTTAGGCATGTACTCATAAACCATCATAACATCGGCCTCGTTATGGAGATAGCCTAATAATCTCACTATGTTTCGATGTCGTAACCGACCTAGAAGATTTACTTCCACGAATAAGTCGTCTCCGTTTTCGATATCGGGCTCCGACCGCCACAGTTTCTTAACCGCCACAACGGAATGGTGCGTTGTGGCCTTGTAAACAACCCCGCTTCCGCCCATCCCGATCACATTCGATTCCTTGATGCTCGCCATGATATCCGCACTTGTGAAGTTAAGCCTTTGAAATGCTATGAGTCTCCAAGGCCATTCCATACCCCTCTTTATAAGCCATCCATCAAAGAAGCCATAGAGGAACCATCTGTGGTATAACCACCGCCCGGTGAACGCCACGATCCCGATAGCCACAATCACACAAGCCCCGAAAACAAACCCGAAAACGACATGACGAACGTGAAGTTTCTTTCGGGCGGAACTAGTGGCTCGAGCGTTTGAACAAGGCTTAAGTACGCCCCCGCAAAGACCGTCATTCCCTACCAAATCATTCGCGTTTATGGTCCTTAACATCCCGTTATCCGGGACTGGTCCTTCGAGCTTGTTGTATGAGAGATTGACGGTTTCTAGAGCCGGTGAGCTCCCGAAACTGTCGGGAATCTTCCCGACGAATGAGTTGTTCGACAGATCAAGAACAGATAACATCGACATACTCGCTAGCGATTTCGGGATTTCCCCGGTTAACTGATTGTGACTTAAGTTCAAAGTCACAAGCTTCTGGCATGAAGCTATGTTCTCCGGAATTTCACCAGAGAACATATTAAATGACAAATCAACCACAGATAAAGACGGAGAATCCTGAAACTGACTCGGGATTCCCCATTCAAATAGTTGTTTGAAACAATTAACGTCTGGAGATTGGGCATTGCAAAAATATCATAAGGCAAACCCGACTCCAGACTATTAGAAGAAACATCGATAAACGAAAGCGAACTCGAAAGAGTAAGATCATGAGGGATTTTCCCACTCAAATTATTATGTGACAACTCTAACCGTTGTAGCTCCGGCAAGCTTCCAAGTCCGGCGAGAATCCCGCCGGAGATCATATTATTCTGAACACGAACTCGAACTAATGAAGAACATGTCGAAAGTCCAATCGGGAGAGAACCCGAAAACGAGTTGTTGAAGAGGATGAGTTTCGTAAGGTTGCCCGAATCACACAATCCCACCGGAATCTTGCCGGATAATGAGTTTGAAGAAACATCGAACCACTGTAATGGCGAATTCATCCCAAGTTTTGCAGGTAATGAACCTGTTAACGAATTCTTCCATAATTCAAGAATCTCCAACTCGGGCAAATCTCCAATTGTACTCGGAATCGAACCAGTGAGCTGATTGCACATCAGATTCAATAATTTTAAGCTCTTCAGATCACCGAATTCATGTGGGATCTCACCGGAAAATTGGTTATCAGAAAGATCAAGATAAACTAGTGACGAAAGATCACCGATTTCCACCGGAATTTCGCTTTTGAAACTGTTCTGATAGATGTAAACTGTGGTGAGTTTTTGAAGCTTACCGATTTCTTTTGGGATTGATCCGGTGAGTGTTCCTACAGCCAAATCAAGATACTGTAGATTTGTGAGGTTTCCGATCTCCGGTGGGATCGAGCCTACGAATTCATTGTAACCGATGATGATAACCTCTAGAGAAGACATCTGACCGATCTCCGGTGGGATTTCTCCGGTGAGATTGTTCCCTGAGAGCCCAAGAAACTTCAAATTCTGCAGGCTTTTGTAACTCTTCGGGATAGACCCCACGAAGAAACTACCTCGAAAATCAATCGTTTCGAGTGACGTTGCATTCGCTAGATACTCCGGGAGGTACCCCGCGAAATTGTTGCTCGAAGCATTGACGGATTTCAGCCGTGTGGCTCCCATTCCGAAGCCTTGAGGGAACTCTCCGACGAAGTTGTTCTGACTGACGTCGAGAACCTCGAGTGAAGTGAGATATGAAATCGATTTGGGTAAGATCGAATCGAACCCATTCGACGAAATGTTGAGGAATGAGAGATGATGGAAGTTTTGAATCTCATCCGAGATGTTTCCGGTGAGATTCATGTTCGAAAGATCGATCTTTTCAACAAACCCATGTTGATTGCATGAAACTCCGGTCCAATTGCAGTGTGAAACAGACGATGATGAGTTCCAATCGTTGAGGTAGCTTAGAGAATCAACAATGGCTGATTTGACAGACAAAAGTGACGAAATTTCATCACTTGAAACAAGAGGAAGAAGAAGGAAGATGGTAAGAAATGTGATCTTCATATCTGCAGGTTGATTAAAGGTTGATTAACTGAAAAGCTTGATCATGATGATTATGATGTGCAAGAAAGTGAGGGTGATGGTTGATTAATAATAAGAGAGCGGAGATTCAATTATTTAGAAAGTGGGTCTGTTTTGAGTCCAGGGTGGTGGTGTATTATGGTGTGTGTGTTTGATAATTGAAATGATGATGTTTTGATTGACATCATGTAATAAAAAAAAATTAGAAGATGAATTCGTGAAGTCTTGGGAATCACAATTACTCTGTAAACTCATAATTGAATTTGATTTTACTTGAAGTTTTTCCGACATTCAAACATGGAAGGAATGTGTTTCCAAGTGGCTAGTAACATGCTTTGATGCCTTTTACTTCTAATATATTTTTACAAAATAATAATTCAAACATTTTTGTATTATAATGAAACATAGTTTCAGTTGATTCCTAAACATAACAAATGCGAAGAGAGTAACGGTATTCTTGTTAATAGGTTAAAATGATAAAGACAAGATGAACACTAACCCATTTTTTTGCATTATTCTAGCGTTTAGTGTAAGGTATTACGTGTATAGTGGTGATCCGAGGATTCGGTTAAAACTATAGAAATCAATACAATATTACGACTCGGGTCTTAAAAACTTGATAGTATTTCTAATTGATTTTTAAACGAGTGATGAGAATAAAACAATAATAAACAAAAACTAGCAGTAGAATAACTAAACAAATCATAAATGAAATAATACGTAAGCGACACATGTTTAGTGTTGCTTTATTTTGACTAAAAAAAAGGCCAGAATGGTGGCGGCTATGGTACTATTTCATAAGCGGCCAACGATGGTAAATGAATGGATAGCAACATCGATTTCCTGTCTACTAGCAGTCGGTGGCTTCGATGACAATCAACACCCTTGTTGATTGTTGTTTTGCGGTGACTAAGAACATAACCAAAACAATTGAGGAGGCGACGATCAGCAACAAACACAAGCACACACGCAATAATAATCAAAACAATAAAAAGACAAGGTTTTAGCATGGTCCAGTCAAGTTGTGACCTACGCCACAGGGTATGAAGATAATTAGGGCTAATACACAAACTTAACATAATTAACAAGACACTAAAATAAGGTTAGAGTCAGTCACCCCTAACCCATTCATAGCCATTCTTGTCTTTGATCTGTGAACCGGGTCTGACCTATCATGGATTGAAGCCCATAACATAATAACCTATCAATTGGGCTTCTAGATATCTTTACTAGCCCTCCACTTGAATGCGCCAAACATTTCAACCTGCTTCCACTTGGATGCGTATAATATTTTCACTTGCACTTGTCTTGTACATCTATATTCATGAAACTTCATGAAAGAACCCTTCATACCACCTAACCTCTAGCTGCTTTCATCTGCAATAAACCCTAAAGGCTAACTGAAGCTAAACAGAGCTTCAGTTTATTAAACATGACAACTTTAGTGAACATGTAAGCTGACCAAATGTATTTTTATGTTAGTTAACTAGATTGTAACATCATTGATTACCCCCTTATGAAATGATATCGTTTATGAATATGCTTAGTCTTCCCATGATAAACTAGATTCTTTGCAAGTAGCACTTTCGTTATTACAATACAATGGATACTCTAGTTGTTTTATGTCTAAGTCACCTAGAAAGTCTTCAACCAAACACGTTCTTTACTAGCCTTAGCCGCTGCCATGTACTCAACATCTATAGTAGAAAGTGTCACACTCTTTTGGATCCTAAACATCTAACAAATCATAGTATGTAATAAATACATGCTCTGTAGTACACTTATAGGTCTCTTTACATCCACCTAAATTTGCATCGGAATAACCCTTGGGAATTGCATCTTTACTTTTAAAATATAATGCCATATTTGAAGTACACTTCAAATACCTAAGCATCCATTTAATTACTTTCTAGTGTTCTCTCCTTAATTAGACATGTACTTGCTAACAACTCCCACTATATGAGCAATATCCAGCCTTATGAATAACATTAAATAAATAAGACTGTCACAGTTAATGCATCAGGAACCTACACCATATCAACTCTATCTTGATCTATTTTTAGAGATTAATCCTTAAAAGCTTACTATGCCTACTCAATAATGTATTTTAGATGGTAGTCATCTCATTATTTATCTTAAACTTCTCTAATATTTTTTGAAATATACTTTTTCAAGATAATGTTAAAGAACCGTTCTTTTGATTTTTGGTGATGCTCATACCAAACACATGCTTAGTTAGAATCAAATCTTTCATTTTAAACTCTTCAGACATCATTCTTTTCAACCTGTTAATCCCTGACATATCTGAGCCAGCTATCAACATATCATCCACATAAAGGAGAAATGATATTATAAGAATCTCTAAATTTCTTGAGATAATAATCTTGGTCTATCTCATTTCTCCTTTACCTATTTCTGCCCATGAAATCATTAGTTTTTGTGTACCATTGTTTGGGCACTTCTTTAAACCGTACACGCTCTTCTTCAACAGGAATACACTTAAAGGCTGATGAAACCAAAGAGTAACCAGAGAGCTCTCAGCATGCACATGTGAAGTACTAGGAAAGTACTTCGAAAGATTTGATATATCTTAGAGAATTATGCTAAGTATCAAATCTTCCGAAGCCAAAAGACCAGTTCTTCCAAAGCCAAAGATGATGTCTTTCGAAGCTCCAAAGACAAAGACTTTCGAAGCCAAAGACTAATTTCTTCCGAAGACAGAGAAGGCATGTCTTCTCTGACATACTTTTGACAAAAGCTGAAATATCTTTCCGCTACCATCTCTGAAGACTCACCGACTAGCATGAGTTGGTGAAAAGTGCGTACTTTTGTCAACTGTAGACTAAGGTGTTGAGTTTGTAACTTTTCAACTATGTACTTTTATCCCTTTTGAATTAGATTAGGATGCGAGCTATGGCATGTCATAGTTACTAGTCAAAAATGCAATCTGTCTTTTTGACTCTACATTGATCTTGTTATCTAGATTAGTGTTTTCAGCTGACCTTCAAAGTATGGCCTGCTGTAGGATGTAGTATAAAGTATCTCAAGTACTTGTGTTTAGAATTAAGCTTTGTAACACTTGAAAGAACTTGAGAGTAATATACATCACTCTTGAAAACCATATTATATTGTTCTTGTTATTGTTCTTCTTTAAGTGTTCTTTGTTTCATCTAAGCCGATTCCCTATTTGATCTGCTAAGTGTTCCTAGTCTCTCCACCTTGTGAAACTGTTACATTAACCACCTTTCAACGGTTCTGCAATTGGTATCATAGCATTTTAGGATCTTGATTGTAAGATCTCACAATCTTAGATCTCTTCAATTTCACAAAACACTTATCAACTCAAATGGTAGCTATCTCTAAGGCTGATATGGAAACCGGTACCATAACAAAGTCTCCACTGATCAATCGTGATGACTTTGATACTTGGTGCCAACGTATAGAAATATTTATCAAGTCTCAAAACAGCAGGATGTGCAGACCTGTTGTTGAAGGACCTCACATCCTAAACACCTCTTCAGCCACTGCTAGAGATAGGATGATTCCAAAGGAAATGGCTGACTACTCTGAAGAAGACTGGAAGAAAATAGATGTAGATCAGAAATCCATGACCGCTCTCCAAATTTCTCTTCCAAACTCCATATACAGAGGCTTCAAGAAGTGTAAAACTACTAAGCAGCTCTGAGATGCACTAAAGCTCATGTATGAGGGGTCTGAGGACTCCAAGGAAAACAAGAAAGACATTATGAAGCAGCAGTTTGAGAACTCTACCTACAAGACAGGTGAAACCATGACTCAACAATACTTCAGGTATGTTGAGATTGTGGATACTCTAATGGATGTTGGAGTCAAGCTTGAGAATAGGAACATAGTGAGGAAGTTCATGTTCTCTCTTCCCAGATAATGGACTCACTACTGTGACGCCATAAAAAGAACTGAGTACCTCTCTACTCTTTCTCTCATAGAGCTGTATGGTATCTTTAGTGGTTACCAGATGGAAATGAACTTGCAAAATCCATCAAGAAACTCTTCCAACAATCAGGAGAGTTCAACCCTTCATATGGTTGAAAGGGATAGCATAGAACCACAACATCATCTCATCTACTTCCTTGATGATCACCAAAGGGTCCTTTCATCACATTCCCTAAGACACCAAGGGAGAGCTACATCCAAGGAAGCCCATTCCAAAAGACAAGCTCTACTCAAGCGTTTGTGTCTGCTGATGAAAGCTGTGAAAACTTTCTCTTCACTCTTGAAGTCCTTTACTGCATCCATCCAGATGATCTTGGGTACATGGAGATAGTTCAACACATAGCTCTTCTCACTCACAGAGCGAAGAAGTTCTATACGAGAACAGGAAGGAAGCTCCTAAGCAATATGGCCAGTGGAAAGTGGGGCCTGGACAAAATAAGGTGAAGTGTTACAACTGTAACCAAATAGGACACGTTTCTTGAGAGTGGAAGGCACCAAGGACAAATGGTGGCCAAGCACAACCCAGACAAACTACACTGATGCAGCTCCCAGAACTGAGAAGCCAAGCCAACTAAAACAACATGTTGTCGTTGCTATTAAAGTTGGAGGTTTTGATTGGAGCTTTCAGGTAGAAGATATTTCTCCAAACCAAGCACTGATGGCTGGTCATGAAGAAGCCAAGGTATTAGAACATCTCTGTACTCCTAAATGCATTGCTAAAGTGAATATATACAGGTCCTACAACTTGGAAGTGAGATATGACCTTGAGTCCTTCAACATTTTAAAAACTGATTTTAAAAGAGCAGAAAATGATTATAAACTTAAAATTGAAGATATAGAAAAAACCATTTCTACTCTTAAGCACGAGCATACAAACTATAGGACTCAAATCAAAGATCTCATAACCAAATTAGCTGAATGCTAAGCTGAGCTTGTGATCAGCAAAGGTAGAAAAATGTGTTCTTGAAGAGGAAACCTTTGAGAACATAATATCCTCATCCTTGCATGCAAAAGTTTGTAACCAAAACAGGCAGGGACTAGGATCAAGTGAGATAGCTCCTCCACACATACTCCTATCTGTTAGATCTCCAAGGTATGGAACATGTCAAAATGAGCTACCTCCTATTGATCCTATCCAAGAGAAGGATGAAGATGTAGAGGAGATAGTGAAGGATAAACCTAAAGTGAGTGACAAGGGTTATCCTAAGAAGGGTCACTATTCTCCTGGAGAGAATAAAGAACCAGGGATGGCCAAGTCTGCAAGGAAGAACTTGATAAGGGCAGCCAAAAGAAAGTCAAAGAAAGCCCAAGAGATCAAGGCCACTTTCAACTCCAAGCAAACGCAAGTTTTCATTTCTGCTGGATTTGAAGTGGTAAAGACTGAAGACTCAACCAGGAGTAGTTCATGTTCATATCATCCTAGTCAAAAGAAGGCTGATCAAATGTGCACACTGCTGCACAGCTTGAACCATCTAGTTCCAAGAGCAAGCCTCATCCTAAGAAGCCTACTACATCATCTGTGAAGATGAAAAAGGAAGTGGAAAGTGATCAATCTCAGCCTCCTACTCAGAAGAAGACTCTCAAAAGCATGCCAATTGAATGCAACATATGTGGTAGTACTTATCACTTTGCTAAGGATTGTATCTACAATCCCAAAAGTACTATCCATATGACTAAGAAGAAAACTTCTAAGAAGAAGAAGAAAAAGATAGCTTCGGAAGAAAAATCTCTTCCTTTCGGAAGCTCCAAAGTGAAGAAGAAGATAAGTGAAAACTTACCTTCGGAAGAAAATCTGGTCATGGAAGAAAACTTGGTCTCAGAAGAAAGGAATGCTTCTGAAGTACTGAAGTCTGCTGCAGTGGATGCAAAAGCTTCGAAGGCCCAGTCTCCAAAACTTCCAAAATCATTAAAACTTCCGAAGTAATGAAGGCCAAGTCTTGTCTTCCAAATATGGTGTGGAAGATGAAGGAAAGCCATATGACTGAAAGTTCTTCATCAACAATAACAGATTATCCTCAGAGCTTGCATATTGGATCAATTACTATTGCATTATCTTTTGTTCACTTTGACAAGCCCAAGATCAATGAGGCTTGGGTTTCCAAATGTAGCTAACCATCTCTTTATTTATAGGAACAACTAAAGACCAAAAGGAATGTATGGATCATTGACAGTGGTTGTTCCAGGCACATGACAGGCAATGGCTCGTTCCTCAGAACTTTGAGAAAATTGATGGAGGGCCAGTTTCTTTTGGAGGAAAATCAGGTGGTTACATGACTGTAAGGGGCAGGGTCACAAATGGTAAGCTCAGCATTGAAAAGGTAAATTTTGTTAAGGAGCTTGGGTACAATCTCTTGAGTGTATCCTAATTTTATGACCAGAGACATAACATGCTCTTCACTGAGCATGAGTGTATTGTTCTCAATCCGGGGTGGACATTCCACAAGAGCATATCCTGCTCAGAGCCCCTAGGAAAGAAAACATGTACAAGATGGATTTGTAGGAAACATTCCCTTTTGGAGAAGTTTCTTACTTTCTAACTAAAGCAAATAGTGATGAATCTTTCCATTGGCATAAAAGAATGTGCCATGTAAACCTTAAATAACATGAACAAATTAATTAAAAATGATTTGGTAACTGGAATGCCAAAAAAAGAGTTTACAAGTGATGACCGTTATGTTGCATGCCTGAAAGGGAAGTAACACAAAATGTCTCACAAGCCAAAAGAAATGAACTCCATCACTACTCCCCTACACTTATTACATATGTATCTCTTTGGCCCCACCAGTGTAATGGGTCTAGGAAGGACCTCATATTGTTTGGTGATCACAGATGACTTCACAAGATACACTTAGGTCATTTTCCTTAAAACGAAGGATGAAACCTATGAGATCTTGAAGAGCTTCATTCTAGAAATTAAGAATAAATGTGATCACAAGGTCAAAATCATAAGATGTGATCAAGGAACTGAATTCAAAAACCAAATCTTGATAAATTTTGTGATGAAAAGGGTATTACAAGACAATATAGTGCTCCCAGGACTCCTTAGCAAAACAGTATTGCTGAGAGAAGAAACAGGACACTTATTGAAGCTACAAGAATCATGTTATCTAAATCAAAATTGCCCATCACCTTCTTGGTAGAGGCAATCAACACTGCCTGCTATATGTAGAATAGAGTTTTAGTAGTCAAGACTCATGGTAAGATATCTTATGAACTATGCCACAAAAGGAGACCTTTTATTGGTTTCCTCAAATCATTTGGATGTCCTTGCACCATCTTGAATACCAAAGATTAATAGCCAAATTTTCGAGAAATCAGATGATTGACATTTTATTGTACACTCTTTCCAAGCTAAGGCTTATAGAGTATACAATCTCAGAACTAGAGTAGTTAAGAAGTCAATAAATGTGACCTTCAATGAGCACACACCCAATATGAAAGGTTCTAGTCCTGATTGGTTGTTTGATCTTGATCTAGTTACCAACTCTTTTAACAAATCTTATGAAAATGTTTCAGGATCTACAGGTACCTTATCAACAGAAGATTCTAATCCAAGATTTGAGTTGAGAAGACCAAATTTTCAAACTACTTCAGCTCCAGTGGTTTACTAGCCCTGCAATTGGAAATTCTATCAGCACAACCATGACAAATTCTCCAGCTGATACATTTAAGATGTCTTTAAATTCCAGCACAAAGGCACAGAAGTCAAATAAAGGAATTTCAAATGTAGGAGGAGATAGAGGTGGTGATAATGATCAAGAATTTCTTGATGTTGATAACCACTCCATAGAAGACAACATCAATGATGTAACATACTCATTGGATCAAGCTTCTCTTGATAAGTGTATTGATGTGGTGGATGACACTCAATCACCAGATCTGAATATCACTAATTTAGATCTGTCCAACCAACTTGCCTTGATTCCTCAATTGAAAATCCACAGGTAACATCCCACCACAAACATCATTAAAAATATTAAGACAAATGTAAGAACAAGAGGACAAACCCATGACAAAAATATTTGTCTTCACTCTTGTTTCTTGTCCCAGATTGAGCCTAGGAAAATTGATGAGGCTCTGAAGGATGGAAGTTGGGTTGAAGCAATACAAGAGGAGCTGTTTCAATTCAAGAGACAAAAGGTTTGGAACTTATGTCCTCTTCCTCAAGGGAAGACTACGACAGGTACCAAGTGGGTATTCAGGAATAAGACAGATGATAGAGGACTTGTCATCAAGAATAAGGCAAGACTAGTTGTTTAAGGGTACACACAAGAAGAATGGATTAACTACACTGATGTTGAAGGGGAAAGTGGTTGAAGGCCAGTAGTTGAGCCTGTGAACCTTAAGAAAGGAACTACTTCAACGCCCATTACTCTTAGTGAGGCACCAGCCGGTGAAGGTGTCTCACAGCCTCTCTCTGGCAAGAGCTTAAGTGCAACACCAAGCAATGAAGGCCAAAGCTCTCTCCACCCTGAGTCATACAGGCCAGTGACTGACAAAAGAAAGAGGAAGATGACCTCTAAGGAGATTAAGGAGGAGAAGAGAGAGAGGAAGAGGAAGGCAAGGGCAGAAAGTTCAAGTGGGACTCCTAGCTTCATGGAAGCTACTATCAGGGTTGCCCCCAGGCCAAGCACTCAAGATGATAAGTTAAAGGCAGCCAGATTGAACTATTTGGGGTCTAGGAACTATAATGTTGATAAACTCATCTCTCTCCCCTTGGATGAACTAAAAGAACTGGCTGACATGGAAGTGTTAAGGGAGAGTAGGGAAGCTGAGGATGCGGAATTTCTCCTTAAGATCAAGGAAGAAAGGAGGAGAAAAAGACTCTACAAATCTCCTACCCTCTCCCCAGTTCAGGAAAGTCCTGAGGCATAGGCTGTAGCTACTAAGCAATAAACTTAGGTAGGTAGGGAACAAGACAGGAAAAATATGATAACCTACCTAAGTGCCACAGGTCTTTATTAGGCAGCAAACCTTCTTCCCTTATCATATGAATACATTAAGTTTGATTACCTCAAGCAGCTTAAGTAACAAGTGCTAAAAGAGCAAAAATCTGCTAAGAGGAAGATAAGGAAAGAGGATGCAAGGTCAAGAGCCACCTCAGAGCAAATTTAAAGAAGACTGTTGATAGACAAAAGATGGTGAGCTACTTGAAGCTGTATGGATTCTTCAGAAGGAGACTTGGTCCAACGTCTCTATCCACTACGGATGAGTACATTAGAGTGATCAAGCATAAAATAAAAAGGGGTGAGCTAGTTGACTTGCATTCTCCACCAAGTTAGGTTGCACCTGAAGCTGAGGTCAAGGTCGAACCCCAAGAGATAATACAATATGGACCTAGTGTTGCATCACAGCCAGCTTCATCTTTTGATCCACAGTAAGGGTCCTGATCCTTCTTTTTTTGAACCTATGAAGGACAAGGACCCAACTAAGAAGGATAAACAAAAACAATCTGGTACTGTAGGACAGTCTTCTCTATTAAAGTACATAAGATGAAAAGGATGGCCATACGAAGGGACAAGAAGAAGAAGAAGAAGTCCAAGGCATCCACTTGTACACCTTAGGATGGGTCAGAACATCCTGAGGGTGCTCAAGAAGAGGCTGCTCAACAAAGTCCACTCATAGTAGAGCCTCTTGCTACTGAGAGACCTATTTTGTCTTGGGTGTTTGCTACTAACCCAGATGGATGTTATATCACTAGAGATCAAGGAGATCAAGACATGTACTTCTGGAAAACATTCTTGATCTACCTCTACATGATCTCTATACATGAGTAGATACTTTGAGAGTTTGAGGAATCCTGACCAACTCAGGATAAAGGGAATGGTCTTGATTCTGATGAGGGCTGTCAACAGATAAAGATCAAGACTCAAAGGTCTCTTCAGTTTTGGTAGCATCAGCCTAGGGGGAGTTTGTAAGGAATACACTTAAAGGCTGATGCAACCAAAGAGCAACCAAAGAGCCCTCAGCATGCACATGTGAAGTACTAGGAAAGTACTTTGAAAGATTTGATATATCTAAGAGAATTATGCTAAGTATCAAATCTTCCGAAGCCAAAAGACCAATTCTTCCGAAGCCAAAGATGAAGTCTTCCGAAGCTCCAAAGACAAAGTCTTCCAAATCCAAAGACTGATTTCTTCTAAAGATAGAGAAGGCATGTTTTCTCTGACATACTTTTGACAAAAACTTAAACACATTTCCGCTGCCATCTCTAAAGACTCGCCAAATAGCATGAGTTGGTGAAAAGTCCATGCTTTTGTCAACTGTAGATTAAGGTGTTAAGTCTGTAACTTTCCAACTATGTACTTTCATTCTTTTTGTATTAGATAACGATGTGTGCTATGGCATGTCATAGTCACTAGTCAAAAAGGCAATCTACCTTTTTGACTCTACATTGATCTTGTTGTCTAGATTAGTGTTTCCAGCTGTCCTTCAAAGTATGGCCGGCTGTAGGATGTAGTATAAAGTATGTCAAGTACTTATATTTAGGCTTTGTAACACTTGAAAGAACTTGAGAGCAATATACATCATTCTTGAAAACCATATTATCTTGTTCTTGTTATTGTTCTTTTTTTAAGTGTTCTTTGTTTCATCTAAGTCGGTTCCCTATTTGATTTGTTAAGTTTTCAAGTCTCTCCACCTTATGAAACTGTTGCATTGACCACCCTTCAACGGTCCTGTACAAAACATATATGTTTTATTTGTAATATGATATCCCTCTGGTTGTGTCATATGGATGTTCTAATCAAAACAATCATATAAAAAAGAAGTCTTCAAATTTAGTTGCACTAGATGTAAATTTACTATAGCCACATAACTAAGTATAAGCCTAATTTACTCTTTTTAAACATACTTAAGAAAATCTCATTATAGTCTACCTCATACCTCCATTAATACCCCTTACTACCAATCATGCTCTGTACTATTTTGTTCTATCATTTTCATCTTTGATCCTGTAGACTCTTTATTTTGAAGAGCATTCTCCTGAGCTGGAAGTTTAGTAAGAACCTATGTTTTGTTATATACAAGCGAACCCATTCATCCTTATTTCCCCACAAGAACACACAAAATAATAATCAAAACAATAAAAGACATAATGATCTACCGTGGTTTGGTCAAGTAGTGACCTATATCAACAAGCTACGAACCAAGGTTTCTAATTGTTACTCTTGAAAGATAAACATTCCAAGTACATTGGTAGGGTATCTATAACAAAGATAATTAGGAATTTACACACAAACTAAACGTAATTAATGAGACACCAACTTAGGGTTAGGGTCTGCCACCCCTAACCCCATTCTAAGCCATTCTTGTCTTCGGTCAATGAATAAAGATGAAATAAACTTAACATAACCAACAAAGATTAAAAGTACATTAGTTGTACCACATAAAACCTGACAGGTTTAGATTCTTCAGATACTATTCCAAGTTCTTTTAATGTTCAATCAACAGGTGTTAATACTTGTGGGACTTTTATCACATATGTGAATAAAGATGAAATTAATAATACTTTTCTGACGGTCGATCTTATGTTTTTTAATAAACAGTTGGTTGCAAGGTAATATGTTAGAGAGACTATCTTCTTAAGAAATTTAATAATTATATGGTAGAATGGAAGGCTAAGTATTAGATTAAGAAGGTGGTTAATTAACTATTCATGGATATCATTTGAAATTTTTATTTCATAAGTAAACTTGATAATTGTTTTAAGCCAAGAACCTTCAAAAATCAGTACAAGATTAAAGTTGGGTGATGGCCATGAGTGACGAAACGAAAGCTTTAAATTAGAAATGTACATGGGTCTTGACTGATTTGCCACCGGGTAGAAAACCAATAGGTTGCAGATAGATTTAAAAAATCTAATACAAGTAAAATGGCCAAGTTGATAGGTATAAACCAAGATTGGTTACTAATGGGAAAGAATGGATCTTAGTGAGACGTTAGCTCCCATAGTAAAAATGGTTACTATACATTGCTTAATAAGTTTGGTTGTAAATAAAGGTTGGAGCCTTTTTTAGTTAGGTGTGAACAACAAGCTTTTGTATCGAATATTAATTATAGATGTCTATATGTCAAAAAATATGCAAATTGGTAAAGTCACTATATGGTCTAAAAAAGCACTAAGATGGTGGTATGAAAACTATCTTGTATTTATTAGAAAATAATGCAAGGTATTAGTTATTTTATATTGTTTGTTAAATTTGATTCTAAAGTGTTCATTGCTCTCTTGGTGTATTTTGATGATATTATAATAACTAAAAACAATGCCGAGTAAGGTGTTCATCGGATGGGGTAACTTTTTTTAAACTGTATATTCGATTGGGTCTTTTGGATTTAAAAATATTTGAGCCTATTCGAAATCAATCCAATCATAACTGAGGGTATTCCTATCCAATTTGAATATATCCGAATTCAGTTTGGATGGTATTCATATATGTCCGAATGAATCCGAATAACATTCTTTCCTAGATTGTTTTTGTCTAATTTTTGTTCGTAATATTATTGCAACTTTTCAAAACCTCGACTCTCACCTCTTTGTTTTGTTCAATAATTCTATTAGGTTTGTGAAAATCAAAGATGACTAAATAAAAGAATCAATTATCGAACATTATTTTCATTCACGGGATCAAGTGATCAATGAGGTAAAACATTAAACTTTTAATTTTGGCTTGGATATTAGGGGGACATGCTACACATCCATTGAAAAAGCCCTATTTAGACATTATTTTATTAGATTCTTATTTAGATAAAATAGATATCCGAATAAACCAAATAATCCAACATAAAAAAAAACTAAATTCGAAAATTAATTCATAATCAAAATAAGGAATTCGGATTCAAATAAGATTTAATCTGAATTCAGATCGTGGAAGTATTGCGAAACTAGTGTGGTTTGATCTTGTCTCAAAGAAAGTATTGTCGGGATTTGTAGTCCAGGGATTTGGAATGCTTGGATCCAAGCCCATTTTCACTTTTCTTGGATAAAATGCAGTAATTTATAATGATAATACCTTAACCGAAGATGATTCATTAGTAAACATAACCGAGTATTAAAAATTAATTGGAAAATTGACTTGTATTACTTTGACAAGGCCTAATGTTTCGTATGTGTTACACTAGTTAGGTCAGTATATGAATTATATATTTTAATTTCATTTGCATATTGTCTTTCATGTCCTTAGATTTCTTAACCACTATCTAGATAAAGTTTGTCTTATACAAATGGTAGTCTTTCTAAGATAAAATGTTTTGTAGATACTCATTAGGAGAAGTGTAAGGTAAATGAATCTGTCACTGGTTTCCCTATATTCTAGAGTGGAAACTTAGTATGCTAGAAAAGTAAAAAACAATCTCTAGTTTTGCGCTCCACTAAAGAAGAAGAATATAGAGTTTTATGTAGTGTTACATGTGAAGTTATGTGGCAGTAAAATGTGTTAAAAGAATTAAAATTGGATATTTAACAATAAATGGTGTGTGATAGCTAAACTACGTTTTCCATTGTTTTAATAGGATTTATGATATAGAACCAAGCACTTCGAAATAAACCTATGTTTCATTTGTGAAAAATTCAAGTTGTTATAGTTTAAACAAAAAAAATTAACACAAGAAAACAAGTTGATATTTGTACTAAAGTTTTCGGTGTTGAGAAACATAACGTCTTCTATTAAAAATTAGGAATATTGGGTGTCTATATATGCATCTTCTTTGTTTAAGATTGAAGGCAAACGCTGTTGATTGAAGAAAATTAGAGGGCTCGAGTTGTCATTCCTGTTGTGATGGTTGCCTATATATACATGATTGACGTCAAAGGACAAGTCAAAGATAAAAAGAGAGTTTTTGAATCTATTCACCTTAGCTAGTAGGGCAAGTAGGGTGTCAAACTACGGAGAGTTTGTTGGATGGTTATTAATTTAATTATATTGTTCAACTTAATTTAAAATCTAATTTGGTTTAAAAATTGTTAAACTAAAGTGCATTCATTTCAAATAAAGCTAATGAAATTCAATGGAAGAAACTATGACAAGATAAAGGTTCAGGTTCAACAACTTAATAACTCTCTAGATTAAATAATTACACTCATACACCACATATAAATAGTGTTATTAACATAATTGTATGGATGATAAGTAAATAACACTTCAATCACACAAATGATCCTTTAATGATATGAAACTGAATAATTTAGGGTGATGCGATCACATACAATATCAACTATTACTCAACATTAGCAATCAAATGTAATTTTCTCTTCAAAAAAAATTAATCCAAATAAAAAAAACAATGCATTGATGTCATTAAACAACTTGTCTTTCAACACACAAGGATGTTAACGCATTAATTCACTTAAAGTATCCAACACTTAAGTTACCAAAGTAAATTCACGTTTAGTGTGATTACAACCCAAAAGAACATCAAGCAATATCAATACCTACACCCGTACATGATCAAAATGAGCTTAGTTTGCACAAAATCAATGTTGGAATTGACTAAAAATTATAGAATCCAAAAGCCATTGTAGAATCCAAAAGCCAAAGGCCTGATTTGGATTATACAATTGCTTTGTCACTGAAGCATTCTCGTCCTTGATCGTCCCTTGGCCACCAAGATTATGCATTAACCAGTCAGATTCTAGTTCCCCATTTTCAGATATAAAAATCCATAAAAAATAGTATAAAGTCGTAACCTGGGGTAGAAGTACGCCCCAGGCCGTAAAGGTATGCCACTTGCATCTTCAACTTTTATGCTTCCCATTTGTTTACTGATTTAGGTGGGTTTTACGCCAAAGTTGAGAATTATTATGTTTTATGCTTAGCGTAATGCTACGCTCTGAGCCGTAGGGCTACACCAACTCCACATCTCATCTTATTGATTTTCATAATTTCCATCACAATCATGCTCGGTTTCATGTGCTCCAAGCGTACCACATGCAACATGTACAAACATAAAAAGTACTTTGTTTCTACATATTATTCATACTGAAAGTACATAGTTCGGTGTTCATTTCTTTAATTCAATTCACACACATCAATACATGTTCTTGGTTTGGGGTTTGCGTGCGGCACATATGACTTTGTCTTGTCTGTTGTTACTATCTTCAGTCGTGGTCTTCATCGTCGGGTGTTATCAACATCATTTCACCTTGAATCGTGCTGACTTGTATGTGGATGATCAAGTGATTATTGTCATCTATCTTACCTCTAATCATATTGTTTCCCTATTATGGGTGTTTTGTGGTTATCACTATTGCTTACCTTTTCATCTGAACTTCATTGATCTACTATTAGATATAATGAGTTTTATCAGAAGTCTTATAAATAAAATAAATAGGGTCTAACATAAACAATAATCAAATTGTTTAATCAACAACCCATGCCAAGAAAACCCAAACGCCAATATATAGCCTGCTAAATGTCTGCCTCTCAAGCATGAATCTTTCACTTACTAGCTGAGGTCATAAAATACATGATTTAATAAGTCAGCTTATGCTGATAAGTTCTAAGCCATATATATCAAAACACGAAAACACCTTCATCAAATTCATGTCATTACTAGTTGACTAAATGAGCTTGCCTCAACCTAAGCCAGTTGAAATTAATACAATTAGTCGGATGCTTAGATTTTTTTTCATACGTAAAGGAACACAACTATTAATTTATAAAGGAAAAAGAGAAGACAAGTGATGTATAATTTATCAAAAAATATAACATAATTGTATTAGATATGGTATTATTAATTATATGAAAGATCGATATAATGGGATTTAAGCTCATATTTCGATTATAGAAAAACCATAACTGAAACGTGATTGTAGTTGATAGGGACTAACTGACTATGAATTGAATATTAGGGTTCTTGGCATATATATGTTGATTTTCGGTGTCGATTAACAGTGCTATAAGTTGTTTGATTTAAATAGTTTACATCATTTTCTTGCATAATTAGATTATTTTAAGGTTTTGTTATATTAGCATTTAGCAACCAAAATGTGCATATTATAGTATTTTTCTATATATCGGTATATGTAAACACACAATTGTTAATGAAATTAAATAATTTCATTATTAATATTTACAATACAACAAGATAAAAGTACCTTTATATTAAGGGGAAAATCATAAGGTCCCAAATAGGGAAAACTTCACAGAAATTTAACCAACTTTTGTGATTGTTCCAATTAATTAACTCAAACTTTTTTTGTTCCAATTTAGTCATTCAACTTGTAGGTAATGTGTTAATTCTATATATATTACCTATTTAACAGGTTAAAATGCTAATGTGGCTTGTTTTATTTTTATATTGTTAAATTTGTTGACTTGGAACTAACGATTTTTATTTTAAATTAACATGAAATCAATCTGTTCCAGAAAAATTACCGATCAAAATCTATTTTCCCTAACGGCCTAATTGATCATGTACCTGCGAACAAAGATCTGAATCGAACAAGAGGAACAAGAATATCACTGCGAACAAGAAGAAACTTACTGATTCTATACCTAGGACCGATTGTATACAACTATACATAGGAACATGAACAAAAGCAAAGACTCCCTGTGCATTTTGAGATTCTGTACCTGCTTCAAAGTGTATGCTATAGTTCCTAGCTTTTTGTGAAGAGGTAACAATTATGTATAATTACTCCCATGTCAATTTTGAGATTGATGGTATAAAACGAAAGTGTAGTCAGTCACAGGAACAAGCGAAGAAGAACAGAAGCTTCAAGTTTTTGAAATAGATTTTAATCATTTTTTTTTTGAATTGATTGGCTTCTAAAATTTAGTGTTAATATATACTTAGAAATGTTAATTCCAAATCAAAAATATTAGAAATAAAAAACATAAAAAGCCACTTCGGCACTTTAACCTGCTAAACATGTAATATATATAGGATTAGCATATTACCTATAAGTTAAGTGACTAAATTAAAACAAAAAAAAAATTAAGTTACTTAATTGGAACAATTACGAAAATTGGTTTCCCCTTTAAAATATACGAAAAATTATTGCAACAAAATGTAAAAACAGTTACATCATAAGAAAACGTTTTAAGTTGAAAACAAAATAAATAATTGATATAGAGACATTGAAATAAGTGTAATGTGATTGTAGAACGTGGTACAAATTGGCGATGAATATTATTAAGAATCTGTCCATGTTAGGGTTGATGTGGATCCCATGATACTAGATCTATCACTCACTCATTGAGTCCCTCCTAGTGGAGGCTTCTCAATATTCCTATCAACATACATTTCATCCTATTCATGATTGGATAATTATGTCTTTATTTATTTTAATTTATTGCATTTAATATATTTTAAGTATTATTCTGTAAGATAAATATACGATTATTTTAGCTAAAAGATATTTATTTATAGACTTTAACATTTTACTCTTAGATTTTACTATACTTGTACGAAATGCACAATGACGCTTGTTTATTAAAGTAGTTTAACAAAAACAAAATAGTAGATTAAATGATGTTTATTTAAATTTAATTGATTCTAAGTAATACTAAAAAGCTGATGGTCACTGAAGGACGGTATCCATCCACAACAGATTAGCAAAGGCTAATGCAAAAGTTAAGAAAAGATGTTAGAAAAGAACTTTAGTTATTTTTTTGGAATCTCTAGGTGATTATTGATGGATTAGCGGACGAATAGTTTAAACCAAAAAATTAAACTTACTGACGAATAACCACCGTTGGAATAATCGTAGTCTATTCCAACATATTACCGACTTGGGTAAGATTTTGGATGTTAGGTATTTTTTTCATTGTCAGTGGGTACCATTTTTAGAGGGATAGTTCCTCGGGTCTTCGTCACAAATTCTAAAAGAAAAAGCCTCCATGTTTTTCACAAGTTTGTTGGTGGGTACCGTTTTCTAACGGTAGGTTCATCGTCGATAATCTATGGCTAATTTTAAAGATAGATTTCAGATAATTAGATCCTTGTGTAGGATTTTTTAAGCGTTTGTTGGTCAGAACCTTTTTGCAATGAATATTCCTTCTAGGGGAATACATCAAATTGGTTTTTTGGTTATTTGAATTTGAAAATTTTTATATCTAAATAGAATTCTAATAAAATTATAAAAAAAACAATATTTGACTAATGCTATTTAAATCTATTTCGAATTTGGATTCATTCATATAAACTGAATTACTCAGAAACATAAACAAAAATCTAAAGTACAATTGAACATAAATAAAATTCGCAAAAACTGATTTGAATAAGCGTATTCAAATTTGGGTCTTATTAAAAACTCAAACAATATATATATATATATATATATATATATATATATATATATATATATATATATATATATATATATATATATTAAAGTTAAAAAGATCATATAACATCAAATATAACATCGAACAGGCCCAGGGCAGTCGTCCACCCCGTCGCCTCAGCGCCGGGCCTGTTTAGCAGTTACAAAATCTAACCTTAAAGATCATTCCTTGTGCTTGCTGCTCATACCCTTAACCCTTAAGGCCAGAAAATGTCCAGCACATTTGGAATACCTTCAACTGGGGCAGCAAAAACACACCTGAAAAACAGCAGATCAAGCAGCACGGTTCAGTTCCTTGTATCTCCCTCCGCACCTAGGTCATGGTGCAATATGCTATTCATGAGTCTTCTTCGTGTATGGTGCCAATCGGGTGTTGCACAAAACATAAATTACATTACTTTACATTACTTAAACACGACCTATTACAAAATCAACCATGAAAAATAGCATCTTTCCTTTATTACAAGATGCTCGTTTTCGTCCTAAAACAACATACTTTTCAAGAACCAACAATCAAAGAATGTATTTCGGCCCAACTAGAAACTGTATATACAACACCCGATTGGCGATTCCAACTAAAAACATTTCCTTCTACATGCTCTCTTTGTTTCATGATTAAACCAAGCCACAAAGGCATGAATGAAACACCAAAATGGCCCCCGAGTTTTCTAAGACTCGAGCTTGAGCCAGTCACAATGCCTATATCTGCTTCTACAAGGCAAAGCAAGTCACTAATTGAGGCACCAATGTAGATGGTTATAGTTGTTTGGTCACGTTGATCTTGTTCTTTCGAAATGGTGTTGATAACATGAAGCTTGTCGATAGGGGACTCTACTTTTTTCATGATTTCACCGGTCGATAGAAGGCCTTCATAGATAAACTCATTTGCATGCACTTGAAGATTGTGTATACCCCCTGAAACATGGTACAATCAATACACCATATCTTAATAACAAAAGTCATAATTTAAGAGTGTGAATCTCTAACATTAACATGAACCTTACACGAAATTTGCGTGTTCATATTTAGTCTAAACAAATTCGGATCAGCTTCTGGTTAAACCCACGAACACGTTTAGCTAAACAAATGTGTTTTATTTCCGCTTAAACAGGCCCTATTCAGGTCAACCGTGAAAATTTTAGTGTATTAATATGCAAAAAAATAAAATTAAATACAATTTCCGCTTAAACAGGACTTATTCGGGTCAAGCGTGAAAACTCGTGTCATGTTCGGGATCACGTGTCTTAAACGTTTTTTGAGTTCATGCTGTGTTCGTGTTCATGTTGGTTCGACCCACGAACCATCTGAACACGACCCATACATTACTCCTGCTTCATATAACTGGCATTAAAAAAGAATAAGATGGAAAGCAGACTGAGTGATATACAATGGACAATTTATCAGCAATTAAAGTAGTACCTGATTCAAATGCAGACCTAATAAGATCACCACACCAGCAGCAAGACACAACATGGATATTTGCGTTCAATTTTTCGTTGTTTATGACACCCTGAAAGAAATTCATGCAACCATCTTGAAGAACAAGATGTTGACCTGCGCGTTTAATATCTTCAAGATTCAAACCCTTGAGTATCTCAGATTCAATCACTCTCATATTTGCCCTTTTCTCAAAGTCTGATAGCTGTTCGAGTGCCTTCCGTAGCCCCTCATAGTCAAATTTCTCAACTTTTTAAGAACACAATAAGATCATTTTAATACAAATAATTCATATTCTTTAAAGCATTGTTCATTTTTAGTTAGTAATATGATGTTTTACCTTTATAATTGACCAATATAGTTTCCATCAAATGTTGATATTCTTCTGCATACTGCTTAACTAATGCTTCCCATGTGTTTGTCAATTTGGTCAAGGGCATCCTGGTAATTTGACTTTGACTTTCGGGACGGGTTTGACCCGAGTTTGGTGATGTA
Organism: Flaveria sonorensis; assembly: GCA_025506505.1. NCBI lineage: Eukaryota > Viridiplantae > Streptophyta > Magnoliopsida > Asterales > Asteraceae > Flaveria > Flaveria sonorensis. The sequence goes on from CM046435.1 coordinate 11,816,407, forward strand.
GCCTTAGCAATATCAGCCAAAACGGTACATGAATCAACTACCGTGCATGTCATATCAAAATCAGAGAAAACTGTAACACAATCGTGCTCCTTTGATAATGGAACGACAGTCTGCTGATCAACGGGTTGAGCTAAAAAGAACTCTATCTCAAGTTTCATTGCTTGTTGGTAAAGTTTTTGCATAATATCAAGATCTTTCCCTGTCAAAGTGACACTTAACCTGTCCAGAAAGTTCTCAGTCTGGAGAGCTGCTGCCTGATATTTACAAGTTGTCAATTAACTGGTCATATAATGTGCAAAACTAGAAATGTAGAGGCTGCAATTGCGACCCATTTGCTTATAAATGGGCTGACCCAAGCACTGATTTATCTCTAATGGGTCAAACACATAAATAGATAAAAAAGAAAAGTGTCAAGTGGAACTTAAATATTACACAAAACTGAATTTCAAATGCAAAAAGCACTTCAAATAACGTTTCTCATAATACTGATTCTTAATTGCTAAAATAATTTTAGCAGTAACAATTAACACACTAATTGTTAATGAAAAATTGGGTGTTTTGGGCCAAACCGAGCCACACTAAATTTTAAACACTTTTACCTGAACCATTTTGACCCGTTACGACCGCAGGTCTCAGTGGGAATAACATCTCTGACCTCTACGATAGAGGAAAGGCTTGCCCTCATCCCAACCTCTCTAGACTCTACCAATAGCTTTGTTATGAGTGGGAAATTACTAAGTATGTGTGTATGTATGTATTTTGACTCGTTACCCAATGTGCCTGTGTCACCTCTACACAAAAAAGAAAAGGGAAATCTAGCACAAGATTAATTAAAACCTGAAAAGCTTCACAGGAATAAGTATCGATCCATTTCTTGTATGGATGACAATTGCCATTAATATTGACCAAAGACTGCAGCTCTTTACCAATAAAAGCATATAGTCTCATACAAGGGACCATTGCACAAATAGTATACGCTGCAACTTTTGTTTTCTCGAAAGGAGTAGTGATATTTTCAGGGCTTTTTAAGCCTTCAATCTTTCCAGAAGCTGTCGCCAACAAGAAGTCAGTGTACTTTATTGTTGCAGAATCCGGTGGAGTTTCTTTGGACACATCAAAGCCCCATTCCTAGATGATGTATCAAAGAATCATAAGTTAATCAACACTAACTCATAATGAGGTTACAACGGTCAATATCTTTCATTCCTTCCGACCATTCAGAATAAATACTTATCAGTCATTTTGCATTCAGAATCTTAGGGATACATTCAATATGCAAAGAACTTTCTGGCCATTTTGTAGAAGAAAATAAAACTAAACTAAAGATGCAGTTGGTTTAAAACAAAAATCAATAACTAATACAATCGTAAAATTCTCTAGCTTTGTCCAACTTATTATCAAATTGAGTGATTCTGATAATTGCAACAATCAATATGAAAACGGTCCAAACTACCATTCGTTAGTTATACAAGATAAACCGCAATGAAAATACCTATCCTAAGGTAATGTCCCTTGCATTACATCTACACCTCCATGGCTCCATATTCATACACAAGATAAATGTAGGCAAAACACAACTCATGGCTTTGAACCAAGACGTGTATTTGATCGCATACATTCCTTATAAACATAGAAACTCTCTTACTAGTGACCTGAGATCAACAAGTATTATGAACAATAAAAGTAAAAACACATACCACACATGAAATCATTGCATTATGACATGTTCATGTGAATAAGAAACTTTTTGAAAAGAATCATACTTGGCAAAAGGAGGCATGCATTTGTAGCTCTTGAAGAACACTCTGTCTTAACTCTCTGATAGAGACTTTAGCATCATCATCTTCTGCACACTCCTCAGCTAATTCGTATCTAAACGAAGTACACACAAGTCTAAAACCCCAAATCAAGATTAAATAAAAACAAGTAAATTACTTACGCTTGGGCGAAACATCTGAGAAAATGAACATCTTGAGCGATGTAATGGCGAAAAGTATCAAGCTTGAGATTCCCAGATGCCAAAGAAACTACAAATGGAGTGCAGAGAGAATGAATCGATTCTTTATGAAACCGAACCCATAAACGCTTAGCAACACCCTCTTCATTTGGGTCTTGAGTTGTTGTCATCGATGAAGCTGTTAAAGGCTTTATAATTGGAATTGAAATTGTGATTATTTCTGTTATCTTGGGAAAAGCAGATGGAAGAGTGTGGTCATGACAAAACAAAAGGGTTTGATCGGAAATGGAGTTACAAGTGGAATGTGAGGAGTGTTGTATTTATCGAGCTTATTCGTGGTTTATTCAATTGGGTTTTAACTAGATTCCCCTAGCAGGTTGCATGAGGACTTACACTATGATCTATCAACACACAATGTCAAACACGTTGCTACTTGCCACGGCTGTCGTTACAAATTGTTATTATTACAACGTAAAACCCTTGGGCATCTAGAAATGTAAAAACACACCGACTTTCACTCCGCCATAAAACAACAGCGCGTACGTCATTGTAAGAGTGGCATAATCATTTTGTTGATCCAAAAGATAAGATAAAAGAAACATAAAACAAACCATAAAAAATAAAACAAAGGTTACATAATTAAACTCTAACAAACCCAACTCAATCTTATATCATCATTTTTTCAAAAATATTTGCTTTAGCTAGAAAAAGAAACAAAACAAAGCAAATAAAAAACAAAAAAAAAAAAAAAATAAAGTTGTTTGCTAGATCAAACCCTAGTTTGTCAAGTTGCGGCATATTCTTCTTACCATCGAACCAAATGGTTCTTTGGTTAACAATATTTGAAATAATAGTACTTAATTCAAATGGTTATTTAATATTATATATATATATATATATATATATATATATATATATATAGGGGTCGGTTACTATACAAAGCGTATAATTCGTGCGAAGCGTAAGAAGCAATATCGACCGTTTATTTTAAAATCTCAGTGCCTGACATGCAAAGCGTGATAATTACACCCCGTTTTCATTAAAAAGGGTAATAGGGTAATTTCAGCTTATTAGCATAATAAATAACATAATTGTCAAAACAATTGCGTGATTTCACAACCCCAAATTGTAGTGATTTTCTAACGACCCACCACTGCGTGATAACAAAGAGGTTCTTTAACTGCAATTGCGTGATTATTGACTATAAATTACTCAAGTAAAATAATCACAGGTATCGAACACCCAAAAATCTAATATTTAAAAAAACTCACAACGACAATCATGAAGAAAGCTCAAAACAAAGTAGATGTAGGTATGTTCAATCTCATTATATGAGGAATATATAAGTGCTCGATCATCAAGTATATGCAGGTATGTTCAATCTCATTATATGAGGAATATATAAGTGCTCGATCATATACTTACAATCTCGGATGTTTTCTTTATTACATCATGAAAGGCGAACTAAAAACGGGAACGATACGCAAGCTAGGGTCGAAAGAAACCCAGATATTATGCATGCCTATAATGATTGATTATTGATATTTTTTTGTATGTCGTTAACACACTATTCAAACAGATGTTCAGAAGGAAAAAGCGAACAAAAAATAGATACGATACTCATGGTGAAAAGGACGCAAATAAGGGTTAGTTTGACTATAGACTTTGCGTAACTTCTTGTATGTTTTGAGAACTTGCATAATTTATCTTATAGTTTGTCAAACTTTTGAAATGATCTACGTAATTTCTAATTGTATTTGCGTAATTTCTAATATAAGTTGCGTAATTTCTCAATATGTTTGCGTAATTTCTGGTAGCTGGAAAAATACAAAAAGGAGAAAATCAAGTGAATCAGATGATATTGATTTCGTAGATTCACCACCAAAAGAGTCAAAAAAGATAACCAACTCTGATGATAACTTTGAATCCCCTGTGAAGATGGTTAAAAAGCAAAATGTAAAATAAAAAATAAGAAGGCAAGAATTTGTTAACTACAACAATAGGAGATTGTCCATGCGTAGCTCCCCAGAAAAGTTGTATGAATACATCCAAAAATCCACTGATGCATAAGTTGCTATAGTAAAAGAGATTAGCTTTGGTTCTATACTACACATGAAGATAGATAACATACCAACAGCTATGGGTTATTGGTTTCTCTTGAACTATGATCATGAGATAAATGAATTGAATATGGGAAACCATCGACTCAAAATTATAGCATCCAAGTTTCATGTGATACTTGGAATCCCAATAGGAAATACAAAGGTTGTTGAAAAGAATAAACCACGAAAGAGGGTTAACACACTAACCTATGAGTTTAAAGTTCAATTTAAAACCTCAAGAATAATAGTTGTCAATGTTTTAGACGCAATGAAACAACAAACAGAGGGTGGAAGACTTTTCAAGCTAAAATTTATTGTTGTCTTCTTCATAATAATGGATACATCACAAAGTCAACAACTATAAATCAATGGATCCTTGTGAACATTAATGACAAGAAGGAAATACCGAATATGGACCGGTGCAGCTATGTATTAAAATGTTTAAAGAGCACAAAGGTAGATTTGAAACTCACTCAGCCATAGAATAGGCCTCTTCTATTTCTTGTGGTTAGTTTATACTTTTATAATTACGCAATATCTTATATTTAGTTACGCAATCATATGTTTCTACTCATGAAAATAAAATTATTAATCACAAAAAAATTATGTTCTTTATACGCATGAGCATCAGAAGAGACATAGAGCACTGATAAATCCTATTGATATACCAGCAATCAAATATATTTCATCAGAAGCCTTATCCGAGATGCAAGAATACTTATTTGAGAATGGCCCACTAACAGACAAAGAGATAAGTGATGATGATGTTGGGAAGGATGTTGAGCCTAAGGGACTAAAACATATTACTTAGTGGGGATTAATGTCGAGAAAGATGTTTATACCAATAAAGAAACTGAAGTTGAAGATGTGGTGAATGATGTTGAGAACAACAAAGAAACTGAAGTAAAAGGGGTTGCTAATGATGCCGAGACCCACAAAGAAGCTGAAGTAAAAGAGGTTGGGGATCATGATCCTATAGGAATTACATTGAACAGGGATCATGAATGTGTGAATAACAATCCCATAAATACTAGTCAATCCTACTACACACATTGATCGATGATGACCATGTTATCGTAAGAAATGAGCAGCAGGTGTATGAGGTTAGTGTTTCCTAAAATCAGGAGAGTGGAGATATGGAGGATCTATTTGACATGTATAATGATACAATTTACACTTCACTAAACCTAAAGAATCCAATAGGAACAGGCACACCGAAGATAATTAAGTATTATCAAAAATTACCTGAACTGTCGGGACTTTCAGCATATCTCGTAGAAAAAACACATAGCCCGTCTGATGAAACAGTAAGTTTTATATAATTACGCAAGTTTTGCTTATTAAATTACGCAATTTAAACTACTAATCACGCATTACATATTTGTTTAACTAGGGGTGGATGGTGGTAGTAGATCAAACCATGACACTCTTTGACAAAGCATTTGCAGAAATTAGTTCCTTGATTTTAGAAGGAGGATTGAAGTACTCTTCAAGTGATGCTGTAAATGAAAAGTGTAAGAAATATGAAGAAAGATTAATGCAAATTCATAAACTTATTTCAATGGAAGATATATCATCAGAGCTGCCCCAGGAGAACAATAACAAAGTAGTAAGTTTAGGGGAATCAAACGAGACTGCTAATGAAGCTGAAGATGATCAGGCTAGTAAGAGTTTAAAAGCACTCTTATCTATGTTTAATCTACTACAAAATAATAATAACAACAATCACGCAATGATAAAAAATACTTTGAAAAGCAAGAGAAGAACTTGACGCTGATAAAGAGCATGCTACTATTGCTAATAAGGAGGATGGTACAAACCAAGAAGGAGGAGCGGAAATTGATGGTATAAAACAGACACCGATTAATGTTGAAGGTTAGTTGGTCAACTAATAATTAATATTACACATTAATATTTTCAAAAACAATCAAATACTAATAAAAACATCAAACAAAACAGAACAAGCTGAAGCTAGTGGTGATGCTGATAAAAACAAGGAGCCAACAGGGAATGAAAAGGATGTTGTAGATGATCAAGCTGGTAAGAGATTAAAAGCACTCTTATCTATGTTTAATATATTATGCAATAACAATATCAACAATCACGTAATGATAAAAATACTTTGAAAAACAGGAAAAGAGCTTGAACCTGATAAAGAACATGATACTATTACTGATAAGGTGGATGGTGCAAACAAAGAAGGAGGAACCGAAGTTGATGGTGTAAAACAAAAACCAATTAATGTTGAAGGTTAATTGGTCAACTAATAATTGATATTATGCATTACGCTTTGCGAAAACAATCAAATACTAATAAAAACGTCGAACAAAACAGAACAAACTGAAGCTAGTGGTGATGTTGATAAAAACAATGAGCCTACGGGGAATGATAAGGATGCTGATGATATTGAGGTGGCAACAGTATTACAGACAATGTCCTTCCTCCAACCTATGAGCGCAAAAATAAGAAAGCAATAGAACAAAATGAGGATGATCTTCATACACCATTGCAGGCACTGGGTATAATGCAAAGAGAAAAACGGATGACCAATTTTTCCTTAGCAATGAGGTCACCTTATTATAATCTCAAAGTTGAGCTAAATCAAGAACTTACAACTATTGAAGCTTTGGTGAAACAATACATATTTGCTCATACCAAGAATTGTAGTAAGTAAATTACAATACTGTATATTCAATTCTTGTTTTGTTATGTGTGTATTTTAATAAACATGTATTAATCTTCAATAATAACAACATGCTTGTTTACCAATCAAAATACGGAACATCAAACTTTAAAGTTATTTTTGAGAGCTTCTATCCTGGGATATACGTATGTACAAATGTGAGTAGATACTTGGAGCGAAATCTTAAATTGTAAAGAAGAAAGACGAGATCCTTCAAGACCATTTAGATTGTTCTACTCAAGTGCTATGCTGGTAAGTAACATGCTATTATTATTATCACGCAAATTGTTTATCATTATTAAACAAATCGTTTATTATTATCACGCAAATAGTTTAGCATTATCACACAAGTTGTTTCCGTTATCATGCAAATTTATTGTCATTATCACGCAAATGGTTTATATATAACACAAATAGTTTAGCATTATCATGCAAGTCGTTTCCATTATCACGCAAGTCGTTTCCATTATCACGCAAGTCGTTTTCATTTTCACGCAAGTTGTATTTCATTATCACGCAAATTAATCACACAATTTATCATAAAGCAGCCCTCTAGACATTACACTACACAATATGATAAACACACAAGGCTTAGCTTGTTTTCAAGCAACATGAAAGTCTGATGATAAAATTTGAAATTAAATCCATCTTGGGTGTGGACATACTAATTGTCCTAATTTTGTAGTCAGACCATTGCTCTATAATCACAATCGATCTTAGAAACGGAAATGTATATCTCCTGGACAACTCTGCTTTGAAACAAGCTTTTGCAAAAAGATACAAAGGGGTTCCTAGAATTCTGGTATGTAATATCTTATACATACAACAAGTATGACTAGATTTACATAATTAATCATGTTTTTGTAATACATATGTAACTACAGATAGTCTACCATTATCTACAAAAGATGAATCATCCAAAAGCACACTTATTTGAGAAACCTCAAATAGATCGATATGGAATGACATGGAGGACACTGGAAAACAAAGTAAACTGCAAAATCTTTGTAGCATCACATGGAGACTTTCATTGGTGATGTACCATGGGATTTTGGGCTGGGACTGGAGAATGAACCGGCACCTCAAATTGCAAAATTAAGGAGCAAATACTTGGCTAAAATCCTGTTAGAAGATGTTAATCTGGAAAGACAGCGGCTTATAACTGAAGTAAGAAAATTCAACAAAGATAAGATAATAGATAAACAAATGCTTAAAGAAGATCTACTTGGATAGCTTTAGTATAGGCAGTCTAAAATATAACATTAGTTTTATTTTGTCATGCTTTTAGTGAGTTACGATAGTTTATACATGCTGTTGGCACAAATAACGCCAAAAGATAGAAGATTATCACGTAATAGTTATAACACAAAAGCTTAAATTCAAATATAAAATACGTAATCATGCTATCATCTTAATCAAAGCTCTAATCATTTATATTGATAACCATATTTAAGATAGTAAAGTAAAATACTAAACAAACAGTCCTTAAATTCAAATATTCTTGAGAAATTCAATCTTTTCATCATTTGAAGACCTTAACAAAGCTATTGCCATACCCAATTCTTTTAAAAACACTCATTCCTTTTTAGAAAGATCATCCATGACCCTAATGCTTAACTCCTTGAGAGAGGATTGAGGCTTTGAAGATAAAATATTTATCACTACCTCTCTCTTCCTTCGACAATCATGTAGTTTGTTAAACCTTTCCAACAAAGCCTCTCTATAAATTGACTCTTCCATTATTTGATTATTCATCCTCTCGATGAGCTCCTCTCTGCTAAAAGAAGATGAAGATGAACCTGCCATAAGTTTAAGAACTTGAATGTGAGAAGGTTATAGTGAACAAAGACAATACATGATGAATTGACTTATAAAGGGAAGGGAAATAAAAAAAGTCACAAAAAGAAAATAATATTTAAATCACGCGTGAAGAATTAATAGCTTTTCATACTGTATAAATTATATTCACTAATTGAATTGAAAACAAAAACACATACACTTCGAGGAAAATAACGCAGTGAACGTTGCTTCTATATTTGAATAAAATGATTACTTCCCCTACCTCTCAACTTGATTATTTTGAACTCAAATAAATTGATGTAATGTATGTGATGACCATCTGCAACAAATAAATGCTATCGATTATTACGCAAACATGATATCTCTTATTAAGCAATAAGAATATAATCATGCAATGGTATAAAATATGTAAACCATTCCTATTCTTGTTTCATTTTCCATAGAATTCGAAAGATCAGAACCATTAATGAATTCAAACACAACTGCTCGACTATATTGATGACATAAACATTAAATTTACACGGTAATCTCTTCCCGCTACGCATGCCAAAAACACTTAATGAGCTTTCTATATAACTTAGTTTTTTGTCATCACCATATCATATATCCACTAAAAAACATAACTCAAAATGTCTACTGATCAAGTTTCTATCGATGTGTGACATCCGGTAATTTTCCGTTACCAAACTCCGTTAGTTCCATTAAGTCTTGCATACACGTGTCGGGAGCACACACTAGTTGTCGTCGAACGTTGGTGACTTAATAATAATTAATAATGATAAACTAATTATAATTTAACTGGTTACGTGATTATCAAGTTGTGCTTATGTGTTTACGTGATTTAAATGCTAGTTGTGAATTTTATCGCGTAACGTGAAAACGTGTATTTTTGTGGCTAGTGAAAATAATACATATGATTATTATTGTTGGTTAATAATGTTTGTAGTATTAAGTTAAAACCTTTTAGAAAGTATTTAAAAGTCTAGTTTTTATAAAATACAAATTATGAGGGTTTAAGGGGTAATTACCATAAATTAATGAAACAAAAATCCCAACCCTAGCCCCCACACCCTCTTTCGGCCGCGATCACCCAAAACACACACACACACTTCAAATTTCAGCAAGAACAAGCAAGAAAGCTTCGGTTTTGATTGATTACAAGCATTACAACACGTTAGAAACATCAAATCTTGTCCATTACATGTTTAAAGGTTAGATTTTTACATGTTTTTGATGATTTTTCATGTTGGCCGAAAGTTCCATTCGAAATCTGCAATTGATGGTCGATTGATGCTTGTTTGTTGTTGTTAATGTGTTTGTTAGGTAGATTACATGTTAATTAACGTCAAGTATGCAATAAAGGTTGGATTTTTACAAGTTCTTATGGGATTTACATTAGGGCCGAAACCCTAGTTCGAAACTTGCAATTGGAGGCCGATTTCTTGATGTTGGTTGGTGTTATTATGTTAGTTGGATTGTATATATGCTAGTTAACGTCGATTTTGCAAGAAAGCTATGATTTTGATTCATGGTTCATAGGTTACTAAGAATAGTAACTTTATTTTGCATGAATTGATGATTTGATGATGTATGAATATTATGGATGTGTTTGTGATGATGATTAGATGCTAGGTTGATGATATGAACAATTTAAAATCGAGAAGATGTCTTATAGTTCATACATTGCTAAAAATAGTAACTTTTGGTGTTGAATGTTGATGAATCATGATGATTAGGTGTTGTTGATCATGTTTAGATGTTGTCATGGACTTGAATTGGTATATAATTGATGAATTCATGAATGTAGTGTGAGTTTGATGAATTTGGGATGAACTTTCCCAAAAGGGAAACTTTATTTGTGCAAATCCTTGAATTGGATGATTTGAGCATGTTTGGGATATTAGGACCATGCTAGTGTGTTCATGGATGGTTTCTAAGGTGATTAAATGTGTTGTTTAGGTTGTATGAATGTTGATTTGGTTTGTTACCTGTTTTGGCCTGTTTGTGGAAAAATCATGGTATGAGTCATATAGGTAAGTTAGGACTTTTGTGGATTGATGATTGATTAACATTTTAGATGTTATGAGCATGATAATAGTTAGTTGTATGATGATCTAGGTAGTACATGTGGTTAATGAAGTGCTATATGTAATCAAGTTGTATGTTGATCATGTATGATATGCTGTTGTGTTAGTATTAACGAATTATCACCTATAATGTCACCAACGGGTCAAACGGGTCAACTGGGTCAAACGTGTCTTGTCTTTCAAAAACAAAACCTTGAGTTCCTTGGTTTGTAGAGCACTTAGGGTTTCATGTTGATTCTGTGTGCACGTGCTTATGTACTCTTGTGTTCTAGGTGACCTTTGAAGGTTGTCTTTCCCTCTTTCTTTCAAGTTAAGCTCTAAGTTAATTCTTGCGCGCATCAGGTGAGTTCTTGCCCCACTCATTTTACATAATCTCTTTTGGGGGAGATAGCATACTGTTGATCACAAATGCTTTTATATATGAGTGTGTATAATATTGATATAGTGCTGTTTACCATGGAAAGTCCTCACACTTTCGGATTGTTAATATTGACTAGCGGGGAAATTTTGGGTAGTACTACTGGGTCTGACGAGCCCCACCTGTGTGACTCGAGGTCATACGGGTGCAATTTTGTCCTAACATATATTCGTCACAACCTGGTAAGTCGTGACGGGAGGCACAAACTATCACAGTCAGCTTCAATCGCGAAATCACTATGATTAATATTTTTATGTTAGTAGACTAGCTATCTATTGCAATACACTACTTATGAATTGAAAACTGTTTATCGGTTTACCTATTAACGCAAACTCTTGAACTCACCAACCATGTGTTGACTTGTTTAGTATGCTATTCTCAGGTTAAGGTTGCCAGTCGCCTAGGAGCACGCACGTTGGCATTGTTGAGTTGTCTACATTTGCCTTGTTTACAAATTTGGGATTATTTTCATATTAAACAATAGTGTTTGGGGCGCGTATGTTTTGCGCATTCACTTTACGTACTACTTGTTTTGGGTTTTCTAGTTTTAAAAACGCTTCCACAGTATTTTAAACGTTAACTCTGGTTTTGTTTATTAATCATATAGAGTCGTTCTTGGTAACTAATGACTGAGATCCTGGTATGTCACGCGCCTCGCGGTAAAACCCCGCACGCGGATTTTGAGGGTGTGACACAATGATCTTGTTAGAAGGCAACCTCTTCCATCTTGCTTGTGATTTAAGGGCATCTATTGGAGCAGTAGGACAAAAAGCTGGAGCTTTATCAGGAGATCCTTAAGGAGCCTGCTTTGAACTACAAAGCCAAGTCCATCGCCCACTGGAGGTTCAAGTACAATCTGATAAGCTTCTTTGTCAGATTGTTAACGATGCATGTAAAACCCTTTGGTCCAAGATGGACAACAAGAAAAAAGGGTTTGATGGCATCTTGGAGGAGTAGATGATGGGGGTGATAGTGATGGTAGTGGTGATGGTGGTGATGGTTGTGTATTAATGTAAGCGTCCTTTTTTATTATTACTAATAAAAGTTTGTTGCATCATTTTTCACATTGCCTAAAGCACACACTGGTAATAAGGCAAGAGAGTTACTAATAAGTTAAATATAATAACGCAAGGTTGAAGTATAAAAACTATAAAAATGTTAAAGTATTATAACAATAACGCAAAGCTTTTAGTTTTCTATAATAAAGCAAGAGTCTCTTTAATGCGTCCTACTCCTTTTTGTTGTGCCTGATCCACCGGTGCACGTTCTCTTATCGTGACCACTTCCCCACAAATATGACACGACCTGTGTCTTTTACCAGAAGGACTAATTGTTTTTTCTTTCTTCTATTTTATCCTTTTGTGAGATCCGCGACCTTTATTTCGAATTCCACTAGGTACACGTACAGTAGCATCCGTTAGTTGATTAAAGCCAATAACAGATGCATACCTGTCTTTCCTATTTTGATGAGGTAATTTGCGACAATCTTCTTCAGTTTTTAACATCATTCGCTTCAACTCATCATTTACAATACTCAAAGCATCATGATCAGGGGCTAGTCGATTTATAATATCTTCTGTAGCATGTTTTATCTCACGACCAACTTTATCAACATCCCGAGAGTGCTCGTTGTCAATATCTTCCATTACACATGAATACTTTATAGTGTTGCTCACTGCTTTCCTTGTCTAACGTTTACTAACATATTTTTCAGGAAACTTATGAACTTGGAACATTTTAAAAACATAAAAATATGGCAACACAGTATCCATAATGCTCAAACCTTTTACAACTACATGATACACTTAGATCATCTTTTTTGAACAAAACCTATTTAACAACAAATTGAACAACAAATAACATATTACGTAAAGCTTAATGAAATAATGCAATGGTTAACTATGAGCATTTTAAAATAAATCAAGGGTTAATTATAAACTTACCTCTAATAATCCAACACCGTATGCCTCAAAATCTTTAACCATAATCTAAGAATACTCTCATTCGGTTGACACATTAAAAGACATACACTTCTCAGAAGCAGCATAAATTTCTTCTTGAACATCATTAAATATGGTCCTTGTAAAAATTCTTGCTGTCTGTTCCTTAAGAGAAAACTCTGACCATAGATCCGGAAAGGTTTATCAGGATTCATGGTCGTTTTTCTATTGATTATGCCTCTGAATTTCTAATACAGTGTCATATTGATTAAAAAAACTCAACAAGAGTTAATTGGGAGTTTGCAACTTGACAAAAGAAGTGATTCTCACTTTCAGACCGAGAGGTTGTTCGTATGAGACCAAACATAGGCTCATCACGGTTGAATGCTGGATCCCATATTGATCTCATATAAAAAACATCTGACATTCAGTTATTGCATGTAAGCTAAAATTCGTGGATTAGAATGTACAATGTGCATATCCTTCTACAGGACCGTTGAAGGGTGGTCAATGCAACAGTTTCACAATGTTTAGAGAGTGTTAGAACACTTAACAGATTAAATAGGGAACCGGTCTTGTGATGAAACAAAGAACACAAGTAAAGAACAAGAACAAGAACAAGATAGTATATGGTTTTCAAGAATGTTGTATATTGCTCTCAAGTTCTTACAAGTGTTACAAAGCTTATCTTAAGATACAAGTGCTTGAGATACTTTATACTACATCCTACAGCCGGCCATACTTTGAAGGCCAGCTGGAAACACTAATCTAGACAACAAGATCAATGTAGAGTCAAAAAGGCGGATTGTATTTTTGACTAGTGACTATGACATGTCATAGCTCATATCCTTATCTAATACAAAAAGGATAAAAGTGTATAGTTGGAAAGTTATAGACTCAATACCTCAATCTACAGTTGACAAAAGCATAGACTTTTCACCAACTCATGCTAGTTAGTGAGTCTATAGAGATGGCAACGGAAAGGTGTTTTAGCTTTTGTCAAAAGCAAGTCAGAGAAGACATGCCTTCTTTGTCTATGGAAGAAATCAGTCTTGGCTTCAGAAGACTTCATCTTTGGCTTCAAAAGAATTGGTCTTTTGGCTTCGGAAGATTTGATACTTAGTATAATTCACTGAGTTATATCAAATCTTTTGGCATGTTAAGAGGTCTTTGGTTGCATTAGCCTCTAAGTTTGATCCTTTCACATTCTCTTCCACCAACTCGTGATTATGCACTTCATAAAACTTATAAATTTGAAATGTCTTACCATCAGAACAGTTCAAAGCAATTAGAGCCTTACACCCAATTCTAATGAAATACCTTTTCTTGTTCTTCTTTTTTGCTTTCTTACTACTAGAATCAATTGAATCGTATCTTATAAAGGGTTTGCTCCCTCCTTAGAACATGTAAAATATTTCAACTTTAAAATTCATTACTCGAGTGTTCAGCCCCTTTTCGAAAACAAAATCCACCTTCACTTGCATATGCCATGTAAAACTCATAAGCATCATTTATGGATGAAAATGTCATTCCTACAACCGGTTTATATGACATTGGAATTTCCAGGATAAACCATTGGTCATATTCTTTGGACACTTCTAAACAACCTCCTGAAACAAAAATATAAAAAAACATAAATCACGCAACCATTATATTCTAGTTATTCAACAAATAAATCACTTTAGATCACGAAAATTCCATGAATCACGCATGTCACACCCTCAAAATCCGCGTGCGGGGTTTTACCGCGAGGCGCGTGACATACCAGGATCTCAGTCATTAGTTACCAAGAACGACTCTATATGATTAATCAACAAAACCAGAGTTAACACTTAAAATACTGCGGAAGCGTTTTTAAAACCAGAAAACCCAAAACAGTAGTATGTAAAGAGAATGCGCAAAACATACGCGCCCCAAACACAATTGTTTATTATGAAATAATCTCAAATTTGTAAACAAGGCAAATGTAGACAACTCAAAAATGCTTACGTGCGTGCTCCTAGGCAACTGGCAACCTTAACCTGAGAATAGCATACTAAACAAGTCAACACAAGGTTGGTGAGTTCAAGAGTTTGCGTTAATAGGTAAACCGATAAACAGTTTTCAAGTCATAAGTAGTGTATTGCAATAGATAGCTAGTCTATTAACATAAAAATATTAATCATAGTGATTTCGCGATTGAAGCTGATTGTGATAGTTTGTGCCTCCCGTCACGACTTACCAGGTCGTGACGAATATATGTTAGGACAAAAATTGCACCTGTATGACCTCGAGTCACACAGGTGGGGCTCGTCAGACCCAGTAGTACTACCCAAAATTTCCCCGCTAGTCAATATTAACAATCCGAAAGTGTGAGGACTTTCCATGGTAAACAACACTATATCAATATTATACACACTCATATATAAAGCGTTTGTGATCAACAGTATGCTATCTCCCCAAAAGAGATTATGTAAAATGAGTGGGGCAAGAACTCACCTGATGCGCGCAAGAATTAACTTAGAGCTTAACTTGAAAGAAAGAGGGGAAAGACAACCTTCAAAGGTCACCTAGAACACATGAGTACATAAGTACGTGTACACAGAATCAATATGAAACCCTAAGTGCTCTACAAACCAAGGAACTCAAGGTTTAAAAAAGACAAGACACATTTGACCCATTTGACCCGTTGGTGACATTATAGGTGAAATTTCATTCAAACAAGCATAACCGTACATCACACATGATTAACATACAAACTGATTACATATAACACTTCATTAATCACATGTACCAACTAGATCATCATACAGCCAGATATCATACAAGTCATGCGAATCTCAAACAATTATCACGCTCAACATAGTTACAACACAACCAATGCATCATACATAGAATCAATTCATGCACAACATGCCATGTGAAGCCACTCACGACTTCACAACCTAAACCCTGCCAATCCTACTAAGTAGGGGCCTCAGATTCGCATGCGTGTATGATGATCATCAACATACCATTTAACAGAAATCATATCATCCAAAATGTTCAACCATGATCAACCACAAACCAACAATAGTCCTAACATACCCATATGACCCATTATCATGAATTCCCACAAACAGGCCAAATCAGATAACTAACCAACTAAACATCATACAACCCAAACAATACATTCTACTACCTTAGAAATCATCCATGAACATGGTCCTAATATCCAAACATGCCCAAATCATCCAATTCAAGGATTTGCACAAATAAAGTTTCCCTTTTGGGAAAGTACATCCTAATTTCATCAAACACCCAAGACATTCATGGATTCATCATTACATACCAATTCAAGTCTATGACAACATCTAACATGATCAGCAACACCTAATCATCATGATTCATCAACATTCAACACCAAAAGTTACTATTTTTAGCAATGTATGAACTATAAGACATCTTCTTGATTTTAAATTGTTCATATCATCAACCTAGCATCTAATCATCATCACAAACACATCCATAACATTCATACATCATCAAATCATCAATTCATGCAAAATAAAGTTACTATTCTTAGTAACCTATGAACCATGAATCAAAATCGAAGCTTTCTTGCATAATCGACGTTAACTAGCATCTATACAATCCACTAACATAATAACACCAACCAACATCAAGAAATTGGCCTCCAATTGCAAGTTTCAAACTAGGGTTTCGGCCAAGGTGAAAAACCATGAAAAACATATAAAAATCTAACCTTTAAACGTGCAATGGCTTGAAATTGATGATTCCAACGTGTTCTATGCCTTGTAATCGACCAAAACCGCGACCAAACTGCTTGCTCTTGCTGAAATTCGAAGTGTATGTGTGTGTGTAGTAGGTGTTGTGGCCGATTGAAGGTGTGGGGGTTAGGGTTTTTATTTTTTTAACTTAATTAATTATAATTACCCTTTTAACCCTCATAGTTTGTATTTTATAAAGATTAGGCCGTTAAATACTCTTTTAAAATATTTTTAACTAAGATAATAAACATATGAACTACTAATAACAATTATATGTTTTACTTTAGCAAATACAAAACATACGGATTAAACACACACGTTTCCACGTTACGCGATAAAATTCACAAATAATATTTAAATCACGTAAGCACATAAGCACAACTTAATAATCACGTCAACAGCTAGATTATTATCTGTTTAACATTATTAATTATTATTAAGTCACCAACGTTCAACGACAACTAGTGTGTGCTCACGACACGTGTATGCAAGACTTAACGAAACTAACGGAGTTTGGTAACGGAAAATTACCGGATGTCACAACGCAACCATTATAATTAATTACGCAAAACTAAAGATCCCTATATCACGCAACCATAATATTCTAATTATGCAATAACGAAATCACTTACAACATCAGAAGAGCATAAAAATCATGCAACCATTATATACAAATTACGCAATAACTAAAACACTTTACCTATACTACGTAAGTGATGTAAACATTACGCTACAAATAATCACTTGATTTGTTACTTATCATTTGATTTTTCAGGAATCATAAAATAGTGAGAACTACGAGAACTCATCCTAGCCATTGATTAATATAGTTTTTATATTTAATTTATTATTTCATAAAGAGTATTAAGGTAAATTTACAATTATTTCATTTATATGTTTCTTATTTATCTAATCATATTTTGGTAAATTTCAAATTAATGTTTGACCAGAATCTTTAAATATGGTACTCTTGATTGTAAATCATTTTTCAATTAAAATAATTTTTCGATAACCATTACAATGATCTTGTTGTCTAGATTAGTGTTCCAGCTGGCCTTCAAAGTATGGCCAGCTGTAGGATGTAGTATAAAATATCTCAAGTACCAGTTCTTAGGTGTAAGGCCCCGTTCCCAAAGACCTCACAGTTGGACATTCACAGCACTATTCAAAAAACATTTCATAAATTCATTATCACGATGCAGCGGAATTTAAACATTTAAAAGGCATTCATTAATTTGTAAACACTGTTGCTAAGTAATACATGTTTGGTACATTTACAAAAGATCATTAGTTTGCATTACAAAACAACAATGTTATAATCATGAATGGATGTCAGCCTTGTCCCGACGAGTAGCCTCCCCGAGTGCCATCCTCAGTAATATTACCTGCCAACTGAAAACGCATAAAAGTCAGCCTTGCTGAGTGAGTTCTAGTTTTAAAATCATAAAAATATCTTGATAGCTTTGTATACAAAATACTTCTTGAAGAAAACATCTTATCTTTCCATTGGATGTGATCACACATCATACATACAAATCATATCCATTACATTATCACCATTCTCTTTCTTGCTTATTATTATTATCTTTCATTGTCGATATGGACCAAAGTGCTATACCCCCCATAAAATGCGTAGAAACCTGGTACTGGGCCTTGAAGTCTATAAATAGACTCCATCCGTGGTGCACATGCTGGCACAGTAGACCGGGACAACAACAGTGGTCCCCTCAATCTTAAAGATTGACCCTATGTACATCCTTTGGGTTAGCTAAACCGTACACAGTTGAGCTAACGACAACATGGTCGTGCACCTCCTGTAATTTTTACTTGCAAGTCTTTCATTCTTTAAGTTCCACTTTTCGTTAATATTAATCTTTCACTTGATTAATAATACTTCATAATTACAAACAAACCACATAAGGCCACATAAGAGTATCATAATAGGCACATAAGGGCAGTCCACATCATGCATAAGATAACCAAATAAAAGCATCAAGTCAACCATGGTCAAATCCTAATTTTTGATATTCCAAAATCCCAGAAAATTTCTTAAGTCCTAAAGAAATGCGGATGAACAGAACCAATGCGGATGAACAACTTACAAATGCGGATGAACAAAACTAATGCGGATGAACAACTTGCAAATGCGGATGAACAACTTGCAATTGCGGATGAATAAAACTAATGCGGATGAACACTAGCAAAATGCGGATGGACAACTTGCAAATGCGGATGAACACTTGGTAATTATTCTGTTGTAAAAGAAATGCTGGACACTGTAGCAAATGCGCATGTATAAAAAGAAATGATGATGAACACTTAGGCTGAATTTAGGCAAATACGGCTGAACAAAGGTGAATGCGGGTGAACAAAACACTTATGCAATTATCACGGTGTAAATGCGGATGAACCATCAGATCAATAAATAGGACTTATGCTATAACTAGTTCTAAAACCCCATTTTCATACATTCTTAACATCAATCTATCATGCTAAACTCTTAGAACAAGCTTACAACCTCATAAAACACAGAAATTCATACACATACATAAGCAGTCAACATACACGACGGTTGTAATAAATTTTAAATGCATTTTCATCCCCAAAGAAGTTTAAAAACAGAGAATCGGGGTCCTAGAACTCACCTATTGCAGCAAACAAGTGAATCTCCTCCCAACTTGAGTGCACAAGAGTTCAAACACCTAGATCAAGCCAAAACAAACACCAAACACCAAGAACACATAGAAATCAGTTTCTACGGTTGAAACCTCACAGAAACCGAACCAATTAACCACAAAAACCTACTAACCTCGAGGATTCTTCTTCTTCACAATTCAACCTAGAGAATTACAAAACCCATCTTTCTTTCTTTCTTTTCTTCTTCGGAAAGCAGCAGCAGAAAGAGCATGGGTGACCATGCTCTTTATACACCCACTCTTGACTTTTGTACTATTTTACACTTTTAACACTTCAACTTTGGCCTTTATAAAAAAGCGGGTGTTACATTAAAACCTTGTAACAATTGTAAACTACTTGAGAGCAATATACATCATTCTTGAAAACCAAATACTTGTATTCTTCTTATGTTCTTTACTTTTGTTCATTGTTTCATAAGCCGGTTTCCTATTTGATCTGTTAAGTGTTATTGTTTGTTCTCTCCAACCTTGAAACTGTTGCATTACCACCTCACCAGTCCTGCAATGTCGTTGGTGATTTTTCTACTTGATAATTCTTGTGTATAACTTTGGAATTGATTATACAGATAAAGATGAACATCAGTCAAAAATAAAGATGAGCTGAAGATGAAGATGATGCTACAATGAAGATAATGTCATTGTGATGATATGATAGATGACAACAAAGGGTTTTGGGTTCTCCCCTTTTGAAGACAACAATGATGAGAAAATCATATAGTTTATGAAGTTTTCTACCTTGATAATACTATTAGGTTGTTATCTAGATATAATTATAAAATATTTATTTGCAGATGCTTTTGAAATTGCAAGGTATTAAGTAGCATCCCTAACGTAATACATATATAGACTTACGTATACATAACATGTATGTAAACTTATATACGTATACATAAAGTTATTATACATAATTGGTTACATATATGTAAACATAATTTAAATTTGTCACATATATATAAATGGCATAGCCATTTGATTTGTTGATGTACATCATAGTTTACATCAATGAGGGTTTTTATTTGATTGTGTGTGATTATAGATGTAAACTTGATACATTAGCGTACATTACATCCTGGATATTGAAACATATCTTTCCATATAGTAACTACAATATGTAAATCTGGTTTTTACAATAATCTCAAACTAAAGTTAGTGTAACTTGTTATCATATTTTAAGTTAATCTACATTAGTTGATTTGGCATATTTTTTGGTGCTAAATGGGTGTATTTTAGCAGATTTGTGCTATTGTTTTTGTAGTTTTAATAATCAGGTGTTGAATTAAGCATTTTTTTATTGTAGTTGTTGTTAGATTAGGTATTATTTACATATATGTAAATTATACAATTTCACGATCTGATGTATATAGATTATACAATTTGATTTTTATGTAAGTGTTTTTTAGTTAATAAATTTATATGTGAGTTATTTTTTAGTCAATAAAATATATGAATAAAGGTGAGAGATAAGTAAAATACGAGATCTTCCTTATTTTTAGGGGTTTTCAAAAATCATAATAGTCTCATTTTATTAATATACCCTTAATGCTTTAATTAAGGGCGTCGGCCACTACGTTGGCCTTGCCCGGGTGTAATGGATCTCACAATCGTAATCTTAATCAGCTCTAACCACCTCCTCTGCCTCATGTTGAACTTTCTGCTCGAAAAATATTTCAAGCTCTTGTGATCCGTGAAGATTGTGCACTTGGTCCCGTATAAATAGTGCCTCCGATCTTCAACGCAATGACCACCGCAGCCAATTCTAAATCATGAGTGGGGTAATTAACTTCGTGGGTCTTTAGCTGTCGGATGTGTAAGCTATCACTCGTCCACGTTGCATTAGCACACAACCTAGTCCCGAATAAGATGCATCTGAATACACCACTACTTCTCACTTCCTTCGGCAATGTTAAAACAGGAGCTTGAGTTAATCTTGCCTTTAACTCCTTAAAAGCATCCTCCTGTTCTCGTCCCCCACAAACTTCACATCCTTGCGTGTCAACTTAGTCAAAGGTGAGGCTATCTTGGAAAAGTCTTGGATAAACCTTCGGTAGTAACCCGCCAAACCCAAGAAACTGCGAATCTCGGATGGCGTCTTTAGAGACTTCCATTGCATTACCGCCTAAACCTTTGACGGGTCCACCATAATTCCTTCGGTATTCACCACATGACCCAGAAATTGAACTTCCCGTAGCCAAAAAGCACACTTAGAGAATTTAGCATACAGCTTCTCCTTTCTAAGTGTCGCCAACACTTCATGTAGGTGGCCGGCATGTTCTTCTTTGCTCTTCGAATAAATTAGAATATCATCAATAAACACAATCACTGATTTATCTAACATCGGCCAACACACTTGGTTCATCAGATCCATAAAGGCAGCTGGCGCGTTAGTTAAACCGAATGACATAACGAGAAACTCGTAATGTCCATAACGCGTGCGGAACGCTGTCTTCGGATATCTTGTTCCTTTACCTTCAGCTAATGGTAGCCAGATCGAAGATCAATTCTGGAAAACCAACTGGCACCTTGAAGCTGATCAAACAGGTCGTCAATCCTTGGTAGGGGGTATCTGTTCTTCACTGTCAACTTGTTCAACTCCCGTAGTCTATACACATTCTCATAATACCGTCTTTCTTCTTTACGAATAATACCGGAGCACCCCAAGGAGAGATACTCGGTCTAATAACCCCTTATCCATCAGTTCCTGTAGCTGATCCATCAGTTCTTTCATCTCGGTCTGAGCTAGCCGATACGGTGCCTTGGCAACAGTTTGCGCACTAGGTATCAGGTCGATCTGAAATTCTATCTCACGGTCTGGTGGCACACCTGGTAGATCTTCGGGAAACACATCCGGGAAATCACGTACCACTGGTACTTCCGATAATTGTGGTATCGACACGTCCACATCTTTCACGTATGCCACGTAGGCACAGCATCCGCGCCGCATACACTTCTTTGCCACTACCATCGAAATCACTTTCGGAACCGTAGTGACGCGATCACCATAAACTATCACTGAACTCCCATCGGGTGCAACTAACCGAATCATCTTCTTCCGACACACGATGTTTGCCTCATAGGCTGCCAACCAATCCATCCCTAGAACTACATCAAATCCTCCTAAGGGCATCACAAATAGTTTAGCAGAGAACCTATGGCCTTCTAACTCTATGACACAATCCTCAATCATATCAGAAATTCTGGTAGACTTACCAATAGCAGTTTCTACATCAAATGGGTCATCAATTCTTCTACTACTAACAGGTAATTTAGCACAGAAGGCAGCAGATATGAAACTCCTACTAGCACCAGAATCAAATATTACAGAGGCACAAGTTTGGTTTACTAGGAACACACCTGACACGATGTCGGGGTCTACCGGGGCTTCCTCTCGGGTCATCGTGAAGGCCCTTGCACTTGCCCTCTGCCCTCCTTCTTCCGACCTCTTCTTTAACCCAAACTTTCAGCCCTTGGCTTCTTACAATCCTTGTTCATATGGCCGACTTCACCACAGTTAAAGCACCATGGGGCTCCACACATCTTTGAAATGTGACCGGGCTTGCCATATTTGTAGCAGACATTCATTCCCAAGCGACATTCCCTGCTATGTTCCTTCCCAAACTTATCACACCTCCTCAACCCCGAGCTTGCAGTAACCACCTCGGCGATCATCCATCCTCGGTCTTTTACTATTCGGGTTGAAACCACCACGCCCGAATCTCTTCCCGTTCCAACTCCTGTCATTACCACCCGCCTTCTTCACCTCCGCCACCTCCACTTCTCTTTCATCATACAGTCTCCCAGCTAAATCCACCGCCGACCTAAAAGTGCTCAGTCGGGCAGCGATCAAGTGCCTACGGATGTCAGCAGGCAACCCCTGAATATACCGCTTGATCTTCCTTGAAGCCAGTGTATCTTGATCGGGCACCAGCCTCGCCATTTCGTTAAACTTGGTGGTATATTGTTAGTGGGTCATGGTTCCCGCCTCAAGCTGTAGGAACTCTCTCTCTAACTTTTCAAGTTCTCGATGAGTACAGAATTCCTCAATCACTAACCTTTTCAGTTCACTCCATCTCATCCTCCCGACAGCCCTGTTGCCCTCGGCTTGGACAAAATTGTCCCACCAACACAAAGCCGAGTCGACAAATGAGTGAGTGGCAAATTTCACCTTCTGATCCTCCCTGCACTCACTAATATCCAACACTGCCTCCATCTCTCTAACCCAGCGGTGGGCAGTAGCAGCGTTACCGTTGCCGTCAAAAGTAGGGGGTTTACACCGTTGGAATGCCCCGTAGCTGCATCCCCTCGCGGTTTCCCGCACCTCTACATCTTCTTCATCACTGGAGGCTCCCCTTTCGACATTTATCTCCTCCTCAACATCATGATTTTCCTCATTCTCCCTTCTCCCAGTAGCAGCCCTTCTCTCTTCCTCCCTTTCTTTCCTCTCATCCTTCCTTACGGCCGGATCACTTCAATCACGACAGACGGTAGGATCGTCTGCATGACTTGGTGAACCTCCTCCACCACTGCCTCTTTCACTGAGGCCCTCAAATTAGCACTCTCATCCACTCCCTCCGAGTGATGAAGCTCAGGCTCAGCAGGAGCCGTCTCTGTAGTTCTTGCCTTGTTCTTTGCTGCCCGGGGTCTGCCAGCACGACCACCCCATACACCACCTCTAGAAGCCTTAGATGATCTAACTCCAGCCATCCTCTAACACTATAAGATCCAAACACCAACACGGTCATTCAAGGTAATAGCTCAGTTAACGTTAAGTATAGTAAGTCCCTAATTACAATGGCCAGTTGTGATTAGCCACTTACTTTACTCTTTATTCCCCGAGCATTTCCTATCCTGACTACATCAGTATTCAAATCTACTAAAGCACATAAATCAAATAGCATGCGCACATAATACCGGTTATCATAATAAAAGAAATACCTGATGGCACGTAGCTACTCGGGCTGGCATCCCTCCATTCGGTCCTATTTTCAGTTTAAGTTTAGATTTTTGAAAAATATTTACCCATTTCTCTTAAACTTTGGCTCTGATACCAACTTGTAAGGCCCCGTTCCCGGAGACCTCACAGTTGGACATTCACAGCACTATTCATAAAACATTTCATAAATTCATTATCACGATGCAGCGGAATTTAAACATTTAAAAGCCATTCATTAATTTGTAAAAGCTGTTGCTAAGTAATACATGTTTGGTACATTTACAAAAGATCATTAGTTTGCATTACAAAACAACAATGTTATAATCATGAATGGATGTCAGCCTTGTCCCGACGAGTAGCCTCCCCGAGTGCCATCCTCAGCAATATAACCTGCCAACTGAAAACGCATAAAAGTCAGCCTTGCTGAGTGAGTTCTAGTTTTAAAATCATAAAAATATCTTGATAGCTTTATATACAAAATACTTCTTGAAGAAAATATCTTATCTTTCCTTCGGATGTGATCACACATCATACATACAAATCATATCCATTACATTATCACCCTCTCTTTCTTGCTTATTATTATCACCTTCAACTTTGGCCTTTATAAAAATGCGGGTGTTACATTAAAACCTTGTAACAATTGTAAACTACTTGAGAGCAATATACATCATTTTTGAAAACCAAATACTTGTATTCTTCTTATGTTCTTTACTTTTGTTCATTGTTTCATAAGCCGGTTTCCTATTTGATCTGTTAAGTGTTATTGTTTGTTCTCTCCAACCTTGTGAAACTGTTGCATTACCACCTCACCAGTCCTGCAATGTCGTTGATGAATTTTTCTACTTGATAATTTCTTGGTGTATAACTTTAGAATTGATTATACAGATAAAGATGAAGATCAGTCAAAAATAAAGATGAGCTAAAGATGAAGATGATGCTACAATGAAGATAATGTCATTGATGATGATGACGATGACAACAAAAAGGGTTTTGGGTTCTCCTCCTTTTGAAGACAACAATGATGATGAAAATCATATAGTTTATGAAGTTTTCTACTTGATAATACTATTAGGTTTGTTCTAGATATATAATTATAATATTTATTATGCAGATGCTTTTGAAATTGCAAAGTATTAAGTAGCATCACTAACGTATATGTATATAGACTTACGTATACATAACATGTATGTAAACTTAATTACGTATACATAAAGTTATATATAAACTTGGTTACATATATGTAAACATATATTTAAATTTGTCTAAATATATATAAATGGCATAGCCATTTGATTATGTTTATGTACATCATAGTTACATCAATGAATGTTTTTAGTTTGATTGTAAAAGTTTGATTACATATATGTAAACTTGATACATTAGCGTACATATACATAACCTGGATATTGATAACACATATCTTTCCAAATATAGTAACTTACAAATATGTAAATTGCTTAAGTTTTTACAATAATCTCAAAACTAAAGTTAGTGTAACTTGTTATCATATATTTAAGTTAATCTACATTAGTTGATTTGGCATATTTTTGGTGCTAAATTGGGTGTTATTTTAGCAGATTTGTGCTATTGTTTTTGTAGTTTTTAATAAATCAGGTGTTGAATTAAGCATTTTTTTATTGTAGTTGTTGTTAGATTAGGTATTATTTACATATATGTAAATTATACAATTTCACGATCTGATGTATATAAATTACACAATTTGATTTTTATGTAAGTGTTTTTTAGTTAATAAAATTTATATGTGAGTTATTTTTTAGTCAATAAAATATATGAATAAAGGTGAGAGATAAAGTAAAATACGAGATCTTCCTTATTTTTAGGGGTTTTCAAAAAACATAATAGTCTCATCTTACTAATATACCCTTAATGCTTTAATTACACAAATGATTTAATATATTGACTTACATTATTATCATTTTTAATCTCAACCACAGATTAGTATAATCAATGGCTAAGAAGAGTTCTGTGAGTTCTTATGTTAAGTGGAGTCCTTTAAATAACCTGACTTTATATATATATATATATATGTATGTATGATGTATGTATGATGTATGTATGTATGTATGTATGTATGTATGTATGTATGTATGTATGTATGTATGTATGTATGTATATTTTATAAACCCGTGAGAACCTATATTATTTCATCACGTGGACTGTTTACTAGTAGGTAATAGGGGCAATCTTGTCACAACAATTTAAGTTTGTTTTGATAACTTCTTATTTCATGCAATTCAAATAACTCCTAAATTAATTTTCTAATTCAAATGTAGTTAACCATCAGAAATTACAATTTTATATTATATTATTATTTTATCTCTATGTAACACCCGGAAATTTATCAAAAAGAAAAGAAAAGAGAAGTATAAAGAAAGAAAGGTTAAATAACCCAAGTTGAGGGACTAAAGTTATGCAAGATGCAAACCTTAATATTATTATGTTTAAAAGAAGCATGGCCGCCCACTACACCTTTCCACCCACCATTTTCTCGGCTGCAAAGAAGAAAAAAGAAAAGCTTCCGGTTCTAGAGAGAGAGAAGAAGAATCTACGAAAGGTGAGTTTTCTTGGGTAATTGTTCGGTTTCAGCTGGATCTTTGAGTTCTGGAACGAGATTTTTGGTGTTTAGCGCTCGTTTTCGTGGATTTTAGGTGTGAACTGCAGGTGGGTCTCGGGTTTGCAGTGCTCTACTCGAAGGCTGTTCAAAGTGAGTTTCTAGATCCCCTCTTTTTACTGGTTTTCTAAGTGTTTGGGGCTATTATGCATACTGAGCAGAAGTTTTTAAAGCAAACCGTGAGTTTTCAGCATGATGTTTGACTGTGCCCTGTTGATGCTTGTTTTAGAAGTGGTTCTTGGTTTATGTTTGATGTTTAGCATGTTTTAGTGTTGTAGCATGGTAGATTTATGTTAGGATGTGTTAGAACGATGTTTGGGAGTTGTTTGTAGCATAGGTTAAATTTCAGATTGTTTTCCATGCGCCTAACTGACCTCATGCGCCTAAGTGTTCATGCGCCCTGATTGTTTCTATGCGCCCAGAGTTGCCCATGCGCCCAGATTTGCCGATGCGCCTAAGTGTTGGTCATGCGACTAACTAGTGCCCATGCACCCAGAGTTGCCCAGGTACCCAAGTACCCCATGCGCCCACTGCTTATGCGCCTAAGTGTGGCTCATACGCCCAAGCAGTATTCATGCGCCTGCATAGTGCTCAAGCGCTCGCATAGTGCTCATGCGCCTTGACTGTTTTAATCCGAATTTAGATGCTCATGCGCCTAAGATGCTCATCCGCATTTCTTGGTAGACTTAGGTATTTCTGGGAATTTTGAGGGGTAGGTGGTTGTGCTAAGTTCTGTTGTGATGTGGTGGTTATACCGGTTGTGTTATGCATGTTTGTGTGTTGTTGATGATGTTCGTGTTGTGTATGTTGTGGCATTACCTATTATGTATGAGTGCATAAGTAAAGTATTATGTAACGAAAGTGAAAGATGACGAGAATGGAGGTAATGAACGATGAGACCTTTGACGCCCGCCCCGGTACTGTGTCAGCTTTCGAGCATGAGTCGGGGGTTTGTTTACAGGACCCGGCACAGTATCAGCTTTCGAGCATGAGTCGGGGGTGTGGCGTGTGAGAGTGATGAGATCTTTGTTGCTCACCCCGGTACTGTGTCAGCTTTCGAGCATGAGTCCGGGGTTTGTTTACAGGCCCCGGCACAGTATCAGCTTTCGAGCATGAGTCGGGGGTGTTGCATACGAGATGGGATCCATGTCGCGTACCCCGGTATTATGTCAGCTTTCGAGCATGAGTCGGGGGTTTGTTTACAGGCCTCGGCACAGTATCAGCTTTCGAGCATGAGTCGGGGGTATTGCATGAGACAGGATCTGGATGATGGTGAGAGATGTAATGATTGAATGATGTTGAACGATGACGAAGATAATAATAATTATTACCAGGGTGTACGTATGATGTGTGATCACGAACGAATGTAAAATGTTTTGTTTTAACAAAAGTAAAGTATTTTAATTATAAAACTAGAACTCACTCAGCGTCGTTGACTTTTTGTATGCATAATAGTTGGCAAGTTTTTTTTGTTAATGATGAGGAGGTGCAGGCATGGATGCATAAGCTACTGGGAGCGTTTTGATGCTGGCATTCACATTTTGATATGATGTTGTATTTTGAAATTTACATGAATGATGTAATGAAATGATATGTTTTAACTTATAAATAAGAAGTTTTTAAATTCCGTTGCGATAATGATGTATCTTTTAAATGTTTTTATGCAATGATTGACCAACTGTGGGGTTTCCGGAAACGGGGCCTTACACTCTAGTTGCATTCACATTCAAACCACTTTTACAATCACATTCTTTTGGTCGACCATGCTATATTACGTTTACATGCTATTTAAGGTTAATGTGCTATTTTAGCTGTGTATGCTACTTTTTGTTAGATTTTGATGTTTTCATTGTTAAAACGATGTTATTTTGAAAATAAATTATATTGAAATACTACTTTACTTTTGTTAGTGTTTATTGGGCATTTTTGAGGGTCATTTTGACATTATAAAGTTTTGTGTTGATATTATACAGTGCTATTTTCATTAAGTATTGTTTTAGTTTTATGTGTTGTTTTAAGTGTATCTTATATTTTGAGGTAAAAATTGATGTTTTAATTGTTAAAATTGTGATGTGTTTTAAAAATATGTATTCAAGTGCTACGTTAATATATGAAGTCATTAGTTTGTGTTATAAAGTTTAGTTTAAAACTATAAAGTGCTATTTTCATTGTGTGCTATTTTACGGAAGTAGTACCATTTATATTTAGTAAGTGATACTTTCAAAACTTTTTAAAAACATGTTTTATTTTATTTGAAAAAATATAACAATATTATGCACATATTGAAGATAAAAAAATGCTTGTATTTCTGGTATAATGTTTTTTAAAAAATAATAAAGTATATAAAGGATATGTTAGTTTTAGAAAATTAGTGGAAGTAGTTATTTTATTTTAAAAAGTCAACATATGAAAAATCTAAGAATTTATTTTGGACTTTGATTATGTTTTCTTTAGTTATTACTAATTACTAATTTGTCCTTATTCTTGTTTACTATTAGACTAATTGAAGATTAATGAGTTGTCATTAATCTTAGCCTTCAATACATTTAATTAACGCATTAGATCTGTTCTCATGCTTTTAGGTAGCGTAGAGTTTGTACCAGAACTATATATATATATATATATATATATATATATATATATATATATATATATATATATATATATATATATATATATATATATATAAACAATGGCGTGTTGCCACAAAGCTTGTACTATTGAAGTGACCATGTCGACAAACCAGCTAATGACATGTGGACCAATCATTGACGATTATAATAACATGCATAACCTTTTAATATTTATACGTATATAATATTTTTAAAAGCTCTGCACATGGGAGAAAGTTTAAAAATAATATTGTCTATGTTTTTTTAAAAAAATTAATTTTATAGTTAAATAAGTATAAAGAAAGCTTTTGTTTTATCAATAAGAAAAGTAGTCAATGTCAAATGCAAGCATTGTGACTATTGACCTTCAACAAATTTTACTTCCATACGTGGCCACATGTATCTTATGATGCCCTTAAATTAGTATAACAATAGATAGTGTCTTGAGAAAAAAATACCAAAAGATTGAACGCCCAACTTTTTATGTAAAAGTGAAGCAATGACACCGACTACGCTAACTCACATTTGTTGTTTATAATGCAGATGTAATATATAAAAGCTAAACTAAAACAATAGAAAAATATTAAAACACCGTAGCAACCGACATCTTGATTTAATTTGTATTATAATTTTTAAAAAACAATCTTTTTTTCCTTAATAGCAAAGAAAGCATTATATATAAATGGGAGTGGCAGGTAAACTGGATAGCATAGGATTATAGTATTAAGACATTTATCAGTCTCTCAACTACATTCAAATACTCCAGTAGCTAAAACTCTAACCATGACATTACCACTAGATGCTAGTGCACCAAATATTAGAAAAAGAAGACAATAAAAAGAACAGCTATAATCTAAGATGAGATGGGGGCATAATGAGATTTTTCAACGATAAAAATCTATGGGCTCTTGGGCCTTCTGGATTTAGCCTGCGAAATAGGGAACACCAAACTAAGATCTTGGCTATCAAAATAACCATTAATTAAACGTTTCAAGGCATCTCTTACAATCAAAGCTAAATAGCTAGGAGTTGAGCTAGACACCATCTAACCAACTTTTGTTATGCCATCATCACCATAAATATATTATATTTTTCACCCATGAATGATTTAGATATTACAGACTTCAGATTGCTTCTTTCCCAACCGAGCCTCACAATAAATACACCGACTTTACCTTTGTTTTAAAAAAAAAAAAAAATCGTAAACTGATATCAATAATTCACCTTGACCACCATCGAATACTTGAAACAATTATGATAAGACTTTGTCTTGATTGTAGACCATACTACATTTATGTAAGACCTTTTTAAGCCACCTTGGAACTACCACCATACCGTCGAGATGCTTGCAAAAGAATCCTTAAAGCCCCCAGAAAGAAAGAAAAAACTCACTCCATACGAAAAAATAACTCGTAACCAAAAAGTCATATCATATCCACGCGTACATTGAGGCCAATATCTAATCAAACTCTAACAACAAATCCCAATTGTAATATAACACACACCAGACACAGAAAGCACCTTCCCACCCCACCTAAATGAAACTCCTACCAAAACTCCAATATAGAGATAACATACCCACCAAACGTAAGACGATTATTACGCTAATATCAAAACCAACCGGAAAAAAGTTCCCTATCCCTTCATACGGAACCCCAATTCACAAGAAAAAAGACACACACCACACGAAAAGAAACCCAAAATAAAGAACCAGAACACCGCACCATTATATTCTGTTAAACGATCTTGAACAATGGAATTAACTAAAACAACCCAATACAGTCACGCCAAAATGCACACACCAAGACTAATACCTAAGCCATGCTATATTCGGATCTACCACCAAAACTCACCCACACTAAAACAAATGCCTAGTAAACTCCATCCCTAAAATAATATCTGAGACTCTCTTCATGACATGACGTGCTGTAGATTGAAGCTTAACCATTGATGCCATAATAATGATGTGTTTCTAGATCTGCATTTTATTCACAAGAACGATGTCTCTTTTATGGATTCCACTATCTTTGCAGCGACAATGGGTTTGTTGTGAAATATCATCTCATTTCTCCCTTTCCAAATGGACCATATTATGGTCACAAAAATAACATGGCTAATTTTCCTTAACTTGATGATATTATACCCATTCCAAAGTATATCTATTATATTTTGCATCAAACCATACGATGTTTATGCAGGAAGTTTGTACCAAACCAAAATCTTCCACCAAGTAACAATGAAAGAAACTATGATAAAAAAGAGACAAAAGAGAATTGAGTATATCTTATTGATGACATATGCAGCGTCGAAAACTCTATAATCCCAATATGGCATCACAAGCACATGTGGCGCAATCATAAGATTTGGTGGTCACGGGTCCAGTAACATGCAATGTAATCTTCATGCACAAGTAACATGCAACGTAATCTTCATCCACAAGTTGGTGTTTGAAAGAAGTACGTTTTAGATAAAGACTAGTCTTAGTATTTATATATGATAGGGATTCCAAGTAGGGTTTATGTCTATAAATAATAAACTATGTTTAGAGTTTTGTTATGTGTGGGGAATATGAAGAAAATCGAACAAAACTCTTGAATACTTGTAATCTCTGAAGGCACGTAGTCGCTTTCAGATTGAGTCAATTCGGTGGTTCACCCCAAAATATTCAATCGCATACAATCAGAGATTTAGAATGTTTGTATGTTTTGTGTGAGACAGAGAACCAGAAAAAAAGATCAGTGGGAAAAATTGAGCATATATTGGAGCAGACACACCCTTTTGGCCTACCCAAAAACTGCCTACACCCTTTTGGCCTACCCATTAACTGCCTACACGACAGTTATACAAGGGTTTTTTATATCTCCAATTTTGGTCCCTCAAGTTCCGAAAATTAATTTTCTGAGAGATTTTTTACCACAACACTTTAATGGAAATAAAAAAACTTTCCAGTTGACCTGGCAGCTCGACTCCAGCCAGGGGCTCTGCCCCTTGGACCCCGCCAGAGGCTGCCGCCCCTTGGACCCCGCTCCCAGGGGCGCTGCCCCAGGACCCCCATCCTTAGGGGCTTCGCCCCTAATATCATAATAAATTCAGATAGACGTGCACTCCGCACCACCAAGCCTATATGATGTCTTATTATGATTATAATGATCAAACAATTAATCCAATTACACTAAAATATCCAACAATCCTCCCTTATTTTAGTGCAATCCTTGATTAACTAAAACAAGTAGTCTCAAACAATCAAACTTTTGCATAAATGAAATGTCGTGACGATTGCATTTCACATTAGTACATTACACATTCCGAATATTCGAATACCAGGGTGTCGCTTAGGATTGAACCCTGGGAACTCATTTTGAATACACGAAGATAATGTACACAAAATTTTACATACATAGTAGTTCTATCTTGACACAATGTTGTACTATCCTATGTCCCTACCCTTCATAAGCATGTCAAAGCCAAGTCCCAGCTTCTTGAAGCGGCTAAACTTCATGCTCATATAGGTAGCCTTTTTACTCTTGCACCTGCAATGCAATTTGTCAAAAAAGCTATTAAGAATATACATATATTCAACCTCCCTAACTTGTAGGTCTGAACACATACCTTGGGATGAATCTTCTAATGTGTTCCAATCTCTAGATATTAAGCCTTCCACATTGAATTCAGCACCTAGCGTCATACTAGATGGGAATTGAGTATCTTAATATCAGAGATTTCTGGTGGACTTTAATCCCATCCCTATAGCCGACTTGTTCACGAGATCTCTACTCAACCCTTTGGTTAAATGATCGGCTAAATTGTGTTGAGTTTTCACAAACACCACAGATATCACACCATCCATGATAAGCTCATGTATCATGCTATGTCTAACACCTAAGTGTCTAGACTTTCCATTATACACTTGACTATATGCCTTAGCCAAGGTAGCTGCAATCACACCTGATAGATATGGGTCATATCGGTTTAGGCCACAATGGAATTTCATAAATCAAATTCCTTAGCCACTCAGCTTCTTTACCAGCTACTACTAATGCCACAAACTCAGATTCCATTATTGAATTAGTGATGCAAGTTTGTTTCTTCGATGCCCAGCATATAGCACTACCTCCAACAAGGAATACCCAACCACCTGTGGAAGAATGATCTTCCATATTGGTAATCCAACTTGCATTGGAATAACCTTCAAAAACAGAAGGAAATCCAGTATAAGTCAAACCATAATCTATGGTTCCTTTCAAGTACTTGAATACTCGGTTAATTGCTTGCCAATGAATTAAGCTTGGATTATGAGTATATCTGCAGGACCGTTAAAGGGTACTTAAGCTTGCACTTAGTTAACACACTTAGGAGGATCTTAAGATCACTTAATAATTCAAATAGGGAACTGTGAACTTTTACTGAAGATACAAGACAAACACAAGTAAAAACAAGAACAAGAACACAAGATAAATTTTCTAGGAAGTTGTATTGCTTCTCTAGTTCTATTACAAGTGTTGTACAAGTATATCTTTGAATACAAGAACCGAAGACTACTTATACTACATCCTACAACCATTAATATGCAAAAAGAAAGTTGGAAGTGACTAATCTAGACAAAAAGATCAGCCTAAAGTCAAAAGGCAGATTGCCTTTTAACTAGTGACTATGACATGCCATAGCTCACTGACTTTTCTATTACAAAAAACCAAAAAGGAACAAAAACAGAAACTTGCAGACAAAGACCTTATCTACTTTATCATAAAGCATGGAAGTTTTACCAAATGATGATAGTTGGTGAACCACCAGAGCATGCAGTGGACAGTAAGTTACTTTATGATAAAGTTGATAGAAAAGGTATATTTTCTCTCTCTTCAGAAGAAAATCAGTCTTGTCTTTAAACAGCTTCGGAAGACTTTGTCTTGAGAGCTTCGAAAGACTTCATCTTTTACCTTCGGAAGAGTTGAGTCTTTGGCTTTGGAAGACTTTACACTTAGAGTATTTTCTAAGTTAAGTGTAAAGCTTCCGCAGAAGTTTCTTCTGAACTTTGGCTTCGGAAGATTTTACACTTAGCATTTCTCTTGAGTGTGTAAAACTTCCAAAGCTGGTTCTTCTTTGTTCCAAAGTGCATGTTGGAAGACTTGGTTGTTTTGGTATCCTTTGGTCGTATCAGCCTCTTAACTTCAGAGGTTCCTACAAACTCCCCCTAGGCTAATGCTACCAAAACAGAGAGGTTCTTCAAACTGGGATAGTCCATATGAGGATCTTTAGAACTCCTTTCTTCATCAACAGATCTAGATTCTTCAAACTCATGAAGTACCTTCTCATGTCATAGAGATCATGCAGAGGGAGTTCAAGCATGTCACTTGTGAAGTAGACATGTTGTTCTCCCTGATCTCTAGTGACATACCATCTATCTAGATCTTCAGCAAATGTCCAGGATAGAATTTGTCTTCCAACAGAGAGAGGCTCTACTATGATAGGAGTTGGTTGAGAGTCCTCTTCATGCACTTTCTCAGGATGTTTTGACTTATCCTGAGGTTGGGAGGTGGATGCCTTTCTTCTTTTCTTCTTAGTTGATGATCTTCTTTTGGCCATCCTTT
Organism: Flaveria sonorensis; assembly: GCA_025506505.1. Taxonomy (NCBI): domain Eukaryota; kingdom Viridiplantae; phylum Streptophyta; class Magnoliopsida; order Asterales; family Asteraceae; genus Flaveria; species Flaveria sonorensis. Next base: position 11,851,601 of record CM046435.1, read on the forward strand.
TTCTCCTCCCTGATGATTTTAACTTAGAGGGTTGGTCTTCAGTACCAAGTTCTTCAGTGGATTCCCTCTCAGATAGGATCACCTCTCTCCTAGTTTTAGAAGGAGAGGGAGGAGAACCCTGCTGTGGGTTAGAAGATGAAGTTGGCTGTTGTGCAGCTTCAGGTGCAGGTGGTGTTGTCTCTGTAGGTTCATCCTTTACCTCAACTTCAGGTTGAGCTTGAGTTGATGATGAATGAAGCTCCACAAGCTCTCCCCTTTTTATCTTCTTCTTGATCACCCTTATGTGCTCATCCATTGTGGATAGAGACATGGGACCAAGCCTCCTTCCGGAGAACCCATACAGCCTCAAGAAGCTCATCATCCTGTGCCTATCTGCAGACTTTTTCTGACTTTTCTGGATGATGGCTCTTGATTTTGCAGCTTCTTCCCTTTGCCTCTTCCTTGCAGCTTGCCTTTCTTTTTTGGCTTGCTCTTCCAACTGCTTATTGTATTCAAATAATATATAATCATAAGGCAAGGGAAGGAGTGCAGGTGCCTGATAGAGACCTGTGGCATTCAGGTAGTTGATCATTTTTAATCTTTCTTCTTCATCAACTACCTGAGGCTGTTTAGCAGCCATAGTCTCTGACTCCGGACTTTCTTGAACTGGGGAGAGGACAGGAATGTTCTTGTAAAGTCTTTTTCTCCTCATTTCTTCCTTGTGTTTGAGGGTCAAGGCTGCATCCTCTGCTTCCTTCCTCTCCTTTGACAATTCAATGTCGGCCAAAAAGAGATGATTTAGTTATATTTGGAAACCCAAGCCTCATTGGTCTTAGGCTTGTTAAAATGAGTTGAAGGCAATAAAACAATAATGGATCCTATGCTCAGGCTTTAAGGATCATTTGCTATTTCTGATGATGAGCTTTCAGCCACATGGTCTTCCTTCATCTTCCACACCATCTTTGGAAGATTGGGCTTCACCTTCAAAGCTTCGGAAGTTTTGGTAACTTCGGAAGATTTAGTGACTGGACCTTTGTAAGATCTTGCCTTCACTGCAGCAAGCTTCAGTGCTTCAGAAGCATTCATTTCTTCCGAGACCAACTTTCCTTCCAAAGGCAACTTTTCATTTGCCTTCTTCTTCTTCATTTTGGAGCTTCAGAGGGAAACAGATTTTCCTTCCGAAACTGTTTATTTCTTCTTCTTCTCAGAAGTTTTCTTCTTAATCATATGGATAGTACTCTTGGGATTGTATTGACAATCCTTAGCCAGATGTGAAGTGCTACCATACATAACACAATTCAAATCTTTCCTTCTGAGAGTTTTCTTTCCCAAAGAAGACTGAGCTTGAACAATTTCCTTTTCTTTCTCCACCTTTTCAGATGATGCAGCAGGCTTCTTAGGGTGAAGCTTGCTTTTTGAAATGGATGGTTCAGGCTGTGCAGCAGTGACACACAGCTGATCAGTCTTCTTGTTGTTGCTGGAGTGAGTTGAAGCTGAAGTAGAACTCTTGGTACTAGAATTCTTGACAGGATCTTCAGCTTTCATCACCTTGAACCGTGCGGAGATAAATACTTGTTTCTGTTTGGGATCAAAGGTGGTCTTGATCTCTTGAGCTTTTGTGGATCTTCTCTTTGCTCTTCTAATCAAGTTCTTTCTCTTGGTTTTGCTCAAACCAGCTTCTTTTTCCTCCTTAGGAGCATGGTGACCCTTTTTGGATTGACTCTCTTCACTTACCTCAGAGTCATCCCTCACGTTCTCCTCTTCATCCTCTTTATCACTGGGGTCTATGGATGGCAGCTCATCTGACCGGTTCCACACCTAGGAGATTTGACTGATAGTAGAGTGTGTGGAGGAGCTATCTCACTATATCCTAGTCCTTGCTTATTTTGATAACACACTTTTGCATGCAGAGATGAGGATATTATGTTCTTGAAGGTCTCTTCTTCAAGAACACATTTTTCTGCCCTGGCTTTGCTGATCACAAGCTCAGCCTGGCATTCAGTCAACTTGGTAATGAGATCCTTAATTTGAGTCAAGTAGTTTGTTTGTTCATGTTTAAGAGTTGAAACCGTTTTCTCTAGATCTTCTATCTTAAGTTTATAGTCATTTTCAGCTCTTTTAAAATCAGCTTTTATAATATTTAAAGACTCAATGTCAGATCTCATTTCCAAGTTGTAGGACCTGTATCTATTTACTTTAGCAATATTCAGGAGAGCAAATATGTTCAAGTATCTTGGCTTCATCATGATCAGCCATGAGTGCTTGGTTTGGAGATGTATCTTCAGCTTGAAAACTCCAGTTAAAGCCTCCTTCTTCAATAGCAACTGCAGCTTGCTGTCTTGGCTTTTCATTCTGGTGCCCTCCTTCAGAGTAGTTTGGCCTGGATGAGGCTTAACCACCATTTGACTTAGGTGCCTTGCATTCTCTAGCAAAGTGTCCTATCTGGTTATAGTTGTAACACTTGACTTTGCTCTTGTCCAGCCCAAACTTGCCACTGGCAGCATTGCTAGGAAACGTTCTCCCAGTCCTCTTATAGAACTTCTAGGCTCTGTGTGTGAGAAGAGCCATTTGCTGGACTATCTCCATGTACTCCAGATCATCTGGATGGATACAGTCCAGGTCTTCAAGAGTGAAAAGAGAGTTGCCTGAACTTTCATCAGTGGAGACAAAAGCTTGAGAAGAACTTGTCTCTTGGAAGGGACTTCCTTGGATGTAGCTCTCTCTGGGTGTCTCTGGGAAGGTGATGAAAGGACCCTTCTATGAGTTTTTAGGGTAGTAGATGAGATGATGCTGTGGTTCTCTGCTATCCCTTTCAACCACATGAAGGGCTGAACTCTGGTGAGTGTTGGAGTTACCAGATGAATTTTGCATGTTCATCTCCATCTGGTATCCACTGAGTATCCCATACAACTCAGTGAGAGTAAGGGTCTTGAGGTTTGCAGTCCTCTTAATGACCACACAGTAGTGTGTCCATTGTCTGGGAAGAGAGGACATGAACTTCCTTAGAATATCCCTGTTCTTAATAGTTACCCCAACATCAGCCAAAGTATCCACAATCTCAACATACCTGAAGTATTGTTGAGTCATGGTCTCACCTGTCTTGAAGGTGAATTTTTCAAACTGTTGCTTCAGGAGATCCTTCTTGTTCTCCTTGGCTTCATTTGAACCCTCATACATCAGTTTCAGTGCATCCAATAGCTGTTTAGCGGTCTTGCACTTCTTGAAACCTCTGTAGATGGAGTTTGGAAGAGCAGTTTGGAGGGCTGTCATGGCTTTCTGATCAATGTCAATTCTTTTCCAGTCTTCATCAGAAAAGTCAGCCCTCTCCTTTGGTATCATGCCACCAGCAGCAGCAGCTGAAGAGGTGCATGGTACATGAGGTCCATTGACAACAGACTCCCACATCCTGGAATCTTGAGACTTGATAAAGCCTTCCATTCTTTGACACCAAGTGTCAAAATCCTTAGGAGTGATCAGTGGGGACTTTGTCATAGTTCCAGTTTCCATATCAGCTTTAGAGATAGCTGCCATTTGAAGAGTTAAGTGATGTGTGTAACTAGGAGGATTTGAAGATGGTGAGATCTTACAATCAAGAGCCTGGAATGCTCTGATACCAAATGCAGGACCGTTAAAGGGTACTTAAGCTTGCACTTAGTTAACACACTTAGGAGGATCTTAAGATCACTTAACAATTCAAATAGGGAACTGTGAACTCTTACTGAAGATACAAGACAAACACAAGTAAAACAAGAACAAGAACACAAGATAAGTTTTCAAGGAAGTTGTATATTGCTTCTCTAGTTCTATTACAAGTGTTGTACAAGTATATCTTTGAATACAAGAACCGGAGACTACTTATACTACATCCTACAACCGTCAATATGCAAAAAGACAGTTGAATGTGACTAATCTAGAGAACAAGATCAGCCTAAAGTCAAAAGGCAGATTGCCTTTTAACTAGTGACTATGACATGCCATAGCTCACTGACTTTCCTATTACAAAAAGCCAAAAAGGAACAAAAACAGAAACTTGTAGACAAAGACCTTATCTACTTTATCATAAAACATGGAAGTTTCACCAAATGATAATAGTTGGTGAACCACCAGAGCATGCAGCGGATAGTAAGTTGCTTTATGATAAAGTTGATAGAAAAGGTATCTTTTCTCTCTCTTCAGAAGAAAATCAGTCTTGTCTTTAAACAGCTTCGGAAGACTTTTTCTTGAGAGCTTCAGAAGATTTCATCTTTTACCTTTGGAAGAGTTGAGTCTTTGGCTTTGGAAGACTTTACACTTAGAGTATTTTCTAAGTTAAGTGTAAAGCTTCCGCAGCAGTTTCTTCTGAACTTTGGCTTCGAAAGATTTTACACTTAGCATTTCTCTTGAGTGTGTAAAACTTTCGAAGCTGGTTCTTCTTTGTTCCAAAGTGCATGTTGGAAGACTTGGTTGTTTTGGTATCCTTTGGTTGCATCAGCCTCTTAACTTCAGAGGTTCCTACAATATCTACTCAGTTTTCCAACACCAAAGGCTATATCAGGTCTAGTACTAATCATGGCATACATGAGAGATCCAATAGCCTTTGAGTATTCAAGTTGATTCACAGCAACTCCCTTATTAGGCACAAGTTTTACATTAGGATCCATAGGAGTACCTACTGGAGAACTATCTTTCTGATTAAATTTATCCAACATCTTCTGAATATAATGCGATTGAGAGATCGTTATACCATGTTCTCCACGTATGATCTTTATACCAAGAATCACATCAGCCTCCCCCATGTCTTTCATATCAAACATTGATGACAAGAATTCTTTAGTTTTGTCAACTTGATTTTGGTCAGTACCAAAGATCAACATGTCATCAACATATAAGCAAATGATTACTCCCTTTCCAGAAGTATCAAACTTGCTATATACACATTTGTCAGCTTGGTTTAACATAAAACCATTAGACAATACTACATCATCAAACTTCTGATGCCACTGCTTGGGGGCTTGCTTCAGACCATAAAGAGATCTTACCAGTTTACAAACCTTATGTTCATTACCAGGCATAACAAAACCTTCAGGTTGTCTCATGTAAATCTCTTCATCCAATTCACCATTTAGAAAAGCAGTTTTAACATCCATTTGGTGAATTACAAGATTATGTATAGCTGCAAGTGCTAACAATAATCTAATGGTGGATATCGTTGCAACAGGAGCATAGGTGTCAAAGAAATCAATACCTTCCTTTTGTCTAAAGCCTTGGATGACCAATCTGGCTTTGTACTTGTCTATGCTTCCATCCACCTTCATCTTCCTTTTGAAGATCCATTTACTACTCAATGGTTTACATCTAGGTGGTAAACAGCCAATTTCCAAGTATTATTATGTATTATAGAGTCAATCTCATCTTGGATTGCCTCTTTCCAAAATGCAGCATCCCTTGAAGCCATAACATCACTGTATGTCTTCGGATCATCATCAACATTAAAGAAATATTGATATTGAAAGTTAATTTCATTTCTTGATCCTTCGACCAAATATAGTTAGAAATCATCACCAAACGATTTGGCTTTTCTTGCTCTTTCACTCCTCCTAGGCTCAGGAGGTGTATCAATCACTTGGTCAGTTGTCCTAGAGTTACTAGAACTTGCAACCATGTCAGCTGGTTTAGGGAAAGACGTGAATCTATCCTCATTGCCAAAATCAGCATCCCTTGACTCAATAACAGAGTGCACATATACATACTTATTAGGTTCTATGACATAGAACTTATAGCAAATAGAATTTTCAGGATAGCCAATTGTTGGTCCTAATGATCGATTCAACAGTGCACTTGATGTATGACAATGATTTCCCACTGATTTAACACAATAAACTCAATAACACCATGAACTATTTTGAATCTAAACAATAATAAACAAGTAAGAGGATCAATGATGATGAAAATAAGCTTCCAGCCGCACACACAATTGCAACAATGATATTTCGTATTAGTGTTTTGCAATCGGTCACCTACAAAGATAGAATACTTACAATATATAAGTAACCTAGATTCGCTGGCAGTTTCGCTGACTAGCGAAACTGCATGTCTAACTACTAGTTTCACCCGACAGCGAACTATAGATTTGCCGGGTGAACTGAATCAGCTGACTCCGGGCGAAACTATAGTTTCGCCCGTAGTTTTGCTGGAACACAAAAGTCAACAAACTACAAGATAAAACTAACATTTAGCCTATTACATAACAAAGTAAACCTATCAACTATAGTGAGTCCAACCTATGTAGATCATCAATTCTCCCCCTAGGTTGGACCTCACTCTTGATCTTCTGGCTCTTCTCTTGCTCCTTCTTCAGCTTTATCAGATGTTTCTTGATCTGCTCCTGCTGCACTCTCCTCTTCAGCCCTTGCACTTGCCCTTGCGAACTGTCTAGTGAGATCCTGCATGTCCAGCCTTAACTCATCAGCCTTTGATACCTTCTCAGTGAGCTCCTTGACCTTTGTTGACTTTGACTGTATTGATAATATAGACTATCCTTATCAGATCCAACAATACTCCCCCTTAGTCTATCATTATCAATGTTTTGTATCATGATCAGCACCGATAAGTCAACTATATAATGATCTTCAATCTCCCCCTAGATTGATGATCTGGTATTGAAGATTTTTCATCTTTTAGGCTCCCCCTTTTTGTATGCTCCTTCTCTTTGTGTGCATTGTATGTGAATAATCAGGAACAACTTTTCCAACTCTCTATTCTTAAGTGCTTCAGAAGATGTAGGAGGAGGAATCCTAGCTCGGTATCTACTGCAAACTTGAGGAACAGGTTCTCTGGTATGGTACTTTGCTCAGCTGATGATCGGCCATCATTTGAAGCAAAAATCTGTAACACAATCACAACCACAATCTACACAATTCTCGTTAGATCATTTCAACAATACAAATAAACCTGTGTTTATCTGAATGTGCAATTTCCCGTGAAATGCATGTGAAAATGATAAGTAATAGCATAAAATGGAAGACTTGAAAAAAAATGATTTGAAATGAATATTTTATTTTATTTTGTTTTATCATATTACACCAAGAACCAATTTGATCATGAGATCACATCCTCAAGATATACGAAAGCACAAAGATGTATTTGAACATCGACAAGTTAGTGAGATCACACTGATACAGAGTCTGGTCACAATTTTAAGGTTTTGAAAGCTAAAAACAATTCAAAAATGATTGTTGGTATATTTTTCCAATTTAAACCCATGCCTTATCCTTTTCAGCAAGTGATCTGCAACTGATTTTATCATGTTTTAGATTTAATTAGAGAAGCTCAGGTGATTTGGTTCCCATAGACATTCGGCAAAGAACTTATCCCATCATCAGGGCTTATTGAGTAATATGATTAACTCTGCTTGACTTCCTTTTGAGGTTCAATAATGATCTTAGTTCAGAATCACTGTGCTTTTATTTTAGGGAACAGATGATGAGAGCTCCAGGTCTATACTTACGTATAACAGAGGAGATGATCATCTAAGCATGCTAATGAGAGCTTCAGGTCTATACTCACGTATAACAGAGAAGATCATCGCTCCAGGTCAATGCTTCCGCATAGCAGAGGAGATAACCATGAAATATACATCTGAAGAGCTAACGAGAAGCTACATTCAGGACTTGGGGATAGGGAGATTTTGAAAATGTCAAATAAGAGATTTTAAACTCTCAACCCATTTTTGACAGGACATGTAACTTTGTGCATGCCGAGATGTCATGAAAATGATCCTTATCACCGAGTTCTAAAGCTTTAGTTAGGCTACAGAAACACTGTTTACTTCTTTTTCAGGCTGAGCCTACCAAGCATATCATATAATGAAACTGTCTTTTTTAGATTTTAGAATATTAAGTGATACAGGCATCTACATCAGTTACTATCATTTTTCACAAAGTACAAGTCATACAAATAAGCGTACCAAGAAGTCATACTATCATTTCTCAGTCATCCCAAATCAAGTTCTTAGTTCCCGTGAATTTTTTTTTATTCTCCCCCGAAATTTCTTTTTAACTGTCATGAAACAAAAAAAAGAAATTTCCCTCCTTTTTTTAAGTATATAATAAACGGAATTAAAAAAAAAATTTACTAAAAAAAGTCTTCCAAATTATACTAGCAAAAACATGAGAAATGAAGTAACAAGAAAAATGCAGTGATTGTGAATGGTAGATAAGAATCCAAAATGTGGATGAGATACCATAACCTGTTTGTTCCGCCTCAAATTTGAATTAGGAACAATCCCAGTTAGTAAACTGGATTACTGATAGGCCTCCTGAATTGTTCATGTACTCATAAACAGATTAGTTAGAGAGGGGAACCCAGGCCATCGTGGTCCTGCGAGTTCCTTTTTCATCAGTGTATGTAACCTGTTTAAGCACACACTCTTTTGAAAAATCATTTATTTCATTATCCTTTTCTTTTTGTTTTACTTTCCAAATTTGTTTATGTCCAATTACTTTTGATTTGAAAGAATTGAATTTGGAAATCATTTTCTTTTTAAGACCCGAAGGAAGAGATTTTGATTTTGAAACATTGGTCCTTTTCATCTTTGAATCATGTGAAACCGGCTTCACATGAGAAGGTTTGGATAGATTGTTCTTTATCCAACCATTCAAAGATATGTGCTTTTACCTTTTGAACTCGAGAAGCAACCTGTGTTATCTTTACCTCCCGAAGCTTGCCTTTGAACCTGAGGGCACTTCTTTAGCACATGACCTTCTTTTCCACATCTAAAGCAAGCCTTGAAAGGCTTTTGGTTCTTTGAAGTCCCGTGGATAATAGGAGAGGGTGGAGCCTGCTTTGAGGTTGATGTAGCTTGTTGACAACCTTGATGCTTCTTCTTTTGGATATATGGAAATTGAACCTTTTGAGGCTTTGTCAATGTGGATTTCAAACTAGGCTGTGATTTGGTTTGTGATGTTCCGGGAGCTGAGATCTGAACATTCTTCTGAGTACACTTTTGTATGACTAGTGATTTGGTAGACTTGGAGGTAGATTTGTGGCGAGCTTGATGGATAGTAGATGAAGATGGTGAGTGCTTCTGCTAAGCTTTGGAGGAACTGCTGATTTGCTTAGCAGTTGGAGATGAGATCTGTATAGGTCTTGATTCAACTGTTGGAAGCTTTTGACACTTGATAACTTCAGGTGACTTGATGATCTCTGGTTCATCATTAGAACTTGTCCAGTCCTGTATACACAAGTTAGCTTCCAATGGATCTTGATTGATGACTCTTGTTGTGTCTGTTTGTGTTATTGAGTTCTGATTGCTTGATGATTCCATAGTTGTTCCTTCTTTGACAAACTTGACAGGAACGAACAAAGGGATGTTACATGTCTTGATTTTGTTAAAGAAGTTACTGGAAACAACTGATATTGGTTTTGAAGCATCAGAGGTGGAATTATCATTTTGCAGATCAGATCCTTGCTTGATGAGCCCCAAACCTGCAGGAAAATCATATTCATCTCGAACCACTTTGTGATTAACGCTGCTTAAACCTGTGTGTAAACTATTAGTATCTGCAGCTTCAATTAAATCATTAGATGGATGAGGTTGAGGCATAGGAGAGTAACAGTAAGTGCTAGGAGGAGGATAAACATATGAAGTTTCACCACATCCCACAACCGTTTTGATTCTAGCTCCCCTTTGCTTACAAAATAGTTCTTCCTGTTTCATCCCTGATATCGTCCATTTATCAAGTTTAGTTTTAAGCTTGCTAGTCTCAAATTCTGCTAATGTGACTCGTTCGCTCAAAACATTAATCTCGACATTCTTTTCTAAAAGATTTCTTTTTAAAAGATCATTTTCTTTTAAAGCTTCTCTTAGTTTAATAAAATATTTGGACTCATTGATTTTAAGTTCATTGTTTATTCATTTTAATTCTTTTTCATTTTCTAACAATAATCTGTTAGCTTTATAAACCCCGAATAAACGAATTTTGCAGGGAGGAGAACACATGTCTTAAACTATCTCATAGGGGAGTCCCATAACTATCTTTTCAGCAGCTAGGGCTTTTTCACATTGACATACGGGAGTGTTCTTTTTGTACTCTTCTCCTTAGCAGCTCTCTTCTTAGCTTCCTCAGCTTCATCTCCCTCTAGATTTCCTTCATCCTGAACCTCCTGCTTCACTTCATCTGTGTCACTATCCTGTAGCTTCTGAATTTTACACCAGCTTGCACAGGCATCAACATCACCGACACTCTCACCTTGAGTATCACAGCTGAATTCTTTGAAAGGATCAAAATCCTCAACATAATTCTCATCACTATTTACCACCTTAGCCATCAATACATGGTTGACTTATTCTTTAGTTTCTTTGATCTCAACACTTGAAGATACACCACCATACATGAATTGACTGTAACCTTTTCTTTTCATATCCAAATCAAATGACTTCAACTTGTTGATAACTTCCATGAGTTTGTAGTTAGCAAAATTTCTTTCGTGCTTCAACATCCTAACTTGCAGGCTCTATTGAGGTGGAAGTGAGTCCAAGAGTTTAGAGACTTGTTCATGATTTCCCAACTGCTCATCATATTTCTTTAAGGTGCTTGAGATGGACAAAAATCGATTGGTTATATCAGTAAGGCTTTCATTTTTGTGTCCTACAAAAGAATTGAACTCCTTTTCAGCTTGAGCTTTCCTGTCTTTCCTCAGATCTTCATTTCCATCATAGAATTCACACAAGGAGTCATATAAAGATTTTTCATTCTTGTGTTCAGCAAATCTGTTATAGATGTCTTGAGATAAACAGAGAGTTAAAACTCCAAAAGCTTTCTGATCACGATCAATTAACTTCAAATCTCTTTCAGTGAATGTAGATGGATCGGTGTTTGGAGAGTGACTTGACCGACAGTGACAGTTAGGGTATGAGGACCATTTACAATTGATTCCCATTGATTGTGATCAGTGTAGTAAAAGAAGGCTTTCAAACATCTTTTCCAGTCCTCAAAGTTATCACCATTTATAAGCCTCGGTGGCCTATTAGGAGCAACACTCTCCAAGTCAGATATGGTAATATTGGTGGACATCATTAACTAAAAGAGGATAATTTCACTGACAAACAGGTAAATCGCTGGTAACTTCGCTGGTAGATTCACTAGTAGATTCACTGGAATACAAGCAGCAGTTTCGCTTGAATGAATGATCCAAAACTCTAGTTTCGGCGATAGTTTCGCTGAGACTAGTAGAACTTTCGTTCTAAAATAGATTCGCCGGCACTTTCCCTCATAGTGACTAGCTGACAGTTGAACTTTCGTTCAAAGATGGACTACTTTCGCTGACAATAGCACTCGAATTTGAAATCACCAAATCCAGCAGTTTCGCTGGTAAATTCTCTGGAAGAACTATAGTTTCGCCCGATGAATCTGAAACTCCTTTTCACAACCGAATCAACTCAAACTCATTCAAAACACACTGAATTTGGAATCTAATGGTTACAGTAGCTTCGTACATCAAAAACACACCATCCTCAATCGATTTCCATAACAGAAACACCCAAAACAGATTCTAAAATAGATGGAACAGTAACTTATTCGAAAAATGACCAAAAACAACCTAATCAAGAGCACAATGGCTCTGATACCATATTGTTGGTCCTAATGATCGATTCAATAGTGAACTTGATGTATGACAATGATTTCCCACTGATTTAACACAATAAACTCAATAACACCATGAACTATTTTGAATTTAAACAATAATAAACAAGTAAGAGGCTTAATGATGATGAAAACAAGCTTCCAGCCACACACAAACAATTGCAACAATGATATTTCGTATTAGTGTTTTGCAATCGGTCACCTACAAAGATAGAATACTTATAATATATAAGTAACCTAGATTCGCTGGCAGTTTCACTGAATAGCAAAACTACATTTCTAACTACTAGTTTCACCCGACAGTGAACTATAGATTCCCCGGGTGAACTGAATCAGCTGACTCCGGGCGAAACTGTAGTTTCGCTGGAACACAAAAGTCAACAAATTACAAGATAAAACTAACATTTAGCCTATTACATAACAAAGTAAACCTATCAACTATAGTGAGTCCAACCTATGTAGATCATCACCAATAAACACACAATCTATTCCTCTTTGGCCTATATTATTTCTTTTAGGATCAGTGAGTCTTACCACAGCTCTACAACCCCAAACTCTGAGATGACCTAGTTTTGGTGGTTTTTTATGCCAAAGTTCATAAGGGGCTATCTTGTTCCTTTTATTAGGAACTCTATTTAATAAATAACAGGCTGTTAACATAGCCTCACCCCAAAATCCATCACTTAGGCTAGAAGCACAACATGGAATTAACCATCTCCTTTAATGTTCTATTCTTTCTTTCAGATATACCGTTTTGTTGTGATGTATATGGAGCAGTGGTCTGATGTACTATTCCAGCTGATTGGAAATACACTGGATCATAATACTCACCTCCCCTATTAGTGCGAAGTATTTTAATCTTCACACCATGATGAAGTTCTACCTCCTCTTTATAAATTTTAAATTTATCAAGAGCTTCATCTTTTGTATGGCACAAGTAAACAATTCGGTGGTTCACCCCAAAATATTCAATCGGATACAATCAGAGATTCAGAATGTTTGTATGTTTTGTGTGGGACAGAGAACCATAAAAAAAGATCAGTGGGAAAAATTGAGCGTATATTGGAGCAGACACACCCTTTTGGCCTACCCATTAACTGCCTACACGGAAGTTATACAAGGGTTTTTTATATCTCCAATTTTGGTCCCTCAAGTTCCGAAAATTAATTTTCTGAGCGATTTTCGACCCCAGCCCTTGGACCCCGCCAGGGGCTGCCGCCCCTTGGAGCCCGCTCCCAGGGGCGCTGCCCCCGGACCCCCGTTCGTAGGGGCCTCGCCCCTAAGATCATAATAAATTCAGATAGACGTGCACTCTGCACCACCAAGCCTATATGATGTCTTATTATGATTATAATGATCAAACAGTTAATCCAATTACACTAAAATATCCAACATTATGAGCTTTATTGTGATAGGTCTTAAGAATATTTTATGGTTATAATAAGGAGTACTTGTTGCAAGGTTTTGTGTTCTTAATCGATTCTAGACTTGAATTTGCTCATGAAGGCCAGGATCGTGTTCCGCCTGTAACCCAAACGTGCAAACGAAGGCGAAGAATAATGATGATAGTAGCTTCATCTTCGATTATAGTGAAGGAGATTACACCTAGCTCGTTTCAATGCCCCATGCTAACATCAGTGAACTACACATTGTGGCCCATAAGAATGAAAGTTATTTTTAATGTTCACAGTGTGTGGGAATCCATTGACCAGGGTAAGACTGATAAGAAGAAGGATACAACAAAAATAGTCTTGTTGTTTCAATCCATCCCTAAAGATCAGATCCTATAGGTTCGGAATCTGAGAACAACCAAGGAGATGTGGGAGGAATTGAAGACTTATTATCTAGGGGTTGATTAGGCTAAGGAGGCATGATTACAAACTCTACTGATGAAATCTGATGCTTCAAGAATGAAAGACCCAACAACTATCGACGAATATGCAAGCAAGTTTTCCGAGATAGCCATGAAATCAGCATCATTCAGAGAAGTAATTGATAAAACCAAGATCATGAAATAGTTTTTCTCAAGTCTTCCACAGAGATTTGTACACATAGTAACATGCCTCGAACAAGTCTTGAACCAAAAGTTTGTCTGGTTAGAAGTTGTTGTTGGCTGACTAAAGGCCTACAAAGAAAGAGTAAAAGAATATAAGCTCCTGGAAGAAAGTCTTATGAAGGAATTATTCATGAAAGGGGAATCATTAAGTAGGCATCAGTTTAATAACCGTGGTCATGGCCTAGGAAATATAGTAATTGGGGTCGAGAAGGTACACAATATTGACGAAGAAACTGGAATGAAGGGAACAAAACCAAGTTGCAACCAAGACTAAAAACAACCAATGAATAAAGAAAGACCAATCCCAAATTCAATGTATTCAGTGTGATCAATTTGGCCCCTTTGCTTCTGATCACAAACAAAAGCACAGGTGGCTAACATGAATGAGCTTCAAGACGAAAACCCAACTATGTTCATGCATGAAGTCATCTTACTTCATGGTAAGAAGGTTATTTTTAAGAGATTTAAAGCTAAGAAAGGAGGATAGCATACTTGGTTTCTTAACAACGGGGCCTTAAATCATTTTACCGGAAGAATGGACTACTTCATAGAGTTAACCAAAGATGTAAAAGGGAAGGTAAAGTTTGGTGAGGATACTTGTGTTGAGATAACATGCATGTGATCAATCTTGTTCATAAGTAACATAGGTGAATCTCTGCCTGCTAACAAAGATCGGCTACATACCCGGTCTAAAAACCAACCTAATTATCTTTGGTCAAGTAACCTAATTAGGGTGTGAAGTGGTTATGAAAGGCAATCAACTATAGGTGTTTGTCAAAGAAGAAAACTTGCTGATAAAAGTATATAGATAAGAAACCTAGCTTTATAAGATAAACTAATAACCAAAGCACCAACCTTCTTGCTCACCAAGATCGATGACCCTAATTGGCAATGGCATGTTCGAATAGAACACCTCAACTATGAATCACTAAGAAAGGTTGGATCAAACAATATGGTAACAGTTATTCTAACCATCTCTCATGTAACTAGTATTTGTGACTCATGTGTGATAGGGAAGCAAGCATGGTTACCTTACCTGACTCGAGCTATATATCAGATCATAAGACCTCTAGACTGGTACATGGGGATCAGGATCTAGATTTGTAACAAATATTCGACTTTGCTTATGCAAATTGTTATGTACCAAAACCAAAGAATATCGTTGATGGGATCTTTGTGGCCTATCACCCTATGCATACCAAATGGGAGGCGCTATACGTTTATACGTCGGTGGACAATCTATCTTGATACATGTCGTGCAACTTGTTAAAAACCAAGGACCAACTATTTGAAGAATTTATGAAGTTCAAAAACTAATGGAAGTAGAAACAAGGTATAAGATAAATGTTTTTCACACTGACAAGGGAGGCGAATTCATATCGAAAGACTTCATGAAGTGGTTTGAAAATAAGTATGTTTGCATACATCTCACTGCCCAATACTCTGCTAAACAAAATAAGGTCATTAAGACACATAGCAGGACCATAATCAGCACTGTTCGGTGCATATTGAAGATTAAAGACATTCCATTGATGTTTTGGGGAGAGGCTACGATCTATGGAGTCTATATTCTAAACTAATCCAAGAGCCCTCAATAACACAGTTCCATACAAGTCAATCTTCAATTAAAAACCCATCGTATCGCACTTACGAGTATTCGGTTGTATTAGGTATGTAAAGGAACTCAATGTAACTTAAAGAAAGCTGTATGATCAAAGCCGATAGATGATATACTTTGGATCAGAAATAAATTCCAAAGTATATCACATGTATAATCCTGTTCAAGAAAGAATTCACGTAAACAGAGAAATGCAATTCGACGAGAAGGCTACATAGAATTGGTCAACCGGAAATCCTAAGTTAACAAGTGATGAACTCAGAATTAATAATGTTGGGAACAAACATTTGATAGACTCTAGTATAATGCTTATTTAGATTAAGCAGAAGATTTTGTAGGCCACCCAAACAACTCTATTGAAGCCTAGTATGGACAAGAAATGACTATAGCCGCCCAGTTGAGTTCCAGCCCAACATAATTAAAGGTGAAAATGATTCAGGTCCAACAGAACAAGGTGCCACCTCGAACTCTCAGCAAAGTCCTCAACCGAGAAGATCTAATATAACTCATTCCTTACCTAAACGGCTAACCAAGTATGTTATTAAAGATGGTGTGAATAAAGAGCAAGGGGAGCTATTACTTGCCATTGATGAAGAAGCGCTAAGATTTTTACAAGCCAAAGAAAGCAAGGATTGACTTGTAGCTTTAAAAGGTGAACTAGACTCAATAGAACACAACAAGACATGGTTTTTAACCGACTTGCTTGAAGGGCACAAAATAATCAGTCTGAAGTGGATCTTCACGTTAAAGCGAAACTCAACTAGAAGAATAACAAAGCATAAGGCAAGACTCATCGCAAAAGGCTATGTAAAAGAACAACGCATAGACTTAGATGAGGTATTCGCACTAGGCACTCGAATCGAAACGGTTCATTTAATTTGCATTGGCTGCTTAAAACCAATGGGATGTTCATCATCTTGATGTCAAAACAACATTTTTACTTGGAGATTTAAAGGAGGTTATGTTTGTAACACATCCATATGGTTTTGTTAAGAAAGGCCATGAAAATAAGGTGTACTAGATAACAAAATCTCTTTATAGTTTGCAACAAGCTCCTCGAACTTGGAACTTGAAGCTAAATGAAATGTTAAAGAAGCTATATTATTTGAGATGGTTACAAGAACACACGATTTATAAGAAGCTCATTGAAAACAAAGTCATGATTATTGGTGTCTATGTTGATGACCTTGTTGTAACTGGGTCAAGCATGAAAGATATACAAGATTTCAAGACCCAAATGAATTAAAACTTTGATATGAGTGACCTTAGGTAGCTCTTTTACCATTTGGGAGTTGAGATGGTGAAAACAGAGAGAAGAATTGCAATCAAACAAGAAGGTTATGCTAGGAATATATTGAAAGAATAAGGAATACTCAATTGTAACCCCACCCATTTCCCCATGGATCTAGGAGTTAGATTGTCAAAAGATCAAGAAAGAAAACCAATTAATGCAACCAAATATAGGAGATGGTCATTAGTTTAAGGTATCTCCTACACACAGGCTTGATATAAGCTTTACGATAGGATTGGTTAGCCTGTACATGTAAAACCCCCATGGAGTCGTAAAGGGTGGTTGTAAACATCTCATGTGATATATTAAAGGTACCATAATCCATTTGGATACGGTGATAGTGGCCATGCAGTCGACCCAGATGACGGACGAAGAACGTCTAGATTAGTTTTCTACTACTATAGTGAGCCAATAACATGATGTACACAAAAACAATCTATCATGGCTTTATCATCGTGCGAGGCCGAGGTCATGGCTATCGTAGTTGCAACTTGCGATGCACTTTAGTTGTGTGGCTTACTAAGGATATCACAGGTTGGAAGGCATCACCAGTCACTATTAATGTTGATAGCAAATCTGTTATGGATTTGTTAAAGAATTTAGTGTTTCACGGTCGAAGTAAGCATACTAATATAATGTTCCACCTCATACGTGAATGTGTGGAGTGTGAACAAGTGGAGAGGGGTCTCCTTAAATTTGGGAACAACTATTGAAAGTATAGAATCTGATGCCCAAAGTGCTCCATTATTTGATGAAATCTTGGAAAGCATCACAAATCAATTAATTCACTTACTAGAATCAAAAGAAAGGCAATTACCTACCGAATGGTCCGTGCCGAACCTTGTTCGGGCAGTAAATGGAGAAGATTTCAGGACCCTATGTTTTCTAATATAGGTTCCAAAGTTCTAACATTTGAATGTCTCTTACATTCTACGTTCCCTAAACGGATCCTATCAAATATTTCACATTTTCTATGATCATCTCTATTTCAGGTATTAGGGGATTCCTCCTTAATAGATGAAATATTCCTATTATGTCAATGCTAATTGAATCAATGTTATTAGCTGTGAATTTGAACTTTTTGGTATTTTCTGTTTCTTCGGATGATATGATGGGTCAATCATTTGCTTCATTGGCTCCAGCGGTAGTAGCTACGGAATCAGCTATTGGGTTAGCCATTTTTGTTATTACTTCCTGAGTCCGAGGGACTATTGCTGTAGAACTATTAAGAGCATTCAAGATTAAACATGACTCGTAGAGAATTACTTAAACATGAAGTTCTCTTTTCGTTCTCTTCTTTCTTTTTATTTTTACTTGGTTGGCAGGGTCAGGTCCTTTCTCACTGGGTGAGCACATCCAATTCTAAAGTCCTTTCCTAAACCACTTCCTGTTTAGTTTCTAAAAGATATGGAGAAGGCTTTCTAGATGAGATTGAGTTCCATGCATATGCAGGCTGAAAGATGCTATTTGCTGTATCTATTTGTACATTAAGTTCGAAGAAGATCTCAATCTATAATGAAGAAATGATAGTAGCTCGTTGTTTTATAGGCTTTATCATATTCAGTCAAAAGAGTTTAGATAAGACTTTCAAAGTGAGTCACGATAGGAGAATCCAGGCTATTCCGGAAGAATCATAGCATTTCCTCAATCCTAACGAAGTAGTTCCTCCAGAATCCAATGAACAACAACGATTACTTAGGATCAGCTTGTGAATTTGTGGCACCGTAGTAGAATCATTACCAATGGCATGCAGTGCACCTAAGTATGAAAAGACAGTGCAAGCTTTGTTATGCTGAAACCTAAATATTAAGTCAGCAACACTTCCAAATGCCACTTCTTCCTGTTGCATCCGTCTTCAGGACGATCTAGTCACAGGTTTGCACTTCTTAGTGAGTGAAACATTTGTCCCCGGGTCTACGTTGGAAGCTTCTATAGTAGAACTCATACGGGAGGGCTTGGTGGTCTTAAGAAGGGTTCGGGGAGGGGCTGAATAAAGAAGACGAATAGAATAGAATTCATCTTCATGCTAAGAGAAGAGCAGATCCAATACCAAGACAACTTCTTTCCCCTGAAGTGCAGCAGCTACTTTAGGAATTTGGGGATTTCATGCCCCACAAGTGAGTTGCCAAGTGCCCCCTAGGAGACCAGTCTACCATAAGATCAAGTTGGAGCCTAGAGCCAAAGCCTCTTAACTTACTTAAAATGGGGCGGGGTTTGGTAGATGGCCCCCAACTAGCATCGGAATTGAATGGAATGATTCCTCTCCCTTGGTTGCCTTCACTGCCCGTGAATCCCTTCTCTTTTTCTATTCCAGTAGTCTTATGCGGTCTGGTCTGTCCATTAGTTGCTTAACTCATAGTAGTTAGGAGGTTGTTGTCCTAATGAGTGTAGCGGAGTGCTCCCTATCCTACTACTTATCTCTAGGGCTATCACCCTAGCAATAACAGGATTGAAGTTCAAAGAAACGAAGGCAATGCTTAGTGTAGAAGACTACTCTAGTTCTAGATTAGAATTAGGGGGTGATTGTTGGAAAACTCTATAATTCTAGCACATGAGGCCCGTGCAGAGTGGATCATTCATGGATTACAAGTTGTGGTGGTCACGGGTCTAGTAACATGCAACGTAATCTTTATGCACGATTTGGTGTTTGAAAGGAGTTGTTAGATAAACATGTTTTTAATAAAGAATAATCTTAGTATTTGTATGTGATATGGATTCCATGTAGGGTTTATCTCTATAAATACTAACTAAGTTTAGAGTTTTGGTATGAGTTTTATTGTAATTAGTTTTGAGAATATATTCTTGTTATAATAAAGTGTATTTGTTGTAAGCTTATGTGTTCTTAGTCGATTATGGACTTAATGTATTGCGTTGACATGGTCAATACATGAAGCAAAAGAATGAATCTAGTTTTTAGCTAAAGGACTACATAATTAAAAGAATCCGGAAATAGTGACTTGTCAGAGTATCTTTAGTAGTCTAACAAATATGAGCAGAAGACATTCATGTATTTCTATAACCATTTGAGATAGGATGTGTTTGTTTCTATTAGTGGACTTCATGGTTATCATGTAACATAAAAAGAGAATGATCAAGCTGCTGCAAGTAGCAAGAACCAGCTCGTCGAAGCTCAAATTGGACAAGAAACTCTTTATGTGCGGACTTCTTGGCATCATAGATAACAAATCTAACTCCTAAGTTCCATACTTCACATTCATGATCCCCTCTCTTTATTATCACCTCCAAAGAACATCTAATTTATTATCATGATGGAGGCTGATTGTAGAAGGCCCCCTCCTATGGTGAGACTAACAGTTCTTTTATCTTAGTAGGATCATATCAAGCAATCAAAGACCTAGAAGCATTGAACCCATCATTTGGCTCATCTTCGTTGTAACAACAAGTTGGTGCCTATTGTGGGGCTACGCTACAAAGAAAAAAAATCGTTTTTAGTTCATTCCCTATGTTATTTCAGATGAGAGCATTTCTACACCACCTACGTCCGCTTATGCTTCACCATGTGGTCTTACTCTACACACTCCTGAGATGGACAGACCATAGCTCCCTCTCCTTTCAAGATAACTAGTGCATCATTTGAAGTTCACTCTTTATTGTCTATTAAAACGATGGATATAACTCATGAAAAAGTTAAAAGGAACTTCTTACTGCTAATTAAGAGAGTTACTAAGGGACTATATACACAAGGAACATGCTAAATAAGTAAGGATTTGGTTTGCATATAACCAAGAGCCAAAAGTAATCTTCTCCCCCCTGTATCCTTAGTTCAACACCAACCCTTCTCTGGAGGTAGAAGAAGGTGTCGGAAGACCTAGTTACACTTTGCCACTTATGACAGTAGTTTGAACTGATCTTCCAGAAGAAGGTCAAGGTCATGAAGCTTTGCTGATTATGGCCTATGTAGCTCAAGACTATACTTTTGAGCAGTTGCTACAATACCCCTATAGATGGTGCCTCTTCTTACTTTCATGCCATTAACTCAAGCTTGAACTTTATTACCTTTAGCATGAAGGAAGTGGACCTCAGCACCATTGGGAACGAATTGCCATATTTTTCCTCCCTTCTGGTAATCTAGAGTCTACTCACCAAAATTTCAACACTATGGCCTACTTATACTATAAGAAAAGTGACCATTAGGGACTAAATTATTTAGGACTAATCTATCAATCTCAAATACATAGTATCAGAGACTAATAACATTGTTTACTATGTTAATAGGGACTGAATTTTTTATGACTCATGTTAGTCATTGTTGACATGGAAGGCAGAATTGTTCAATCACCTCAACCACCTTTAAGCTAGATGAAAACTCTTTAAAATCAAGATGTTTCACTTGAAGGGAAATTGAATTAAAGCAATGAAAGTATGAAAAATTATCAATGCTCATGAGCTTTAAGTTTCAGATTTAATTAAGAGCTCAGCATCCATAATTGTGAATAATGGATCAAATAATTTGAATGAGCAACTCAATGAAAGTGACAGTTTGATCTAGGATACTAGCTATGATTTATTGTTATAGTGTTTGGTTGCTTATGTTTTAAAATTTAGAATTAATAAGTTGAGTATTATTATTTTACATATTTGATTGTTTATTTAAAAGTTTGAAAGTAGGTAAATTACGGACTATATACAAAATTAGGGACTAATAAATACTAGTACTAAAGATTATTTTCCAGTCTTTAAATAAACACACGAGAAATGAGTCAAATTATTAGAGACTATTATTAATTCACTAAATTAACATATTTAGAACTGATTTTAGAATCTAAATAAATATATTAAAGACTAAAAAAAATTATTATGCGGTACCAATTATTAGTCTATAAACAATATATTCGCGATTGAAAAAGTTCTTAAAGGACAAGATTTTCAATCTCTAAAAATATATTCGAGATTAAATAATATTACATCTAAGATTAATTTTTGGTCCCTAAAAGATATACTAATGACCAAAATGGTTTGTTATTAGTGACTAATTTTTAGTCTCTTCATAAACATATTTGAGACAACATAGTCAAGGTTTAAGTATCGATTTTTAGTCTCTTAAAGCCTTGTATCGAGTACTACATTTCAGTCACGAACAAAGTGTATTTAAGGCTGGAATGACGTGGTAGTTGAGGATAGATAAAGGATTGAATTTATGTTTATTGGAGACTAAATATTACTCCATCTTAGGGTATATCGCATATAATTTAATGTGAGTATCTAGGACTAAGTAATTAAAACTGACTTAGGACTAGCAAAAATAGTCTCTGATAATAATAAAGGCCTAATTCAAGAGCGACATAGACTAATTTTTCAGTCCCAAATGACCTTTTTTTGTAGTTACCCATGTTAAGGAGGGTATCCCCGGGTAGTATCTCACTGCCAAGAACTTGTGGTTCCAAATAGAAACCCTTTGTTATTTAAGAAAATGTTGTTGATGCGTTCCCAAGCCTCACGAGTAGTCAACTCTAGTTCAAGGATACGTCCAAAAAGTCTTTTGACATAGTTCCATAAATCAATTATAGAATTACTACTTCGATCTCTGACCATTTGGCATATCATGGATCAGTTTTGGCCAGAGGGTTTGACCTATCAATGCGAAGCGACATGTTGTACCCACAAGCATGTAGGGTAAAGAACTTTACCCAATAAGAGTAGGAGACCTTAGTTCCATCAAGAACACAACCTTTGTGTTGAATGTTCTTGAGGTATAGGCGGGATAGAGACCTTTGATGGAATCTACTTTGGCATCCTTGTCGATAATAGATTTGATGGAAGGAACTGGACGAGAGGTATAAAGAAGTAAGGCATCTATACCGTGTTGTAGAAAATGGATTAAAAATTATTATGGCTATATGGTCTAGCTCTGATACAATGTAATCTCCAATAGGTTTTGTTTTATTCATCAATATTAGTACAACTCAATAGAATATATGTATACACATCCAACACACCAAGAAAAAAAGATAAGCAAAGAAGTCTAACTAGCAACCAAAATTTGCATGGACGATTTAAAAAATTACAAATAATATAATATACCGAATATAAAATTTGGTGTATATATATACACACTAGACGAAAGACCCGTGTAATATACGGGTTCAATCAAAAAATATTTTTGTCGATTAAAAATGTTGGTAAGTTATAAGTTGTTGTTAATACTTTGTATATCGATTTTTGTGTTTATTTTTTAACATTAGCTATATTTAATATTAGTAGGTTTTATCTATTAATGTTTATAAGTATAAATATTATATAATATGAAATCAAATGAACTTATAAATAAAAACTTTAAGTAATAAACAAATTACATTGAACATGAAACCAGTACTTCAAATTCATAAACATTCAAAAATTTCTTTGTATACAATATTTGATGTTCTGTTGGTTATTCTACCATCATTATCTAATATTAATAATTTAAATCCTTATCTACTTTTAACTCGAGATAATACAACATAGAGCTAACCATGTGTGAACACTATTTGTTTAAGAAACAAACCAACTTTGAATAGCAATTGTACTTGGTTTTTGTTTATTGTCATTGCAAAACAAACTGCTAGCAAGAACTGTCCTTTTTGAAATGTAGAAGGAACTCTTTCGTCTGAATGTGTCAAAGTCAACCGTTGAATAAAAGTGTGATTTGTAATGTCACACCCTCAATTTTCACAAATGGGGTTTTGCCGTTAGGGGTGTGACATACCAGGATATCAGCCGATAGTTATACCAAGCGACACATTAATTACAAAACATAGTTGTTCATTATTATCAGAAAATCCCAAAAGCATAATTAATAACGAATTTATGAAAACATTTACGGAAGTGTAAAGAATTAATCATTTATAATTCAACTAGCGCAAAACACGCGCAACCCAAATAAATGTAAACTTGCGAAAGCTAGCATTTAAACTATTTTGGAGAGCAATCAGAATATGATAGAAGTGATGCAATGCTCTTATACGTGCACACCTTATGGGCCTGAAAGAAACATATTAAAGTGTCAACATAGGGTTGGTAAGTTCACAAGTTTTGATAAACAGTAATATAATCGAAAACAGATCCAGTAAACAAAGTAATATCAGTAGATAGCTAGTCTACATAACAAGTTACATAGTGTATGAAGTTTGCAACCGAAGCTGACAAATACAAGTATGCCTCGGATGTGGTTACCAGAACACAACAAATTAATTAGGTCAATTAAACACCCGTTTGACATGCAGTCATGCTAGCGTGACTAACCCGGGTGGGGTTTGTTAAACCCAGTAGATCTACTTAGAATTACCTCGCTAAAGTACATGAATTAACGGTTCGAAATTGAGGACTTAAAATGGTATAACACTAGTAAACATGCGATAATTATAGTAATACTGATCTAATGAAAAACAATTTTTAAAAGAACATGTTTCTTTTTCCCAAAAAGAATATATATAAAGCTGGGCCGTAAACTCACCTTATAAGCACAACAAAACAGGTAATGCAACACAAAGGCTTAGATTTCCGAATAACCTAGATTAACATTAATGTCCGATTAATATTAATCACTAATTTGCAAACTACACTGGTTCGGGTTCACGACTCGGTTATAGTGAAATTCATCGGAGTTTCGCCCATGAAACGCCTAACATACAATATGCACATGCGATATCCACACACACACACACACACACACACACACACACACAACACATATACATATATATATATATATATATATATATATATATATATATATATATATATATATATATATATATATATATATATGTATATGTATATATATATATATATATATAACACAAATATGTCTTGCCAATATATATTAAGCCTCACAAACATATACAATATCAATGCCAATATATCAAACATCACACACACATACATGTATCATGCACACCTACACCACTAACCATACCCCTTCCCAAATAACTCTCGGTTGAGACACAAAATCCATCCACATCCACCACAGCCGACTCCATGCATCACCACTCCCCCACCAACCCACAACATCATAACCACACAACAAGATACATGCCTTCATGCATCCGATAACCACATAAATACCACATACAAGCAGCTATGATGACACACACATCTCAACCAATGCACCCATGCATCGACACACATAGCTAGCAGAAAGTAACCCTTTTACATTCCCGCATACACACATGAATATAATTTCGTACATACCCACTGTAATACCCCCACACCACCGAAGCACATGCACATTAAAGGGCACACATGATGCAAAGGAAAACACACACAAACATATCGCAGTCCACACACAACAAAACGCAGAGACACACACCCACACATGGCACAATGCACACACCTATATATAACGCAGAACATACACCGAGTACACACACGCACGAACACATACACACCCCAACACAACCCAAACCGCAACCCACTCCAAAACACCCATACAGAAAGCATAATAACAACATTCACAGAAGTAACACCATCAATTGCTATATACATACGTACATATACGCAGTAATATAACCATAAGATTAACTGCAGCAACATACCTAAGCATACGAACAAAATAGACGCATACAACATGATAACGTACAATCATTCATACATCACAGAAACGCACACCCGCAAGCAACACAAGATCGAGCGACCGAAACCATAATCAGAAGTGTAAGACAAGCGAGAGAAACATACTGCACGGTTGTTTCGGTTGAGTCCAAGGTTGCCGAAGGAGAGTTGCTCGCCGAGAAGTGGTCGATTGGTCTACTGAGAGGAAAGAGAGAGGCTACCGAGAGGGTTGATCGAGGGAGGAAGGCTGCCGTGAGGGTTGGGTGCTCGGGGTTAGTGTTACGGGTGAGGAGGTGTACGATGGCGGGGTTACAGGAGGGTGGGGTGGTTAAATGCCACAACTAGTCCCTTCATTTAACCTAAGTTGCATAAAGAGTTAATTAAATTTAGTTAGTTTTAGAGTTTAGTATAATTATTATTTTTATTATTTCGCAAAGTTAATAAATAAATTACGTAAGGACGCTAAGGTAACGAGAGTAGGATTAATGGTGTAAACCTGAAAGTACGGGGCGTCATATCATCCCTTTCTTGAAGAAATTTTTGGGACGAAATTAGAACATCAAATTTACAAAGAACACCAGATTCACTGATCTGTAGCGTACAAAGAATAAGGCTTCAAAGAATTTTAGACAATCCAGAAGAAATGAACTTTGGAAATTTTCAGACTATGATACCATCCCCTTGTCGAAGTGAATTTCGTCTCGAAATTTTTAAGGAAAGATATCTTAAGAATTGATACCTTAAGAAGTGGATGTCTGATCTTTGAATAATTGCGGGTACTTCTTTTTCATCTGATCTTTGCGTTACAAGGTAAACTCTTGTCCACGCTTTGAATTCCTGACGCATACAATGGGAATTTTGGTTCGCTTTAACCTAAGTTGCATAAAGAGTTAATTAACTTTAGTCAGTTTTGGAGTTTATTATTATTATTTCGCAAAGTTAATAAATAAATTATGTAAGGACGCTAAAGCAATGAGAGTAGGATTAATGGTGTTAACCTGAAAGTACGAGGTATTACATCATCCTTTTGTTGAAGAAATTTTTAGGACTAAATTAGAACATCAGATTTGCAAAGAACACCAGATTCACTGATGTGTAACGTACCAAGAATAAAATTTCAAAGAATTTAAGACAATCCAAAAGAAATGAACTTTGGAAATTTTCAAACTATGTCATTATTCCCTTGTTGAAGTGAATTTCGTCTCGAAATTTTTAAGGAAAGATATTTTTAGAATTGATACCTTAAGAAATGGATACCTGATCTTTAAAATTACGGGTATTTCTTTTTCATCTGATCTATGCGTTACCAGGTAAACTCTGGTCCACGCTTTGAATTCCATCTGACGCATACAATGGGTTGCATAAAGAGTTAATTAAATTTAGTTAGTTTTGGAGTTTATTATTATTATTTTTTTATTATTATTTCGCAAAGTTAATAAATAAATTACGTAAGGACGCTAAAGTAACGAGAGTAGGATTAATGGTGTTAACCTGAAAGTACGGGGGTCACATCATCCCTTTGTTGAAGAAATTTTTGGGACGAAATTAGAACATCAGATTTGCAAAGAACACCAGATTCACTGATCTGTAACGTACAAAGAATAAGGTTTCAAAGAATTTAAGACAATCCAGAAGAAATGAACTTTGGAAATTTTCAAACTATGACATCATCTCCTTGTTGAAGTGAATTTTGTCTTGAAATTTTTAAAGAAATATATCTTAAGAATTGATACCTTAAGAAGTGGATACCTGATCTTTGAATAATTGCGGGTAGTTCTTTTTCATCTGATCTTTGCATTACCAGGTAAACTCTGGTCCACGCTTTGAATTCCATCTTACGCATACAATGGGAATTTTGGTTCGCTTTAACCTATGTTGCATAAAGAGTTAATTAACTTTAGTTAGTTTTGGAGTTTATTATTATTTTTTTTTATTACTTCGGAAACTTAATAAATAAATTACGTAAGGACACTAAAGTATCGAGAGTAGGATTAACGGTGTTAACCTGAAAGTACGGGGTGTCATATCATTCTTTTGTTGAAGAAATTTTTAGGACAAAATTAGAATATCAGATTTGCAAAGAACACCAGATTCACTAATCTGTAACATACAAAGAATAAGGTTTGAAAGAATTTAAGACAATCCAAAAGAAATGAACTTTGGAAAATTTTAAACTATGACATCATCCCCTTGTTGAAGTGAATTTCATCTCGAAATTTTTAAGGAAAGATATCTTAGGAGTTGATACCTTAAGAAGTGGATGTCTGGTCTTTGAACAATTACGGGTACTTGCAGGACCGGTAAGGGTACTTAAGATTGCAATTAGTTTCACAAGAGGAGTGATCTTAAATCACTTAACCACTCAAATAGGGAACTGGTAACTTCACTGATGATACAAAGCTACACAAGTAATATTAAAGAGACAGAACTATAAGAACAAGAACAAAGTCACAAGATCACATATTAAGTTTTCAAGGAAGTTGTATATTGATTCTCTAGTTCTATTACAAGTGTTTGCAAGTATATGTAATTACAAGAAGCGGAGACTATTTATACTACAACCTACAACCGTTAATATACTAAAAGACAGTTGGAATTTTGACTAAACTAGACAACAAGATCAATCTACAGTCAAAAGGCAGATTGCTTTTTGACTAGTGACTATGACATACCATAGCTCACTGACTTAATCTAATACAGACAAGTCTACAGGAACAAAAGTGGGAAGTTACAATCAAAGACTTTTTCTACTGTTTGATAAAGTATGGAAGTTTCACCAACTAATGTTAGCAGGTGAGTCTTTAGAGCAGCAGCGGAAAGTACATCAGCTTTATCAAAAAGTAACTCGGAGAAAGTATCTTTTTTTTGTCTTCGGAAGAAATCCGTCTTCACAGCAAAATGTCTTCGGAGGACTTTGTCTTTTGAAGCTTCGGAAGACTTCATCTTTGGCTTCGGAAGAAATGAGTCTTTGGCTTCGGAAGATTTCACCCTTGTAATAATTTTCTGATAAGTGTGAAACTTCCGAAATAACTTCTTTTGAACTGTTGGCTTCAGAAGATTTTACACTTAGACTTATTTGTGAGTGTAAAACTTCTGAAGCTAGTTCATCTTTATTCCTTAGTGCATGCAGGAAGACTTGGTTCTTTTGGTATACTTTGGTTGCATGCCTTTAATCTTCAAATGTTCCTTAGAAACTCCCCTAGGCTGATGCTACCAAAACAGAGAAGTTCTTTAGATTTTGATAGTCCACATCAGGATCTTTAGCAGACCTTTCTTATCATTAGATCTGGATCCTTCAGGCTTACATAGAACCTTCTCATGTCATAAAGATCATGCAGAGGAAGTTCAAGCATGTCATTTGTGAAGTAGATATGCTGTTCTCCCTGATCTCTTATGACATACCATCTGTCTGGATTTTCAACATAAGTCTAGGACAGAATTTGTCTTCTAACAGTAAGAGGCTCTACTATGATTGGAGTTTGTTGAGAGACCTCTTCATGTACTTCCTTAGGATGCTCTAACTCATCCTGAGGTTGGGAGGTGGATGTCTTTCTTCTCTTTTTCTTTGAAGTAGATCTTCTTCTGGCCATCCTTTTCTCCTCCCTGATTTCTTCAACTGAGAGGACTGGTCTTGAGTACCAGTTGGTTCTGTTATGTCTCTCTCAGTTGGGTTCTCCTCTCTCACAGGTTCAGAAGGAGAGAGAGGAGGACCCTGTTGTGGGTCAGAAGATGAAGTTGGCTCAGATGCAGCTCTAGGTTTAGGTTGTATTGTCTCAGTAGGTTCAACCTTCACCTCAACTTCAGGTTGAGCTGGACTTGGTGGAGAATAGAAGTCCACCAACTCTCCCTTCTTTATCTTCTGCTTGATCACCCTAATATGCTCATCCATTGTGGATAGAGACATAGGACCAAGCCTCCTTCTAGAGAACCCATACAGCTTCAAGAAGCTCATCATCCTTTGTCTGTCAGCAGACTTCTTTTGGCTTTTGAGGATGATGTCTCTTGACTTTCTAGTTTCTTCTCTTAATCTCTTCTTTGCAGCTTTCCTTTCTCTTTTGGTTTGTTCTTTCAGCTGCTTGTTGTATTCAAACTTTATGTACTCATGTGATAAGCGAAGAAGTGTAGGTGCCTGATAGAGACCTATGGCACTCAGGTAGTTGATCATCTTTAGTCTTTCTTCTTCATTAACTACCTGAGATTGTTCAGTGGCCACAGTCTCTGGCTCAGGACTTTCTTGAACTGGGGAGAGGACAGGAGCATCTTTGTAGAGTATTTTCAGCCTCATTTGTTTTTGACTTTGAGGAGCAGTTTTGCATCCTCTGCTTCCCTCCTCTTTTTTGACAACTCAGTGTCAGCTAGTTCATTCAGCTCCTCTAAGGGGAGAGAGATGAGTTCATCAATATTGTAGTTTCTGGTTTCTAGGTAGTTTAACCTGGCTGCCCTTAATTCATCTTCTTGAGTGTTTGGCCTGGGCGCAGCACGGATTGCAGCTTCCATGAACCTTGGGGAACCACTTGAACTCTCTCCCCTCATCTTCCTCTTCCTCTCTCTCTTCTCCTCCTCCATCTTCTCAGGAGTTAACTTCCTTTTTCCTTTGTCAACCACAGGCCTTGGTGACTCAGGAAGGAAAGAGCTTTGGCCTTCATTGCTTGATTTAGTTATCAAACTCTGGCCAGAGAGAGGTTGTGAAGCACCATCACCAGCTGGTGCCTCACTGAGGGTAAAGGGTGCAGAAGGATATCCTGTCTCAAGGTTCACAGGCTCAACCTCTGGGCCTTCAGTCAAGGATTTCCCTTCGAAGTTAATCTTAGGGTCCACCTCAACTTCCAGTTGACCAAAGACCTCACCTACTAGCCTCTGTCTATATAATCTTGATCTCCATTTGAATTCTTCTAGCACCCTGTCTTGTATTCGGTCAGCCAATCTGGCAGCTTGTCTGTTGTTGCTAGGGTTGACAAGTGGTAGATCCACCAGATATGTACTCTCATAGAGCCTCAGGTATGAAATGTTGAAAATTTCTAGTTGACCTTGAGCTCTAGTGATTACAAGAGCTCTCCTGTTGCTGTTATACCCCCAACCCATGATTGGATTCTCAGAAGGGGCAGACATTGCTCTTGGGATTCCTGTCACACCCCAACCTTAACGGCGGAAACGTTGAGATATGAGGGTTAAGATTGTTCATGCCACACAACACTATTACAATGTGTAAATATCATTAAAATATTTGTTTCATGGCAAACATTGTCATAATATAAGTCTCAAATTAAACAACCATAACATAAATAAGAATTCAACATTTAAATTCTCATAGCATACTCTTTATTTTTCTCTAGGTCCAAATTCCTAGATGATATTATATCTTCAAAGCAAAACTAGGCTTGAGTATTTCCTAAAACATGTTAAAAATATACGGTCAACATATAATATTGGTGAGTTTCCCATAGGTTGAACATACATATATATATATATATATAAACATTAAGATGGCAATTCATGTCATAGGTTAAAGGACAATGCAAAGATAAATGGATAAACAATTGTAACAATCAAACCTTGACAAATATGGCCACAACGAAATTATATGATTAGCTAAGTGTACTTTGTTCCCATGGTGATCAAGAATACGTCACCAGGAGCCGGCAATAACCTCGGCTTTAGCACCAAATAGGCTTGTCAGAACCATAGATCTATGACATCGCTAGGCTCGCAATAGTTAATGATTGTATTTTACAAGTGTTAATCTCATAATAATTACAAAAATCCAAATAACCATGACAAGATATAAGATGAATTGCACGAGTGTTACAAGAGTATAAACGTCTTTACAAGTGTGCTTTTAATAAGATTAACATGTTTCACCCCAGACGTGTGAAATAATATAAAATGGGTATGGAAAACTCACATGAATTATAAGGATGAACAAATATGAAGTCTTGTACTAAACGCCGAAGGTTTGTTAAGATTCAATCTAGAGAACGGCGTTTAAAGTTAATCCATAATTATTATAATTTAAACGGCTACACGGGAGTATAAGGTTTCTTTTGGAGTTTTAGATAGCAATGAAGATAGTATAACGATGTTATTTGAGATTTTATAAATCGTTTAACCCACGATTATAAATTATAGGTTAGATACAATTTATTATTATTTCCCAATTTAAATGACCAAATAAGAATTTATGTGATAATTTCATTAATAAAAATTAAACTTTTATTATCAAAGAATTATTAAATGCTATTTGATATAATAATAATTTGTAGTCTTAAATGGTTAAAATAAATCTATTAACTACAATAGATAAACATTTAAATATGCATATATATATATATTTATTTTCTTTAAAATATAAAATTTAAACTTGTAAATATAGTTTATTAAAATATTGAAAGATTTATCAAATCAAAATTCTTAAGAATTTAAAGAGTATAATTACAATTTAAAAAAAAACTAACAAGAAAATACATTTTATATCATTTTTATAATTTTCCAAGGTTTATTAAGTTAATTTCCTAGAAAAATTAAAAGAAATTAATTTTATTTAAATTCGGATTAAAAGATGGTTTTTATATAAATTTAATAATATATTAAGGTTTCTGGAATTTTTATTTTTAGCAAAAACGACTTTAAAAAAATAGTACAGGGGCTCAGGTTCGAACCCGGGCCCTCTGCCTCCCCCTTGAGCTTTAACCAGCAGGCTGGGGCGCCTGCGCCTGTCAGGATTCGTTTTCAAAAACAAAAAAACATTAACCCCGTTGAATCCCCAAATTACATAAACTCTAGATTTTCCAAATCGATCAAATTGAAGCCCCCTTTGATTCTGTTAACGAGTGGAATCATGGGGTTTTTGTTTCCCATCTAAAATCAAGTAATAACATGTATTTAGTTACCTGATTCGATGTGGTATTGGCAACTTCAAGTTTGAACTAGGTTTGCGAAGGTTTCTCTTTTCAATCTTGAGGTGTGTGTGTTTTTTGTGAAATTAAGCTTACAGAGAGTTGGAAAGGAACGATTGCCACATTTCCCCTCTGTTAAATAGTTCCAATTTGGACCGCTTCATGTTCATCGGGTTCGAATTAGTTCGCAAGTTTCGGTTGCAATTCGAACAGAGTTAAAGCTATTTTAAGTGCAATTAACACACCATTGATTTCGTGGTGATTAGATGAACGTTGGGACATGATTAAGTTTATTAATAATAGGT
This sequence comes from Flaveria sonorensis, assembly GCA_025506505.1. Classification (NCBI taxonomy): domain Eukaryota; kingdom Viridiplantae; phylum Streptophyta; class Magnoliopsida; order Asterales; family Asteraceae; genus Flaveria; species Flaveria sonorensis. The sequence goes on from CM046435.1 coordinate 11,883,917, forward strand.
TTTAAGGGTAGAATTGATTTGGGGGTTTGATGACTTTTGGTTATAGGTTTAATTGATTAACAAAATTGTGTTTATCATCCAATTAATAAGTGTATCCATGTTCGAAACTGACCCACGGTTCAAATGACACGATTTGGTGTCTTAAAACCCATTGTTTGTAGTTGGCCGTAGCTCGGCCGGAGCTCCACCGGAGTTTGGCCGGGGAATCGGGAATGGGGGTTTGGGTTTTTAAAATATTACACTTTAGCCTCTGTGATTTGAAAGTTAACATTTCCAGCCCAATGTTTGGGTTTGTTCTAAAAAAATTATAGTTTGGGTCCCTGCGGTTTTACTTTTATTATTTTATGCCCAAGTTACTAATTTACAAGTTTTTTCTAAATTTTAAAATAATTAGACTTATATAATTTTTAGTTATTTCATAGGTTATTACTTATTAAGATTATTATTATTATATTATTATTATTATTATTATTATTATTATTATTATTATTATTATTATTATTATTATTATTATTACTACTACTACTACTACTACTTAATTCATTAATAATAAAAAAAATTATAATAATTTTAAATACCACATAAGATCAAGATAAAAGAAATTACAAACGAGCCCTCATATTTATATTAATGACAAAACAAGTACTCACAAGAGATAACGGAGATAACAAAATAATTTAACAAATATACGAGAGGTCACAATTCCCTCCTCAAACAGATGTTGAAAAAGCAGTTCTATATCTCTGACTTGAGGAGGTTACTGAGTGTGGACAACTTCAAGAGAGGGTGGTGATTCCTCTATGTCCACACTCTGGGAAGAACTCCCAGGTTTTGTGACTATCAAGATTTCCTCCCCCTTTTTGGTAGCATCACCCTCTTACATAGGTGAGCTGGGAGATTGTTCCATAACAATCACAGGTTCTTGTGGGCCTGGTTGAGTTGTCCTCATTGGTCTCTCAGCTAACTGGCCCTTGAGATTGGTGATCTCAAGTTGCTAGTCATTGACCCTTTTCAGCAAGAAAGTCACTTAAGACTCCAAGTGACTTATCTTTGAAACCAAGTAAGTGCATGTATTTGTCAGTAGGTGCACTCTTTGTTTCAGACTTCCCTCATCTTCAGATGAAGAATCATTGGGGGATGAGAGAATTGGACCTAAGTCTTCTTCCTCACCACTAGCATGTGGTTCTTGGCTGCTGGATTTCCCTTGCCACAAGACAACTTTCAGAGAAGTGTCAATAGGCTGGGTTGCCATGGTTGAGGTCCTAGTTATGTAATAACTTGAAAAAGTGAGAGCCTCTTCCATATGGGTCTCCTGAACAAGTTCAGGAAGATCCACCTCAGTAAGGGGTTGCTGATGTGGGCTAGAAGTGGGAGAAGCAGGAGTACTCATCTCTCCTAGAGTGTGGGAAGAGAGGAGAGATTCATGGTACTCACTGAAGCCCAAATCTTCATCAGAGTAAAAGTCAAGGCTGGAGATGGGTCGGTTAAGGTCTAGAGGTTGGGGATGGTAGCTGTCCCCAGAAGGTTGATCACTTGAGTGTTGAGACTCAGAGTGATGGCTTAAGGATGTTTATGGGTTGTGAGCTCATCAGGCTGAGCATGAGGAACCTCAGTACTGATCATTTCAAGGATAGGAGTGGTCTGCTCCTCAGGGGAAGTGGGAGCTCGAGATTCCACTTCATACAATATGGGTTGTGATATATGTGCCTGCAATGCTTAGTAGCAAGTGCAGGGATTCGTTTATGCTTTCTAGTGTAGGTGATGGTGATGGTAGGCTATGTTTGAGGTGGTTGAGAGGTGGAGGGTGTGGGATTAACACTAGCTGGTGCTGCTAGGTTGTCACCCTGAGCAATGAGCTCAAACATTTTTGGGACAAGGGCTGTTTCTACCCCTGAGAAGCCAACAATTGGCTTTTTCAAGATTTTAAATATGCTAGGCCTCATTTGTCCCAATTTAAGAATATTACCTGTCCCCCTCAACTGTGAACCCAATTCACAGTTGAGAATGTGTTGAACATACCTAGGGAACATGTAATACTTTAAGGAGTCCAAGTTAGCAAGCTAATTTGTGTAACCAAATTGAGAGTACCTGAACTTGACTCCTTGTACCATCCCATGGACTATGAAGGAGAGGTCTTCTGGAACTTGATCCCATCCGCCATGTTTGTTAGATAAACTGTGTATGATGACATGGAGGAGGTATTTCCATTATGATGAGACCTTCCCCTTCCTAAAGATTTTGACTGAGAAGTCACCTTTATAGCCCATCTGCTGGAAGGAATTGTTGACAACTTCTTTTGGGAAGGACAGTTCACCTGCTTTATCATCCAGCTACAAATGAGTATTTATGATGGTCGGAGTGATGAAAACGGTCCTCCCCTGCACTGTAGCAGCCATGCCTCTCCCCATCCATGGTGACCTCTTGACAGATCCACCAGAATTCAAGCAAATGATCCTCATAGAGAGAGGATGATTGTAAGGGAGGTGAGGTAGTAGTGAGACGAAGAAAGGTACCTACACACGTCGGAGAAACTTGGATCCTTCTCAGAGTGCAACTGGGCAACTTGATTGTGTTACCTGTGTAGGTGCATGGAGAAGTTTGGTTCGTTTCAACGATCGATGTTGGCCATTTAGGTGAAGCTTATCAGTGAAGAAAGAGAAAGGAAGAGAAGGTAAATTTTGGGAGAATTTAGGTTAAAGATTTGTGAGAGTAGAGAGATGAAGTGGAACCATTGAGAAGATATATGCTGAGGATTTGAGTCAAAGTTAAGACAAAAAGATAAACTTTGAAATCCGCAAGCGGGTCCGATTTCTGAAAAAGCGCCCAAAGAGTTAGTTTTCTGGAAGTTGCAAATCTTCCGAAGGTATTTTTGCTTCGGAAGCTTTCAGCAAAGCTTCCGAAGGCAATTTTGCTTCGGAAGAGATATTTCAAAGAGTTGTGAAAATTTGGCTTCGGAAGAAATATACTTAAAGAAATTTCTCCGATGTAATTTGCTTCGGAAGAACTAAGTCTGAGAAAAACTTATCCTTGGATAATAATCTCCGAGACTTAATTGCACTCGGAAGACATTTGTTCTTTGAATGCATTTAAGTACTTATAAGAATATTTAAGCTTCGGAAGATATTCTAAGAATTTCTTCCAAAGGTAAACTCTGATAAGTAGTTAAATGATTTAAAGACATAATTTCTTCCGAAGGCAATTTGAGTTCTGCCGAAGACAAAATAATAAATTTTCACAAATCTAAGAATATCATTTGAAATTTTTAATTTACCTCCAAAGAGGACTAGGCTTATGAGGGTGATCTAATAGACAACTTAGGACACATAATTTTAAGAAATAAGGTTGATTAAGTGTTTAAAGAAAATCTATTCAAAGTTAATCATCCTATAGCTGATGTAAGATACTTAAAATCTTTGTTCATCAAGGTTTGGTGAATAGATTAGCATATTTCATTGTGTTTACTTTGATTAGTTTGATTAATCCTTTTTCAAAATTATCCCTAATCAGATAATACCTGATGTTGATGTGCTTGGTCCTTGAGTGCTGCACAGGATTCTCTGTAATAGAAATGGCACTGTTGTTGTCTATATGGATAGGAGTCTCCTTGAAATTAAACCCATAGTCTAGCATTTGATTCTGAATCCACAGCACTTGAGCACAGTAGCTTGCAGCAGCAATATATTCAGCCTCAGCAGTTGATGCAGACACACAGGATTGCTTCTTGTATTGTCAAGAGACTATCCTTCCACCAAGGAATTGACATCCCCCAGATGTAGACTTTGCAGTCATATTGCAGCCACCATAGTCACTATCTGTATAAGCATACAGATTAAAGTCTGAATTCTTTGGATACCAAAGGCCAAATTTAGGGGCACATTTGAGGTATTTGAGAATTCTTTTGACAGCAACTAGGTGTGACATATTGGGTTGGCTTGATATCTTGCACATATACATATGGCAAACATGATATCAGGCCGGCTAGCAGTAAGGTACATAAGAGACCCAATCATAGTCCTGTAGAGATGTTCATCAACACACTCCCCCTCAAGATCAGGACCAAGGGAGTGGTTTCTGGCTATGGGTGTCTTTGCAACCTTACAATTAGTCATCTTGAATCTTGTAAGTATGTCTTGTACATATTTTGACTGACTAATGAAGATGCCATTTTTAACCTGCTTCACTTGAATTCCTAGAAAGAAGTTGAGTTCCCCTATGGCACTCATTTCAAATCTATTCTTCATCAGCATTTCAAAGTCTTTGTAGAGCTTTGAATTAGTTGAACCAAAGATAATGCATCTACATATATCTGAACTAGCATTATGTCATTTCCTGTTTCTTTGATGAAGAGAGTCCTATCAATAGTCATTTTTGTATCCATGTTGACAAAAGATACTTGATAATGTCTCATACCACTTTCTGGGAGCTTAATGCAGTCCAATAGAGCTTTATCAACTTGCAGACATAACAGGATGATCTGGGTCTGCAAAGCCGGTGGTTTTTGGACATAAACTTCTTCATCTATCACCCATAAAGGAAGGCACACTTTACATCTAGCTGATAGACCTTGAAATCCTTGGATGCAACATAGGCTAGGAATATTCTTACAGCTTCAAGTCTTGCTACAGGAGCAAAGACATCTGTGTAATCAATTCCTTCTTCTTGTGTGTATCCCTGGACAACCAGTCTAGCCCTGTTCTTGATGACAATCCTTATCATCCCTCTTGTTCCTAAAAACCCATTTGGTTCCTGACAGTCTTCCCTTGAGAAAGAGGACACATTCCAAACCTTTGTCTTCTGATTTGGAAGTAGCTCTTTTTGCATAGCTTCAACCCAGCTTCCATCCTTCAAAGCCTCATCAACTTTCTTTGGCTCAATCTGGGACAAGAAATAAGAGTGCCGACAAACATTTTGATCATGGGTTTGTCCTCTGTTCTCACCCAGTATCAACATTCTAATGATGTTTGTGGTAGGGTGGACTTATGGATCCTTGGTTGAGGGATCACAGCAAGTGGTTAGGCAGATCTAGATTGGAGAATTTAGATCTGGCAATGGAATGTCAGCCACCACATAAGCACATTTATCAAGTGAGGACTTGATCCAATGAATATGTGACATCATTTATGTTGTCCTCTATGGAGTGGTTATCAGCATCAAGAAATTCTTGATCACTGTCACAACCACTATTTCCTCCTGCATTTGAAGTTTCTTCTCCTAAGTTTTGAACCTCTGAGCTGGAATTTGAAGGTACCTCAGATGTATCAGCTGAATTTGTCAAATTTGTGCTGATAGGATCTTCATTTGCAGGGTTAGTCACCAAAGGAGCTGAAGTCATAATCTTGCTTGGTCTTCTCAGGTCAAATCTTGGGTCAGGATATCCTGTTGATATGTTATTTGTAGATCCTGAAACATTCTCACAAGACTTGTTAAAACAGTTAGTAACTAAATCAAGATCAAATAGTCAATCTGGACCAAAACCTTTCATACTTGGAGTGTGCTCATTGAAGGTCACATTGGTTGACTCCTCAACTACTCTATTTCTGAGATTGTATACTCTATAAGCCTTAGCTTAGGAAGAGTATCCAATAAAGTGTCCATCATCTGACTTCTCATCAAATGTGGCTACTTGATCTTTGGTATTTAAGATGGTGCAAGGGCATCCAAATAACCTGAGGAAACTAATAAATGGTCTCCTTTTGTGCCACAGCTCATAAGGAGTCTTACCATGAGTCTTAACCACTAAAACTCTGTTCTGCACATAGCAGGCTGTGTTAACAGCCTCTGCCTAGAAGGTGATGGGCAGTTTAGAGTCAGACAGCATGGTTCTTGCAGCTTCAATAAGTGTCTTGTTTCTCCTCTCAACAACACCATTTTGCTGAGGAGTCCTGGGAGCACTATATTATCTTGTAATACCCTTTTCATCACAAAATGTATCAAGGATTTGGTTCTTAAATTCTATTCCTTGATCACATCTTATGGTTTTGACCTTGTGATCAGATTGGTTCTCAATTTTCAAAATGAAATTCTTCAAAATCTCAGGGGTCTCATCCTTAGTTCAAAGGAAAAAGACCCAAGTGAATCTTATGAAATCATCTGTGATCACTAAGCAGTAAGAGGTCCTTCCTAAACTCATTACACTGATGGGGCCAAACAAGTCCATATGTAATAGGTGTAGGAGAATAGTGATGGAGTTTATTTCCTTTGGTTTGTGAGACACTTTGTGTTGCTTCCCTTTCAGGCATGCAACACAGTGGTCATCACTTGTAAACTCTTTCTTTGGCATTCCAGTTACCAAATCATTCTTAATCAATTTATTCATGTTCTTAAAGTTTACATGGCATATTCTTTTATGCCAAAGGAATGACTCATCACTATTTGCTTTAGACAGAAAACAAGAAACTTCTCCTGAGGGAGATGTTTCATGTAAATCCATCTTGTACATGTTCCCTCTCCTGGGGGCTCTAAGCTTGATATGCTCATGAGGAATGGCCACCCCGGGCTTGAGAACGATGCACTCATGCTCAGTGAAGAGCATATGGTGTTTTTGATCACAAAATTAGGATACACTCAAAAGATTGTATCCAAGCTCTTTGACAAAGTTTACCTTTTCAATGCTGAGCTTACCATTTGTGACTCTGCCCCTTCCAAAAATGTAACCATCAGAATCCCCTCCAAAAGCAACTGGTCCTCCATCAATTTTCTCAAAATTTTGAAGCAGAAAACCATTGCCAGTCATGTGCCTGGAACAACCACTATCAATAATCCAAACATTCTTCTTGGTCTTTAGCTGTTCCTGCACAAAAGGTGATTAGTTACACTTAGAAAGCCAATCCTCATTGGTCTTGGGCTTATTAAAATAAGTTGAAGACAATGCAACAGTAAGTGATCTATGTTCAAGCTTTGAGGATCATTTGCTGTTGTTGATGATAACTTTTAGTCATATGGTCTTCCTTCATCTTCCACACCACCTTTGGAAGATTGGGCCTGACCTTCAAAGCCTCAGAAGTTTTGACAACTTCGAAAGTCTTGGAGACTAGACCTTCGAAAGATCTAGCTTTCACTGCTGCAAGCTTCAATACTTCAGAAGCATTCCTTTCTTCCGAGACCAACTTTTCTTCTAAAGGCAATTTTTCACTTGTCTTCTTCTTCATTTTGGAGCTTCCGAAGGAAACAGATTTTCCTTCCGAAGCTCTTGGTTCCTTTTTCTTCTTAGAAATGTTCTTCTTGGTCATGTGGATGGTACTCTTGGGATTGCACTTTCAATCCTTAGCCATATGAGAAGTACTACCACACATGACACAGTTGAGTTCCTTTTTCTAAGAGTCTTCTTTTGAGAGCAAGACTGAGTTTGATCACTTTCCTTCTCCACCTTCATCTTTGTAGATGATGCAATAAGCTTCTTAGGGAGAGACTTGCTTTTGGAGCTGGATGGTTTAGGCTGTGTAGCAGTGATACACAGCTGGTCAGTCTTCTTCTTCTTACTGAATGATTTGAAACTAAACTAGAACTCATGGTACTAGAGTTCATAGTTGAGTCTTTAGTCTTTACCACTTCAAAACTTGTAGAAATAAACACTTGTTTCTGCTTTGAGTCAAAGGTGGCCTTGATTTCTTGAGCCTTCTTTGATCTTCTCTTAGCTCTTCTAATCAAGTTCTTCTCTTTGACTTGGTCATTCCAGACTCTTTTCTCTCCTTAGGAGAATAGTGACCCTTCTTAGGATGACCTTCTTCACTCTTCTCTGAGTCCTCCTTCACTATCTCCTCTTCATCCTCTTCAACAATGGGGTCTATGAGGGGAAGCTCATCTTTACAAGCTCCATACCTTGGAGATCTTACAGACAATAGAGTGTGTGGAGGAGCTATCTCAGTATATCCCAGTCCCTGCTTATTTTGATAACAAACTTTTGTATGTAGGGATGAGGATATTATGTTCTTGAAGGTCTCTTCTTCAAGAACACATCTTTTTGCCCTGGCTTTGCTGATCACAAGCTCAGCCTGGCATTTAGTTAACTTTGAGATGAGATCTTTGATTTGAGTCCTGTAGTTTGTATGCTCATGCTTAAGAGTTGAAATGGTTTTCTCTAGATCTTCTATCTTAAGTTTATAATCAGTTTCAGCTCTTTTAAAGTTAGCTTTTAAGATATTTAAGGACTCAAGATCAGACCTCATCTCTAAGTTATAGGACCTGTATCTATTAACTTTAGCAATGCATTCAGGAGTACAAAGATGTTCAAATACCTTGGCTTCATCATGATCGGCCATTAGTGTTTGGTTTGGAGAAGCATCCTCAACCTGAAGGCTCCAGTCAAAACCTCCTTCTTTAATAGTAACTGCAGCTTGCTGTCTTGGCTTCTCATTCTGGTGAGCTCCCTCAGTGTAATTTGGCCTGGATTGTGCTTGGCCACTATTTGACTTTGGTGCCTTGCACTCCCTGGCAAAGTGTCCTATTTGATTACAGTTGTAACACTTCACCTTGCTTTTATCCAGCCCAAACTTTCTACTGGCTGCATTGCTGGGACACCTTCTCCCAGTCCTCTTGTAGAACTTCTGGGCTCTATGAGTGAGTAGAGCCATCTGCTGGACTATTTTCATATATTCCAGATCATCTGGATGGATACAGTCCAGGTCTTCAAAGGTGAAGAGAAAGTTGCCAGAACTTTCATCAAAAGACACAAAAGCTTGTGAAGAGCTTGTCTCCTAGAATGGGCTTCCAGGGATGTAGCCTTCCCTTGGTGTCTCTGGAAAGATGATGAAAGGACCCTTTTGTGATTTGTCAGGGTAGCAGATGAGATGGTGCTGTGGTTCTCTGCAATCCCTTTCAACCATATGGAGGGCTGAACTCTGATGAGTGTTGGAGTTACCAAATGAGTTTTGCATGTTCATCTCCATCTGGTATCCACTAAGTATTCCATATAGCTCAGTGAGAGTAAGAGTCTTGAGGTTTTCAGTCCTCTTAATAACCACACGGTAGTGTGTCCATTTTTTGGAAAGAGAGGACATGAACTTCCTAACAATATCTCTATTCTTAATGGTTACTCCAACATCAGCTAGAGTGTCAGGATCAGTGATCTAAGTTTGATCAATTAGAGTTGAATCACAGCGGAATTAGAGCAAGAATTAAGCAAATATAGCAAGAACACAATAAATATTCAATGGAACAGTACACGGTTATATAGAAATAGGGTTTTCTGCAAAGGGATAATAACATTCATGCACACATGCTTCGGTATGGCGGCTGCTAGGTTTTTCTAAGCTGCGCCGATTACAATTAGGTCAGCATTCCTTATATAAAGGAATGTGACGTCTGCTGATGTCACTTGATAGTGAAGTCTAACAGAATTATTACAAACTACTGAAAGTAAGCAAACTACTGAGAATGTTCACAACAACTGAGAACATCTCAGAGTATTCAAAGTACACGAAGAAACATAAAACTACTAAAACTACAAGTACAGAAAAGAAAATACAACTACTAAAAGGAAACCATCACAACTACTGAAGAGGTCTTCTTCAGCTGTTGTGACAATCATCTGAAACTTGGTCTTCAGTCTTTGTCTTCAGCTCTTTCACTTCAGACTTTGTCTTCAGCTCTTTAGCTTTTGACTTTGTCTTCAGCTCTTGTCTTCAGACTTTGTCTTCAGCTCTTTCACTTCAGACTTTGTCTTCAGACCTTGTTATCAGCTGATGTCTTCAGCTGTTGCAGACTACTTCAGTTGTTGTAATGTCCGTGGGACTTAAAGGTTTTTCTGATCAGGCTCATTGGTTCTTTTGGTCCAACAAACTCCCCCTGAACCAATGCAGCCAAAACCTTTAAGCTTATTAAGGTCCCACTTATTCTTGGCAGACACTCTCTTGATCAGCTTTAGAGATATCAGATAAGCACAGGCCAGGGAACAGGTTTCAGTAGATGTGAATGTCAAAGGATGGAAGGGAACTCTGTCTTGGGGAACTGGACACAGAGCCGTTATCCCAACCATGAAGCCTACTTCCCATTGATGAGTCTATAAGACTCTCTGACGTAGGCCTCAAGGAGAACAACTTGTTCCTCCTTAGTGAGTTCTTCTGCTTCTCCTTCGAAGAAGAACTCTAGGCCATAGTACTCTGATAAGTACTTTATCGTCTTTCCATTTTTCAACTCAACAGTTGTTATCTCTCTGTAAGCAAATTCATCTGGGTGAGTCCCTTCTAATAACAACTGGAGTTCATTTTTCTTGATCTTTTCAAGCCTCTTGTATAACAACCCCTTCTTGACCATTTTGTTCTCCATTAGAGTTTGAGGGGTCATCTTTGACTTGTAGGCTCTCTTGAAGTCTTCAAGTATTTCCCAGGGTGAGACTACAATGGCCAACATAATAGCAGCATCTATGGTCTTTCTCACTTGGCCATTGTATCTACTTGGTATGGATTTCTTATGAATTCTAGAACTAACCCTGGGGTCTGGCCAAATCCTTACTCTCTCCTTCTGATATTGAAAGGTATACCTGAGAGCATACAGCCTTTGAGCGTGTTTCTTCATGGCTTGTATAGATGATGACTGAGGAAATTCTTTGTCAATCATCTTCAAAAGTTGCTCATCATGCTGTTTCTGCTGTTCTTCTTCTTCAATCTTAACTTTCACCATTTGCCTCTGAAAGTCTGGTGTGATCATTTGTTGACTTCTGGGCTCAGGTAATTTTAGAACAGCAGAGATTGGCAGACTATCTTCTTCATCATCTTCTTCTTTTTCTTCTACCATCCTCAACACCCTTCTCCTCCTTCTGGGTGCATCACTGGATGTGGTTTGAGGTGGTTTTTGGGGTAAGGGAGTTGGTTTTGAGGGTTGAGTTGATTTGGAGAGTTGTGGGGTTGGTTGTTTTTGAGAGGGAGTTTGGGAAGGCTGATCTAGCATTTTTATGGTGAGTTTGGCTTTGGAATGCTTGGCCATATCAGTTCTCTTCCCAGCACCTGCTTCGTCTAAGGCTTCTATAATCAACCCCTTATTGAATTCTTCAGAAGCACAGATTCTGGTGGTTATTGCCAGAATACTGTCTCTGGTCCATGATTAATCTCAATTAATGATCTTCCCAAGTATTTTGCAATAAACCTGATCATTATCTCCAACCTCTCCCTTTCCATCACACTATAACTGGCCCATCTTTCTTGTATCTCATTAATCTCCAGCCTTCTGATCTCAGTGTCTAATGTGGCTGTATCAAAGCCCTGTCTGAAGAGTTGATCTATTATTCTGTCCATTGATCTGCTGTGAGCTTCATCAGCTCTTTAATCAGATCTTCTAATGATTTCTCTTCATCAGGCTTTTGAGTTTCAGCACTTTTCTTTCTCTTGTATGTGATCAGCTGTTTTTCCTGTTCTTTTTCTTGTTGTTTCTCCTCTTCCACTCTCTTTCTCTTTCTTTCTTTCACTGCCATAGACTCCCCCTTTTTGGGTGCATTGGGTTCAGGGGTTTGAATGGCAGAAAGCTTCTTTTGCACAGCATCATCAACAAGTGTTTTTAGATTCGAGGAGATCCTCTCATCAATGGCTTTATGCACAATCTCATTGATGATGGGAGTGATGAGAAGTAAGTAATTTTGAAATGTAGCAACCATCTGCTCAGAGGGGTTCTGTCCCTGAGAGGTGGTGCCAACAACAGTGGCTGGTGGCTCAGTTGAGTGAAGTGGCGGAGTGTTTGGGGAACCTTCAGATGAAGGTGCCATCTGTGGGTTTATTAGGGCAGATGGACTTTGATCCTGAGACATTTTGGCAAGCAGTTCTTTGAGTCTACTCACCTCAGCCTCAAGGATTGTGTTATGGGCTAAGACATCATAGAAAAAGCCCAGGTCATCATCAGTTTTTGCTGAATCACCTGACCTCCTGATTGAATCAGGATGTACATGCCCTGAGTGTAGATCAGGTGTAGCATGTGCCCCTTGTTCTTGGTTCTGGGGACTTCCTGCCTCAGGACTGAGTCCTTCATCGGCAGTTGCCTCTGGTGAGGTCTTAGAGATGTTACCAACTTCATCCTGGTCATTTGCTGAATCAGTAGAAGTGGCAGCCTCACCAGATGTTCTAACCTCCTCCTCTACACGGGGAGATTGAATATTATAACCCCTGTGCTGTGGGTTATCAGCAGCATTTTGGTCCTCTTCCTCAGCTGTTGAGGTTCTCCCCATTGTAATTGGTGTCTGGGGAGGAGGAGAGGAATGCAGCTGACTCAACACTTATGCAACAATAAATGTTGGGCTTTGAGGGGCGGTTGCATTTGGAGATAGGTTTGAAGCAGATTGCACCCGGGGTGACTGGTGCTCTTCAATGGTAACCTTCTCAATTGAGATAGGTTCCAGCATTGTGGTATCCCCAATTTTGGTTGCATCAGGATCCTGTTGAGAGGATGCCTGAGCGGCTAGGGTTGGTGGAGTCTTGGACACTACTGGGGGGTTAGAACCAGTAAGTGTTTCCTGTATTGGTGTTACAGGGGCATCCTCAGGGGACTCATCTCCCTGAGTAGCCTTTTTTGGCTTTTTGGTGTAGGGTTTGGTGGGGACTTTGGATCTGGAAGTGGAGGCTGTGGGTTCCCGCTGCTTGGGTTTGAGCAGCCGGGCAGCCCCTTTCATTGTAGGGTCAGAGTTGTGCCTGGAGTTTACTTCAGGCAATACAGCCGGAGCAGGGACTCCAAGGCCAACAAGGCCGTCTGATTTTAGCTGTGTTAAAATTATGGCCATGAGAAACCTGGGATATAATATCCATCTGTTTGCCACAGATTTCAAGGCTAGATCCTTTAGTTCCATAAACACTATCTCAGAAAAATTTAAAGTTTGTCGTTCAAAGATAGAGTATAATACCTGTTGCCATCGGGAAGACATTTGATCCCATGAGGAGGTTTTTGGTGCAAGGCAGACATTCACCATGTGGAATATAAGACGTTCAGCATCATGGAAGTGCTTCTTCAGAATGGTGGTAGCACTTAAGTCTCCTTCATACCCGTTGTTGATGAAAGACATATCGGTTGTGCCTTTCGGGTATTCTGTGACACAGGTGGCATCATGTAGATCTAGGGTTTGTCGAATGATGTCCGGAGTGATGACCACCTGTTTCTGGTTGACCAACGACTGGAGAATGATTTGGCTATCATTCTCACTAGTTTGCACAGAGACGTTGGTCCAGAACTGGCTTAGGGAATCGGGGTATATGGTAGGATTCAGAAGAAACGCGGTTCGGTACTGGGAATCTACCATAAGATCGATGGCGTTATCAAATTTGTTCCAGAAGGCCGATTTCGAGAGGTAGGCAACACAATTGTGTCTGGGTTTGAGTTTCATGGTCGCCATTGTTGAGAGAGTGAAGGACGGAAAACGGCTAATGAAACGTTTGAAAGTAGGTTTAGGTATTTATAGGGTAAGAAAAGGCTGATATAAAACGACTGAAAGTGTTGGTGCTGTCATCAGTTGTTTGAAAACAACTGAAAACCTGGTTTTAACTTTCAGAAGTAACAACTGAAGACTTGGTATTAGTCATCAGTAGTTGTGAAACTACTGAAGACATGGTTTTGGCTTCAGTTGTTGTAACAACTGAAGACTTGGTGTTAGTCATCAGTAGTTGTGAAACTACTGAAGACATGGTTTTGGCTTCAGTTGTTTGATGTGACGTAGCAGTTGTAGAAACAACTGAAGAGAAAAATTTCTCATCAGCTGTTGTCGTCAATTCTTAGCTCATCAGCTGTTTCATTCTGACCTCAACACTTCATCAGACTTTGTCTGAGTTTCAGATGTTTCATAGGTCATCAGTACTTATCTGTTATTCTGACATCAGCAGTTGTAACTACAGCAGTAGTTGTAACCACATCAGTTCTTTTCAACAGATGAGTACTTCAGTACTTTTAAGTAATTTAGTCTTCAGTAGTTATGAAAACTACTGAGGATAAAAGAACTTCAGTACTTATTTGTGACAGTAGTATACGAATGCTCATCAGTACTTGTTGACTGAGATCATCAGTAGTTGTCACTTATTCTAGCTGCAGCATACCAAGCCTTAACACTAGGTTTTGGAAAGTTGAACTGTCCAAAGGCTTAGTGAATATGTCTGCAAGCTCATTAGCACTAGGAACAAACTTTGGATCAATCAGACCTTTTTCAAAACAATCCCTAATAAAATGGTGTCTGATCTCAATATGTTTGGTCCTAGAGTGCTGGACTGGATTCTTGATAATACAAAGAGCTGAAGCACTATCCATTAGTAATGGAGTCTTAGTCTCTGTAATGCCATAATCCAGTAATTGATTCTGAAGCCAGAGTACCTGAGATGTACAACTTGCAGCAGCAATGTACTCGGCTTCAGCAGTGGATGTAGCAACCGATGTTTGTTCTTACTCTGCCAAGAAACCAAACAGTTGCCTAGGAATTGACATCCACCAGAAGTTGATTTTCTAGTTAATTTACACCCTGCATAGTCACTATCTGTGCAAGTGTTTGTAGCACGCTCAGCAGCAACAGATGTTGATCGAGATTCTTGAAACCAAGTATTAGATGGCAAGTCAAATGAAGTAGAGGATTCAAAAATCTCATCAGCATTTGTTGTGGATGGTGCTACTGAAGCTACAGGAACATCAAGTTGAGTAGACTCAGGCAGTTGATCACTAAACTTGAATAGGTGAGTACTGGGATCATCATGAACATCAGTACCACCAGATGGATGACTAGCTGCAGAAGGTGATGAATTCACATGATCTGCAACAGCTGGAGGCTGATAAGGAACATATTGCAGTATGTCCAGATCAAACAACTCCACAGGGTTTTGTGGGATTTTGTCCTTAGGAGATTCATTGAACTTCACATGCAAGGTTTCTTCAACCATCTTTGTTCTACAGTTGAACACTCTGTAAGCCTTGCAAGTGGATGAGTACCCAACAAAATACCCTGCATCCACCTTAGAATCAAACTTTTGGAGTTGATCCTTTGTGTTGAGAATGTAACAAGGACAGCCAAATGCTCTGAAGAATGAAATTAGAGGAGCCAAATGATGTAGAACTTCATAAGGAGTCTTCATCAACCTCTGATTCACTAAAGCTCTATTTTGCACATAGCATGCTGTGTTGACAGCTTCAGCCCAAAAGGTCAGTGGCAAACCAGAGTCAGCCAACATAGACCTTGCAGCTTCAATTAGGGTCCTGTTCTTTCTCTCCACTACTCCATTTTGTTCTGGAGTCCTTGGGATGCTATACTGCCTCTTGATTCCTTTTGAAAGGTAGAAATCATCAAGTGTATGGTTTCTAAATTCAGTTCCATTATCACTTCTTATACACTTGACTGATAGTGAATACTGCTTCTCAACATACAACACAAAGTTAATAATTGTCTGAGCAGCCTCATCCTTAAAATGCAAGAAGAAGGTCCATACAAATCTGGAGTAATCATCCACAATTACCAGATAGTATTTCTTCTTTGCCATGCTTATTACTCTCACAGGACCAAAGAGATCCATGTGCAGTAATTGCAGGCAGGCAGTGGACTTTGGTTCTTCTATAGGAGGGAATGAGACTTTGTGTTGTTTTCCTTTTAAACAAGCAGTGCAGGTTTCATCACAGAGGAACTCCTTTATTGGTGGACCTCTTACTAAACTATTATGGATCAGCTGATTCATGTTTTTGAGATTAACATGACCCAAGCTTCTATGCCACAGTTTAGATTCCTGAGGAGAGGCCTTGGAGAACAGGCAAGGATGACCTTTTAACGTAATCTTCTTTGACAAATCCAAGGCATATTCTCTTCCTATCCTGTTGTCCTTCAGGAGAGTATGTTCATCCAATACCTTGTCAATCAGCCTCAGAACTTTGGAAGACAGAATCCGGCAGTTCTGGCTTGTGAAAAGTGCAACATGCCCTTTATCACACATCTGACTGACACTCAGTAGATTATACTTGAGATTCTCCACATGGTTAACATCATCAAATCTGATTTCTCCATTTGACACAAATCCTTTCCCGATGATGTAACCCTTAGCATCATTTCCAAATGAGACAAATCCCTTCTTTCCTTGAGAGTAGTCATTAAGAAGAGAACTGCTCCCAGTCATATGCATAGATCCTCCACTGTCTACATACCAGATGCTTCTTTGGCATGCTAAAGAACCCTGCATTTATCATAAGAAACTAGTTAGCTTTAGAGACCCAAACCTTTTTGGTTTTGGGTCTGTTTTCATCAATAGATCTAACCATAACTTGTTTCTCATGATTAACAGCTGATGAAGGTGGAGATGGTGCTGAAATGGAATTCTTAGATTTGGGCTTGGATTTCCTTTTCAGTGGTTTGATCACAGGTGCATCTAGTTGGTTAACTCTCCCCAACAAATGCTGAACCATCATAACAAGTTGTGTCTGATTTGTTGCTAAAGCCTTCAGCTCATTTGACACATCAGTACTTGTTTTGATGAGTTCCTGTACCCACCATTTCCTCCTTCTTGAAATTCACAGACTTCGTCTGATGTTTATCATGAGGAACACTATCAGCTGTTTTCTGATAAACCCCATCCTTCTTTTTGGATTTTGGTGAGGCCTTGGGTTTATCAGTTTGAGATTACTATGGTACAAACTTGGTTTCAAAGTCATTTTTCATTTTATTTATCTCTTCTTTAATGAGCTTATCTCTGTTGAGTTTGGAACCCTTTTTGTACCAGCATTCATCAGATAGATGATTGAATTTACCACATATTTCACATGGCTTATTCTTCATCTTGGATTGATCAACTGCTGAAGTGGAAACTACTGAAGGTGTGATCTTCAGTACTTTCCTCCTTTCAGTACTTGTATTAAGTACTGAAGGATCGGTACTTGTTCTTCAGCTGTTCTCTATCCGTCTTGAAAGACCGTATGATAGATTCCTCAGCAGTTGTTAATCCTTTTATTTCATCAGATTTGAAATGCTTTTCAGATATTGTGACTTGCCTTTCAGTACTTGGAGTACTTTGAGGAACAACATCTGAATTTCTCAGCTTCATGTGTTTATCAGCATTTAAACCATCAGGCAATTGATTTGCTGAGATCTTAACACTGACTTCATCCTCTAATTTTATATTATCATTTGAGGATGAATCACATGATGATGTGGTTTGGAAATTACTTTCACCTTCAGATTTTACTATTGATTTTGAAGTAAAATTAGTAGGTGGTGCAGTATGATTGTAACCTATTCCAAACTTCACATTTGAAGCTGTTTGCTTGCTGAGAAGCATTTCAAATCCCTTGCAGGATGTTACCCATCGGTCACACTCAACTTGGGTAGCTGCAAGTGTCTCTTTGAGACTTCTGTGGTTCTCGAGTATGACCTCTACCTTAGCCTTTTCATCATTAAGTTGGCATTTAAGCTTGTAAATCTCATCATCTTTGTCATTAAGTGCAGACACATACTCATCTTTTCTTTTGGAAATAGTTTTCTCAAGCTCAAGATTTTGATTGATTAAAGCTACATTTGCCTCTCTAATAGAGACAAAGGCAGCTATGCATGATTCAGAACATAACTTGGCTTTAGCCTCAGAAGATATCTGGGTTACCTGTGAAGATGAAGCATCTGAGCAGGAACCCTCAGTAGACTCCAGGGCCATGAGAGCAAGATTCCCAAAAGGATGTTCACCACCATGTTGACCAGCACCAGCAGATAATTGCTCATTGAAACCAGAAAGATCATCTGGTAAGTTGCTCCAGTCAACAACTCCTGGTGTGAAGAAGCTGTGATGAGGTTGAGATTGTGATGGAGATGGTTGAGCCTCAGGTAGGGCTTGAGGTTGTTGTGCTATAGGGACATGAACTGGATTTGGCTGTGGCATGTAATAGCAGGGATAAGGATATGGCATTGGACCCTGAGGGACAAAGTATGCAGGAGATTGAAGTTGTGAGTGATGACCAGAACTAGCAGGATGTTGCCCTTTATTTTGTGAACTATTGTTTGGAAAGGTCACAAAGGGTGCAGAGGAGTTAGATCCAGTTGATCTACACTCTCTTGCAAAGTGCCCAAGCCTGTGGCATTTGTGACACCTCAACTTACTCTTGTCAAAACCAACTTTGGTTTTGCCCGAGAGTCCTGGAAATTTCCTACCAGTTATCTTGTAGAACTTTTGAGATCTGATATTGATCAGGGCCATTTGGCTCAAAATATCCATCTCTTCTAAATCATCATCAGCAATACCTTGCAAATCATCCATGATAAAGCATAAATTATCACTATTACACCCAGAATGACTGTCAACACCAACAAATGCATGATCAGAACTGTTTGAAGAGAAATCTATATGCTCATCATAATGACTTTCTGATCCAGCATATTCTGACTCATGACCGACCAAGGCAGTGTTACCTGGTACAAAGTCATCAGAGAGCTTTCCTGATGATGCCAGTTTCCTTTTCTGCTCTATCTCTCTTTCAAATGTAAGCAGTTTCCCATGGAGTTGGGTGAGAGATAGGCTATCCAGATTTGCACTGGAGCGTAGGACAATGGTGTATGTGTCCCATCTCTCAGGCAGTGATCTGAGGAATCTGTTGTTCATCTGGCTGTTAGTATACTCATGCTTGACCATTTTCAGCTCAGAGATCAAGCAGGAGAACCGCTCAAACTGTTGAGTCAGTGTCTCACCCTTCCTATGAGAGAATGTCTCATATTGTTGGGCGAGGATTTCTCTGTTGTTTGCTAAGACCTCATCAGTTCCTCCGAATTGTTCCTTCAAAGCATTCCAGAGGTCATGAGCAGTTTCATGATGCATAAGCCCAGAATAGATTTCATTCGGCAGTGCCATGGCCAGAATTCCATGGGCTTTAGCATCAATCTCAAACAGTTTACGATCTTCATTTGAGTATTGCTCCTTCTTCTTCGGAACCATTTGATTGGTCTCCGGATTGTTCACCATAGGCTTGTGTGGACCGTGAACCACAGATGTCCAACAACCTGAACTGTTAAAGACAGGTGATGGAGCATTCTTCGTTGCCATATGTTATACTCACTCCTAACCAGCATCGGAGGCTTGGTTGAGGAGCCAGTATTATGAGGATCATTAGATGGAGTAGTCATTCTCAGATTCAAACCAAATCAATCAAGTTTCAAAAGATTTAGCACAAAAACACAACAAACTCAATAAGAACCAAGAAGAAACTCAATTTAAATAACCAGAAGCAGCAGAAAATCAATCTTTATAACCAATTCTTGCACATATGCTAATTCGATCAAACTATAGATATCAAAATAGCAGTTTCAATGATCAATTGTTAAACCGATCAATGATTAACCCGCTCTGATACCATTTGTTGGACCAAAAGAACCAATGAGCCTGATCAGAAAAACCTTTAAGTCCCACGGACATTACAACAACTGAAGTAGTCTGCAACAGCTGAAGACATCAGCTGATAACAAGGTCTGAAGACAAAGTCTGAAGTGAAAGAGCTGAAGACAAAGTCTGAAGTGAAAGAGCTCTGAAGCTGAAGACAAAGTCTGAAGACAAGAGCTGAAGACAAAGTCTGAAGTGAAAGAGCTGAAGACAAAGACTGAAGACCAAGTTTCAGATGATTGTCACAACAGCTGAAGAAGACCTCTTCAGTAGTTGTGATGGTTCCTTTCAGTAGTTGTATTTTCTTTTCTGTACTTGTAGTTTCAGTAGTTTTATGTTTCTTCGTGTACTTTGAATACTCTGAGATGTTCTCAGTTGTTGTGAACATTCTCAGTAGTTTGCTTACTTTCAGTAGTTTGTAATAATTCTGTTAGACGTCACTATCAAGTGACATCAGCAGACGTCACATTCCTTTATATAAGGAATGCTGACCTAATTGTAATCGGCGCAGCTTAGAAAAACCTAGCAGCCGCCATACCGAAGCATGTGTGCATGAATGTTATTATCCCTTTGCAGAAAACCCTATTTCTATATAACCGTGTACTGTTCCATTGAATATTTATTGTGTTCTTGCTATATTTGCTTAATTCTTGCTCTAATTCCGCTGTGATTCAACTCTAATTGATCAAACTTAGATCACTGATCCTGACATAGAGTATCCATAATCTCAACATACCTGAAGTATTGTTGAGTCATGGTTTCACCTATCTTTAAGGTGAAATTTTCAAACTGCTGCTTCAAGAGATCTTTCTTGTTTTCTTTGGCTTCATTGGACCCCTCATACATCAGCTTCAGTGCATCCCATAGCTGTTTGGCGGTCTTGCACTTCTTGAAACCTCTGTAGATGGAGTTAGGAAGAGCAATTTGAAGGGTTGTCATAGCTTTCTGATCAATATCAATTTTCTTCCAATCTTCTTCAGAAAAGTCATCCCTTCCCTTTGGTATCATACCACCACTAGCAGCAGAAGTGGTGCAGGGTACATAAGGTCCATTGACAACAGACTCCCACATCCTGGAATCTTGAGATTTGATGAAGCCTTCCATTCTTTGGCACCAAGTATCAAAATCCTCAGGAGTGATGAGTGGGGACTTTGTCATAGTTCCAGTTTCCATATCTGCCTTTGAGATAGCTGCCATTTGAAAAGTTAAGTGAAGTATGAAACTAAGAGGATTTAAGATGGTGAGATCTTACAATCAAGAGCCTAGAATGCTCTGATACTAATTGCAGGACTGGTAAGGGTACTTAAGATTGCAATTATGTTCACAAGAGGAGTGATCTTAAATCACATAACCACTCAAATAGGGAACTGGTAACTTCACTGATGATACAAAGCTACACAAGTAATATTAAAGAGACAGAACTATAAGAACAAGAACAAAGTCACAAGAACACAAGATTAAGTTTTTAAGGAAGTTGTATATTGATTCTCTAGTTCTATTACAAGTGTTTTCAAGTATATGTAATTACAAGAACAGGAGACTATTTATACTACAACCTACAACCGTCAATATACAAAAAGACAGTTAGAATTTTGACAAATCTAGACAACAAGATCAATCTACAATCAAAAGGCAGATTGCCTTTTGACTAGTGATTATGACATGCCATAGCTCACTGACTTAATCTAATACAGACAAGTCTACAGGAACAAAAGTGGGAAGTTACAGTCAAAGACTTTTTCTACTATTTGATAAAGTATGGAAGTTTAACCAACTAATGTTAGCAGGTGAGTCTTCAGAGCAGCAGCGGAAAGTACATCAGCTTTATCAAAAAGTAACTCAGAGAAAGCATCTTTCCTCTGCCTTCGGAAGAAATCTGTCTTCACAGCAAAATGGCTTCGGAAGACTTTGTCTTTTGAAACTTCGAAAGACTTCATCTTCGGCTTCGGAAGAAATGAGTGTTTGGCTTCGGAAGATTTCACACTTGTAATAATTTTCTGATAAGTGTGAAACTTCTGAAGTAACTTCTTCTGAACTGTTGGCTTCAGAAGATTTTACACTTAGACTTATTTGTGAGTGTAAAACTTCCGAAGCTAGTTCATCTTTGTTCCTTAGTGCATGTAGGAAGACTTGGTTGTTTTGGTATACTTTGGTGGCATCAGCCTTTAATCTTCAGATGTTCCTTACAGTACTTCTTTTCATCTGATCTTTGTGTTACCAGGTAAACTCTCTGGTCCACACTTTGAATTCCATCTGACGCATACAATGGGAATTTTGGTTCGCTGTAAAGCCTTGACTTCTTGATCCATAATCTCGACTGGTTCCTCAATGAAATAAACTTGTTCATCAGTCTCCAGTTCTTCTAATGGAATAACAAGTGATTCATCGGCTAGACATTTCTTTAGGTTTGAAACATGGAACACGTTATAAACAACATCGAGTTCCTTAGGTAAGTCTAGCTGATAAGCTACCAAACCAATTCTTTTGACAATTTCAAACAGTCCAACGTATCTAGGGTTTAGCTTTCCACGCTTCCTAAAGCATATCACACCCTTCCAAGTTGAAACTTTCAACAAAACCTTATCACCGACCTGAAAATCCAAGGGCTTTCTCCTTTGATCTGCATAACTTTTCTGATGATCTCGAGCTGCAGCCATACGGTTACGAATCTGAAAAATCTTCTCTGTTGTTTCATGAACAAGTTTAGCACCAGTAAGCTGACTATCACTAACCTCAATCGAACATAGGGGTGATCTACACTTTCTACCATAAAATACCTCAAATGGTGCAGCCTTAATGCTCCTATGATAATTGTTGTTGTAGGAGAACTCAACCAAAGGCAGATAGGTTTCCTAACTGTTCCTAAAGTCTATAACGCATGCCCTAAGCATATCTTCTAGGGTTTGGATCGTGCGTTCTGTCTGACCATTTGTCTGTGGATGATAAGTCATGCTCATATCCAAACATGTGCCTAGTGACTTCTGTAGTGATTGCCAAAAGTACGAAGTGAATTGCGCGTCACAATCAGAGATGATCTAGAGTGGCACACCATGTCGAGACATTATTTTCTTCAAGTAGAACTGTGCCAGTTAATCCTTCTTATAGTTCTCACGAATTGCTAGAAAATGTGCTGATTTAGTCAAAGAATCCACTATCACCCAGATAGTATCATTTCTAGCTTGCGAACGAGGTAGCTTAGTAACAAAATCCATAGATATGTTCTCCCACTTCCACAATGGGATCTCTAGTTGTTGAAGCAAACCCAAAGGTTTCTGATATTCCACCTTGACTTTAGAATAGGTCAAACACTTTGACACGTAGGTGGGAATTTTAGCTTTCATGTTAGGCCACCAGTAAATGACCTTTAGGTCTTGCTACATCTTGTCAGATCCAGGATGTACTAAATAGAGGCACTTGTGAGCTTCATCCATTACCAGTTCTCTGATATTCCCAAATAATGGAATCCATACTCGATCTTCATAGTAACAAAGCCTATCGGATTTCTCCTGAAACAATTTCTCAGCTCCTCTGAGAGATTAGGACTTGATGTTTGGCTCTTGTAATGCCTCAACCTAGCATTCTGGATCTGAAATGGTAGCTCTGAATGAATGGTTAACTACAATGCATGAACACGATGAGGTTTTAGGGTTTTCTTACAGCTAAGGGCATCAGCTACCACATTAGCTTTCCCCGGATGATATTTGATAGCACAATCGTAATCATTCAGAAGCTCTAACCATCATCGCTGTCTCATGTTCAAACTCTTCTGTTCATAGATGTGCTGAAGCTCTTGTGATCAGTGAAGATCGTACACTTGGTTCCATACAGATAATGCCTCCAGATCTTAAGTGCAAATAACACAGCTCCCAACTCTAAATCATGACTTGTATAGTTCTTCTCATGCACCTTAAGTTGTCTTCATGTATAAGCTATCACTTTCTCGGGTTGTATCAACACGCAACCCAAACCTTGGATTGAAGCGTCATAATACACCACAAAGTTGTCTGTTCCCTCTTGCAACGCCAAGATCGGTGCACTGCACAGCTTGTCTTTAAGCGCTTGGAAAGCCGCTTCTTCATTACTACCCCATTTGTAAACAGTTCCTTTATAAGTTAGGGCAGTCAGAGGTTGTGCAAGTTTCGAGAATCCTTCTATAAAACGCCGGTAATAACCTGCTAATCCAAGAAATTGGCGCACCTCAGTACGCATCGTTGGTGCAGGCCAATTCTTGATTGCCTCAATCTTATACGGGTCAACATGAATACCGTTCTCATTAACTACATGTCCTAAGACTTGTACTTCTCTCATCCAGAATTCACATTCAGGAAACTTGGCATATAGTTTTTTTGTATTCAGAAGCTTTAAAATAAGTCTTAAATGTTCCTCATGTTCTTCCCTATTCTTGGAATAAATTAATATGTCATCAATGAAGAAAATGACAAATTTGTCTAAGTAGGGTTTACAAACACGATTCATGAGGTCTATAAAGACTGCAGGAGCATATGTTAATCCAAAAGGCATGACTGCGAACTCAAAATGCCCGTATCGGGTTCTGAAAGCTTAAGGAGGCATTAATGATAATTATAGTAATAAGGAACTTTGCCTAAATGTATAAGGAACTTAAGGAGGCATTAATGATATCGGCTTTTTTCCACATAGCAAGGGGCTTGTTTTAGTGCTTCTCTGAGAATTAGAGATATAAGTAAGATTATCCCCATTGCATGAAACAACATCCTATTGAAAAGTTAATACATATTGTTATTATTAAAGAAATAATATCGGAAGTAATGAAATTTAAATGAATGAAAATTGCAGGGCACCTTGAGATTTACTATTTCTTGTGATGGAAAGTTTGACATTCGGACTTTAGCGGACTCAGATAAAAAAAGTTGTATGTGTGGCGAAATAAATACAATAAAAGATATAACAATTTACACTTAATACCATTATGATTTGAAGAAGAGACATAAAATAAGTAACATTGTTCATATGAAAACCTTTTTTCCAACTCAGTAATGTTTTAAGAATCATTGATCAACATTCTAATACCATATACCGATACATTTTTTTCCAAGTTATACCTTTTAATTTCAATTTTGAGAGCGATTTTTTTCTCAATTAGTTCATACAGAGCATTAGGATAGATGTCCTTGTGAAATTAATATAAATAATTATAAAGTAATGTAATTAATGTTTTGAGGAGCATGAAAAATCAAATTTTAAGGTATAATAATATATACCTCTTGAATATTTTTAAGAATATCTTTTGAGGATAGCTTTGATAGTTTCTTAGACTCAAGATCAAACAATGTCAATGATACTACTCCACACCAATCTTGTACTCTAATTTGAATCTTGAATCTAAAAAAGTTAAAAAAAATAATTAGACAGTCATGTGTAGAGATCTTCATGTCTGACAGGATCAGTGATCTAAGTTTGATCAATTAGAGTTGAATCGCAGCGGAATTAGAACAAGAATTAGACAAATATAGCAAGAACACAATAGATATTCAATGGAACAGTACACGGTTATAGAGAAAGAGGGTTTTCTGCAAAAGGATAATATCATTCATGCACAAATGCTTCGGTATGGCGGCCGCTAAGCTGCGCGGTTACAATTAGGTCAACATTCCTTATATAAAGGAATGTGACGTCTGCTGATGTCACTTGATAGTGACATCTAACAGAATTATTACAAACAACTGAAAGTAAGCAAACTACTGAGAATGTTCACAACAACTGAGAACATCTCAGAGTATGCTAAGTACAAGATGAAACTAAAACTACTGAAACTACAAGTACTGATTACAAGAAACATAAAACTACTGATTACAAAAGAACTGAAAGGAAAATATAACTACTGAAAGGAAACCATCACAACTACTGAAGAGGTCTTCTTCAGCTGTTGTGACAACATCTGAAACTTGGTCTTCAGTCTTTGTCTTCAGCTTTTGTCTTCAGACTTTGTCTTCAGTTCTTTAGCTTCAGACTTTGTCTTCAGCTTTTCACTTCAGACTTTGTCTTCAGACCTTGTTATCAGTTGATGTCTTCAGCTGTTGCAGACTACTTCAGTTGTTGTAATGTCTGTGGGACTTAAAGGTTTTTCTGATCAGGCTCATTGGTTCTTTTGGTCCAACAAACTCCCCCTGAACCAATGCAGCCAAAACCTTTAAGCTTATTGAGGTCCCACTTATTCTTGGCAGAAATACTCTCTTGATCAGCTTCAGAGATATCAGATAAGCACAGGCCAGGGAACAGGTTTCAGTAGATGTGAATGTCAAAGGATGGAAGGGAACTCTGTCTTGGGGAACTGGACACAGAGCTGTTATCCCAACCATGAAACCTACTTCCCATTGATGAGTCTATAAGACTCTCTGACGTAGGCCTCAAGGAGAACAACTTGTTCCTCCTTAGTGAGTTCTTCTGCTTCTCCTTCGAAGAAGAACTCTGGGCCATAGTACTCTGATAGGTACTTTACTGTCTTTCCATTTTTCAACTCAACAGTTGTTATCTCTCTGTAAGCAAATTCATCTGGGTGAGTCCCTTCTAATAACAACTGGAGTTCATTTTTCTTGATCTCTTCAAGCCTCTTGTATAACAACCCCTTCTTGACCATTTTGTTCTCCATTAGAGTTTGAGGGGTCATCTTTGACTTGTAGGCTCTCTTGAAGTCTTCAAGTATCTCCCAGGGTGAGACTACAATGGCCAACATAATAACAGCATCTATGGTCTTTCTCACTTGGCCATTGTATCTACTTGGTATGGATTTCTTATGAATTCTAGAACTAACCCTGGGGTCTGGCCAAATCCTTACTCTCTCCTTTTGATATTGAAAGGTATGCCTGAGAGCATACAGCCTTTGAGCGTGTTTCTTCATGGCTTGTATAGATGATGACTGAGGAAACTCTTTGTCAACCATCTTCAAAAGTTGCTCATCGTGCTGTTTCTGCTGTTCTTCTTCTTCAATCTTAACTTTCACCATTTGCCTCTGAAAGTCTGGTGTGATCATTTGTTGACTTCTGGGCTCAGGTATTTTTAGAACAGCAGAGATTGGCAGACTGTCTTCTTCATCATCTTCTTCTTCTTCTTCTTCCATCCTCAACACCCTTCTCCTCCTTCTGGGTGCATCATTGGATGTGGTTTGAGGTGGTTTTTGGGGTAAGGGAGTTGGTTTTGAGGGTTGAGTTGGTTTAAGTTTAGGTTTAGGGATTGGTTTGGAGAGTTGTGGGGTTGGTTGTTTTTGAGTGGGAGTTTGGGAAGGCTGATCTAGCATTTTTGTGGTAAGTTTGGCTTTGGAAAGCTTGGCCATATCAGTTCTCTTCCCAGCACCTGCTTCATCTAAGGCTTCGATAATCAACCCCTTATTGAATGCTTCAGAAGCACAGATTCTGGTGGTTATTGCCAGAATACTGTCTCTGGTCCATGATTTAATCTCAATTAATGATCTTCCCAAGTATTTTGCAATAAACCTGATCATTATCTCCAACCTCTCCCTTTCCATCACACTGTAACTGGCCCATCTCTCTTGTATCTCTTTAATCTCCAGCCTTCTGATCTCAGTGTCTAATGTAGCTGTATCAAAGCCCTGTCTGAAGAGTTGGTCTATTATTCTGTCCATTGATCTGCTGTGAGCTTCATCAGCTTCTTTAACCAGATCTTCCAATGATTTCTCTTCATCAGGCTTTTGAGTTTCAGCACTTTTCTTTCTCTTGTATGTGATCAGCTGTTTTTCCTTTTCTAACTCCTTTTCTTTCTCTTGTTGTTTCTCATCTTCCACTCTCTTTCTCTTTCTTTCTTTCACTGCCTTAGACTCCCCCTTTTTGGGTGCATTGGGTTCAGGGGTTTGAATGGCAGAAAGCTTCTTTTGCACAGCATCATCAACAAGTGTTTGTAGATTTGAGGAGATCCTCTCATCAATGGCTTTATGCACAATCTCATTGATGATGGGAGTGATGAGAGGTAAGGAATGTTGAAAGGTAGCAACCATCTGCTCAGAGGGGTTCTGTCCCTGAGAGGTGGTGCCAAAAGCAGTGGCTGGTGGCTCAGTTGAGTGTAGTGGCTGAGTGTTTGGTGAACCTTCAGATGAAGGTGCCATCTGTGGGTTTATTGGGGCAGATGGACTTTGATCCTGAGACATTTTGGCAAGCAGTTCTTTGAGTCTGCTCACCTCAGCCTCAAGGATTGTGTTATGGGCTAAGACATCGAAGAAAAAGCCCAGGTCATCATCAGTCTTTGCTGAATCACCTGACCTCCTGATTGAATCAGGATGTACATGCCCTGAGTGTAGATCAGTTGTAGCATGTGCCCCTTGTTCTTGGTTCTGGGGACTTCCTGCCTCAGGACTGAGTCCTTCATCGGCAGTTGCCTCTGGTGAGGTCTTAGAGATGTTACCAACTGCATCCTGTTCATTTGCTGAATCAGTAGAAGTGGCAGCCTCACCAGATGTTCTAACCTCCTCCTCTACACGGGGAGATTGAACATTATAACCCCTGTGCTGTGGGTTATCAGCAGCATTTTGGTCCTCTTCCTCAGCTGTTGAGGTTCTCCCCATTGTAATTGGTTTCTGGGGAGGAGGAGAGGAATGCAGCTGACTCAGCACTTGTGCAACTATAATGGTTGGGCTTTGAGGGGCGGTTGCATTTGGAGATAGGTTTGAAGCAGATTGCACCCGGGGTGACTGGTGCTCTTCAATGGTAACCTTCTCAATTGAGATAGGTTCCAGCATTGTGGTATCCCCAATTATGGTTGCATCAGGATCCTGTTGAGAGGATGCCTGAGCGGCTAGGGCTGGTGGAGTCTTTGACACTACTGGGGGGTTAGAACCAGTAAGTGTTTCCTGTATTGGTGGTACAGGGGCATCCTCAGGGGACTCATCTCCCTGAGTAGCCTTTTTGGGCTTTTTGGTGTTGGGTTTGGTGGGGACTTTGGATCTGGAAGTGGAGGCTGTGGGTTCCCGCTGCTTGGGTTTTAGCAGCCGGGCAGCCCCTTTCAGTGTAGGGTCAGAGTTGTGCCTGGAGTATACTTCAGGCAATACAGCCGGAGCAGGGACTCCAAGGCCAACAAGGCCGTCTGATTTTAGCTGATTTAAAATTATGGCCATGAGAAACCTGGGATATAATATCCATCTGTTTGCCACAGGTTTCAAAGCCAGATCCTTTAGTTCCATGAAAACTATCTCAGAAAAATTTAGATTTTGTCGTTCAAAGATAGAGTATAATACCTGTTGCCATCGGGAGGACATCTGATCCCATGAGGAGGTTTTTGATGCAAGGCAGACATTCACCATGTGGAATATAAGACGTTCAGCATCATGGAAGTGCTTCTTCAGAATGGTGGTAGCACTTAAGTCTCCTTCATACCCGTTATTGATGAAAGACATATCAGTTGTGCCTTTCGGGTATTCTGTGACACAGGTGGCATCATGTAGATTTAGGGTTTGTCGAATGATGTCTGGAGTGATGACCACCTGTTTCTGGTTAACCAACGACTGGAGAGTGATTTGGCTATCATTCTCACCAGTTTGCACAGAGACGTTGGTCCAGAATTGGCTTAGGGAATCGGGGTATATGGTAGGATTCAGAAGAAAAGCGGTTCGGTACTGGGAATCTACCATAAGATCGATGGCATTATCAAATTTGTTCCAAAAGGCCGATTTCGAGAGGTAGGCAACACAGTTGTGTCTGGGTTTGAGTTTCATGGTCGCCATTGTTGAGAGAGTGAAGGACATAAAACGGCTAATGAAACGTTTGAAAGTAGGTTTAGGTATTTATAGGGTAAGAAAAGGCTGATATAAAACGACTGAAAGTGTTGGTGCTGTCATCAGTTGTTTGAAAACAACTGAAGACCTGGTTTTAACTTTCAGAAGTTGTAACAACTGAAGACTTGGTATTAGTCATCAGTAGTTGTGAAACTACTGAAGACATGGTTTTGGCTTCAGGTGTTGTAAACAACTGAAGATTTGGTGTTAGTCATCAGTAGTTGTAAAACTACTGAAGACATGGTTTTGGCTTCAGTTGTATGAAGTGAAACAGCAGTTGTAGAAACAACTGAAGAGAAAAGTTTCTCATCAGCTGTTGTCGTCAATTCTTAGCTCATCAGCTGTTTCATTCTGACCTCAACACTTATCAGACTTTTTGTCTGATTTTCAGACGTTTCATTGGTCATCAGTACTTATCTGTTATACTGACATCAGTAGTTGTAACTACATCAGTAGTTGTAACCACATCAGTTCTTTTCAACAGATAGAGTACTTCAGTACTTTTAAGTAATTTAGTCTTCAGTAGTTATGAAAACTACTGAGGATAAAAGAACTTATCAGTACTTATTTGTGACAATAGTATACGAATGCTCATCAGTACTTGTTGACTGAGATCATCAGTAGTTGTCACTTATTCTAGCTGCAGCATACCAAGCCTTAACACTAGGTTTTGGAAAGTTGAACTGTCCAAAGGCTTAGTAAATATGTCTGCAAGCTCATCAGCACTAGGAACAAACTTTGGATCAATCAGACCTTTTTCAAAACAATCCCTAATAAAATGGTGTCTGATCTCAATATGTTTGGTCCTAGAGTGCTGGACTGGATTCTTGACAATACAAAGAGCTGAAGCACTATCCATTAGTAATGGAGTCTTAGTCTCTGTAATGCCATAATCCAATAATTGATTCTGAAGCCAGAGTACCTGAGATGTACAACTTGCAGCAGCAATGTACTCGGCTTCAGCAGTGGATGTAGCAACAGATGTTTGTTTCTTACTCTGCCAAGAAACCAAACAGTTGCCTAGGAATTGACATCCACCAGAAGTTGATTTTCTAGTTAATTTACACCCTGCATAGTCACTATCAGAAAAAGCAACTAATTTGCAAGAGTGCCCAGTGGAATACCAAAGACCTAGAGATTGAGTACCTTGCAGATATCTAAAGATCCTCTTGACTGCAATCAAATGAGACTCTTTAGGAGCAGCCTGAAATCTAGCACAAACACAAGTTGCAAACATAATATCTGGTCTAGAAGCTGTTAAGTACATCAAGGACCCAATCATACATCTGTAAAGTGTTTCATCAACAGCTTTACCTTTCTGATCTGCATCCAGTTGTGTGGTGCTGCACATGGGAGTAGAACAGGGCTTACAGTTTTGTAAATCAAACTTTTCCAAAAGACTCTTTGTGTATTTTGACTGATGAATGAAAGTTCCATCAGCCTTTTGTTTGATTTGCAAACCTAGAAAGAACTGTAATTCTCCCATGGCACTCATTTCGAATTTTTGTTGCATCAACTTTGTAAATGCATCACACAACTGTGGATCAGAGGATGCAAAAATAATATCATCAACATAAATTTGAACAAGGAGCTTATGCTGACCCACTTTCTTAATGAACAAAGTTTTATCTATGGAGCCTCTAGTGAAATTATTCTGAAGAAGAAAATTTGACAGTGTTTCATACCAGGCTCTAGGAGCTTGTTTCAACCCATAAAGAGCCTTATCAAGTTTATACACCCAATCAGGATGTTTATTATCCTCAAAACCTGGTGGTTGACACACATAAACCTCTTCTTTTATTTTACCATATAAAAATGCACTTTTGACATCCATTTGAAAAACTTTAAGATTGTGGAATGCAGCATAGGCTAAGAACAATCTAATTGCCTCCAGTCTGGCTACAGGGGCAAAGGTTTCATCATAATCAATACCTTCTTCTTGTGAAAACCCCTGGACAACCAGTCTGGCCTTGTTCTTGACAATTTGCCCATTTTCATCTGTTTTATTCCTAAACACCCATTTAGTGCCTATTGCACACTTACCTGGGGGTAGAGGAACCAGTTCCCACACTTGCTGCTTTTTGAACTGAAGAAGCTCAAGCTGCATGGCATCAACCCATCCATTGTCTCTTAATGCAATATGATAGTTCTTTGGCTCTTGCTGACTGATGAAGAGAGCATAGAAGCAGAAGTTGGACAATTGACTTCTAGTTGAGACACCAGCATTGATATCACCAATGATTTGAGACATTGGGTGATTCTTCAGCTCTTGGTACACTATGAGATCTGTGCAAGTGTTTGTAGCACGCTCAGCAGCAACAGATGTTGATCCAGATTCTTGAAACCAAGTATTAGATGGCAAGTCAAATGAAGTAGAGGATTCAGAAATCTCATCAGCATTTGTTGTGGATGGTGCTACTGAAGCTACAGGAACATCAAGTTTAGTAGACTCAGGCAGTTGATCACTAAACTTGAATAGGTGAGTACTGGGATCATCATCAACATCAGTACCACCAGATGGATGACTAGCTGCAGAAGGTGATGAATTCACATGATCTGCAACAGCTGGAGGCTGATAAGGAACATATTGCAGTATGTCCAGATCAAACAACTCCACAGGGTTTTGTGGGATTTTGTCCTTAGGAGATTCATTGAACTTCACATGCAAGGTTTCTTCAACCATCTTTGTTCTGCAGTTGAACACTCTGTAAGCCTTGCAAGTGGATGAATACCCAACAAAATACCCTGCATCCACCTTAGAATCAAACTTTTGGAGTTGATCCTTTGTGTTGAGAATGTAACAAGGACACCCAAATGCTCTGAAGAATGAAATTAGAGGAGCCAAATGATGTAGAACTTCATAAGGAGTCTTCATCAACCTCTGATTCACTAAAGCTCTATTTTGCACATAGCATGCTGTGTTGACAGCTTCAGCCCAAAAGGTCAGTGGCAAACCAGAGTCAGCCAACATGGACCTTGCAGCTTCAATTAGGGTCCTGTTCTTTCTCTCCACTACTCCATTTTGTTCTGGAGTCCTTGGGATGCTATACTGCCTCTTGATTCCTTTTGAAAGGTAGAAATCATCAAGTGTATGGTTTCTAAATTCAGTTCCATTATCACTTCTTATACACTTGACTGATAGGGAATACTGCTTCTCAACATACAACACAAAGTTAATAATTGTCTGAGCAGCCTCATCCTTTGAATGCAAGAAGAAGGTCCATACAAATCTGGAGTAATCATCCACAATTACCAGACAGTATTTCTTCTTTGCCATGCTCATTACTCTCACAGGACCAAAGAGATCCATGTGCAGTAATTGCAAGCAGGCAGTGGACTTTGGTTCTTCTATAGGAGGGAATGAAACTTTGTGTTGTTTTCCTTTTAAACAAGCAGTGCAGGTTTCATCACAGTGGAACTCCTTTATTGGTAGACCTCTCACTAAACTATTGTGGATCAGCTGATTCATGTTTTTGAGATTAACATGACCCAGCCTTCTATGCCACAGTTTAGATTCCTGAGGAGAGGCCTTGGAGAACAGGCAAGGATGACCTTTTAAATCAATCTTCTTTGACAAATCCAAGGCATATACTCTTCCTATCCTGTTGGCCTTCAGGAGAGTATGTTCATCCAATACCTTGTCAATCAGCCTCAGAACTTTGGAAGACAGAATCCGGCAGTTCTGGCTTGTGAAAAGTGCAACATGCCCTTTATCACACATCTGACTGACACTCAGTAGATTATACTTGAGATTCTCCACATGGTTAACATCATCAAATCTGATTTCTCCATTTGACACAAATCCTTTCCCGATGATGTAACCCTTAGCATCATTTCCAAATGAGACAAATCCCTTCTTTCCTTGAGAGTAGTCATTAAGAAGAGAACTGCTCCCAGTCATATGCATAGATCCTCCACTGTCTACATACCAGATGCTTCTTTGGCATGCTGAAGAACCCTGCATTTATCATAAGAAACTAGTTAGCTTTAGAGACCCAAACCTTTTTGGTTTTGGGTCTGTTTTCATCAACAGATTTAACCATAACTTGTTTCTCATGATTAACAGCTGATGAAGGTGGAGATGGTGCTGAAATGGATTTCTTAGATTTGGGCTTGGATTTCCTTTTCAGTGGTTTGATCACAGGTGCATCTAGTTGGTTAACTCTCCCCAACAAATGCTGAACCATCATAACAAGTTGTGTCTGATTTGTTGCTAAAGCCTTCAGCTCATTTGACACATCAGTACTTGTTTTTGATGAGTTCCTGTGACCCACCATTTCCTCCTTCTTGAAATTCACAGACTTAGTCTGATGTTTATCATGAGGAACACTATCAGCTGTTTTCTGATAAACCCCATCCTTCTTTTTGGATTTTGGTGAGGCCTTGGGTTTATCAGTTTGAGATGACTGTGGTACAAACTTGGTCTCAAACTCATTTTTCATTTTATTAATCTCTTCTTTAATGAGCTTATCTCTGTTGAGTTTGGAACCCTTTTTGTACCAGCATTCATCAGATAGATGATTGAATTTACCACATATTTCACATGGCTTATTCTTCATCTTGGATTGATCAACTGCTGAAGTGGAAACTACTGAAGGTGTGATCTTCAGTACTTTCCTCCTTTCAGTACTTGTGTTAAGTACTGAAGGATCGGTAACAACTGAAGACTTGTTCTTCAGCTGTTCTCTATCCGTCCTGAAAGACCGTATGATAGATTCCTCAGCAGTTGTTAATCCTTTTATTTCAGCAGATTTGAAATGCTTTTCAGATGTTGTGACTTGCCCTTCAGTACTTGGAGTACTTTGAGGGACAACATCTGAATTGCTCAGCTTCATGTGTTTATCAGCATTTAAACCATCAGGCAATTGATTTGCTGAGATCTTAACACTGACTTCATCCTCTAATTTTGTATTATCATTTGAGGATGAATCACATGATGATGTGGTTTGGAAATTACTTTCACCTTCAGATTTTACTATTGATTTTGAAGTAAAATCAGTAGGTGGTGCAGTATGATTGTAACCTATTCCAAACTTCACATTTGAAGCTGTTTGCTTGCTGAGAAGCATTTCAAATCCCTTGCAGGATGTTACCCAGCGGTCACACTCAACTTGGGTAGCTGCAAGTGTCTCTTTGAGACTTCTGTGGTTCTCAAGTATGACCTCTACCTTAGCCTTTTCATCATTAAGTTGGCATTTAAGCTTGTAAATCTCATCATCTTTGTCATTAAGAGCAGACTCATACTCAGCTTTTCTTTTGGAAATAGTTTTCTCAAGCTCAAGATTTTGATTGATTAAAGCTACATTTGCCTCTCTAATAGAGACAAAGGCAGCTATGCATGATTCAGAACATAACTTGGCTTTAGCCTCAGAAGATACCTGGGTTACCTGTGAAGATGATGCATTGGAGCAGGAACCCTCAGTAGACTCCAGGGCCATGAGAGCAAGATTCCCAAAAGGATGTTCACCACCATGTTGACCAGCACCAGCAAATAATTGCTCATTGAAACCAGAAAGATCATCTGGTAAGCTGCTCCAGTCAACAACTCCTGGTGTGAAGAAGCTGTGATGAGGTTGAGATTGTGATGGAGATGGTTGAGGCTCAGGTAGGGCTTGAGGTTGTTGTGCTATAGGAACTTGAACTGGATTTGGCTGTGGCATGTAATAGCAGGGATATGGATATGGCATTGGACCCTGAGGGACAAAATATGCAGGAGATTGAGGTTGTGAGTGATGACCAGAACTAGCAGGATGTTGCCCTTTGTTTTGTGAACTATTGCTTGGAAAGGTCACAAAGGGTGCAGAGGAGTTAGATCCAGTTGATCTACACTCTCTTGCAAAGTGCCCAAGCCTGTGGCATTTGTGACACCTCAACTTACTCTTGTCAAAACCAACTTTGGTTTTGCCAGAGAGTCCTGGAAATTTCCTACCAGTTCTCTTGTAGAACTTTTGAGATCTGATATTGATCAAGGCCATTTGGCTCAAAATATCCATCTCTTCTAAATCATCATCAGCAATACCCTCAAATCATCCATGATAAAGCATAAATTATCACTATTACACCCAGAATGACTGTCAACACCAACAAATGCATGATCAGAACTGTTTGAAGAGAAATCTATATGCTCATCATAATGGCTTTCTGATCCAGCATATTCTGACTCATGACCGACCAAGGCAGTGTTCCCTGGTACAAAGTCATCAGTGAGCTTTCCTGATGATGCCAGTTTCCTTTTCTGCTCTATCTCTCTTTCAAATGTAAGCAGTTTCCCATGGAGTTGGGTGAGAGATAGGCTATCCAGATTTGCACTGGAGCGTAGGACAATGGTGTATGTGTCCCATCTCTCAGGCAGTGATCTGAGGAATCTGTTGTTCATCTGGCTGTTAGTATACTCATGCTTGACCATTTTCAGCTCAGAGATCAAGCAGGAGAAACGCTCAAACTGTTGAGTCAGTGTCTCACCCTTCCTATGAGAGAATGTCTCATATTGTTGGGCGAGGATTTCTCTGTTGTTTGCTAAGACCTCATCAGTTCCTCCGAATTGTTCCTTCAAAGCATTCCAGAGGTCATGAGCAGTTTCATGATGCATAAGCCCAGAATAGATTTCATTAGGCAGTGCCATGGCCAGAATTCCATGGGCTTTAGCATCAATCTCAAACAGTTTACGATCTTCATCTGAGTATTGCTCCTTCTTCTTCGGAACCATTTGGTTGGTCTCCGGATTGTTCACCATAGGCTTGTGTGGACCGTGAACCACAGATGTCCAACAACCTGAACTGTTAACAGACAGGTGATGGAGCATTCTTCGTTGCCATATGTTATACTCACTCCTAACCAGCATCGGAGGCTTGGTTGAGGAGCCAGTATTGTGAGGGTCATTAGATGGAGTAGTCATTCTCAGATTCAAACCAATTCAATCAAGTTTCAACAGATTTAGCACAAAAACACAACAAACTCAATATGAACCAAGAAGAAACTCAAATTGAATAACCAGAAGCAGCAGAAGATCAATCTCTATAACCAATTCTTGCAAATATGCTAATTCGATCAAACTTTAGATATCGAAATAGCAGTTTCAATGATCAATTGTTAAACCGATCAATGATTAACCGCTCTGATACCATTTGACAGGATCAGTGATCTAAGTTTGATCAATTAGAGTTGAATCGCAGCGGAATTAGAACAAGAATTAGACAAATATAGCAAGAACACAATAGATATTCAATGGAACAGTACACGGTTATAGAGAAAGAGGGTTTTCTGCAAAAGGATAATATCATTCATGCACAAATGCTTCGGTATGGCGGCCGCTAAGCTGCGCAGGTTACAATTAGGTCAACATTCCTTATATAAAGGAATGTGACGTCTGCTGATGTCACTTGATAGTGACATTAACAGAATTATTACAAACAACTGAAAGTAAGCAAACTACTGAGAATGTTCACAACAACTGAGAACATCTCAGAGTATGCTAAGTACAAGATGAAACTAAAACTACTGAAACTACAAGTACTGATTACAAGAAACATAAAACTACTGATTACAAAAGAACTGAAAGGAAAATATAACTACTGAAAGGAAACCATCACAACTACTGAAGAGGTCTTCTTCAGCTGTTGTGACAACATCTGAAACTTGGTCTTCAGTCTTTGTCTTCAGCTTTTGTCTTCAGACTTTGTCTTCAGTTCTTTAGCTTCAGACTTTGTCTTCAGCTTTTTTCACTTCAGACTTTGTCTTCAGACCTTGTTATCAGTTGATGTCTTCAGCTGTTGCAGACTACTTCAGTTGTTGTAATGTCTGTGGGACTTAAAGGTTTTTCTGATCAGGCTCATTGGTTCTTTTGGTCCAACAATGTCGCATTTTCTACATTCAAAAATGATTCTCTTCTGTTCGTCAGGTTTATCATTTAAGAAAAGTACTTGAAACCCTACAGATACACTTCTTGCAACCAAGGTAATATCATTCCACATCATTGCATGCATGTTTAATTGTGCCAAGTATGATAATTGACTTTGGCTTTGAAATTATTATAAAGTAATGTATAACTATAAAAGAATAACTTTAAATAGACATTACCATATGACATCACCTCCATCACTCTTGTATTATTGACTTACTTCTTATATAGTTTAAATATTCCTACCTTTTTAAAAGATTTCAATAATAGTTTCTAATAAATATATGACATTTACTTATATATAATTTCCATATTTACAGTGTTACATCATTTTTACTAATCCGTCCATCTAAGTGTCACATAGATATTGTCGTGCGTCATCACCTCCTATCACTCTTGAATTATTGACTTACTTATTATATACTTTAAATATTCTTAATTTTCTTAAGAGAATTCAATAATATTTTATAATAAATATATGACATTTACTTTTATATAGTTTCCATATTTATAGTATTACATCATTTTTAAAATAACTTTTTAAAATAGTAAACCTATATCTCATTTTAAAATTGATGTGTATGATCTTAAAGATTTAAATTTCTTTTTTCTTACAATATATATGATTCAATTATAATTATCATAATATGTTATTTTTGTAACTATATTATACTATTTTCTTGTAATAAGCTTAACTAATAATATTATTATAATCACCCATATTAAAAACTTCATAAATATTAATAGCATAATTGTCTTATAATTATTGTTTTTTTCTTATATTATTGCTTATAACCTAAATATGTTTGTTATATATAATATTTTTATTAATGTCTTATTTATTGCATATATTAGATTATACATAATTATATACACGGGTATCTAACCTAGTTATATATATAAAGTATACACATTCAGAAAGGTTCATTTAATAAACATTTTCAGGAAAGTTAAAAAAAAAATGTACCGAATATATTTCATGGATCTCTGTGATAGGCTTGAAATCATTGTTGATAAGAAAATCATCATGCAGAGAATACATGATTGCAAAATTAAGGAACGATAACTTGACGAAGTACAGCAGTGTCATTATCCAATAAACTGATCAGATAAAATATTAATTTATAATATTTTAAATAAATTATAAATAAAGTTAGGGAGAGATAAAACAATACGTATAATTAAAATGTCACCTTTTTTGAACGTCATGATTTCATCTATCTTAGTATTGATAAACAACCTAGTCACACAGTATGAATTTGAAACATACGGATTATCTTTTTAAAATATTAAATATTAAGTAAAAATTCTAAAATTATATAAATTTAAAAAACATAAAAGTAAAAGATTACCAATGTGAATTAACTACATGTTCCCTAAGTGAAAAATGATTATAATGCGACCTTCGTCGGGGTTATTTGAAATATAGTCAGATAGTTGTTGATAATCCTCATCCTATCCTTCGTCAGGGTTATTTGAAATATAGTCAGATAGTTGTTGATAATCCTCATCCTATAAGGTAACGTAAATCTTTTTATTTGAAATATATAAATGCATATATATATATATATATATATATATGGTTATAGTGAATTAGAAATAATAATAACGGAAATAGTGAAGTAAGTAACTCTAAATCTTGGAGTTAAACGGTCATTTTTTTTTCTTTTTTTGTCTTTCTTCTGAAGGTAAGTTTCCATTTTAACAAATCTCTCAACATAACAAATAACATTTGTATATTGTACAAAAGTTTAATTGGTATATTCAAATAAATTCATTCTAAATGTTATGTATTGACCTTAATAGTGACATACTCACTAATGGTTAACCTTCACACAACTTCTCTTCCCAGATAGTCTTAAATGGCATAAAAAAAAATCCATAAAGCATGCCATTAAAGTCATTGCATATTGTAACTTTTGTAGTGTTATGCAAACAAAGTCTTTTAACATTATCAACCATACTTATAACTTGAGGGATTAAAACCAAGACTAGCCTTTTGAATATAGTAGTCACTAAGTTCTTTAGGCAAATTGTCAAATTTGGTAACAGATTTTTTAGGGACATTAGCTTTAATATTGCAACCCTACAGTGGGAATAAAGAATGAAAAAGTATGTTATTGATGTTAAGCAATTAGGTGTTTATATTTGTATATTATATTGTAGAGTACCTATTCATCCATTAAAATCATATCAATTGAATATATTTCCTTAAGGTTTCTAAGATCCTTTCTTTTCCACAAGTGAACTATTCCCACCTTCAATGTGTAGTCATCTTTACACAAATCAACATCTTTAATGATTGTTATTTCTCTAGGATCCATAACTTTGTTGTAGAAGGTCGGAATTTAAAAAAGTCTGAATTGAGCAACAATTGAAGAAATCATTGTATAAACCATACTATTTAATTACAAATTATCATAATAAAAAACAGATTTCATGGATTTTTGGTTAAGGCATATGCCTATTTAGAATCAATCTGTTCATATAATTGATACACATTTGTGGTTGTTCACAAGCTAATCGTCATTTTGTTTTCGTGTAAGCCTTTAAGTTTTAAAATAACAGATGATGAACCAATTTCATGCCTAATTAAAATGACCAATATATAATCAACAGATGGGTTTCCAAAGTTTTTATATCTGTCTAAAAAGTTCAGGACTAAAAATAAGAGATTATATAGTATAACTTAATTAAATACCCAAAATATTATCTGTTCATAAAAATTATTATGATACAGGTTGTAGTATGCATTAAACAAATTAAGAAAATAAGACTACCAAACTTGTAGGTACATAATAAGTAACAACTTGCATGTATATATATGATGATTTTTTAAGTTATAGGTACACAATAAGTAAGAGCTTGTAGGTATCTATGTGATGCCTTTTACTATTAACTTGTAGGTACACAATAAAGTACACCATAATTAATAGCTTGTAGGTATATGTTTGATAATTTTTTCAACTTGCACGTACATAACAATAAACACCAAAAATATTGAACTAGAGAAGTCCTTCAAATGAAACAGGTTAAGAATCAAGAATATTAAGAAGATCAAATAAAACAGATTAAGAATTAAGAATATTAAAATTTAAGAAGACCAATTGGAATTTTATCAAAAGTATATCACTATAGACATCAAGTAATAGAAGTAATATAATTTGTAAGAATAAGAAAGAACATCAAAATACAACAGACTTTATAAATGATAATTACAACATTTGTTCTACAACCAGACTTTAACATTATGCAAGAACTGGAGATTAAAAAATTTAGAAATTGAGTACCTGGTAGAAGCTCAACTATTAAATCGTAAATCTGGAGTTGTTTGAGGAAACGATAACTGGATTCGAGCAACAAGCCGTGAAGGTGGGATCATGAACAAATATGATTCCATGTAAATATATATATAATCGGTTTTTTGCCTCGTCTATAACGTAAGACAGATTGAAATAAGTTTGGTAGATTTATTTAATTTCCAAATTGAAATAAGCAATCATCGCACACAGTTGCAACATATAAGATCAAGAGTGTCCGCAATTACCGTCGGATTTCCAAACCCAAGCAACTGTAATATGGAAAGAAATCATGAGGGATGAATAGGCTTAAGATAATTACGCTAGAAATACAAGATTGAAGTATCGTTTCTTCCTATTCTGACTAATATTATAATTTAGGGCTTTGTTTCTTCATTTTCGAAGAAAGAAGAACAACAAGAATTTTTAATCTATTTTAGGCTTTTATTTTGAAATTGTCCCAAATACCCTTTCTAGCAATAGTTGACTTTAGTCAAATGACCCGTAACTAAGAATGAGGATAAATATATTTTAAGCTAGAAATCACAAAAATAGAGGCCTAAGAAAAGGACATGTGTCACTAAAGATATTATTTTATTAATAAGTACTAGGTTAGATACTCATTTGTTACACGTGTTAAAATAGAAAAGTTATATAATAGATTATATAAATGCATAACATATGTTATAAATGACATATCAATAAAATTATTATATGTAACAAACATATAATAATATAAAAAAAGATAATTATTATTTATAAATATCCAAAAAAATCTTTATATACGTTTTGAAGTATTTAATTTTAACAATGATTAGTTAGAAAAGAATTGTATTTTAACAAACTTAAGTCTCATATTTATTTTTAGAAAGAAGTTAAATTGATTAATTAAGTCTCATTAAGGAAACTCTTTTTAAAACATAACTTTTATCAGATTTGTTAGTTCTATTGTGTTGATAACATGTGAACAATCCTAGCTGGAGCCTAGGTGGAGTTGATAGGGGATATCCCCAACAACCAAGCACTCTGATCCTGCATATGGACAGCTATACGGCCTAAAGTTGTAGATGGCCTCATGTTTCAGCTTATTATAGCATTGGAAGATCCCAGGACACCCAAGGGAGAAGTATTTGCATGGAAACTCAAGTGATTCAGCAACCTTTTCCAAAGCAAGGCACCTTATATCCCCAAGTTCTTGTTGACAAGTTGGGCCCCTAGTGTGTACACGCATCTTACAGGTGGAACAAATTGTGTGTCCATTGTGACACTACACAACATCACAAAAAATATGATTTTGACACATTTCTAAGATGTATACACTCCATCACAACATTGAACAAATGGATATTTCGGTAAAATTTTGACATACTCTCCTAATTCACATGTCTTGGATGTATGCACTTTGCTTTTCAAGTAAAACCGACTAACTTATGACTTCAAAACAACACATAGGAAGCTAAACATCATGATATATATAATATATGTAACCAGACGATCCATTAGGATAAAATTACCATATATTACTGAACATAACCAGCCCTAGATCATTGGTTTCTTACCAGATACATTCCATCTTTCCAATAAATAGAGATGGAATTGACTTTTGAAGTCAATTCAAAGATTATGACTTCAAATCTATCCCAATAGTCTCTAAAAAATTTCAAAGATGGGCTTATTGACTTCATGATAACTTGTTACATATACTAGAATCTATCCAAGATAAATACAAACTGGTGACGGATTTCACATTAGTTTTAATTTGACAAAGAAAATTATTTTGACCAAAAAGTCAAAATTATGATCATACTCCTAAGTCCTAAAACCCCCGATTCACATCGACTTCTAATGGTGATATTAAATGCTAATGATATTCTTTATACATTTTCCAAATTATACCACAGTTTTGTGATAATTTAAAAACATGTTCCTTTTTATTAAAAAACATAGTTGTTATAAAAAAAGTTATATGAAATACGAAGTTTTTAAATACAAATACTTTGAAAATATAACATTGTTTAAAAAATATATTTAAAAAAAGAGTGTTTAAAAAAATAACTTTTTTAAGAAAAAGTTTAAAAATATTATTATTGTTTTATTATCTAAAGTAGTTAATTATACATACTTTCAATATTATTTTACCTTAAAAATTATTTTTTAATTTCTAAGTATTAGTTAATAAGTGTTAATTTAATATTTTAATTCAACATGTGTAGCATATGGATTTCTAAATTATTCTATACTAATAAATCAAAATCTCTAGAAGCTATATGGTATTTTTTAATGTTCACCTAGGCTCCAGCTAGTATGTGGACATATGTCCTCACTACAATAAAAATTATAAATTAGTATATAAATATAATATAATTTTCTTAAAGTTTACCTTAATAAATGCTCATTTACTATTTTATTAATCAAATTAACTTTTTTCTAAAAATAAATAAAATGTTTCATTAAAATACTTTAACTAGAGTTAATTTTGTTAAAATGTAATTTAATTTCTAGCTAATCATTATTAAAATTAAAATACTTTAAACATCGTATTGTATTATGGAAACTTAAAATATCAGTATT
Organism: Flaveria sonorensis; assembly: GCA_025506505.1. NCBI lineage: Eukaryota > Viridiplantae > Streptophyta > Magnoliopsida > Asterales > Asteraceae > Flaveria > Flaveria sonorensis. The sequence continues at coordinate 11,926,718 of CM046435.1, forward strand.
CATGAATTCAAACACAATAAAACAAAATCTCCACTTCAATATACACCACAATTCCACCACGTCACATCTAAGTATATTTTACTACCTCACAATCTCATATTCATAATTACATGTGATTCGCATACAACAATCACCATGTCAACCGTATAACACACGGGCATCTAATCTAGTCTAGTCTAAAGTCAAATATAAGAGTAACTAAAGGGACACTTGTCAGCACCACATCCCTAGTAACCAAAATTTTTCGTTTCTCTCTCATATTTAATAGTTACTATAAATACTAATAATATTATTTAATTTTTTAAAACTAAAAATAAATTTTAAATAATTAAGAAAGAACTCTTTATATTAATGTTATTTATAAAGAAATAAATTTTTATAAAATAATAATTTTTTCTAAAACATAAAATTTAAAAGTAAAATATTTTTAATAACGAACTTAATTATAAAACGGTTTGTTTTGAAACAAAATGTTTAGTTTTTTTTAAATAAACAAAGTTTAAAATTTAAATATCATTATTTTATTATTTATTATCCTTACTCATACGTAATTTTAATCATATCTTACATTAGAATATCATCTTATAATTAATAAATTTATATTTCATTTAATATGTTATTTATTCAACCAGCGTAATACACGGGTTACAAAAGCTAGTGTGTGTGTGTATATATATAGGGTTAGGATCATTACAGAATCACTTTTTATTTTCAGAATCATAGAACCATTGATTTACATAAGTGTAAATTAAGTTTGGTGATACTTAATCTATTTTACATATGTGTATATCATACATTAACAATAAACTATGTAAAACAATAAAATATCATCACTTTAACTTATATTTATATAAATCAATGATTCGTAATTTACATTTATGTAAATCAATGGTTCTTTTGGTTTTGAAAATAAAAAGTGGTTCTATAATGATCCTGACAATATATAAATATATAAATATATAAATAAATATATATAAATATATAAATAAATAAATATATATATATATATATATATATATATATATATATATCTTCTTAATTTAATAAAAAGGTAATTAAGAGCACAGGTGGCCACACAAGATTTTTATTCACCAAATTTTTCTCGCTTCTCTCTTCTATTAAATAATCAAATTAATTACTAATAATATTATTGAAAAATGGATTTTAATAATCCAAACTATTATTAATTGACCGATAATAATCCATACTATTGATTTGGCCTGTAATAATCCAAACTTTCAATTTTATTACCAACAACAGTCCAGTAGTATAATTATCATACATTTACACTTGAAGTGTACTTATTTTAGGCTCGATTTAACTTGTATGGTTTTTCATTTCGTTCATATTCATTATTATGAATGAAATCGAGTCGAAATCAAGCTTAAATTTTTAATAATTATGTTACTAAGGATTGTTATTAGTAATAAAAATGAAAGTTGGGATTGTTACCGGTCAACTCAATAGTATAGACTATTATTGCTAATGAGTAATAGTTTGGATTATTAAAATCCAATTTGCCTAATATTATTTAATGTTTTTCTAGATTAAATATTTTTTAATAAACTAGGAAATATATCTTTTTATTAATTTTATTTCTAAAGAAACAATTTTTTTATAAAATAATTTTTTTTCTAAAGATCAACTTTTTAAAAGTATAAAATATTTTAAAATTAGATGTTTTATGTAAATTTAAAATTAGAAGTTATAATAAAAAAGTTTTAAAAGATGACATTTTGTCAAAACGTTTGTTGTGAAACAATATTTTTTATTCTATTTATAATAAGAAAGATTTCAATCATATATTATCTTAAAATTCTGTTTATAAATAATAAAGTTTTATCTTATTTAATATTTTAGTTATTTATCTAGTATATATATGTGTGTGTGTATATATCGGTTAATGCTACTAGTTTTTATTTTCAAGTTGCTTTTTGTTTACTTAGGCATCTTAAGTCCTCTCAAGTTAACGAGGTGGTGTTCTATAATGCTCATATTTTTATTTAATATTTTAATCAAAAACATCAGAGTCACGTACGTAAAGCCAAGATCTTTCAAAACTTTTCTTTCATTATTTAATGTAAGAAGATTTACACCATTCTAATTAAAATATTTACACCATATTTGTTCGATCTTTCATACCCAAGACTTGATCTCCAATAGTCCTCCTCCTTGAATGCATCACCTGGAATATATTCATATCATAGTTTAGCTTTTGTTAAATAAGTGTACATTCATAATTTGAATATCATACAACCCTATAATGATATTGATGTAGTGCACGGAATGAAATCGAAACTCAAACACGTTGATTCTGCGAATACCCGTGATGATCTTCACCCAAACCCCAAATTCGACCCCAAAAGTCACGAAGTTGAAAAGACAAACTTTTTATTGCAGAAATGATCAAGTGACCATCCAAATTACATCAAGACAACTTAAATAACAAGCCAAAATTCGAACGGGCCTAAAACAAACAACCATGGGCCAAACAAAAGCCCAAAACAAAACCGAAAAACTAGAAAAAAAACATAAAAGTGGCCCAAAAACCCATTTAGAGGCCTTATTTTGGAAAAATAACGGGATAACCCAGGTTATGCCCATTTTCGTGCAGCGCGGTCTTGGGCCTCCAAAAACATTAAGGCCCGGTCTTCAACACTTGGGCCCGCATCAGATATGCTCTCAATTAACACATACGACGTAACATTGGGCCAAGAAACTCACACTCGGGCCCGTATTTTTGCCAACACATTGTTTGGTTTTATGCGAAGAAACTTCATTTTAGCCCGATACCTATATTGACCACGAAAATAATATGTGGTCCGTAGTTAGATAAAAAAAACTCAAATATAAACCCAACACCCCATCGACCGTGAAAATCACATGCGATTATTGTGTTAAATTAGGAAAATCACAATTGACTTCAACACTTCTCCACAAATGTTCATTCCATATTTCAGTCAGATATCAACATATTTCAATATTTGCTTTTAGCCCATTCCTATAGGGTTTTCAGCCTGTTGAGTGATTAACCCTTATTCTCAAGGTTATGTCACCCATACCCTACGGGCATCTCACTCGCACATGTGTCGGGCTTATTACCTATACCTCTAGAGTAATTAACCCATATACCCTCTAGGTACTTAACCAGTACTCTCAGGTTTCTTACCCGACTCCTAATCATATTCTAAAGGAAACCCTTACCTGAATGTCCACTAGTCTTCACCTACGAAGATTCTTCAAAAGAATAACTAACGTTTTAACACTCAACGAAGCATTTAAAACGTGTATAGAGTTCTGAAAGATTCTTCAATGAGAAGCAAAAGGTTTCTATTTGTAGGTTGATTCTAGGTTGGTGGCGAACTATTGTGGATTCTTGTTATGTTCCCCAACCCAATTTGGATTCAACTTCCTCTCACCAAGATATTCAAGTTTCATATACTATGGATTCCTATACTTATTTCCTAGCACGAGTTACATTCTTTGGAAATTTTAGACCTGTCTTTTCCTCTTGATTGGTCATATTTTATGGGTGTTAAATGTTCAATAAAGGTAATAATTTTGATTTAGTAGGATACATTTATTCAAATTGGATGAAATAAGTGGACTTTAGAAGTGTTCCTAATTTAGTTGAGTAATAAAATGGTATCAATTGTATTATAATCGTTCTACAACACATTTTGTATTTGCTGTTGGATGCTCCGATTGAAAAGAAATCAGTGAGGCCATACCGGTACGACTGAATATGCGTTAGACAGATCAATCCCTCTCCACGGGAAGGCTCTGATTGTGAAACGAGGTTAAAAGCTAGTCCAAGAAGCTGTTGAGACATGATCCAACTAATCCCTAATTGCGCTTAAGGTTAGTGAATGGCTTTCAAGGGACATTAGCCACTCCCCCCTTGCTAACAACCGTCAACAAAGGTCGATGGTGACGGTTCATAGTATTCTTTTTGGGTAATTCATGACTTGTATCTTGGAAAACCAAGAAACATGATATAGTTTCTAGATCTGCTGATGAGATTGAGTACTGAACTAATACACTATTACTTGCGATATAATATTGATTTAAAATTTATTTAAAGAGCTGAAAATTGATTACAAATTACCTGTTAAAATGTTTGGTGACGATAAAACTACTATGTCAATAAAAACAAATCCTACTTTTCATAAGGAAGTACACATTTTGAATTGATTTGCATTTTTTGATGGAAAAACTTTGTGCTTCAACAGTTAAAATTGAAAAAAATTGAGTTCATAATTTCAAATTTATAACATTCATACAAAGGCCAGGCTTAGTGTTATTTAACATAATCATTATTGTGATAAGCTTCGTCTTTTGGACGAGGTTAGCATGATTCATATGAATACTCAATAATATTTTAGTTTTATTATTTACTTTGTTTATACTTCACATTATTTCTACCTTAGTTAAAGACAAGGGTCTCCTTGTATGGCAAACTTAACTTTCTTTTTTTTTTGTTTTTAAATTTTAAGGTTAAATGTTACCCCCTGTCGATCTATACTAGTTTACCTGATCTACATCACAACTAATTTACATCAACCCGTCGCAGACGGTGCTCAAACCCTTAATCTCAAAAGAAGTTTCATCACTCTAACTTCAAATGAATCTCAATCCTCCACCCAACAAACTTTTAGTTGCACGCTCTATTTCATTATGAATTTATTCATTTTAGTGTGAGTGTGTTAATTTTGGACATGCGAGTGATAGAAGTGAAAAATATATCGGAGAATTTATTGATTTCTAAAAGGGGAAGGTGAAGGTAGCTGGATATTTTGACAGCCTACTTATTTCTAATTGACAGAAGTAGGTTTTTCCATCTTGTAAAAGCATTAAATTTGAAAGTTATTACTTGACGAAGACTGTACATTATATTAATCTTACCTTTTGGATCCATCTGACCGGTGGCCTGTTTTGGTCTTTTTAGTTAAGGCCACAACTGTATGTCAATTAAGTCATGTCACACATCTAGGATTTCATGCTCATACGTTCACTTATGTGTATCATCAAGAGTTCTAACTAACTATATACGTACAATACCTATTTTGAAATACATTTTTGTTAAAACCTGTCAATGTAAGTAATCTTAGAAACAAAGTAACTAATTAATATCTTAAATTTGTGTAAAAGTAATGATATATTACCACAACCCACATGAGTAATCTCCTCCTCCATTTTGGCATTTGACATTAATTCATACATATAGAATGTGACGCGGAAAAATCCTACACTATTTGCAAGATGTTGGATTCATAACAACTATTTATTTTCAAATACAATTAACATGTTGTAGACGCATTGACCATGAATATAAGGAGAACTCCGTACACAACTACTATAAATGTCAATCAATTGGTGGTTTCAAGATGGTGGCCTCATGTAAACTTTTGTCTTAGAGCATTAACAGTAGATTTTTTATTTTTATGTGCGTATGTGTCTTATAATATGAGGGATTGTATGAGTGGTTGTGAGTGGAGAGTAAAGAAAAAATATTATTGTTTATCCCTATATTTGGAAAAACATAGTACAACGCCATAAATTTTTTAATATTTTTGAAAATAGTTGTGTGTATGATAGAGAAAATGAAATGATAAATATATAAAAAAAATATTCTTTAATTGTTAAAAAAATAATGTTTTTAGTGTAAATACGAGGGATGAGGATAGAAAAAGTAATGTAAATTGTCTTAGGTAACCAAAAATAAATTAATGAGCGAGACTAATAATATGAGATTATTGGCTGAATTTGATCTTATAATTGGCTCACTCCCTTCAACTATTACAGGTCAAATTCAAATATCCATTAATTGAATGTTGAAGGAATGTGAGCTAAGATCATCTTCACCGCTAGAAAGAGGATTGGGGATATGTGATGTGGCAAAACCGGCCCCTCCCTCACTCTCACGTCATTATTATGAGATATATATATATATATATATATATATATATATATATATATATATATATATATATAAATGTATTATTTTTAACTATTACTTTTTATTTATATAAAGGTGTTTGAAATTAATTTGATATGACAGCTGAAGTCACGCGTTTGTAGGCATTTAAATTGTCCTGTGTTAAAAGGATGCTCTATATAACTTCTTGAAATCATTTACATCCTACTAAGATGTTTTATGAAATACATCATTGGTTTAACTAGTACTTACTAGTTACTAATAACTAATATGAAAACTTATCTTTCTTTGTGCCAAAAGTTACCGTGAATTGAATGCACACAAACTACCACCACCATGTGCAGTTGGCATTGTCCTTATATCACCCTGACCAATAGTAATATCACAATGTTCTCTACTGCATATTTATACTCCTCATTGTCTTCATGCTTTCAGCCTCATCACACACCATCCGTATCTACATACCGTTGCACTAAAATGGCAACATCAAATTCACTGCGTTTGTTCTGCTTGTCATTGCTGACAGTATTGTGGAACAATGCTCTCGAAGCTGATTCTCGAGCATTCTTCGTGTTTGGGGACTCGTTGGTCGACAATGGCAACAACAACTTCTTGGCTACAACGGCCCGAGCGGACAACGTGCCATACGGGGTAGACTATCCCACTGGACGCCCCACGGGCCGATTTTCCAACGGATATAACATCCCAGACCTTATCAGTTAAGTTTATTAGCTAGCATTAAGTTTATATCTGCTGTTGTTTTACTATGATATATAATAAGTTTGATAAATTACATGTAGGTCAAGCCATAGGTTCAGAAGCAACATTGCCGTACTTGAGTCCAATGCTTACTGGTGAAAAGTTACTGGTTGGAGCAAATTTTGCTTCTGCTGGAGTTGGAATACTCAACGATACTGGGGTCCAATTTGTAAGTCATACAAATTCAATGTTTAAATTCGTATATATATTTGGTTAACATTGACAACATTAGCACTTTTGGAGATGGGTTAATTGTTTTGTGGGATCCATATGATGTGTACACTACTACAAATATATATATTATCATGTATATCTTAATATAATATGATATTCTTGAAAGCTAGTTATACAAGATCTTTGTTGTTGGTTCAGGCGAAAGATTATACTCACAAAACACACACTAATAGAAAGTTATTTACTACTTTAAACTTTTTAACTTTCATTCATACTTCAAAGACTTACATCATTAGACACAAACAAGACATGTAAACATAGGTTAGTGCTCTTACAAAATAGATATATTAGTTGACACTTACTACTCCACTACTAAGACTCTTTCAAAATTAAACTTACTGCATAATTTGAACAAAACACATGACTCAAATAATAGACCTGTGACCCGTAATTTGACATGAATTTGAACCCATCAAGATTAAGCCTACATATGTATGATAAAAGTTGGCGGAGGAACCGGGTTGTAAGAGTTTAGTCAAATATAAAACGTTTCATTTAACAGTATAAATTCAAGTTACTTTACGTTTCAACGTACATAAATTTAGCTCGGAAATGAGCATGGTCGGTTGTAGTCTATACTTTATCACGTCGTATACGATGCAACAACAATGCACAACAGGTAAAAAACTATTTTTTTTATCATAACCCGATTTATTACATTAAACATGATTCTATAAGTCTCTTCATAATACAACATACATGGGATGGGGAGTTGGGACATGGTAGGAAGTAGTGAGCCCCGTAACCAAAAGCTGTTTTAATTTTATCATAGAAAATCGACGTGTTATTAAAAAAAACATATATACATTCTAATAGAAACCCAAGTTCTATTGCAAAATTACCTGTTTTACCCATTGTTTTCGAGACCGGATCGGGCCGGCCGGTCCAACCGGTCCGACCGGGAATCGGAGGGTGGGCCGAACCGGTTCGCAACAACTCGTTTTGGAGGGGTTCGACCGGCCAGTTCGTCCCTAGCCGTTGGTCGGACAAGGAACCGGACTGCGGGTCGAACTAGATTTTGTGTTTTTTTTTTGGATTTTAATGGATAAAAACGGGGTGTTGAACAATAAATCAGTATGTTAGACATAAGATTATTGTTAAGATTTAGATATAACTATAAAATACACACATAAATTACTTATATTAAATTATATGTATAACTATATATAATATACTATATATATAATTATGATGTCATCTGGTTCTTAAATCTGGTCCGACCACCAAACCAATAAGACGTCCGGTTCAACATCCGATCCGGTTCTGAAAAGATTGGTTTTACCCCATCCCCAACTTATTGATACTACAATAAGGTCTTTACAAGTTGCTTAACAGCTCATGCATGCAATGCAGAAAAAGAAAAACTATTTCATCAAGTTTATGTTATAAGTGTATAAAAAGTACCTTACGGAAAATACTTGTTAAAAATGCATGACATGAAATAAGAAGCATCAGATATCACACCCTGGCTAAAGCGAAAACATCGAAGTGATGAGATTGAATCATAACACAAGGATAAAGAGTACTAAAGAAAATTAATTATTAAAACTGAATAGTTGGTTACATCTAATTCTAAAAACAAATAAACTGAACCAGCAAATAAGTCTTCATTTTATTCAAAGTCTAACTAGGTCCAATTAAAACTTATCCTTGAAACCTAGCGTGAGCAAAGCAACGAACTTAGTTTTCATTACCCAAAAACATGCTAAAATATGTCAACTAAAAAGTTGGTGAGCACATAGGTTTAAAAGTATGCATATAGTAGATAACAATATACAAACCAATAAACAATTTTTCAAATACAAGTAAGTAAACTATTATACATGAGTCCATAATCAACCCTAGTGATCAAATGCCCTCTCGTCTAACCCCCTAACACAAGAGGTCAGACGAATAGTATGCTTGTCTAGTATGCAGTTTCTGAAAATCTAGCTCTTTTCAAGTCAAAAAGAATACGTTGACTCAAAGGACGCTCGATATTGATTGACATGCATTAACCCGAGTACTGAATGGGCTTGTTAGGCCAATAGATCTATCTACGTACTCCGTGGCTTCCCTGAAGTTAATGGTTGTGTAGCTTTTAGAAAAAGAGGGACTTTATAGTAAAAAGTGTCATAGAATATAACAACATGTATAATCAGTTTAGTTTCACTAGAATAAGAAAGTTGTCTTTGAGTTTGCAAAAGACTAATTTAACTTTAGAATTTGAATTTCCAGTTTGATATAGAGAGCATGTTTCTACCCCAAAATACAAAAAGAAAAGGACCTTGTAAAGTAAGTGGGTTGATCTTGCAACTCCTAGTAACTTGGAGTGAGGATTGCCCTAAGTAAGTTTATTTAGTTAGTTTATTGTATTTGTCGATAGTTGAGGGTTGTTATTGTAAAAGTTCAAGAATGGTTATCATATACTAGATATATGTCATCTCATAGTAGCACATCCAACAAAAGAATTCCCAGGAAAGAGTTGGTGGATTCACGCATTAAACTTGCACGAGCTGTTTGATTAGTCAAATCAATGAGTTAGAAGACGTTATTTATATGGTTAGAAATATGAGACTTTGAATTTAATTATGAAAAAAAATCATTGAAAAAGGATTTGTTATGAGGGAGATATGGTTGTCCGAAGTTAGCCCTGTGAATCTGTCAAAATCCGAATATTTAAGTCTGATGTGTTTAAGCAAAGTTTTGATGATTTCATGTTTATTTGATGTTTTTATCCCACTTAGATCTATGATTACTTCATAAACATGTTATGTAATCATAGATCCAATCTAGTTATGATTGAATTTTGATAAAACAAAATTGAAAGGTATGAACACGAAGAACATGAAAACACAAAGAACACTAAAACTTACTCGATAGGGAAAACTTCTTGGATCTTCAAGAGATGTTCTATGAATTGATATTTGATTATATAGAAGCTCTAGATTTAGATTTTGGTGTGAAAGATAATGAGAATAAGATCCCCTATTTATAGTTGAAAAATTAGGGTTTTAGGTTTCAGTTAGGATATGCTTTCTTAATATTTTATTAATAAATTCATATTTTTTAATAGAGTTAGAATAAGTTTAGTTAATTATTTATTAGTTTTACTTAAAATGATTAAAATAATAAAATAATATGTATATATAATTTTATAATTAGCCATGCTATATATATATATATATATATATATATATATATATATATATATATATATATAATATATATATATATATATATTATGTCTAGATAATTATAAATTTAATTAAATCTTTATTCTTTAACAAAAGTTGTAAATGTAACCCTAAGTTACACATATGTAAAATTTCACCCTTATAGTTATATATGTTTTATTTATGTTGTAATTTTGCATTGTTATAGAATTTGATTAATGTTAGTGCACTTTAAGTTACTGTTTATAGCAAGGCCTAGTATTTACACACGTGTTATTATAGAATCACACTAGCATGCTATATTATTACAATGAATCACAATGTATGGAATATAAGATAGTTTTAAAAAATAGGTACTTGAATTCAATCATTGTTTACATATGAAAATACCATAGTCATTAAAAGAGTTAATAATGTAGGTTAAAAATAAATATCAAGGATGTTACATCTAATCATGCAAATTTCTACATTAGGTATGAAACATGCATTCTATAATTGAATAAAATTTTAAAAATGTAAAGCAAATTCCATTGCTTTTCTTTTTACTTTATTATTTACACTCATTTAATTAAACACACATATATATAAATGTATATGAATATAAATACTTTCTTCAAAATTGTAAAATCGAAGGCCGGTTCATGTATATAAAAATGTGGTGCAGGCAAACATCATAAGGATGCCAGTCCAGTTGTCATACTTGGAGCAATATAAACAACGGTGAGCGAGCTAATTGGCCAACAAGAAAGTAAAAGACTAATAAGCCAATCTTTAACCCTCGTGACATTGGGAGGCAATGATTTCGTCAACAACTACTATTTGGTGCCTTTCTCTGCAAGATCTAGACAGTTTGCGCTACCTGATTATGTCGTCTACATTATCTCAGAGTACCGCAAAATCTTGATGGTAACCTCCAATTCATCTCCTATTTTGATATATATATATATATATATATATATATATATATATATATATACACAAAAAAAATTATATAAACAACATTAGATTTTTAAGCTATTAGAATGAAAAATGAAAATGAAAAATTTCTTTGCATACAGGAATTTAATGATTCTAAATAGGGTAGGTGAGGGTAGGTCGTGCATACTTATTACTAAAGATAGAAGTAGGTTTTTTCATGTTCAAATTTAGAGAAATCATTTAAAATTACAGCATTCATTCATTCATTCTATATTACCAATTGATTCTACCTATGGCCTACTTTGGTCGTTGTATAGTTAAGGCCATCATATATATGTATATATATGTCAGTAAAATCATGTGACATCGACATATTTGTGGTACCTCTTAAACCTTAAATAATAGAGTTTAATATTACAATAAAATAATTAAACATCTATATATAATACTAAAAAATAATTTAAATAGATACTTAATACATTTTTAAACCTCATAAGTTTATTTTTTTCGCATATCTCTCCTTTTAAATAATTATTTAATTAAGAAATATTAAATAATTTTAATTCTTTTTTAGATTAAATTTTTTAATAAATTAAAAAAATGTCTTTTTTTTAATGTTATTTTTAGAAAACATTTTTTATACAATTAAACTTTTTTCTAAAACATCTAATTTTTTTTAAAATTTAAAATATTTTAAAATTGGTATTTTTAAAAAATAAATTTATTATAAACTAAAAATAATTAAAATTAGGAGTTATAATAGAAAATAACATTTTTAATACAGTTTATTTTGAAAAAATATTTAAATTTTTTTGGAAAGAAAGTTTAAAAACAAAAGTTTAAATACATATCTTATTTTAGATTATTATTTTATACTTCATAAAATTTTATTATATTTAATATTTTATTTTGAAAGAGTTTCAAATACAAAGTGTATTTTGCTACAAAGTGTGAGAATACATAATGAGTCAAAAAAGTCACATAAAAATTATATCTCACAATCTAAATCGAAATTCAAAAAAGTAATTCCGAGCTTTTGTTTCCCTAGCCGTCCTCACTAAGAAAAAAATAAAAAATTAACGTTTTTTATTGTGTCATTTATGAAAGACACAATGACGTCATTGTGTCATTATGAAAGACACAATGCGTCATTGTGTTATTATGTGTCATAAAAATACATAATGAATTTTTTATTATTTTTTTATTATTATTTTTCTGAAAGAGGACGACGAGAGAAACAGAGACTCTGAAGTATTTTTTTGAAATTTGATTTAGATTGTGAGATATAATTTTTTTTGTGACTTTTTTAGCCTCATTGTGTCTTCTCATATTTTGTAGCAAAAATACACTTTGTAGAATAACCTTACCTTTTTATTTTTTCAACCCGTATAATACACAGGTTTACTAAAGTTAATATTAAATAAATAATAATCAACAACTAATCAGAGATATTATGAATATTTATAGCCCGATCCAACCTGATTCAATACTATATCTCTATATTTGATTACAGGGTCAAAATAACTCAAAATTGATCTAATTATTGCACATAACTTTTCAATGTATATTATTTAAATCTTAATTTTTCATACTAATATCCTCACACCCACTCAATATCTAGCTCACGATTTGACCCGTCAAAAGTATTCATTTTAAGTCTAAAAGAAGACAGTTTTCTTTGACTATATATTTCGCTATGACAATAAACAAAGTTAAGGTAATTTCTGTTAAGTGTCGGTTTATACTTGAAAAAGTCTATTTTTACGCATAATCAGCTTTATGGCATCTTGTCACAAGTTAAGAGTAAAGATGAATTGAAGCTTTTAGCTTTAGATAATGAGTGTAAACCTACTAATGTTACTACAAATGTAGTTTACAAAGATGTTTTTGCTCATTTGTGATCTTATGATCAAAAGTTGTTATGTCTTATTTAATATATAACACACTTGATTTTATTTTTATTTTTATGTTATTTAATAATTAACTCTTCACACCTCCGTATAATACACGGGTAACTTAAGCTATTACGTCTATATACTAAACCCCATCTCGTATGAGAGATATTATTTTTTTAATAAAGAAGGGGCGACTACCAATATGTGAGAGGATGGAGTGCACTTACCAACCACTTTATTTGTTGTAGTCAAGACCACCTAATTACATTCACTTTGCATAAACTTAATAACTTGCGAACACAATTTCCTTTTGTAAGACCTATTTATTTTCGAATGTAGAGGCTATACGATTTGGGATTGCGTAGGGTTTTGGTGACTGGGACTGGCCCGTTAGGTTGTGTGCCCGCGGAACTAGCACAACGTAGCAGTAATGGTGAATGCTCCGCGGAGTTGCAAAGAGCTGCGGGTTTGTTTAACCCTCAACTCCAAAAAATGCTAGACGGTCTAAACCAAGAAATCGGGAGTCATACATTTATTGGTGTAAATATTCGCCAAACAAGCATCGACTTTGTCTCTGACCCAGCAAGATACGGTACACATACCTCCTTTAAGTCAAGCAAACAATATAATATCCTTCATACAAACAAAGTTCTAAAGAAACATAACTATATGTTAATTTTATGTGAAATTTTATAAAAGCATACTTGAAGGTTTGTTAATTATGGTCTCTATATGTGTTTTGAGTAGGATTTGTTACAGCAAAGATAGCATGTTGTGGGCAAGGGCCATACAATGGAATTGGACTATGCACACCGAGGTCGAATTTGTGCCCCAATAGAGATGAATACGCATTTTGGGATCCTTTCCACCCGTCAGAGAAAGCAAACCGGCTCATCGTGCAACAAATTTTGACGGGCTCTACTGACTACATATCACCCATGAACCTCAGCACCATCATGGCTTTGGATGCCACGGAATATGTGTGATGTTACCATTGATCTCATGATAAATTCAAGCTCCTATAATACCATGCATCTATTGAATTTCATAGAATTGGTTTTCTAAGATTTTAATTTTTAATGTGATTTTGAATTTGCTAGGTTAATTGCTATTGTGCGTGGAATAATAATCATCCAAGCATCACTAAATGTTTTATCTTTATTAGACCTCTATTGAAATGAAATAAAAGTTCCATGCTTTTTAAATGTGCGGTGATGAAGAATGTTGATGAAATATATAACTTGTTATGGCGGTAGTGGTCCACGTGAATGAGATTCGATAGTTCTTCAAAAGAAAGCTATATAAACCTTAACTTCAATAATATTTGATGGTTCTGTTTTTTTTATGATACTAATATACAGAATCCCACATTATAAATCAACACCTCCTATACGTCTCGTATGACACCATACGTGACGTATAGGGTCGAAAACACCAAAAACAAAGCAAATTCAGAGGGGTGTCAGAGGGCTATACGCCCTTATACAACTCCCTATACGACACATATATGACTATACGACACTTATAACAAATTTCGACACTGACTATAGAAAAAATCCAGGGGCTGTCACAGGGGTTATACGCCTCGTATATGGCTATACAACCCACCTATACGATATGTATGGTGCCATACGACCCGTATAAAAATCTGGAGTGTTAATTTATAATTTTGAGGTGTCTAAATATTCCAACCTTTTTTTATTTCAAGATCTTGGAAGAGAGTGGTATGTTTAAGATGATCATCAGTCTATATCGATAGATTATTTTGAGGTATTTCAAACATTACCTGTATATATTATAATTAAGTTAAAAACCTATATATTATATGGGTAGAAGAAAAAAATCAATATATTATAATCATTAGGCTTAATTAGGGCTGCAAACAAACCGAGCCAGGGTGGGCTCAAGCTCCGCTCATTTAAAAACCCAGCCGAGCCGACTTGGCTTATATATTTTAATGAGCTCGAAATCCGGGCTCAAGCTGGCTCGTTTATAAACGAGACGAGTCGGGCCGGCTCGAGACCCAACTTATTTATTTTTTACTTTTTTAGTTTTTGTATATATTCATATGTATATAAAAAAAATAAATAATATTTCTAAATTTGTTTATCTTGATTCGTTGAAAACAATTATATAAGATTGTTACTTGAAGAAGTATAATCATGTTTTTATAATATATCATTGTTTTAATTTATAATTTAGGTTTAAATTTAAACGAGCCAAGAGTCAGCTAATGAACGAGTCAGGAGCTGAGCTGACCTTGGCTCGACTCGGTTCCTTTACAAAATAAGCTGATTTCGAGCGAGCTTTTTTCGAGCTATTTGAGATTCGAGCGAGCCATGAGTTGCGAGTTTTTTTAACAGCCCAGCCTAGGCAATCAATATATTATATATTACATGCCATTAGCCATTGATAAAATAATAAATAATAAAAGTTAATAAATTATAAATAACAAATAATAAAATCCGGAATTCTATTATGTATTAAAACACTTGGTCGGTGGGTACATTTTTCATTCTTTTTAAATTGGCCACAGTAGTTTTGTGGTCTTCAAGGGTTTTTCATCTTATTTAGTCATCTACTCTGTCATTTTTGAAGATCAGAAGATGTTACTAGAGAGAAAGAGTAGAGAGAGAGAGAGAGAGAGAGAGAGCGGGGGATGAACCAACTTTTTCGGTGGTGTTTTCGTCGGCCGACCATCATCTGGTCTTCTAACCGTGACATTCATTGCCGCCCCCTCTCTATTTCTACGCTATTTTATAGAGAGGGAATAGAGAAGGAGGCGGAGGAACCACCGTTTCGGGTGGTATTTCCGGCCAATGAACGGTCGTCCGACCTTGCAGTTGTGACATCTAGTGCCTCCGTATCTTCATTCGCCTCTTCGATTACCACTCTGCATCTGTTGATGATGGTTATGTTTGCTAGCCTGAGACTCTATGGTGGCCTGTCGTTGCTGGTAGCTGACCACTACGCCTTTTGTGGCGACGGCGGGCTTTGCCTTGGTGGCGTCAGATCTACAACCGCTAGATTTGGTGCTCGATTATATTGGGGCTTTCTTTTTTTTTTTCAGTCGATGATGACTGGTGCCCTCTGTTTGAGACTGATCATGTTACCGGCATTGATTTTTTTTGTCTTTTTAACAGGTTATAACTGTTTTCTGTTGAAACCCTAGATCGGTTTGTTATGAGACTTTTTAGATATGTTTATCAATGATGTTGAGGTTCTTCAATCTGACGTGTTATTTGATGAGCTTGATTTTGGTTTATGAAGTTTAAATCTTTTCTTGAGTGTGTCTTGTGGAGTATGGATGTGATATGTTTGTGATGGATCCTAAATTGTTGATGTTGGACCTTAATTTTGATTTATGTTTCTGTATCCATGCATTATATTTGCTGGTTGCGGTTGATGAAACTGCCTACAATTTGGTTACGAATGTCCTGTATTGTTGTTATATTGACAATCTCAATTCCTTTGGCATGATGACTTTGGCGCAAAACGGCTTTCGCTTGGCATTCCCATGGACGGTGAGTACACTTTTGTGTACGTAAACGCCCGGGTTTAACGCTGAGCCTAAACCAAATCTCGAAATTATGCCGATGGCAATTCTATAAATCTCCCCGCGACAACGTGCGGGAAAAATACCTAGTTGTAAAATTATATTTGAACATAAGATAAAACTAAAATCTTATAATTTAACACATTTATAAATTATCAAATAAGAATACTTATATTTTAGTTCTTTAATTATTTAATTTATTTTTTTAAAATATTATCATTTAATAGGATAGAAGAGGCGGGAAACAAAAGTTTGTAAAGTCCTCGTATGATTGAATCCACAAATTTACCTGATAATCAACTTAAAACGGGGGTGTGCGTATGTGATATCAACAAACATTAACAAACTCAATTTGATATTATTAACCAAACGCTTACAATACCGAAGAAGTATACGTATGTTTAAACTCGATCCACCTGAGATGAGCTCACCTAGAGCGGGCTATCACACAACCTTTTGCTCTCAAAAGGCTTTATATATACATGACGGAATTCATGAGAAAACTTTCAAAAGGCTTCGCATGAACTAAATTCTCGCATGAACTAAAATTATCGCATGAACTAAAGTTTTCACATGAACTAAAATTTCTTACATAAACTTAAAGTTCTTGCATGCTTTGAAAACTTACATCCTTTTAAAGTTCTTGCATGCTTTGAAAACTTACATCCTTTTAGAAGTTTTTCGCTTTCTTGGATTTTTGCTTTCACTTGATATTGTAATCCATACAAGTTAGGGCCTTATATTTTCCGTTAGATTATGATATTAAGCTATGTTTGATTCAGTTACACATCTTCAAGATTATCTAATTCCTATTTATCTTTCACTTCATCTTCTCTCTCAGCTGTAACCTCCTTCTAATGTATAGCTTTATAAATGATATTATGTTTTAATCAAGATTCAACCATTCTATCTTGATTACTTAGACTTAAGTTGTATCAGACAAATGACAGGAGATCCAATTTCCATTCCGGAATCCCAAACAACCGGATTTTTCAATCTGATGATAAGATTCTGTAACAATGAACCAGATCATCTGAAGCGTTCTTTCCTCTGTATAATATAAAATAAGCTTATATTTTTAGAGTAAGAGTACCAAAAAACCTTGATTCTTCACTTAATTAAATCATTCAATCATTGTTCCCATCAATAAGATAAAATAATTTGTCAAGTTTCATATCACGAACGACCAACATTAAATGTTGTAAATATAGAATACTGAACTTGACCTATTATTTAAGTACCAAACTTCAAATCATCCAGCATCTTTCAGATTTATGCAGAAACAGTTGTTCTAAACCCTCCAAATACTAACAAGTTTTTGCATCTGGATCATGTTCTCCTATTTCCAAAGCTTTCACCAAAATTAAGATAACCAATTCAAGTTTTCGCATGAATGATGATGTTTTCGCATGGTGAAGTTTTCACATGAGAATGTGTTCACAAATGACGATTACTGCTGCGAAGTTTTACATGAAATAGTTTTTACAAAATACGGTTACTTTCATGAATTTTTTGCAAAATGCAGTTATTCCCACGAAAACTACAACCAAATAGACTTTTTGAGTTTAAATCACTTCTACAGTCTCAAATCTTCGTTTTCCATCATCTAAACTTGAAGATACTGAGCGTAATGATACATATTATCAATGTAGCATGTAACAAAGCCGATTCCACGTGTGTTCCCTCTCGGCTTCACCTTCTTCTCCTTTGAAACTGATCTAGAAACTACCACAACCTTCTAGTCTTCAATCTCTTCAAGTTTAACGTTTTAAAACGAATGATCGTAGAATGAAAATCCATGTATCAAAAGCAACACCTTGCTCTGATACCAAATGTAAAGTCCTCATAATGATCGAATCCATAAATATTACACTTAATAATCAAATTAAGACGAATGTGTGCGTGTGTGATATCAACAAACATTAAACAAACTCAATCGAATATTATTAACCAAATTATTATAATAACAAAGGTATTTATATCATTTAAGCTCGATCCACCAGAGATGAGCCCCCCTCGGACGACCTATCACACAACCTTCTACTTTTTCACCCTCATACCACTTTTACAAATAAAACATACATAACGAAAAACAAAACAAAAACCACTATATGTACATGATAGACTTCATGAGGAAACTTTCAAAAGTGTTCACATGAATTAAAGTTCTAACATGAACTAAAGTTTTCGCATGAACTAAAAGATTTAGCATGCTTTTTGAAAACTTACGTCCTTTTAGATGTTTTTGTTTTCTTGGATTTTTCTTTACACTTGATATTGTAATTTATACATGCTAGGGCCTACAAGTTTAGGCCTCATCACAGGTCACCAACTGTCCCTCAAAATTTTATCGTATTAAATACTTTAGATACATTTGAGAATGACATAATTGCCTTGTTGCATTACATTTAAAATTTAAGGGGTCAAAATTTTCTTTTTATAAAGTTGACTAGTTTAATTATCTTTTACATACATTTTAATTATGTGATTACAATTATTGGCTTTTAAATCAATTTCTCCCACAATTTTAAATGGTTGTCACTTATTCATACTTCAATTTTTAAAAATAGTTTACCATAATAATGAGAATTTTATCTCATTAATTTAAGTATGGTAATGCTACGATTTTTTTTATTTTCAAAAAATTACATAGTGTATCTTGTTACGTTGAAAAGCACCCCTCGTGTAACACCTCAACCAAGCTAGAGCTGATGTGCCATCATTATAATAATCTGAACAAAGCATAATTCTAAAAATAATTAAATAATTGTTTTACCAAAAGAAATACAAAGACTTATTTGACTAATTTATTATGTTCATTAATTTAACTTCTTTTATTCTCTAGCTTTCTTCACATATCCTCATGTCATGTAACGAAGAAAGATAATAAAGAGAAATATGGTTAAGCGAAAAGTTGTTAGACTAGATGTCAATAATAAAGTCAAAAGGGTAAAAATAATAAAGGTGACAAAGAGTAGTAGAAACAATGTAAGTGGGACGTTTGTGCAGCATAATGAATATCAGAACAATAAACCATTCGAATAGCTAAATTATTATACAAAAAAATTATTCAACTAGATAAGTCGTATGGTTAGAAGATACCTATTGAGCACAAAAAAAACTAATAGTGTACATAGACCCGTCGATCTATTATACCAAATGTGAGTTGTATGTGGCCACACACGATCACTCACCATAGTCAAAAGTCAAAACATATATATCAGTATCGATCCATATGCCTTCACAGAAAGTAATATGAAAATGTTGTCACTACAAGGAATAATGATGACAATATGTCGCCCTATAGTAACGACATCTGGTCGTTATAGGTGATTTTGATATATAACGACGATATGTTTTCTATATAGGTGTCATAGGCACAGAATTATCGTAATAACTCTTAAATGTCATCGTAGTAAGGTTCATCAGCATAGATCAATCTATAGGGATGATAAATCGTCGCTACAGGAGTCGTGCTAACCGCCTTTCTTCGTTTACAAAAAACTAAAAAAGGTTAATTTATAACATATAGTATTGACGTGTCATGACTATAGGTTATTATTTTTAATTATTTTTACTTTGAGCGACGACAAGTTATCACTATATAGTGATTTTCTAAAAAAATTAAAAGAACAGTCTAGCATCATCGCTATAGCTACTGTCCTACGGTGATTAATACACCCTTTTACTCTAAAGCAATAGCTAAGATATTTGTTTTGAAGAAAACTAATTTTCAATACAAATACTAAAACTAATTCTAATTTCAAATCCAAGTTCAAGAAACACATAGTTCATGCAAATTCAATGATAAACAATAGGAATAGTTCAATTTCAAACTCATTTAAATCGAACAAAAATACAAACGCTAATCACCGGGTGGTCATTGCTGCTGCCAGTAACATATTATTTCCATTGTTCTTGTAGCATTCTTTGCATTTCTTCTATTTGTTGGGTATGTTGTCGTTGGATTTCTTGACTTTGTTGTTGTTCTTGTTGTTGAAGTTGTTGTTGTCAAAATTGTGAAATTTGTGCTTGCAAATATTGTGTTGGGAGGGGTTGTGTGCTCAAAATTTCAGGGGTGTGATGTTTCACAACACGACCAACACCTTGTATATGTTCACGCCTCTGACCTAAGGCACATTCAATACATTGAATCTCATCAACAGCAAATGCGTCACCACCGGTCTCGCTAGAGGATCTCGCATACTTCTCTTGAGTTCATTCCTGCATTAAACATATTGAATATTTTAGTAAAAAGTTCAGCAACATTGTTACTATAAACTAGATAACCAACTATCTAAGGTTTAATAGTTAACAATATATAGTCATATTTCGATCAACTTACATAAATTATATCCAACATTAATAGCAACAAATACTAATAATGCTAACAATATTATCATATACTAACACATACTTTCAATCAACATACATGAATAATTCAAGTGCATTAAATTATATTCGGGTTTAAAGTGTGTTCGGGTCATTCTAACCTGTTTAAGCCAACATTTCAATAATTTAAGTGTATTAAAGTGTGTTCAGTTTATTTTAACCTGTTTAAAAAAACACTTGAATAATTCAAATGTATTAAAGTATGTTTGGTCATTTTGATCCATTTAAAAACACTTAAATAATTCTAGTGTATTAAAGTTTGTTTGAGTCATTCTGACTAGTTTAAACTAACACTTGAATAATATGAGTTTATAAAAGTGTATTTGAGTCATTTTGACGCGTTTAATTTTGCCCATCCCATGCCTTCTTTGAAATGCGTCTTTTGAAAGTTATTAATGTGTCACGCCCTCAAAATCCACGTGCGGGGTTTTACCGCGAGACGTGTGAACAAACCAGGATCTCAGTCATTAGTTACTCGGAACGACTCTATATGAAATATTCAAGCAAAATCAGAGTTTAAAACATTAAAAGTTTACGGAACGTTCAGTAAACATGACAACCCAAAATAATCCAACACTATGTAAAATGCGCAAACACGCGCCAACCGTTATTCAAAGCAAATACATAATTATTTCAATTGCAAAAATCACAATTGTTCCCAACAATGCTGACCCAAAATGCTGACCCTGAGTGCTCCTAGTTTTTTATTAACCACGACCTGAGAATAGCATACTAAAAGAGTCAACACAATGGTTGGTGAGTTCAAGAGTTTGCGTAAAACATAACAGTAACAGTTATAAAACATAAGAGTGCATTCAATTAGATAGCTAGTCTAAATTCACAAGTAATAATCGTAGTGATTTCGCGATCGAAGCTGACAGCGTTTCGTTTGATTGCCTCCCGTCACGACTTATAGGGGTAGTGACACCATGTGTTAGGACAATATTGCACCCGTTTGACCTCGAGTCGCACAGTTGGGGCTTGTCAAACCCAGTAGTACTACCCAAGATTTCCTGCTAGTTTCAATATTAATGATCCGAAAGTGTGAGGACTTTCATAGTATATCGCACTACATTACACTATACACAACTTACAATCAATAAATCGTTTTAGAACGAGTATGCTATCTCCCCCAAAAGAGAGTGTAAATAAAGTGGGGCATGAACTCACCTGGTGTGCACACGAATGATATTAAAGCTAACTTGAGAGAGATAGAGGAAAGACAACCTTCAGAGGTTACCTAGAACATGCAAGTACATGAGTACGTGTTCACAGAATCATTAACAACCCTAAGTGCTCAATAAACACATTGACCAAAGGTTTTAGAAAACAAGACACATTTGACCAAGTTGACCCGTTTGACCCGTTGGTGACATATTAATTGAAATCCCATTTAATCAAGCATAGAAACTCACCATACATAGTTATCATACAAGTTGTTCACATATATCACTTCATCAACCACTTGCTCTACCAAGAACATCATACAACTTAGATTATCATACAACTCATGCGAATCTCATGTAGTCAACATGCTCAACACAATTATGATTACATCACAACTAGTACATCATACATAAAGTCTAATCATGCACAACATGCCATGTGAAGCCACTCACGACTTCACACCCTAAACCCTGCCAATCCTACCAAGTAGGGGCCTCAGATTCGCACGCGTGTATGACGATCATCATCACATTGTTTAACAAGATTAATGCCAACCAACATGCCCAACAATGACCTATTACAATCCCAAACATGATTCTATAATCTCCTATCCCAAGCCATCATCATGTATAATCCATAAAAGTCCAATTTCCCAATTGACCAATCAAGTATCCATACAACCCAATAACACAATCCACAACATTAGACCACCATCATTAAACATCTAACATGACCTTAACATCATAAACATGCCCAATTCACCTTATCCTTGTTCCACACAAATAAAGTTTCCCTTTTGGGAAAGTAACATCCCAAAATCAATCTAACGCTCAATTCAATCATGAATTCATCAACACAATACCTATTCAAGCTCATAACTATCATCTAGACACACGTTCACCATCATCAAATCATCATAATTCACAAATCTCATATCCAAAAGTTTCTACCTTATAGCAAGGTATGAACTACATGACCAATTCATGGATTTCTTGCATGAATAAATCGTAACCCAACATTCATACAACATTATCAACATCATAACATCATCAATCCATCATCAAATCATCAAGTTCATACACAAAAGTTACTATTATTGTAAGGTATGAACTACACATCAAAACTATGAATTTCTCGTATAAAACTCCACGTAAACTAACATCAATACAACCTAACTAACATCATACAATCATCAAACATCACAAAATTCGATATCTAGCACCCATTCAAACTAGGGTTTCAGCCCAACACCCAAAAGCATGAAAAAAAACTTGTAAAAATCTAACCTTTAATCGCGTAATAGCCAAGAATTGAAGTTGTTAATATGTTGTAATCCTTGAAATTAACCAAAATCGATGCCCAATTGGTTGCTCTTAATCAAAATCGCAAGTTGTGTGTGTGTTTAGGTGTTGTCGAGGCCAAAGGGTGGGGAGGGGGGATTAGGGTTTTGTTTTAGGTAATATTATGTTTAAAATAGTTACCTTTTAACCCTTATAGTTTATATTTATATAAACTAATCTTTTAAACACTTTTTAAAAGGTTTTAACTTAATAATACAACATTATTAATCAACAATATATCATATACATTTTCAATAAATACCAAAACTCTGGAACAAATATTACACGTTGGCACGTTACAAGGTGAAATTCACAAATAATATTGGTGTGATAACTATTATTGTAAGAAAATTCCACCAATGGTAGGTGAACTTCCCAGTTATTCCCGAAGTCAATCACACAAGCACGTAGCATGTCCTCCAATGTCTGTATAGTATGCTCGCTTTGCCCATCTTTGTGGATGATAAGCAGTACTCATGTCTAGACGGTACCCAAAGATTTCTGTAATGACTGCCAGAAGTGCAATGTAAAACGAACATCGCGGTCAGAAATAATTGAGACTGGTACCATGTCTTGAAACTATTTCCTTCAGATAGAGTCGGGTTACTTCTCCATTTTGTCCATTTCCTTTATCGCAAGAAGTCGCCAAGACAATATACACAGTATCGAGTCATGTCATCATCACCATTATCATCCATAGGTGGTAGTTTGGTAATGAAATCCATTGAAATCTGTTCCCACTTCACATAGGAATCTCAGGTTGTTGTAATAGCCCAGATGTTTCTGATATTCCACTTTTACTTTCGAGCAGGTCAAGCACTTGCTCACATATGTAGCTACATCCGCTTTCATGTTAGGCCACCAAGTGCGCCTTCAGGTCATGATACATCTTGTCGGATCCAGGATGTATAGAGTACTTAGACTTGTGTGCCTCACTCATAACCAGTCTCTCAGACCCAAATACCGAAATCCATCCCCCCCGCCTTTACTTCCAACTGTTTATCCATTCCCCGTATGATTCAGACCCAATGTTTTCCATTTTCAGGCTTCTGTCTGAGCTTCTCGAATTTGTTCAGGCAAGTGAGTGCTAATCAAGCTGCAAAGCTCGCACTCGTCGAGGCTTAGCAGTCTCCTTTCTACTCAACGCGTCAGCGACTACATTAGCCTTTCCCGGATGATATTTGATAGCACAATCATAATCGTTCAACAATTCCACCCAGCGTCTTTGCCTCATGTTCAACTCCTTCTGCTCAAAGATGCTGAAGACTCTTGTGATTGGTGTAAATAGTGCACTTGGTACCGTACAAGTAATTTCTCCAGATCTTTAAGGCAAAAACTACCGCACCCAGTTCCAAGTCATGGTGGTGTATAGTTCTTCATGTACTTTTAGTTGTCTTGAGCGTAAGCTATCACCTTTTCTCGTTGCATCAAGACACAACCAAGTCCTTGGATAGAAGCATCACAATAGACACAAAGTCATCACTTCCCTCTGGTAATGCCAATATCGGCGCTACACAGTTTTTGTTTTAGTAATTGGAAAGCAGATTCCTGACTCTCACCCCATTTGACGTTGTTCCCTTGTGAGTCAAGGCTGTGAGAGGTTGAGCGATCTTAGAAAATCCTTCAATGAATCGCCGGTAGTATCCTGCCAGTCCAAGAAACTGTCGTATCTCGCTTGGCGTTTTGGGTACCGCCCAATTCTTTATTGCTTCAATCTTTATAGGATCGACATGTATTCCTTTCTCATTAACAATATGACCCAAGAATTACACTTCACGTATCTAGAAATCACACTTGGAGAACTTGGCGTACTAATTCCAAGATTAAACGTAAGTGCTCCTCATGTTCTTCCTCAGTCTTTGAGTAGATCAATATGTCATCGATAAACACAATAACAAACTGATCGAGATAGGGTTTGCACACACTATTCATGAGGTCCATGAATACGGCTGGTGCATTCGTCAACCTGAATGGCATGACCAAGAACTCGTAATGACCGTAACGTGTACGGAAAGCGGTCTTCGAGATGTCTTCCTCTCGAACTCTCAGTTGATGGTACCCAGACCTCAAGTCAATCTTAGAATAATAGCTTGATCCTTGAAGTTGATCGAACAATCATCTATACGAGTAGTGGGTATCTATTCTTGATCGTAACCTTGTTCAGTTCTCTATAGTCGATGCACATTCGAAATGTACCATCCTTCTTCTTGACAAACAGAACTGGTGCTCCCCAAGGCGACGAGCTCAGTCGGATAAACCATTTATCCAAAAGCTCTTGTAGTTGAGCAGATAATTCTTGTAGTTCGTTCAGAGCTAACCGGTAAGGTGTTCTCGCAATTGGAGCGGCTCCTGGAGTCAAATCAATCTGGAATTCAACTTGACAATGAGGTGGTAATCCAGGCAGATCCTCTGGAAACACCTTAGGAAAGTTATGAATGACAGGGATATCCTCTATCCTCTTTTCTTCTGGTTGTTTATCAGTAACGAGGGCTAATATGGTTAAACGACCTTTCCACAACAACTTCTATGCTTTCATGAATGAGATGATGCCCATCACTGCACCACTTCTATCGCCTCTGACCGTAAGAATTTCTTCACCAATAGGGATTTGTATGATCTTCTCGTGACATACGACTTCCGCCTGCTTGTCGAAAGCCAATCATGCCTACTACTACATCAAAACTCCCTAGTGTAACAGGCATGAGATCTATGTCAAAGGTATGACCAGCAAGTTCTATCTTGCAATCTCTAAGGATATGCGTTACGTGAATCTGCTTACCATCAGCTAACTCTATGGTGTAGTTAGATTCTAATGCTGAGGGCATATCACTTAAAGACTACTAAACTTAGTGGAGATGAAACTTCTATCGGCTCCAGTGTCAAACAGTACAGTAGCAAAACGACCGTTAACAGAAATTTACCAGTAACAGTAGTAGGGTCGTTAGAGCCTCACCTGAACCGATAACAAAGGCTCTCCCTTTGTTCCCTGTTATTACCACCGTTGCTGTTGCCATTGCCATTGTTGTTGTTGTTGTTGCTGTTGTTGTTTTGTTGTGTTGTTGCTCCCACCGTTGTTTGCACCATTCCCGTTCTTCCTCAACTGAGGACAGTTTCTCCTGTAATGGCCCTCTTTCCCACATTCAAAGCAGCCTTGGGTGTTTCCTGGGATTGTTGTGGCTTTTTCATCAGCTCGCCACGGCAGTCTTTTGCTGCATGTCCAATCTTTCCACAGCGCTGGCATTTGAAGTTGTCACATCTGCCCACATGATGATAGTTACACCGGTTGCACTTTGGGTGTCTCCCTCCGTATCCGCTTGGCCCTTGGTTTGAGGGAGTCATTTGGTTGAAGCTTCTGTTGTTGTTGAACCTCTTCTGTTGTTGATGATGCTGTTGCTGCTGAGTTTGACTGTTTGATGACGATCCCTTGTTGCCTGAGCCGTCCCACTTGCGTTTATTGTTAGGCACGCTTGCCACAGCACCCCGCTTGGGTAGTTTGCCTTGCTCTACCGCTGATCAGTAAGTTTGTGGGCTAGTCGGATCACCTGTTGAATAGTAGGGAGGTTTGCAGCAGTCACCATGCTCTGTATCTCCGGAACCAAGCTGCGTAGATAAAGCTCAATCTGCTTAACCGGCGTGTCGATCATGCCTGGGCAAAGCGTTGCCAATCGTGAGACCTTGTTGTGTAGGCCTCAATCTCCGATCCTTCCATCTTGAGCTGCCAAATTCGGCTCCAGCTTTTGAACTTCGCTACGAGGGCAATATTCCTCCATCATCATTTCCTTGAATTCATCCCATGGTAAAGCATTGGCAATTTCCTGACCAAGCATTTGTACTTGGGCATTCCACCACGAGTGTTGCGCCCTCAACGTCCCGTGGCATACTTTACTTGATCCACTGCTGGACAGTTGCATTTGGAGAAGACTGACTCGGTCTTCTCAAACAACGTACGAGCCCTACAGCTCCCTCAGCTCCACTATACGTGTGGGGCTTGCAGTCCATGAATGCTTTATATGTGCACTGGCGGCCTGTATTCAAATTTTGGATTATTTAGTCCGATCAAATGGGTTAACCATCTAGTAGAAAATTTTATGCAGTTGATGACCAAGGTCATCATTTACCTCCAAATTATGTAGCTTGTGCACCAACCGCTGCTTGCACATGTTGATTTATCAGGGCACTAATTCAGCAGGGGTCATGTTTATAGCACCGGTACCAGACCACCGCACCACGTCCACGACACGTCCACGTCCACGTCCTCTACCTCTTGCATCCACATTTCACTTTACATTCACAAATACAATAATGAGTAACATCCAACACATTAATCTCATTGAAGTACAGTAAATGATAAGAAATAATGAATTTACAACAACCACGACATTTATAACAAAATAATAACCAAAGATAATAAATTGTAAATGGTTCACAAAATTCCATCAATGTCAAATTTAGTTTTTTAGTTGGGTGGGAACAACCCTTCCTACATAGGTTTCAAAAGAAAAGAAACACTATATAGTCCAGTCATATAAATGTAGAATCAATCCAGCATGTCCAATCCATCATTGTCCTCTTCCATCTCTGCTAGTTCTTCTTCCTCCGGGCTTCTTCCTTTCTTCTTCAGGTTCTTCCTTTGGGTCTTCTTCAATAGGATCTTCCTCAAGCAGGGGCTTCGGCAATCTGAAGCGCCGCTAGCTGTGCCTCTAGGTCAGCAAATCTATCATCTACCACTATGTTCTGATGATCCTGAGCGTTCATCCGCTCGGTAAGCGTTAGCATATTTCCTGCCAGAGTATGAAGCCCACTAATGGCCATCGAAAGTCGCTCCTGAAGCGTCTCTACCTGGAAACGTAACTGATGCATCTCATATCGTAAAGTGGAGTTCCTCATCAGTGAGTCCTCTAATATGCTGCCGCTCGATGTCTAGTGTAGCCACCAATGCTGCAAACGCCTGCTCGTGTTGGATGTCTAGGGAAGGAGTGTGGTGTGGCTGGAGAAGCTGTCGACGATCTAGTCCTGGGTCGAGTAGGAGCTACAGGTGATACACGCTCCCTGTAAACCATGCGGTGTATATAGGTAGGATAGAAGATCTAGTTCCGCTGGATCGCGCATGGGTAATGTGAATGGCTGATCCCAATCCATCTCTTAGAGTGTTAAGGATGTCAAGGCCAGTCTGATCCCCTATCAGGTACAGGAGAAGGAGGAGGTGACTCAGACCGTGCAGGTCTCTTGCCTAAATTTTTGGACGACGATGCCATGCTGCGAAGTACGTGATGTGTATGCCAATGAGTATACAGTAAGGAAATAAGTGACGAGTAACTAACAACTGTGCGGTATAGTCTAGTGTGTATGCAACCTAGTTCCTTATAACCAATGGCTCTGATACCAATCGGTCACACCCTCAAAATCTACGTGCGGGGTTTTACCGCGAGGCGTGTGAACAAACCAGGATCTCAGTCATTAGTTACTCAAAACGACTCTATATAAACATTCAAGCAAAATCAGTGTTTAAAACATTAAAGTATGCGGAAACGTTCAGTAAACATGACAACCCAAAATAATGCAACACAATGTAAAATGCGCAAACACGCGCGAACCGTTGTTCAAACAAATACATAATTATTTCATGCAAAAACCACAATTGTTCCTAACAATGCTGACCCAAAATGCTGACCCTGAGTGCTCCTAGGCTTTTCATTAACCACGACCTGAGAATAGCATACTAAAAGAGTCAACACAATGGTTGTGAGTTCAAGAGTTTGCGTAAACCTAACAGTAACAGTTATAAACATAAGAGTGCATTGAATTAGATAGCTAGTCTAAATTCACAAGTAATAATCATAGTGATTTCGCGATCGAAGTGACAGTGTTTCGTTTGATTGCCTCCCGTCACGACTTATAGGGGTCGTGACACCATGTGTTAGGACAATATTGCACCCGTTTGACCTCGAGTCGCACAGGTGGGGCTTGTCAAACCCAGTAGTACTACCCAAGATTTCCCGCTAGTTCCAATATTAATAATCCGAAAGTGTGAGGACTTTCATAGTATATCGCACTACATTACACTATACACAACTTACAATCAATAGCGTTTCAGAACGAGTATGCTATCTCCCCAAAAGAGAGTGTAAATAAAGTGGGGCATGAACTCACCTGGTGTGCACACGAATGATATTAAAGCTAACTTGAGAGAGAGAGAGGAAACAACCTTCAGAGGTTACCTAGAACATGCAAGTACATGAGTACGTGTTCACAGAATCATTAACAACCCTAAGTGCTCAATAAACACATTGACCAAAGGTTTTAGAAAACAAGACACATTTGACCAAGTTGACCCGTTTGACCCGATGGTGACATATTAATTGAAATCCCATTTAATCAAGCATAGAAACTCACCATACATAGTTATCATACAAGTTGTTCACATATATCACTTCATCAACCACTTGCTCTACCAAGATCATCATACAACTTATTATCATACCTCATGCGAATCTCAAGTAGTCAACATGCTCAACACAATTAATTACATCACAACTAGTACATCATACATAAAGTCTAATCATGCACAACATGCCATGTGAAGCCACTCATGACTTCACACCCTAAACCCTGCCAATCCTACCAAGTAGGGGCCTCAGATTCGCACGCGTGTATGACGATCATCATCACATTGTTCAACAAGATTCATGCCAACCAACATACCCAACAATGACCTATTACAATCCCAAACATGATTCTATAATCTCCTATCCAAGCCATCATCATGTTTAATCCATAAAAGTCCAAATTTCCCAATGACCAATCAGTATCCATACACCCATTAACACATTCCACAACATTAGACACCACAATAAACATTCTAACATGACCCTAACATCATAAACATGCCCAATTCACCTTATCCATGTTCACACATATAAAGTTTCCCTTTTGGGAAAGTAATATCCCAAAATCAACCTAACGCTCAATTCAATCATGAATTCATCAACACAATACCTATCAAGCTCATAACTATCATCTAGACACGTTAACATCATCAAATCATCATAATTCACAAATCTCATATCCAAAAGTTTCTACTTATAGTAAGGTATGAACTACATGATCATTCATGGATTTCGTGCATAATAATCGTAACCAACATTCATACAACATTATCACATCATAACATCATCAATCCATCATCAAATCATCAAGTTCATACAAAAAATACTATTATAGTAAGGTATGAACTACACATCAAACCACGAATTTCTAGTATAATCCACGTAAACTAACATCAATACAACCTAACTAACATCATCAATCAATCAAAACATCACAAAATTCGATATCTTGCACCCATTCAAACTAGGTTTCGGCCAACACCCAAAAACATGAAAGAAAACTTGTAAAAAACTAACCTTTAATCGCGTAATCCAAGAATGAAGTTGTTAACATGTTGTAATCCTTGGTAATTACAAAATCGGCCAATTGGGTGTTCTTTTAATCAAAATCGCAAGTTTTGTGGTGTTTAGGTGTTGTCGCAGCCGAAGGGTGGGGAGGGGGATTAGGGTTTTGTTTTAGGTAATATTATGTTTTAAATAGTTACCTTTTAACCCTTACAGTTTATATTTTATATAACCACTATTCTTTTAAAACACTTTTTAAAGGTTTTAACTTAATAATACAAGCATTAATCAACACAATGAAAATCATATACATTTTCAATAATACCAAAACTCATGAACAAATATTACACGTTCGCACGTTACAAGGTGAAATTCACAATAATATTTAAAATTTATAAATGCGTAACCACAAACGAATAACCAACATTATTAGTTAAATTATTATCTGTTTATCATTGTTAATTATATTAAGTCCCCAACGTTCAACGAAAACTAGTGTGTGCTCACGACACGTGTATGCAAGACCTACGGAACTAACGGAGTTTGGTAACGGAAATTACCGGATGTCACATTATCCCATGTTGAAAGAATTTCGTCCCGAAATTTGCGTTACATGGTGTGTTCCATCACTGGTCTACTGTATTGGCACAAAGTACGAGGAAGTTTCGGGTGAGTTGTCACATCATCCCATGTTGAAAGAAATTTCATCCCGAAATTTAATCAATACCTTCGCTGGCCGTCGTCGTTGTTTTGAACAGCTGAGGATACTTAGCTTCATCTGCTCCTCACATTCCCACGTGAATTCCGGTCCACGTCTCGAGTTCCAACGAACTTTGACTATGGGTATCTTGCTTTGCTTAAGCGTCTTTACCTCACGATCCATCACCTCGATTGGTTCTTCAATGAAGCGTAATCGCTCATCTACTTGCACTTCCTCAAGAGGTACTACCATTGTTTCCTCCGTTAAGCACTTCTTCAAGTTTGAGACATGAAATACATTATGGATTCCACTCAGTGAGTCAGGTAGGGCTAACCGGTAGGCCACTGGACCTATTCTTTACAAATCTCAAATGGTCAAATGTATCTTGGATTTAGCTTTCCTCTTTTACCAAATCGAATCACGCCTTTCCACGGTGAGACTTTCAGTAAAATTTTGTCGCCGACCTGAAACTCCAAAGGTTTCCGTCGCTTATCTGCGTAGCTTTTCTGTCTGTCACGTGCTGCAGCCATATGGTTTCTTATTTGTGATCTTCTCCGGGTCTCGTGCATTACTCGGGACCTTTAGCTGGCTATCACCATTTCAGCCCAAAACTGGTGATCTACATTTTCATCCGTACAAGGCTTCAAAAGGTGCTGCCTTTATGCTGGTGTGATAACTATTGTTGTAAGAAAATTCCACCAATGGTAGGTGAACTTCCCAGTTATTCCCTAAGTCAATCACACAAGCACGTAGCATGTCCTCCAATGTCTGTATACTATGCTCGCTCTGCCCATCTGTTTGTGGATGATAAGCAGTACTCATGTCTAGACGCGTACCCAAAGATTTCTGTAATGACTACCTAAAGTGCGATGTAAAACGAACATCACGGTCAGAAATAATTGAGAATGGTACACCATATCTCGAAACTATTTCCTTTAGATAGAGCCGGGTTAACTTGTCCATTTTGTCCATTTCCTTTATCATCAAGAAGTGTGCAGACTTAGTCAATCGATCTACGATCACCCATATCGTGTCACAACCAGTTGGAGTCCGGGTAGTTTGGTAATGAAATCCATTGAAATCTATTCCCACTTCATATAGGAATCTCAGGTTGTTGTAATAGCCCAGATGGTTTCTGATATTCCACTTTTACTTTCGAGCAGTCAAGCACTTGCTCACATATGTAGCTACATCTGCTTTCATGTTAGGCCACCATAGTGCGCCTTCAGGTCATGATACATCTTGTCAGATCCAGGATGTATAGAGTACTTAGACTTGTGTGCCTCACTCATAACCAAGTCTCAGATTTTATGCAAGGTACCCAAAGTCTATCCATGAAATAACGAATCCCTCCTCCGCCTTTACTTCCAACTATTATCCATTCCCCGTAATGATTCATACCCATGTTTTCTGTTTTCAAGGCTTCTGTCTGAGCTTCTCGAATTTGTTCAGGCAGTAGTGCTAATCGTAAGCTGCAAAGCTCGCACTCATTGAGGCTTAGCAGTCTATCCTTTCTACTCAACGCGTTAGCGACTACATTAGCCTTTCCCGGATGATATTTGATAGCACAATCATAATCGTTCATCAATCCCACCACCCGCATCTTTGCCTCTTGTTCCACTCCTTCTGCTCAAAGATATGCTGAAGACTCTTGTGATTGGTGTAAATAGTGTACTTGTTACCGTACAAGTAATGTCTCCATATCTTTAATGCAAAAACTACCGCACCCAGTTCCAAATCATAGTGGTGCAATTCCTCTCATGTACTTTTAGTTGTCTCGAAGCACAGGCTATAACCTTTCACGTTGCATCAAGACACAACCAAGTCCTTGGATAGAAGCATCACAATAGACCACAAAGTCATCACTTCCCTCTGGTAATGCCAATATCGGTGCGCTACACAGTTTTGTTTCAGTAATTGGAAAGCAGATTCCTGACTCTCACCCCATTTGTACGTTGTTCCCTTGTGAGTCAAGGCTATGAGAGGTGAGCGATCTCTAGAAAATCCTTCAATGAATCACCGGTAGACTTAGTCAATCGATCTACGATCACCCATATCGTGTCACAACCAGTTGGAGTCCGGGTAGTTTGGTAATGAAATCCATTGAAATCTGTTCCCACTTTCATATAGGAATCTAAGGTGTTGTAATAGCCCAGATGGTTTTGATATTCCACTTTTTTACTTTCGAGCAGGTCAAGCACTTGCTCACATAGTAGCTACATCTGCTTTCATGTTAGGCCACCAATAGTGCGCCTTCAGGTCATGATACATCTTGTCAGATCCAGGATGTATAGAGTACTTAGACTTGTGTGCCTCACTCATAACCAAGTCTCAGATTTCGATGCAAAGGTACCCAAAGTCTATCCATGAAATAACGAATCCCATCCGCCTTTACTTCCAACTATTTATCCATTCCCCGTAATGATTCATACCCAATGTTTTCCGTTTTCAAGGCTTCTGTCTGAGCTTCTCGAATTTGTTCAGGCAGGTGAGTGCTAATCGTAAGCTGCAAAGCTCGCACTCATTGAGGCTTAGCAGTCTCCTTTCTACTCAACGCGTTAGCGACTACATTAGCCTTTCCCGGATGATATTTGATAGCACAATCATAATCGTTCATCAATCCCACCCAGCATCTTTGCCTCTTGTTCAACTCCTTCTGCTCAAAGATATGCTGAAGACTCTTGTGATTGGTGTAAATAGTGTACTTGTTACCGTACAAGTAATGTCTCCATATCTTTAATGCAAAAACTACCGCACCCAGTTCCAAATCATAGGTGGTGCAATTCCTCTCATGTACTTTTAGTTGTCTCGAAGCACAGGCTATAACCTTTTCACGTTGCATCAAGACACAATCAAGTCCTTGGATAGAAGCATCACAATAGACCACAAAGTCATCACTTCCCTCTGGTAATGCC
This sequence comes from Flaveria sonorensis, assembly GCA_025506505.1. Classification (NCBI taxonomy): domain Eukaryota; kingdom Viridiplantae; phylum Streptophyta; class Magnoliopsida; order Asterales; family Asteraceae; genus Flaveria; species Flaveria sonorensis. The sequence goes on from CM046435.1 coordinate 11,961,078, forward strand.
AATATCGGTGCGCTACACAGTTTCTGTTTCAGTAATTGGAAAGCAGATTCCTGACTCTCACCCCATTTGTACGTTGTTCCCTTGTGAGTCAAGGCTATGAGAGGTTGAGCGATCTCAGAAAATCCTTCAATGAATCACCGGTAGTATCCTGCCAGTCCAAGAAAATGTATTGCTAAGGTTAACTTGGATAGGAATCATAATTTCGATCTCATAATTGCTAAAACATATGCTGATAAGTATAATGTTCAAATTGAAAAGTTTGAAAAATCACTTGCCTTGACTGAAAATTCTCTAAAGTTGTATCAAACCAAGACAGGTTTAGGGTATAATTCTGTGGAACCACTAATGGTGTACACTCCCACATATACTACTAAATGCAACTTTGAAGTAAAGATGCAAGTATCTATCGAGCCCATCTGTACAAAGGCATCTGCTAAAGAGATTAAGACAGCAGAGAAAGAAGAGAAGGAAGGAATAGTTGAGGAAATTGATGAAGAAAAGGAGAAGAGAGAAAGGAAGGAGGATGAGAAAGAAGCAGAAAATAGAAAAACTCAAGGAAAAAACTAAGAAGGATGTGATTCGGAAGATGGAGTTTATAAAAGAAAACTCATCTTTCGAAGTCGACAAATTGTCTGCCGAGTCAACTCTCTCCAAGACCGGGCTTAATTCAAAGCATAGCTACAATAAGAAGAACCACAGCAGAAACTGTTGTGCTGTAACCTTAAACTCTTCAGAAATAAGACCCCAACCATATATTCAAAAGTTCATTTCTGAAGCAGTAGAAATACACAACAAAAGGTTCCCAAAGAAGAAGATAGAGCTAACCACCCATGCTGATCACAAGATAAACACGAATATGGGTGGAGCTAAGGGAGGAAAGAATAAAAAGATGAAGAAGGAGCCATAAAAGATCAGGCAAATGATGAAGTTAGCAAAGAAGCAAATGAACATCACATGCCTAATGTGTGGAGAAAATAGTCACTTTGCAAAAGACTGTCAATACAACCCACTAGCACATTCCATCAAACATCCCAAAAAGCCTAAACCCTTAAAGAAGTCTGCACTACCAAACAACCATCAAAAGGAAAAGATAGTGGTCATAGAACAGTTGGGTAGTCAAGTTCCTAAAATGCCGACTCCAAAGAAAAACCAGTAGCACTGAAGGATTGCCGAATAAGTCAGCAGTTGTATACCAAAAGAAGAAGAAGACTTTGGAGAACCCTTCACCATCTCTAAAAGCTTCAGGAGGTCATCATAAGAAGGTTGATGTTAAAGTATCATTCAAGCTAAAATAAGAGCCTAGAAACCAAAGACATCTGCTGAATCATTAGATGACCCAAAACCATAGGCCAACCCCTCAACATTTACGATTGATATACAACTACTAAAAACTAGAAAACCCAAGACTAAATAGGCTTGGGTCCCCATTCATCACTAACCATTTGTTTATGTGCATGCTCATCCGCAAGCCAAAACTAACTTATGGATTCTGGATAGTGGATGCTCTCGGCATATGATAGGTGACAGATCATGCCTACTGAATCTAGAACCATATGATAGTGGTTCATTTCTTTGGAAGTGATACAAAAGAGGATACATATTGGCAGGGGGACAGTCAGTAATGGCAAGGTAAGCTTTGACAAGGTGAACAATGTGATAGAGTTAAATAATAATCTGCTGAGTGTGTCTCAGTTGTGTGATCAAAAACACAACACTCTTTTCATAGAGCATGAATGTATAGTTCTCTTTCCTGGTTTTGAAATTCCAAATGATAAAATACTTTTAAGAGCTCCCAGGAAGGATAATATGTACATGTTCAACATGTAGAATGTATCACCTCTAGGAAATATATGATGTTTCATTTCTAAAGCTTCTTTAAATGAGTCCCCCTTTGGCACAGATTATTAGCACATGTAAACCTCAAAAACATGAATCAACTAGTTCGAAATAGGTTAGTCACAGGACTACCAAACAAAGAGTTTGCATGTGCTGACCACTTTATTGCCTGTCAAAAAGGAAAGTAACACGAATCTTCTCATAATTCCAAAAAATTTAATTCAGTCACAACTCTTATACATCCTTTACACATGGATTTATTTGGACTAACAAATGTAAAGAGTTTGGGAAGAAAATCATATTATTTGGTAATAATAGATGGTTTTACAAGATTCACATAGTTTTCTTATTAGAAACTAAAGATGAAACCGTTGAGAATTTAAAATCATTTATTGTTAAAATAAAGAACCAAATTGATCAAATGTTAAATTAATTAGATGTGATTAAGGCACTAAATTAAAAAACCACTCCATTAATTCTTTTTAAGAATCCAAATGTATTGCAAGGCAATATAGTGTTCTTATAACCCCTCTGCAAAATGGAGTTGCTGAGAGTAGAATAGGACACTTATTGAGGCTGTAAGGACCATCCTGTCTGATTTCAAACTTCCTATAACATTCTAGGCTGAAGCAGTCAGCACTGCATCCTATATTTAGAACAGGGTGTTAGTCAAGACACATGAAAAAACATCTTATGAATTGTTCCATACAAGAAGACCATTCAAAGGGTTTCTTAGATCCTTTGGATGTCCATGCACCCTTCTTTATACCAAAGATCATTTATTCAAGTTTGCTGATGAATCAGTTAATGGGTTCGTTGTAGGGCACTCATCATAAGCTGAGGGTCATAGAGTATATAACAAAATTAATTACACTATTAAAGAATCTAAAAATGTTATATTTAATGAAAATTTCTCAAATAGTATTGGAAACACCCCAAGTTGGATGTTTGATCTAAATAGATTTACAAATGCATTTAATCATTTGATTACAAATGTTTCAAGAGACCTTCTCAACAGGTTAGCAGACATACAAGTTCCAAGTGCTGAAGACCACACGGTAGATATACCACAAGGGCTAAGTCATAATAGGTCATCTGCTGATATAGATCAACCAAATTCATTAGAGGCAGATGCTAGTACAACAAACAATGTGGATCATCCATCACTTGCTCATTATGACTCATCATATGAAGAGTCTTATGATCATTATGGTACTAGACAATCTACTAATGAGGAAACTTATATGACAAATGCTAAAGATAGAGTAGATTCAATAGCTGAACTAGTCAATCCATTTGGCGAACTTCCTGAAACAACTTTCTCCAACTTGGACCTATCTCAGCAACTCTAAGTAATCCCAAGACTAAGAATTCATAAAGAGCATCCAGTTGAGAATGTACTAGCAATGTAGATGTTGGTGTCAAGACAAGAAGCAGGGTGAATGAAGCAAACATCTGTTTGTTTTCATGCTTCCTTTCTCAACTAGAAACAAGGAAAGTTTATGAAGCCTTAAGAGATAACAGCTTCTTTAATTTGCTAGAAAGAAGGCTTGGAAACTATGTGCACTTCCTAAAGGGAAAACTATTATAGGGACCAAATGGGTTTTCAGAAACAAAAAGGATGACAAGGGAATTATTATAAAAAAAAGCCAGACTTGTGGTACAAGGGTACACACAAGAAGAACAGATTAATTATGATGAAGTCTTTGCTTCTATGGCTAGGCTTGAAGCAATCTGAATTTTTCTAGCATTTGTAGCCTCCAAATACTTCAGATGGATGTCAAGAGTGAATTTCTCTTTGGTTAAATTGATAAAGAAGTTTATGTCTGCCAACCTGTTGGCTTTGAAGATCCCAAGTATCCAGATCATATATGCAAACTTGATAAAGCCCTTTACGATCTTTATCAAGCTCCAAGGAATGGTATGAGACACTCTCTACCTTTCTTTTGAAGAATGGATACACCAAAGAATCCATAGATAAAACTCTCTTTATCAAGAAATTTGATTTGGATATCATCTTGGTACAAGTGTATGTGGATGATATCATCTTTGGGTCTACAAATAAGAGCTTGTGGAAAGCCTTTGAAAGTCTCATGAAGTCAAAGTTTGAGATGAGTTCAATAGGATAGCTCACTTTCTTTCTAGGTTACAAGTAAAACAAACCTCTGATGGTATCTTCCTTAATTAATCTTAGTATGTTCAGAACATCTTAGTAAAATTTCAAGCTACTAATGTTAAGGCTTCAAAAACCTAATGTTGATGACATGTTCATTAACTCCAGATCTTGAGGGGGAAGCAGTTGATCAGTAGTAGTACAGGGCCATCATTAGATCTCTTATGTATCTTACAGCCAGCAGACCAAATATGATGTTTGCCACATGCCTATGTTCAAGATTTTAAGCTGTTCCAAAGGTGTCACATCTAATGGCTTCTAGGAGAACTTTAAAGTATCTTAAAGGGGAACCAAGTTGGGATTATGGTTCCCTAAGAATGCTGACTTCAATCTCTATAGATATACAGATTGTGACTATAGAGGATGCAAAATCAAAAAAAAGTCCACCTCAGGAGGATGTCAAATTCTAGGGGGAAAGGTTAGTTTTTTTGTAATGCAAGAAGCAAACTTGTGTCTCCACATCAACTGTTAAAGTAGAATACATCATTGTGTCAAGTTGTTATGCTTAGGCGTTGTGGATCCAAGCTCAACTTAGAGATTATAGAGTAACCTTCATGAACACTCCAATCCACATTGACAACAATAGTGCCATCTCCATCACCAACAATCCTGTTCAGCATTCAAAGACAAAGCATATTGACATCATGTATTATTTCATTAGATATTATGCAGAAAGAAAATCATTAAATTAATTAAAGTCCATACAAATAAACAATATGCAGATTTATTCACAAAGGCTTTTGATGAAACTAGATTTAAATATCTTGTATATGCTATTATAATGATGAACTTTGAGTAGTTAAATAACTTAATTAATGATATTTGATAATATTAAATGCTTCTTTTGATAAAAATGAGTAAAACTGTCAAATATCAGCAGATAAATAGGTATCCGCGGATAACTGGGCATCTGCCGAATTATGTAAATCAGCAGATAACAGGGTAAAATAGGATATCTGCCGAATGGGAAAGTCAGTAGATAGGATGATTTCAGCACATGTCCTTTGAAAAAGATCCAGTAGGTCCCACTTTCATCTTCTGATACGTAGTGGCACCGAAGAAGTTTGCCTGAAAGGACTGTTTCATTATCACACGCCGTCGATTTTACAGTTACGGTAGTAAAATATTTTAAAATTTACATTTTTATATATTTTCCACAACTGTTAAAATCTAAAGTTTTCCCACCATTTTCATTTTAAATCTTCTTCACAAAGCAAACCCTTAAACCTTTAATTTTTTAATCCAAACCAAAGTCAATGGTGATCCGGTCTATGATCATTTACTTCAATTTCTACGCAATAGCGATTATGCTTTTGCAATATCTGTAGACCCGTTGATCTGTGACACATATATTTGAGAATTCTGGAGTACATTTTCCATTCAAATGGAACATGGAACAAAGATCCTCGCCGCAACAGTGCAAGGACTGAAGGTCACCATCGCATGTGCCAAAATTCATCAACATCTGAAGTTGAATGACGTAGATGGAGAATGTTCTTTCTCCAAAGAAGTGATAAGTGCCAACTTCAAGGAGATGGGATATGAAGGATCCCTTTCAACGTCCACCTTCTCTAAATCTTAGGTATATCTTAATTGGAGAATCATTCTTCATATCTTCCTTCACTTCTTATCAAACATGTCGGGAGGATGGGATCAGGTACCATTGGATTTATCAAACTTGTGCATTTACCTTTCCTCAAATTATTTGTGTTTGTTAGTAAGTGGTTAACTTAGATTTCTCATTCGTTAGCTACTAATAAAAGGAGAACTTCTTGTTAATCTAAAACCATCTGATCCAACATATTCCTATCATTTGGTATTTTATTAAGTTTTTCTCATGGACTTAACCAGTCTTCCTCCTGTTCAGCAAGTCGGATTCCATTGACATTGTGCCTAGTGCCATGCATGTTTCAAAATCTTCTTATCACCATATTAAGATGCAAGAGCATGCTAGCCAACTTCAAGAACTTTTGGAAAAAAATTTCATCCATCCAAGTTCCTTAACTTTGGGATCTCTAGTTTTATTCATGAAGAAAAAGGATGGTTCCTTTCAGACGTGCATAGATTATTGGGAGCTTAAAAAGCTTACTATCAACAACTGATATCCCTTACCAAGAATTGATGATTTGTTTGATCCATCTTCAAGGAACTTCTTATTTCTATAAGATATAGCCATTATGAATTCATGGTTATGCCTTTTGGTTTAACTAATGCACCTGATGTGTTCATAGATTTAATGAACAGTGTGTGCAAGCCATAATTGGAAAAATTTATGATTTTGTCATTGAAGATATTATGATTTATTAAAAGCCCAAATCTAATCAGGAAAAGCATCTTCATTTGATCCTTGAACTTTTAAGGAATGAGAAAGTCTATGCCAATTTTTAAGTGTGAATTGTGGCTTAAGAAAGTCTAATTCCTTGGTCATATCGCGAATGATAAAGGGATTCTCCCACAAAAATCAAGGTAGTGATGAATTGGATTGAACCTAAAACTTTCACCAAGATTTGTTCATTCCTCTTTCTAGCTGGTTATTACCTTCGTTTCATTCCCAACTTCTCAAAGATCAACATCCCTCTCACTATATTGACTCATAAAGATAAGCCTTTTAAGTAGGGGCAGGATCAAGAGAAATCCTTTCAAAACCACAAACATAAGTTGTGTAATGCTCCAATATTGACTCTTCTTGATGGAATGATGATTTTGTGTCTATTGTGATGCTTCGAAGTAAGGTCTTGGTTGTATTATTATACAACGAGGCAAAGTCATAGCTTATGCCTCATGGCAACTCAAGATTCATGAAAAGAATTATACAACTTGTTTTTGCATTCAAAATTTGGAGACATTATCTTTATGGCACCAAGTGTGTTGTATTCACTGATCATAAGATTTTCTACCATATCTTTAATCAGAAAGAACTAAATATGAGGCAATGATGATGGGTCGAATTACTTAACTAATATGACTATGAGATTTGCTAGCATCCTAGAAAAGAAAATGTTGTAGCCAATGCATTAATTCGTAAGAATTATGTTATGCTTCAAAGTGTCATGGTTTAATCTAATCTTAATCCTTGAAGCCCAACATGTTTTAGTCACCGAAGGCAGCATGTATGATGAAATGTCATACGGTGTTGAACTTCAATTGGCACTAAATCCGATGGTCTGTTTTACTTCTTGGATTTCCTTTGAATTCTTAATCATGATAATCTCTTAACGATCATCATAAACAAGGCTCACAAAACTCATTATTCCATTCATGCATGTTCAGATAAAATGTTCATAAATCTTTGCAATCAGTATTGGTGGCCCGATATGAAGAAGTATATGGCTTTTTATGTGTCCAAATTCCTTACCTACTCGAAGGTTAAAGCCAAGCACCAGCAACCCTCTGGATTACTTGTTCAACCTAAGATTCCCGTATGGAAGTGGGAAAACTTTTCCAAGGACTTCATCACCAAATTTCCCCGTATCGCAAGTGGTCATGATAACATTTGGGTCATTGTTGATCAGTTGACTAAATTAGCACAGTTCATACCTATTCGAGAGGATTATCAAGTCAAAAAGTTATCTCTTATCTACATTAATGAAGTAGTCAGCTGTCTTGGTTTGCCTTTAAACATCATCTCTGATCGTGATGGTCGATTCATCTCCTTTTTTGGCAAAGTCTTCAATCATCTTTGGGAACCCAACTCAATCTTAACACTACTTATCATCCTCAAACCAAAGGTCAAACTAAAAGAACGATAAAGGCTCTCGAGGATATGCTTCGAGATTATGTCATTGATTTTAGTGGCTCTTAGGAATCTTATCTACCGTTGATTGAATTCTATTAAAACAACAGTTATCACACCAACATCAAGATAGCATCATTTGAAGCATTGTATGGTCAAAAGTTCTGATCTCCTATCTATTGGTCTGAGATTGGTGAATCACAAATCACCGATCCTGAACTAATTCAAGAATCTATCGACCCAATCCATATGATCTGTGATAACTTACTCGCTACTAGAGATCTCTAAAAGTACTATGTTGATAAAGGACGGAAACCCATAGAATACAATGTCGGTGATCTCGTACTTTAAAGGTATCACCTTGGAAGGGAGTGATTTACATTGAAAAGAATTGAAAGATAACACAATGTTATATGGGTCCATTCAAAGTGCTTTAGCATATTGTAAAAGTGGCTTACAAGCTTGAACTGCCCCAAGAACTCAGTAATGTTCATCCAACGTTTCATGTCTCCAATATGACAAAATGCCTTGCTGATACATCTTCACATCCCTCTAGATAAAGATCAAATTGATGATTCTATGCATTTTATTTAAAAACCAGTGGAAATTATGGATCATGAGGTCAAATAGGTCAAGCATGGCCGAATACCGATAGTCAAAGTTTGTTGGGAATGTAAACATGGCCTAGAGTTCATTAGGGAACCTAAAGACGAAATGAAATTCAAATATCTTCATCTCTTTGCAGCAGCCTCCTTCTAATAAAATTTTGTGATGAAATTTCTTAAAGTAGGGAAGACTGTAATATTTAACATGTTTTGTAATATAAACACGAACCCATTTGGGTCAACTATGTAAATATAATTCATCATTTAGTCATTTTATTTACTTTGATGTTTCAAATACAATAAATATGTCATTTATCCAATTTATAATAATTTTATAATTTATAAAACTTATAAGATTTTATTATAGTTATGAGATTTTAATTATTCAATTAAAATAATTATGTAAATTGCAAGGTTATACATGATTTATAAAGTTTATAAAGTTTTCATAAATTAAGAATTTGTTTAACTATTCAAATAAGGGTTTTAAAAAGTTTGAGGGTTAAAATATTTTTTAAAACTTATATTAAGAAGTTTTATACATAAAACAACTTTTCAAAATCTAGAGACCAAAGTCTAAATTATTTATAACGAAACCCAACCCTCCCTCCCCCGCCGGCCTTTATCTCCGGTAATCACTAAGCACCTAGATAAATCGGTTTTAATCAATTTAAATTGTACCAACCCATTCGCAAACAAGATTTGATCTTAGAATCACTTTTGATATGATTACTACAGTCGATTACTTCTATTCCACTCAAAACCAAACTCTTTATCAAGATCAAACGGTTCCAGCTCAAAAAAGACAATCAATTGATTCAAATCATTGATTTGAAACACAATATGAATGTTGTAACAATGATATCAACATCAGTTGGTTAATAAACGTTCAAATCATTAACAATTCAAACTGAAACCGCTAAATAAAAATCCTTAACTCAATCAAAATGAAACAGTTGAAATTGGGACTATATAATAGAGAGCAAACCCTCTGCTTGGTTTCTTTAACCTTTCTGAAATTCCAATTCACTTACGACACACACTTGCACCACCTGCTATAATCATTTTCATCACAACCTTTAACTTAGTCGAATCCTATATTCCGAGTCTACTCAACTACAATGATTAAGAGGTATCAATTGTAATCACCTCAGGAAACTCTATCACTCATCAATTGGATCATAACATCATCATCTTCGTGATTCGATCTCAACCTCTGCCATATTATTCTTTCTTTTATACATCATCAATTCGATTAAACCAAGTAAATTAAATACACACACACACTTGTATATCCATGCTAAACAAAATCTTTAAGTTTGATTCATTAACAAGATCAATTTGTTGATCAATTTGAATCAAATCGATTCTAGGGTCCTTACTGTTGGATTTAATGTCCGGGTTCGATAAATAATACGTTACCAACCGAGTTTTGACCCGTAAAAGTTACACCTTGGGCAATGAACGTTAAAGTCCATTTAATTTAATTAATTGGCATATACAAATTATTTATTGGGTTAAAAATAATTGATAATTGTTATGAAATATTTTATTGAACATTTATTTATTAAACAATACTAATTTTAGTTTCATTTGTTAATGGTGGCTAATGTTAATTTGACCGGGCTTGGGGCTTGCGAAAAGATTAACACTAATTTAAAGGGATTATTGTTTATCTCTTAATTATTTGATTGGTTATGTGCAGCCAAGGTTGAAGTAATAATTTCCTTCAAATATTTACTCACCTCACATAATTAAATTGACTTTTGAGTTAATCAACTAGAGAATTAACATACCCATATCATAAAGAAATAAAAATAAGTAAAAATCCTCTTTGCTACCTTTGCAACTACCAGATACGACAATGCCTCATCGCCGATTGCTATTTTACAATCGCTGGTGACCATTTTAACAACCGCGCCGCCTTCGCTGCTCATCTCCTAGTCGTCGCGCAGCCAATATATTTCAACTGGAAGACTTTATTGAAATCGTGGGCCGCACCTCTATAAATCTTGACTAATGTGTTCGCTTCTAGCAATAATTCGTTGAACCTTTGGTGTCTCAAATGGTAACTTACTAACTGCAGGACCGGTGAAGGGTGGTCAATGCAACAGTTTCACAAGGTGGAGAGATATGAAACAGTTAGCAGATCAAATAGGGAATCGGTTAGATGATACAAAGAACATAAGTAAAAGAACAAGAACACTCAAATATGGTTTTGAAGAATGATATATATTGCTCTCAAGTTCTTACAAGTGTTACAAAGTATACATAAAGATATAAGTACTTGAGACACTTTATACTACATCCTATAGCCGGCCATACTTTGAAGGCCAGCTGGATACACTAATCTTGACAACAAGATCAATGTAGAGTCAAAAGGTAGATTTCTTTTTGACTAATGACTATAACATGCCATAGCTTACATCCTAATCTATTACAAAAAGGATGAAAGGTACAAAATTAGAAAGTTACAGACCAACGATCATAATCTATAGTTTACAAAAGCATGGATCTTTTCACCAACTTATATAAGTTGGTGAGTCTCCAGAGTGGCAGCGGAAGGTTGTTCAGCTTTTTTCAAAAGGTGATCAGAAAAAGCATGTCTTCTCTGTCTTTGGAAGAAATCAGTCTTTGGCTTCGGAAGACTCTGTCTCTGAAGCTTTCGAAGACTTCATCTTTGGCTTCGAAAGATTTTGTCATTTGGCTTCAGAAGATTTTACATATAGCTTATTTCCTTTGAGTGGTATAAAACTTTTGAACTAACTTTACTCTGTACTTAATGCATGCATGCTGAGAGCTCTTTGGATGCTTTGGTTGTATTAGCCTTTAAGTATAAACCAAACAAACTCCCCCTAGGTTGATGCTACCAAAACAGAAGAGATTACTCATCTATTGACAGTCCTCATTAGGATCAAGACCATTCCTTTCTTCATCATTTGGTGAGAATCCCTCAAACTCTTATAGGATCTCCTCATATCATAAAGATCATGTAGAGGAAGATCAAGTATGTCTTGCCAGAAGTAAACATCTTGACCTCCTTGATCTCTAAAGAACATACCATCTATCTGGATTAGCAGCAAAGTTCCAGGACAAGATGGGTCTCCCAGCAGCAAGAGGCTCTACTTGAATGGGAGTTGGATGAGCAGCCTCTTCTTGATCACCCTCAGTTTGTTTTGACCCATCTTGAGGTGTAGAGGTGGATGCCTTGGACATCTTCTTATTTTTATCTCTTCTAATGGCCATCATTTTCCTCTTTCTATATTTTAAATGAGGAGACTGGCCTGCAGCACCAGATTGTTCTTGATTGTCTCCTTCAGTTGGATCCTTGTCCTTCACAGGTTCAGAAGGAGAAGGATCAGGACCCTGCTATGGATCAAAAGATGAAGTTCGTTATGGTCTAGCACTAGGTCCTGGTTGTGTTGTCTCTTGTGGTTCAACCTTGACCTCAACTTTAGGTGTAGCCAGACTTGGTGGAGAATGCAAGTCAATGAGCTCACCCTTTTTAATCTTCTACTTGATTACCCTAATGTGCTTATCCATGGTGGATAGAGACATTAGACTAAGCCTTCTTCTAGAGAATCCATACAGCTCAAGAAGCTCATCATCTTCTACCTATCAGTAGACTTCTTTAAACTCGTTTGGATGATGGCTCTTGACTTTGCAGCTTCTTCCCTCATCTTCCACTTAGCAGCTTTTTGTTCTTTCATTACTTGTTGTTCAAGCTGCTTGATGTACTCAAACTCTATGTATTCATATGACAATAGAAGAAGTGTAGATTCCTAATAGAGGCATGTGGCACTCAGGTAGTTAATCATATTTTGTCTATCTGCTTCTTTGTCTACCTTAGGTTGTTGCTTAGTTGCCACAGCCTCTGTCTCAGGGCTTTCTTTAACTGTGGAGAGGGTAGGAGCATGCTTGTAGAGTCTTGTCTTCTTCCTTTCTTCTTTGACCTTGAGGAGCAGTTTTGCATCCTCTGCCTCCTTCCTCTCCTTTGACAGCTCAGTGTCAGCCAGTTCATTTAACTCTTCTAAGGGAAGAGAGATGAGTTTATCAATGTTGTAGTTTAGGGTCCTTAAGTAGTTCAATTTGGTTTCCCTTAACTCAGCATCTTGAGTGTTTGGTCTGTGGACAACCCTGATTGCAGCTTCCATGAAGCCATAGGTCCTGCTTGAACTCTCTCCCCTTGCCTTCCTCTTTCTCTCTCTCTTCTCCTCCTCAATCTCCTCAAGAGTCATCTTCCTTTTTCCTTTGTCACTCATAAGCTTGTGTGACTCAAGTTGGAGAGAGCTTTTGCCTTCATTACTTGGTTCTTCACTTAAGCTCTAGTCAGAGAGAGGTTGTGAGACACCTTCACCAGCTGGTGTCTCACTGAGGGTAATGAGTGTTGAGGATGCTGAAGTAGTTCCTGTCTCAAGATTCACAGGCTCAACTGCTGGGCATTCAGCCAAAGTTTACCCTTCAAAGCTAATCTTAAGGTCCACCTCAGCATCCAGTTGACCAACAGTCTTGCCTGCTAGCCTCTGTCTATATAGTCTTATTCTTAGCTTGAACTCTTCAATCACCCTTTGTTGAATCCTATCAGCCAACCTTACAGCTTGCTTGTTTTGACTTGGGTTAGCAAATGGGAGGTCAACTAGATAGGTGCTCTCATAGAATCTCAGGTTATAGAAGTTAAAGATCTATTGTTGTCCTTAAGACCTAGAGATTACCAGGGCTCTCCTTTGATCATCATATCTCCATCCCACTATTGGGTTCTCAACAAGGTGAGATGGAGCAGGCATAGCCCTTGGTATACCCTCCTCAAACAGACTTTGTATGAGTGGGTTCACATCAAAATGATTTTAAAGAGGTTGTTGAGCATGGACAACTACAAGTGAGGGTGGTGAATCCTCTATGTCCAGACTCTAAGAGGAACTCCCAGGTTCTGTGATTGTAAGTAAGACTTTCTCCCCCTTTTTGGTAGCATCACCCTTTTGCACAGGGAGCTAGGAGTTAGGTCCACCACATCCACAGGTTCTTGTGGGCCTGGTTGAGTCATCTGGATGGGTCTCCCAGCTAACTTGCCCTTGAGATCGGTGATCTCAAGTTGCTTGTCATTGACCCTCTTTTGTATGATAGTCACCTGAGATTCCAGGTGACTGACCTTTGAGACTAAATAGGTGTAGGTTTTAGTCAGTTATTGCACATTTAGTTTCAGACTCCCCTTATCTTCATTTGAAGAATCACTGGGGGATGAGAGAATAGGACCAAGGTCTTCTTCCTCGTCACCAGCTTCAGGTTCTTGGCTTCTGGTTTTCCCCTAGACACTGATAACTTTAAAAGAAGTGTCAATGGGCTAGGTTGCCATGGTTGAGGTTTGAATGATGTAATCACTTGCAAAAGTGAAAGCCTCTTCCATATGGACCTCCTAAACAGGTTCAGGAAGGTCCACCTCAGTTGTGGGTGGATGATATAGGCTAGACATAGGTGAGTCAGGAGCACTCATCTCTCCTTGAGCAGGGGTGGAGAAGAGAGACTTATGGTACTCATTGAATCCCATGTCTTCATCATCATAAAATTCAAGGTTAGGTATGGGTTGATTGAGGTCTAGAGGCTGAGGATGGTAGCTTTCCTTTGAAGGTTGTTCACTAGAATTTTGAGACTCTGAGTGAAGGATTAAGGCTGGTGTTGGTGTAGTGAGCTTATCAGGCTAAGCATGAGGAACCTCAGCACTGATAGAATGGGAGTGGTTTGCTCCGCTGGAGAAGTGGGAGCTCTGGTGTCCACTTCTTCCTACATGGTTAGTGATTTGGGGGCCTGCACAACCTGAGTAGCTTTGTCTGTGTATTTGCATGGAGAAGTCAAGCTAGTTTCGTGGATCGGTGTTGGCCATTTTGAGTAGCTTTGAGATGAAGGATGGTAAGAACAAGGTTGGTTTGTGGGTAAGTTTAGGGTTTGAATCTTTGTGGATGAAGGAGAATATTGAAAGAGGGGGAACCATTGTATAAATATATATGGTATGGATTTTGAGACAAAGTTAATGCACAAGGATAAGCTTTGAAATCCGAATATCGATCCCACCTCTGAAAAAGTACCCAAAAAGATGATTTTCTTGAGAGTCTAAATCTTCCAAAGGTAATTTTGTCTTCGAAAGGTTTTAGAAAAACTTTCAAAGCCAAATTTGGCTTCGGAAGATATTCCTTAGTTTTCTAAGAATTTGCTTCGGAAGAAAATTACTTAGAGTAATTTTACTTCCTAGATAAATTTTGCTTCGGAAGATATCAAATACCAAAAATCTTATTCATAAGAGAGAATAAAAGCTCCGAGACTAAATTGCTTTTAGAAGAAAATGGTCCTTCAATACATATAGTACTTGGTGAGAAAAATAAGATTCGAAAGATATATCATGATTTCTTCCGAAGGTTAATTTCTCAGCAGTAGTTATTTGTTTTGAAGACAATTTGATGTCTTCCAAAAGAAAGTTTATTAAAATTCTCAGAAGTCTAAGGGATATCAATTTTAAAGTTTCTTCCAAAGTAAACTAGGCTTATATGGTGATGAAATAGACAACTTAAGACACCCATATTGTTTAAAAATAATCTTAAGCTTAGTTTAAGAAAAAATCTACTCAAAGTTAATCACCCAATAGCTAATACAAGATATTTAAATCTCTGATCATCAAAAGCTTTTGTGAACAGATCAGCATATTGTTTATTTGTGTTAACTTTAACTAGTTTTATTAATCCCTTTTCAAAATTATCTCTAATCAAATGATACCTGATATTGATGTGCTTTGTCTTTGAGTGCTGCACAGGATCCTCTGTAATAGAGATAGCACTGCAGTTTTCTATGTGGATGGGAGTCTTCTTGAAGTTGAATCCATAGTCTAGCATCTGATTTTGAATCCAAAGCACTTAAGCATAGCAGCTTGCAGTAGCAATGTATTCAGCTTCAGCAGTTGATGCAGACACACATGATTTTTTCTTGCATTGCCATGAGACTATCCTTCCACCAAGAAATTGACATCCCCCAGATGTAGACTTTGCAGTCATATTGCAACCACCATAATCACTATCTGTATAGGCATATAGATTAAAGTCAGAATTGTTTGGATACCAAAGGCCTAATTTGGGAGCACCCTTTAGATATCTGAGAATTCTCTTGACAGCAACC
This sequence comes from Flaveria sonorensis, assembly GCA_025506505.1. Classification (NCBI taxonomy): domain Eukaryota; kingdom Viridiplantae; phylum Streptophyta; class Magnoliopsida; order Asterales; family Asteraceae; genus Flaveria; species Flaveria sonorensis. The sequence continues at coordinate 11,976,580 of CM046435.1, forward strand.
AGGTGTGACATCCTGGGCTTGGCTTGATATCTTGCACAAATACATGTAGCAAACATGATATCAGGCCTGCTGTCTGTGAAGTACATAAGAGACCCAATCATAGCCTTGTTAGATATTCATCAACATAATCCCTCTCAAGATCTGGTTGTAGGGAGTAGTTTCTGCCTATGGGTGTCTTAACAACCTTGCACTCAGTCATGTGAAACTTGAAAAGTATGTCTTGCACATACTTTGACTGGTTTATGAAGATTCCATTGTCAACCTGCGTCACATGAATTCCTAGAAAGAAATTGAGTTCTCCCATGGCACACATTTCAAATGTGTTCTGCATCAGCTTCTCAAAGTCTTTGCAGAGATTCGGATTAGTTAACCCAAAAGTAATATCATCTACATAAACTTTAACTAGCATCAAGTAATTTCTTGTTCCTTTAATGAAGAGTGTTCCATCAATAGTACCCCTCTTATACCCATGCTAATAAAGATACTGTGATAATGTCTCATCCCACTTCCTTGGAGCCTGATGCAGCCCATAAGAGCTTTGTCAAGCTTGTAGACATAATCAGAATGGTCTGGGTCTGCAAAGCCAGGTGGTTGTTTGACATACACCTGCTCATCAATCACCCCATATAGAAAAGCACACTTGACATCAAGTTGATAGACCTTGAAATCCTTAGATGCAGCAAAAGCTAGGAATATCCTAATAGCTTCAAGTCTTGTTGCAGGATTAAAAACATCTGTGTAATCAATCCCTTCTTTTGTGTGTATCCTTGAACAACTAGTCTTGCCTTGTTCTTGATGACAAGTCCTTTATCATTCTTCTTGTTCCTAAAAACCCACTTGGTACCTACAATAATCTTTCCTTGAGGAAAGGACATAGATTCCAAACCTTCTATCTCTTGAATTAAAGCAAGTCCTTCTGCATTGCTTCAATCCAACTTCCATCTTTCAAAGCCTCGTGAATCTTCTTAGGCTCTATCTGGGACAAGAAACAAGAATGGAGACAAACATTTTTGTCATGGGTTTGTCCTCTTGTTCTTACCCCAGTCTCAACATCTCCAATGATGTTTGTGGTAGGATGGGACTTATGGATTCTCAGTTGAGGAATCACAACAAGTTGTTTGGATAGATCTAAATTGGTGAAATTCAGATCTGGTGCTTAACTATCATCCACCATATCAACATACTTCTTAAGAGAAACTTGATCCAATGAGTGTGTCGCATCATTGATGTTGTTTTCTATGGAGTGGTTATCAGCATCAAGAAACTCCTGATCACTATCACCACCTCCATCTCCTCCTACATTGGAAATGCATTCATCTAAGTTCTGTGCCTCTGTGCTGGAATTTATAGGCACCTCAAATGTGTCAGCATAAGAATTTGTCATGGTTGTGCTGGCAGGATTTCCAACTGCAGGGTTAGTTACTGCTGGAGCTGAAGTAGTTTGTACACTTGGTCTTTTCAGCTCAAATCTTGGATTAGAATCTTCTGTTGATAATGTACCTGTAGATCCTAAAACATGCTCATAAGATTTGTTAAAACAGTTGATAACTAAATCAAGATCAATCAGCCAATCAAGACCAGAACCTTTCACACTAGGTATGTCCTCACTGAAGGTCACATTGGCTGACTTCTCAACTACTCTGGTTCTAAGATTGTATACTCTATTAGCCTTGGCTTGGGAGGAGTATATAATAAAATGTCCATCATCTGATTTCGCATCAAATTTAGCTATTTGATCCTTGGTATTCAAGATGGTGCAAGGAAATCCAAATGACTTGAGAAAACCAATGAAAGTTTCCTTTTGAGCAACAGTTCATAAGGAGTCTTACCATGAGTCTTGACTACTAAAACTCTGTTTTGCATATAGCAGGTAGTGTTAACTGCCTCTGCCAAGAAGGTGATGGGCAGTTTGGAGTCAGACAACATGGTTCTTGCAGCTTCAATAAGTATCCTGTTTCTCCTCTCAGCAACACCATTTTGCTGAGGAGTCCTGGGAGCACTATGTTGTCTTGTAATACACTTTTCATCATAAAATATATCAAGGATTTGGTTTTTAAATTCGGTTCCTTGATCACACCTTATGATCTTGACCCTGTGATCACATTAATTCTAAATTTTCAGAATGAAACTCTTCAAGATCTCAAGGGTCACATCCTTAGTTCTAAGAAAGAAGACCCAAGTGTATCTTGTAAAGTCATATGTGATCACCAAGAAATAAGAGGTCCTTCCTAAACTCATTACCCTGGTGGGGCCAAAGAGATCCATATGTAATAAGTGTAGGGGTGTAGTGATGGAGTTCATTTTCCTTTGGCTTGTGAGATACCTTGTGTTGCTTCCCTTTCATTTCTTCCCTTTCAGGCATGCAACACAATGATCATCACTTGTAAACTCTTTCTTTGGCATTCCAGTTACCAAATCATTCTTAATTAGTTTGTTCATGTTTTTAAAATTTACATGGTATATTTTTTAGGCAAAAAGAAAGACTCATCACTACTGGCTTTAGATAGAAAGCAAGAAACTTCTCCTGAAGGGGATGTTTCTTGTAAGTCCATCTTATACATGATCCCTCTCCTGGGGGCTCTGAGCAGGATATGCTCTTGAGAAATGACCACCCCGGGCTTGAGAACAATGCACTCATGCTCAGTGAAGAGAATGTTATGTCTCTAATCATAAAATGGGAAACACTCAGTAGATTGTACCCAAGCTCCTTAACAAAGTTTCCTTCTCAATGCTGAGCTTACCATTTGTGACCCTGCCCCTTCCAGTAATGTAACCACTAGATTATCCTCCAAAGGCAACTGGCCCTCCATCAATTCTTTCAATGTTTTGAAGCAAAGAGCCATTATCTGTCATGTGCCTGGAACAACCACTGTCAATGATCCATACATTCCCTTTGGTCTTGAGCTGTTCCTGCACATAAAGAGATGGTTAGTTACATTTGGAAACCCAAACCCTGTTGGTCTTGGGCTTGTTATAGTGAAAAGAAGATAATTAAACAGTAATTGGTTCTATATGCAAGTTTTAAAGATCATTTGTTTTTGTTAATGAAGAACTTTCAGTCACATGGCCTTCCTTCATCTTCCACACCATCTTTGGAAGAGTAGACTTGGCCTTCAATACTTCAGAAGTTTTGATGACTTCAGAAGTTTTGGAGACTAAACCTTCGGAACCTTTTGAATCCACTGCAGCAGACTTCAATGCTTCGGAAGCATTCCTTTCTTTCGATACCAAATTTTCTTTCGAAGGTAAGTTTTCACTTATCTTCTTCTTCATATTGGAGCTTCCAAAGGGAAGAGATTTTCCTTCCAAACCTATTTTCTTATTCTTCTCAGAAGTTTTCTTCTTGTTCATGTGGATAGTACTTTTGGGATTGTAGATTCAATCATTGGCAAAGTGAGAAGTACTATCACACATGATGCATTCAGCTGGCATACTTTTGAGAGTCTTCTTTTGAGTGGATGGCTGAGCTTGATCACTTTCACTTTCTTCTTCACCTTTTTGGATGATGCAGCAGGCTTCTTGAGATGAGGCTTGCTCTTGGAACTAGATGGTTCAAGTTGTGCAACAATGGTGCACACCTTATCAGCCTTCCTCTCTTGATCAGGATGATTTGGACATGTACTAGGATTCCTGGTACTAGAATCCATAGTTGAGTCTTCAGCCTTTACCACATCAAATCCAGCAGAGATAAAAACTTGCTTTTGCTTGGAGTTGAAAGTGGCCTTGATCTCTTGGGCTTTCTTAGATTTTCTTTTAGTAGCCCTGATCAAGTTCTTCCTTGCAAACTTGGTCATCCTTGATTCATTCCTCTCTCCAGGAGAATGGTGTCCATTCTTAGGATAAACCTTTTCACTCACCTTAGGTTCATCCTTCACCATCTCCTCTACATCTTCATCCTTCTCTTAGATAGGATCAATAGAGGGTAACTCATCTTAACAAGTTCCACACCTTGGATATCTAACAGATTGAAGTGTGTGTAGAGGAGCTATCTCACTTGATCCTAGTCCCTGCCTATTCTAATAACAAAATTTTACATGCAAAGATAAGGATATTATGTTCTTGAAGGTTTCCTCTTCAAGAACACATTTTTCTACCTTGGCTTTGCTTATCACAAGCTCAGCTTGGGATTCAGTCAATTTAGTAATGAGATCCTTGATCTGAGTCCTATAATTTGTATGCTCATGCTTAAGAGTTGAAATGGTTTTCTCTAAATCTTCTATTTTAAGTTTATAGTCATATTCAGCTCTTTTAAAATTAGCTTTTAAAATGTTCAAGGACTTAAGGTCAGATCTCACTTCCAAATTATAAGACCTATACATGTTAACTTTAGCAATGCATTCAGGGGTACAAAGATGTTCCAATACCTTAGCTTCTTCAAGATCAGCCATTATTGCTTGGTTTGGAGAGGCATCTTCCACCTGAAAGCTCCAGTCAAAGCCTCCTTCTTCAATAGCAACAGCAGCATGTTGTTTAGGTTGGCTTGGCTTCTCGGTTCTTAGAGCTGCATCAGTGTAGTTTGGCCTGGGCTGTGCTTGGCCACCATTTTTCCTTGGTGCCTTGCACTCTCTAGCAAAGTGGTGCATCTGTTATAGTTGTAACACTCCACTTTGCTTTTGTCCAGTCCATACTTTCCACTGGCCATATTGCTGGGAAACTTTCTCCCTGTCCTCTTGTAGAACTTCTTCGCCTTGTGAGTGAGAAAAGCCATCTGTTGGACTATCTCCATGTACTCCTGATCATCTGGATGGATGCAGTCCAAGTCTTCAAAGGTGAAGAGAAAGTTGCCACAACTTTCATCAGTAGACACAAAGGCTTGTGCAGAGCTTGTCTCTTGGAATAGGCTTCCTTGGATGTAGCTCTCCCTTGATGTCTCGAGGAAGGTGATGAAAGGACCCTTTTATGAGTTTTCAGGGAAGCATATAAGATGATGTTGTGGTTCTATGCTATCCTACTGATTATTGGAAAAGCTGCTTGATGGATTTTGTATGTTCATCTCCATCTGGTAGCCACTAAGGATACCATACAGCTCTGTGAGAGTAAGGGTAGAGAGGTTCTCAGTTCTCTTTATGGCCACATAATAATGAGTCCATTGTCTGGGAAGAGAGAACATGAACTTCCTCACTATGTCCCTATTTTCAAGTTTTCTCCAACATCATTCAGAGTGTCCACAATCTCAACATACTTGAGGTATTATTGAGTCATGATTTCCCCTACCTTGGTGAAGTTCTCAAACTGATGCTTCAAGAGGTCTTTCTTGTTCACTTTAGCTTCCTCAGACCCATCATACATGAGCCTTAGTGCATCCCAGAGCTGCTTAGCAGTCTTGCACTTCTTGAAGCCTCTGTATATGGAGTTTGGAAGAGCAGTTTGGAGGACAGTCATGGCTTTTTGATCTACGTCAATCTTCTTCTAGTCTTCTTTAGAATAATCAACCATTTCTTTTGGTATCATCACACCTCCAGCAGTGGCTGAAGAGGTACTTGGGATGTAAGGTTCTTTGACGACAGATCTCCACATCCTGCTATCTTGAGACTTGATGAACCCTTCCATACGTTGGCACCAAGTATCAAAGTCATCAGGAGTGATCAGTGGAGACTTTGTCATAGTATCGGTTTCCATATCAGCTTTAGCAAGAGCTGCCATTTGAGTTGTTAAGTGTTCTGTGAAACTAAAGTGATCAAAGATGGTGAGATCTTACAATCAAGAGCCTAAAATGTTCTGATACCAATTGTAGGACCGGTGAAATGTTAGGTCTAGATTAATTGTATAGGTTTAGAAGATTATTCAGCTCTTGTAATGAACTCTTGTACATATTTATCTTTTTGTATGCAAGTTATATATATGTTAACCCAAATTATTATTTGTGTTGAGTATGTGTAATTGCAGGAAAACATCATACTTGGTCAAGTTTGAAATTTGACCAAGTACAAGAACATCTCCGGAAGAACAAGTCAAGGAATCTGCATCCGTAGATCCCCTGCGGAAGCATTGTAAATTCTACGGAAGGCCAAGTCTGCTACTGCTCTTGCAGAAGAAAGCTTGCTCTTGAGGATGAAGTTCAATATGAAGATCAAAGAACCAACTCCTACGAAAGGCTAACTCCTACGGAAGAGCAACTCCTACAGAAGGCTATTTCCTACGGAAGAACAAAATACTTGCATGAACTCCATTCGTCAAGGAAGCCTCATGAAGTTAACAAGTCAAATTCTCTAAAGTGATGTCATCAAGTCAACATCTGCAAAAGACTGCACTTCTGTCAGAAACGAATATTGCGTGTCACGTCAACAATTTCATTTGTGTAACTTTCTTACCACAATAAGAAAGTTACTTTTACCCATGTAAAAAGTGAATCCCTCTACCTATAAATAGAAGGCATGGGGACACACTTTTAGGGCACCAAGTACCAGACTCTAGCATCATTAGCAACAGAAATCAATATCATCATTACACCAACAATACACCAAGAACACCAAGAACACCTAGAACATCCCATAGCAATTATCATATCAACAAAGATCAAAACCGATTGTAATCAATTTAGTATTAATGGAAATCATTTGAAGCAAATTTGTTTATCATGTTACTTTAGTTTGTTTTCCATTTCTCTCATATGTTCTTCATCGATTTACATTACAATTACAATTTCTTAAACAATTAATTAAACAACGAGTTATGATAATTCCACGATCATTATTTGTTTAATCAAACTGATAATTCCTGTTTCAATCCTTGGATTCATAGGTGGTATCAGAGCCTTGTGCTCATTGATCTATATCAATTGATCTATCAGTTTTGATTTGTCTAATTAGTTGTTAGTTTAATTAGATCTATCAGTTTTTGATTAGATATGATAATTTCGCTTAAAATTGCTTTTGAGTGTTCGTCACGGCTTGAGAGTTCATAACTCAGATTTAAGCTTGTTGTTGAACAATTTAATCAAAACACAAGTTGAGTTTAGCTAATCAACAGCTAAAGAAGGTATTTTACTCAACAAATTGGTGTAATTGGTTAAAATCATCAAACCCTGTTATATCGATAATCAACTACTATTCCATTGCTCGATTGACTCCAATCTACATCAAAATCATTTTGATTCATGGATCTGTGTTGTTATTCGATATTTGAAGGTTGTTCAAAGAAATTTGAACAAATCCCATCATCTAACATCTCAAATTCAAATCATCTGAGAATTTACTGAGAGGTTTGACTAATTTTGACCACAACTGCTTAATCGTCTGATAATTAAGAGTTTGTCATTAATTAGCTTATTCTCAAAAAAGCCATTAATTCAAAGGAATTTATGTCTTAGTTGATTTGATATCAGTATTATCAGTGATTCGTTTTTGCTATGTGAGTGTGTTTGCATCACGTTTACTTTACACATTCATAGGGTATTAGATCAGTTGATAATTTGATAATTTTCAAGTTAACTAATAAGTAATTCAATTGTTGGCTCGGCTTATCAACCCCAAAAACTAGAAAACAAAGCTGATTTTAAAACATGGAAAATTAGATTCAGGAACCATGTTAACTACACTGATTCTTATTTATGGGTGTCTATGACTGAAGGTCCCTACATTCCACCTACTCTTGGACCTGATTATAATGACGACAATCAACCCATAAGTTTGAAAGATCTATCTCCTGAAGATGCTAAGAGGGTCAAAATTGATATTAATGCCTATAGTATGCTTACTATGGCTTTACCTAAAGACCTCTTGATCATATGTGAATCATACAAAACAACTAACTCCTTGGGGAAGATTCTTCACACTTTGTGTGAAGGAAGTGATGAGATCAGAAGCATTAGGAAGGATACCCTCCATTCACAATATGAGACTTTTCATCATATTGAGGGTGAATCTGTTCCTCAACAACTCCACAGATACATGCAACTTGTTACTAAAATGAACATCTTTGAGTTGAAGTATAGTAATGAGGAATTGAACAAAAAGATGCTCCATACTTTTGCCAGAAAGTTGGACTCAAACTGTGTCTATGTTCAAGAATACCTTTGATCTAAAAGCAATTGGACTAGATACTTTGGTAGCAAAGGTGGAAGCTCTGGAGTTGGATGAGAAAATAAGAAATAAAAGTGTAAAAGCACCAATTTCACCATATCAATTTAAAGAAACAAAGGGTGCTGGAAGTGCATTTATTTCCAGTGATGATGATGGTAGCTCTTTTGTTGAGAGTGATGATGAGGATGAAGCAGCTTTCTAAGTAGCAAAGTCCTCTAAATCAAACTCTCAAAGCAGTTCAAACAAGAAAGTGAAAGGGAAACATGATGATCCAAAAACCTCAAATGCTACAACCACAAAGGGAACCATAACCAACAAAAGCAACACTCAATCTGACTAATTACTGTGGTTCTAGAATTAGAAGAGCAAAGGTAGCTTTTGCAGCCTTCTCTTCAAGCTTTCAAGCTTATCTGGGTAGTACTCTGACCCCTGCTCACATTTGTTAACAAGACCTTGAAGAACTTCATCCTGATGAAGTAGAGGAAATGGATTTATAATGGAAAATGGCCATGATTGCTTATAGAGCTAAGATGTATTTAAGAAGGACCAAGGGATCGGCTGTTGCAGGGAGAACTACAAAGATTGGTGTTGATAAATCCAAAGTGAGATGATACAAGTGCAACTTGTATGGTCACTTTTCAAGAGAATGCAATCAGCAATCAACAAGTGACTTGAGACAAGCAAACTAAAGAAACTTCAAGCAACCTTAACTTACAAACTCATCCCCACCAGTAACAAGTTCATTAGTAGGTACAAGTAACACTAAAGAAACTAGGTTAATTATCTTGCAGGATGGTACTTGTGATTGGATCATGTATGAGAAAGACGTTCTAGAGGAAAATCAAGTATTGATGGCTAACATGGAGAACAAAGTTCCACCTATGGCCAGAGAGGTAAAGGATAGATTGTGTTCATCCAGATATGTTGAAGAGGTTGAAAGATAAAGAGTCCATGCTCAACAAATAGCTGATAAAATCAAAGAAACTATGATTTTGAATGAATCTCATGTGAGAGAACAAAATTATATCAAGTCAAAATCACTTCTCTACAAAAGGATTTGGATAAACTTTTATTTGAAAAATATAATTTGAAAGCACAAGTTGAGCATCTGACCACCTCTTTAACAAAATCAATATCTGATCATGCATCCACTGAAGTGAAACTTTAGAAGTTTCAATTATCATCTCAGCAATATGAGAAACTTTTGAACACTCATATTGAACAAAGAACCGGTATGGGTTGTGTAACACCCGAAAATTTAAAAAAAAAAGAAGAAACGGTGAAAAGTCCCACGTCAAGGGGCTAAAGCTGTGCAAGTGGCAAACTTGCCCCTTTATGAGATTTAAAAGAAGTATGGCAACCCACACTTCTCCCTTTACAGACATTTATCGGCTACTAGAGAGAGAGGAGCTACAAACCGAATTCTAGTGAGAGGAGGAGGAAGATCTGCTTGTAGGTGAGGTTTTTGCGTGTTTTTTGCTTGGTTTTCAGGTGTGTTCGAGCTGCTGGACTGATTCTTGTGTGTTTCTTTATGTTTGGCTACCTGTTTTGGGCATGTTTAGGTGCTAGAACTCGAGCTTGCTCACGGTTCTGAAGAAGTCTTACTCGTAAGTTGTTGAGGTGAGTTCTAGATCCCCAGTTTTAACTTGTTTTAAACTTGTTTGGGGCTGAAATGCATAGTACCTACTGCTTTACAACCGACAGCATGATCTGATCTGTGTTTTGCACCTGTTTTACGTGTGGGTGTGTGTGTGTTTTTGAATGCTTGAACGATTTGTGTGGTTGTATGCTTGTTCTAAGTGTTTAGCATGCTAGATCTGGGCTGAGAATGTATAAGAATGAGAATTTGGAACTGAATATAGCATAAGTTGCAACTGCAGGTTGGTTTAGTTCATCCGTATTTAGATTTGAATATTTGAAGTGTTTTGTTCTGGCGCATTTGCTACAGTGATCATGCGCATTTTTTTTGTTCATGCGCATTTGTTTCAGTCATCCGTATTTGGTTCATACGCATTTCCTGACACTTCAAATATTTTCTGAAGACTTTCATTTGCTTTGTTCATGCGCATTTGCTACAGTGTTCGTGCGCATTTCTTTGGGAAACTTAAGGGTATTTTCTGAGGTGTTCATCCGCATTTGTCTGTTCATCCACATTTGTCTGTTCATCCGCATTTGTCTGTTCACCCATATTTGTTTGCTCATTCGTATTTCTTTAAGGACTTAGAATTTTATGAGATTTTGGGAAGTAGAATTTAAGTGCTAAGAAATGATGTTTTGGGGCTTATGCTTGTTTACGTGTATGCATCGTATGATGATGTTGTTCCATGTTATGTATGATGTGACTTTACGTGATGTGTTATGCTTATGAATGTAAAGTATTATATAATGAAAGTGAAAGACAATGAAAATGAAAGTGGAACTTAATGAATGAATGAAAGTCTTCCAAGTAATTAAAAAGGGAGTTCACAACTCATTGAAGGGTTGATAGGTCAACTGTGTGGGATTTAGCTAACCCATGAGAATTCACACAGGGGGGGCAGTCTTTATGACTGATCAAGACGTGCTAAAATGGGATCCTTGTCGCTTGACCCCAAAACGGTAGTTTCTTCATGCACAAATGATGGGGCATAGCTTATGATAGGATCTAGATTAAAGTGGAAGATAATAATGAAAGAAAGTACGAAAACGAACGATTATGAATGGTGATAAAAGATAATAATGATATTAACAAGATGTACGTATGATGCATGATCACGAATGAAAATAAAGGAAAGGTTTTTATTAAAAGTAAATTATTTTACTTATAAAACTAGAACTCACTCAGCAACGCTGATTTTTTTTATGTGCATTTTAGTTGGCAGGTAATGTTGTTGCTGAAGATGGCACGGGGGTGAAGCTACTTGGCGGGCAAGGACTGGCATCCATCTCATGTGATAATAATGATGTTGTTTTGTAATACAACTAAGTAATCTTTTAAACAATGATGTCTTACTTGGCAAATGTATTTATTAATGCATGAAATGATTTTTGATGAAATATTGCGTTGCAATGTTTTTATTACTTAATAAATCTTAATGTGTTTTGATATAAATGATGCTGTGAATGACCAACTGTGGGGTTTTCGGGAATGGGGCCTTAAAAGTTGGTATCAGAGCCAAAGTTTAAGAGAAATGGGTAAATATTTTCAAAATCTAAACTTAAACTGAGAATGGGACTAAATAAAAGGATGCCAGCCCAAGTAGCTATGTCCCATCAGGTAATTTATTTTCCTAAAGTTAACCGGTATTATGTGCGCGTGCTATCTGATTTATGTGCTCTTAGAAGATTTGGATACTGATGTAGTCAGGATACTGATGTATAGGGTGGTCGTGGTGTTAGACCACGTGTCACAAGAAACAAGGCTAAGACTGCTGAGACGACTCCTGCAGAGCCCGAGCTTCATCACCATGAAAGCGGTAATGAGAGTGCTAATCTGAGAGCCTCTATGAAGGAGGCAGTAGTGGAGGAAGTTCATCAGGTCTTGTAGACGATCCTTCCGTCTATGGTGACCGAGGTTATTCGTGCTGTGAGGGAGGATGAAAAGAAGGAGAAAGAGGAGAGGAAGAAAACCGCTGGAAGAGGGGGCGGAGAGAGAGGTTCAGGTGAAGGGGAGTAACCAGAAACTGAGATGGTTGTCTCCAGTGATGAAGAGGAAGAGGAAGCGGTGCAGGAAACTGCCAAGGGGTGTAGTTATGCGGCATTTCAAAGAAGCAAGCCCCCGACTTTTGATGGTAATGGGAATGCTGTTGCTGCTCATCGATGGGTTAGAGAAATGGAGGCTGTGTTGGACATCAGCGAATGTAGGGAGGATCAAAAGGTGAAGTTTGCTACCCATTCATTCGAGGACTCGGCCTTGTACTGGTGGGACAATATTGTCCAGGCCGTGGGTAGTAGGGCGATTGGGAGAATGAAGTGGAGTGAGTTAAAGAAGATGGTGATCGAGGAGTTTTGTCCTCACATGGAGCTTGACAAGATTGAGAAAGAGTTCCTATACCTGGGGGCGGGAACTATGACACACCAGCAATACATGACTAAGTTCAACGAGATGGCAAGGCTGGTGCCAGATCAGGTGACGCCGGTGTCGAGAAAGATCAAGAGGTACATACAGGGTCTGTCGGTGGATATCCGTAGACACATGATCACCTCCCGACTGAGCACGTTTAGGTCGGTGGTTGATCTGGCAGGGAGGTTATATGATGAGAGAGAAGAAATGGTAGTGGTGGAGGTGAACAAAAAGGGTGGTGGTGATAGGAACTAGAACGGGAAACGGTTTGGTCATGGTGGTTTTACCCTGAGCAACAAAAAGGCAAGGATGGATGGCCAGAGGATAGTGTCGGAAGGTACGGGGATGAGGAAGTGTGGTAAGTGTGGAAGAGACCACGTAGGGGAGTGTAAGTGGGGATCGAACATCTGCTTCAAATGTGAGAAGCCTGGTCATATGGCAAAGGAGTGTGGGGTGATGAGGTGTTATAACTGTGGTGGAGAGGGCCATTTGAGCAGGGATTGCAAGAGGCCAAAGGTCGAGAGCTCCGGGGTGAAGAAGGGGGTTGAGAAGGAGGGGCCGAAGGCAAAAGCCAGAGCATTTACTATGACCCGAGAGGAGGCTAGGGTGGACCCCGATGTTGTGTCAGGTACCTTCCTAGTAAACCAAACTTGTGCCTCTGTACTATTTGATTCTGGTACTAGTAAGATTTTTATTTCTGCTGCCTTCTATGCTAAGTTTCCTGTTAGGAGTAGAAAGATTGATGAGCCCTTCGATGTAGAAACTACTATTGGTAAGTCTACCAGGATTTCTGATCTGATACAGAATTGTGACATAGAGTTGGAAGGCCATAGGTTCTCTGCTAAATTATTCGTGATGCCCCTAGGTGGATTCGATGTGGTTCTAGGGAAGGATTGGCTAGTAGCCTATGAGGCAAATATTATGTGTCACAAGAAGATGATTCGGTTGACTGTGTCATATGGGAGTTTGGTGACGATTTATGGTGATCACGTTACTATGGTTCCGAAGGTGATTTCGATGGTTGTGGCTGAGAACTATATGAGGCGTGGATGTAGTGCCTACCTGGCTTATGTGAAGGATGTGGACGTGTTAGTACCAGGATTGTCTGATGTACCGGTCTTGTGTGACTTCCCAAACATGTTCTCGGAGGATCTAGCAGGTGTGCCACCGGACCGCGAGATCGAGTTCCAGATCGATTTGATACCTGGTACCCAACCTGCTGCCAAGACACCATATCGACTAGCTCCCTCATAGATGAAGGAGCTGATGGTCCAGTTACAAGAGTTGCTGGATAAGGGGTTTATCCGACCCAGTATCTCTCCCTGGGGTGCTCCGGTCTTGTTTGTAAAGAAGAAAGACGGTAGCATGAGAATGTGCATTGACTACCGTGAGTTGAACAAGTTAACGGTGAAGAACCAGTATCCGCTACCGAGGATCGATGACTTGTTTGATCAGCTCCAAGGTGCCAGTTCGTTCTCAAGAATAGATCTCCAATCTGGTTATCATCAGCTAAAAGGTAAAGAGGAGAATATTCCGAAGACCGCATTTCGGACGTGATACGGACATTATGAATTTCTCATCATTTCTTTTGGTTTAACCAACACGACAGCTGCTTTCATGAATCGGGTGTGTCGGCCGATATTGGATAAATCAGTGATTGTGTTTATCGATGGTATCCTAATTTACTTGAAAAGCGAAGAAGAACATACCGGTCACATCCGCGACGTGCTGGAGCCGCTTAGAAGAGAAAAGTTGTATGCTAAGTTCTCCAAGTGCATGTTCTAGTTGCGCGAGGTTCAGTTTTTGGGTCATGTGGTTAATTCCGAAGGGATTATAATGGACCTGGCAAGGGTGGAGGCGGTGATGCAATGGAAGACTCCAAAGACGCCATCTGAGATCCACAGTTTCTTGGGTCTGGCGGGCTATTACAGGAGATTCATTCAAGACTTTTCTAAGATAGCCTCACTATTGACCAAGCTGACCCGCAAGGATGTGAAGTTTGTATGGGGTCTAGAATTGGAGAATGCTTTTAAAGAGCTAAAGATGAGATTGACTCAAGCTCTTGTCTTGACATTGCCCGAAGGAAGCGAAGACTTAGTGGTCTACTCTAATGATTCTCATTCAGGGTTGGGTTGCATGCTGATGCAACGGGGGAGGGTAATAGCCTATGCGTCTCGGCAGTTAAAAATCCATAAGGCTAATTACCCTACTCATGACTTGGAGCTAGCGGTTGTGGTCTTTGCATTGAAGATTTGGAGGCACTACTTGTACAGGACGAAGTGCACTATCTTCACTGACCATAAGAGCTTGAAGTACTTCTTCGAGCAAAAGGATCTCAATATAAGGCAAAGGAGATGGTTAGAGTTGATCAAAGATTATGATTTCGAGATCCACTACCATCCGGGCAAGGCCAACGTGGTGGCGGATGCCCTCAGTCGAAAGGAGAGACCCCAGCCAATCCGGGTGAAAGCTTACCAGTTAGTTATGACCTCTGATGTGATAACACAAGTCAAGGAATTTAAAGATAAGGCGCTAAAGGAAGATCGGATCAACTCCAAAAGAATGAAAGGTCTAGTCTCGGAGTTAGGTGAGAACACTCTAGGAGTTAGAACCCGCTTCGGGCGGATGTGGATCCCTCGTTATGGAGACCTATGAGGGCAAATAATGGATGAAGCTCATAAGACTCGATACTCAATTCATCCCAGTGCTACAAAGATGTATCATGATATGAAAAAAGATTACTGGTGGCCGGGTATGAAGCGCGATGTAGCGGAGTATGTGAGCAAGTGCCTTACTTGCTTGCAAGTGAAGGCGGAGCATCAGAAGCCATACGGGAAGATCCAACCTTTGGATATACCAGAGTGAAAATAGGAGCACATCACCATGGACTTTATTACGAAGTTACCACGCATGGCAAGGGGGTACGATGCCATATGGGTGATAGTTGACCGTTTGATGAAGAGTGCTCACTTTCTACCGATCCACGAGACGTATTCATCTGAGAGGTTGGCAGACCTGTTCATCAAAGAGATTGTGACTCGTCATGGTGTACCGATGTTTATAGTGTCTGACCATGACACTCGGTTTACATCTAAGTTTTGGAAGAGATTCCATGATGCGATGGGTACGAGGCTACACATCAGTACAACTTATCATCCTCAAACAGATGGTTAGTCAGTGAGAACCATACAAACGCTTGAGGATATGCTCCGATCATGTGTTATTGATTTTGAAGGAAGTTGGAACGAACACTTACCGTTAGCTGAATTTTCATACAACAACAGTTATCATGCCAGCATTGGTATGCCACCATATGAGATGCTATACGGTAGGAAGTGTAGGACGCCTGTATGTTGGGGAGACATCGGGCAGAAGGAGTTGGGGAGCATTGAGATTATCGAGGCTACGATTGAAAAGTTAGAAAAGATCAAGGCCTTTATAAAGACGACAAAAGATAGACAGAAGTCGTATGCCAACAGGACCGATTGAATTCAAGGTGGGTGATAGAGTCATGTTGAAGGTCACACCTTGGAAAAGGATCATCTGGTTTAGAAAGCGGGGTAAGCTGAGCTCGAGGTATATAGGGCCTTTTCGAATCATGGCTAGAGTAGGAGAGGTGGCCTACAGGTTGGAGCTACCCGATGAGTTAAGCGGAATTCATTTGACATTCCATGTATCTCATCTAAGAAAGTGCTTAGCTGATGAAGATATGATTATGCCACTGGAGGACATTGAGGTTGATGAACGACTCAATTATGTGGAGCAGCCAGTGGTCATCATTGACAGAAAAGAGAAGAGGCTACGGAATAAAGTGGTTCCATTGGTGCGAGTACAGTGGAGGCACAGGAGGGGATCCGAGTCTAAGTGGGAGACAGAGGAAGAGATAAGACAGCATTACCCACACTGCTCGAGGAATGACAGGTTTCGGGGACGAAACCTATATAAGGGGGGTGGACTTGTAACACCCGAAAATTTAAAAAAAAAGAAGAAAGGGTGAAATGTCCAAAGTCATGGGGCTAAAGCTATGCAAGTGGCAAACTTGCCCCTTTATGAGATTTAAAAGAAGTATGGCAGCCCACACTTCTCCCTTTACGGACATTTCTCGGCTGCTAGAGAGAGAGGAGCTGCAGACTAAATTCTAGTGAGAGGAGGAGGAAGATCTGCTTGTAGGTGAGGTTTTCGTGTGTTTTCTGCTTGGTTTTCAGCTGCTAGACTGATTCTTGTGTGTTTCTTGGTGTTTGGCTGTCTGTTTTTGGCATGTTTAGGTGCTAGAACTCGAGGTTGCTCACGGGTCTGAAGAAGTCTTACTCGTAAGATGTTGAGGTGAGTTCTAGATCCCCAGTTTTTACTTGTTTTAAACTTGTTTGGGGCTGAAATGCATAGTACCTAATATTTTACAACCGACAGCATGATCTGATCTGTGTTTTGCACCCGTTTTGCGTGTGGGTGTGTGTGTGTTTTTGAATGCCTGAACGATTTGTGTGGCTGTATGCTTGTTCTAAGTGTTTAGCATGTTAGATCTGGGCTGAGAATGTATAAGAATGAGAATTTGGAACTGAATATAGCATAAGTTGCAACTGCAGGTTGGTTTAGTTCATCCGCATTTAGATTTGAATATTTGAAGTGTTTTGTTCAGGCGCATTTGCTACAGTGATCATGTGCATTTTTTTGTTCATGCGCATTTGCTACAGTGTTCTGGCGTATTTGTTTCAGTCATTGGTTCATGCGCATTTCCTGACACTTAAAATATTTTCTAAAGACTTTCATTTGCTTTGTTCATGCGCATTTGCTACAATGTTCGTGCGCATTTCTTTGGGAAACTTAAGAGTATTTTCTGAGGTGTTCATCCGCATTTGTCTGTTCATCCGCATTTGTCTGTTCACCCGTATTTGTTTGCTCATTCATATTTCTTTAAGGACTTAAATTTTTTGAGATTTTGGGAAGTAGAATTTAAGTGCTAAGAAATGATGTTTTGGGGCTTATGCTTGTTTACGTGTATGCATCGTATGATGATGTTGTTCCATGTTATGTATGATGTGACTTTACGTGGTGTGTTATGCTTATGAATGTAAAGTATTATATAATGAAAGTGAAAAACAACGAAAATGAAAGTGGAACTTAATGAATGAATGAAAGTCTTCCAAGTAATTAAAAAGGGAGTTCACAACTCATTGAAGGGTTGATAGCTCAACTGTGTGGGGTTTAGCTAACCCATGAGAATTCACACAGGGGGGTCAGTCATTGTGACTGATCAAGACGTGCTAAAATGGGATCCTTGTCGCTTGACCCCAAAACGGTAGTTGCTTCATGCACAAATGATGGGCATAGCTTATGATAGGATCTAGATTAAAGTGGAAGATAATAATGAAAGAAAGTATGAAAACGAACGATTATGAACGATGATAAAAGATAATAATGATATTATCAAGATGTACGTATGATGCGTGATCGCAAATGAAAATAAAGGAAAGGTTTTTATTAAAAGTAAAGTATTTTACTTATAAAACTAGAACTCACTCAGCAACGCTGATTTTTTTTATATGCATTTCTGTTGGTAGGTAATGTTGTTGCTAAGGATGGCACGGGGGTGAAGCTACTTGGCGGGCAAAGACTAGCATCCATCTCATGAAATAATAATGATGTTATTTTGTAATACAACTAAGTAATCTTTTAAACAACAATGTATTACTGGGAAAATATATTTATTAATGCATGAAATGGTTTTTGATGAAATATTCCGCTACAATGTTTTTATTACTTAATAAATCTTAATGTGTTCTGATATAAATGATGCTGTGAATGACTAACTGTGGGGTTTCCAGGAACGGAGCCTTACAGGTTGGGATTTCATGCTGTTGCACCACCGTTGAATGATAACTACACCACATTACTTGAGTCAATGACCAATAGTTTGTCAAACCATTTCGTATCAAGTACCAAAACTGAATCAAAAATTGAAATTAATGAATTGATAAGTGGTGAAGAAATTGAGGTCAGTGAAACTGATTCATCTGAATCAGAATGTTTAAAACAAATTGAATCAGAACTTGATTTTGATGATTGTGATGACCTGGATGACTTTGATGAGCCTAATGAGCAAAAATGTGCTGGTTTGGGTAAGGGGAAGAATGTGTGAACCTATAATTCTCAAAGTTCTCGAGGAGATTAAGCTACCTTATCCTCCCAAACAAATAAACATGTTAAAGACCATCTACACAAGAATTGCTCAATTAAATGAAGGAATTCATGAGCTTAACAAGAAGCACAAAACTCATTCATCAAAAAGAACTGTTGGATCCACGGAAGAAGAGAAAATCATTTCCGCAGAACTCATGCGGAAGAAGAAGACTGTCTCAGAACCATCCATAGAAAATCCACGGAAGAAGACAAATGTTCTTTCAAAATAGTCAACATCCGTAGGAGATCTACGGAAGAAGCAATCATCTACTGAATCACACAATGCCAACAAGAAATGTAAGCAATAGAAAATTGTGAATCCTCAGCAACAAGAAGATTCTTCAGCTGCAAAGATTGAGAGAGAATTGAAGAAGCAAAAGAAGAAAGTGGTGGAGTCTGGGAGTGAAGTTGAAGACAAATACTACCAAGTGGTGTGACATGCATAAACACAACACAGATGATTGTTACTTTAGCAGCTATTTCTCCATATGCAACATGAACAATCACATGACTGCTGATTGTTACTTTAACAAACACTATGCTATTTGCAACAAGAACAACCATTCTACTCAAGAATGCTACTTCAACAAGAAGAACAAATCAAAAGTTCCAAAGAAGCAACAGTTTGAGAATGTTGAATCAGACTCACAATCCACTAAAAGCAAGGCAAATTAAAAGCAAAAGAAGCAGCAACCAAAACAAAAGGTTGCAAAGTCAAAGAAGCCAACATCTGCTGATGATCAAACAAAGAGGAAGAAGGAGAAGCAACATTTTCAAAGCAAGACACCTCACAAGAAGGTAGATTTGTAGGAAGATGAAGCATTCTATGACCACTTTGAAAAGGGTAATCAAGTAACACAAACAATGACAAAAGATGCAGACACTTTCTCTAATCAAGTATCATCATCAAATTCAAAGAAAAAGATACTCAAAGAAGAGGTGACAGAGGAAGTGATTGTGAATCAAGAACAAAGTGATTAAAGTTCATCTTCAATAAAATCATCCTCACCCCAAACAAAACATAATGAATCAAATGAGTCTAAAAACAACCCTGAGACATCTAGGCTTATTCATAAAGGAATGACAATTTTAGATACCAATGGCAAGCACAAGACCATTAAGACTTGGGCTCCACACTCTAATTGATTTCATTATTTGTGCAGGAACATCCATGGAGGGCTGACAACAAGTGGTATGTTGACAGTGGTTGTTCCAGGCATATGACAGGAAACTGTTCTCTCCTCCATGATTTCAAAGACAAACATGCTTCATATGTGGCATTTGATGGGGATAAGAAGGGAGGTAAAATTGTTGGTGAAGGAATGGTAACAAATGGTGTACTTAAATTTGAGAAAGTAAATTTTTGTGAAAATTTACAATACAACTTACTGAGTGTATATCAAATTTGTGATCAAAATTATACCACTTTATTTGATAACACTTACTGTTACATTCTTAAGCCAGGTTTTCAAATCCCAGCAGATTGGATCCTTTTTAAAGCACCAAGAAAAGGAAACACATATGTTTTGGACATGAACAACACCTCTATGACAAGCAATAAAACTCGCCTGATTTCTAAGTCATCAGAAGATGAAGCTCAACTGTGGCACAGAAGGATGGTTCATTCAAACATGAAGAACATGAACAAGCTGGTCAAAAATGACTTGGTCATTGGCCTTCCCAAGAAAGAATTTTACCATTCTAATCATTGTTCATTATGTTATAAAGAAAAACAACATAGGGTGTCACATAAGTTCAAAACAATCAAACACAACACCACTCAAAATGCTACACATGGATCTTTTTGGTCCAACCAATGTGATGAGCATTGGAAAAAGGCAATATTGTTTGGTGATTGTTGATGATTTTACTAGATTCACTTGGGTCTTTTTCTTAAAACATAAAAGTAAAACATCAGAAACATTAATGGAGTTTATCACTAAGATTGAAAATCAACTTGATTTAAAAGTCAAAATCTTAAGAAGTGATAATGGATCTGAATTTATTAACCACGTTTTAGATTCATTTTGTAGGAACAAAGGCATAGTCAGACAATTCAGTGCACCAACATCTCCATAATAAAATGGAGTTGCTGAAAGAAGAAACAGAACTCTCATTGAAGCAGCAAGAACAATGCTAGCTGACTTACATTTGCCAATCACATTTTGGGCTGAAGCAGTGAACACAACATGCAATGTTCAAAACAGGACTTTAATTGTTAAAGAACATAAACACCCTATGAACTTTTGTTTAAAATAAAACCTTTTATAGGATATCTCAAAGAATTTAGGTGTCATGTGTCTATTTTAACACCAAAGATCAATTAGGAAAGTTTGTTGAAAAAGCAATGATGGTTTCTTTGTTGGTTACTCATCAACATCTAAATCATATAGAGTCTACATTTCACATCAAAACATTGTGGAGGAAACTCCTAATGTATCATTTGATGAATCCTTATTTCCAAAATCTATAAAAGGATCATCTTGGCTGTTTGATATAGATGCATTAACAAATTCATTTAACTCTGGTTATTTGAATGTTGTAGGTCCTTCGGATACATGCTATCCTTATGTACCTTCAAGTATGAGTGAAGTGCCATTGACTGCTGATCCTCCAAGATTATCACATTCAAACACTTCAAGTGTTGCTGATCCTGGCCCTTCATCTCAAACCAGTAATGGAAATTCTAGTGGAAATGAAAATTCAACTTTCATAGAGGCAACTAATACATCAGCAGAAGTTAACCATGCATCCGCAGAAGTTACTAATGCATCCGGAGTAGTGAACAATGCATCAGCAGAAGTTCCTTCTACATCCATAGATGTCCCATCTACTTTCGGAGATGATTCATTCCTTCAACTGAAGTTCCCAATCCATCAGGAGATATTCAAACAACATTCACAACATCAGGAGATCAACAAACTACAACATCCGTAGTTGTTCCTGTAACTTCGGCGGAAGTTATTCCTACATCTGTGGAAACATAATCTCCTGAAGATGGCTTTCATTCAGCATCAAAAGAGCAAAATGATGAGGATTTCAACCACTTTGTTGATTCTC
This sequence comes from Flaveria sonorensis, assembly GCA_025506505.1. NCBI lineage: Eukaryota > Viridiplantae > Streptophyta > Magnoliopsida > Asterales > Asteraceae > Flaveria > Flaveria sonorensis. Next base: position 11,997,880 of record CM046435.1, read on the forward strand.
CATCTCAGCTGGATCCATCTCCATTATCATTAACCAAAATCACTAACTTGGAATCATCCATTCCAGTTGAATCAATTCCAACATCAAGAATTCATAAGTATCATCCAATAGACATTATTAGTGATCTTAATGAAAGAACCACAAGAAGCCAGGGAGGAACTGCCAATATTTGTCTTTTCTCTTGTTTTCTTTCACAAGTGGTTCCTCCCAACATCACTGCAACATTAAAAAAACAACAGCTGGATTGAAGCACTGCAAGAAGAACTTCAACAATTCAGAAAGTAAAAAGTTTGGAATCTAGTTGATCTTCCTGAAGGTCATCATCCAATTGGTACAAGGTGGCTTTTCAAGAACAAACTAGATGACAGAGGTATCATTGTCAGAAACAAAGCAAGGTTGATAGCACAAGGATATACTCAAGAAGAAGAGATAGACTATGATGAAGTCTTTGCTCCAGTTGCAAGGATTGAAGCTATTAGAGTCTTCCTAGCCTATGCTTCACATAAGATGTTCACAGTTTACCAGATGATGTAAAATATGCCTTCTTATATGGTAAAATTGATGAAGAAGTCTATATTGCCCAACCTCCAGGCTTTGAAGATCCTGACTACCCACACAAGATATACAAGCTTGACAAAGCTTTCTATGGTCTTCATCAGGCCCCAAGAAAGTGGTATGAAACATTGTCATCTTTCTTGCTCAAGCGTGGTTACAAAAGGGGAACCATTGATCAGACTCTCTTCCTCAAACATGATCATCAAGACCTCTTGGTTGTCCAAATCTATGTGGATGATATCATTTTTGGATCAACAAACAAGAGATTGTATGAAGACTTGGAATCTTTGATGAAATATGAGTTCCAATGAGTTCCATGGGAGAATTAACATTTTTTCTTGGTTTACAAGTTCATCAGAAATCAAATGGAATATTTATCAATCAGGAGAAGTTTGTGCACCAAATCTTGAAGAAGTACAACCTTACTGACTCTTCTTCATGCAAAACACCAACATCAACAATAAATAAGATTGTACCTGATCCTAAAGGGAAATCAATTGATCAAAGATTGTATAGATCTATGATAGGATCTTTGATGTACTTAACTGCTAGCAGACCTGACATAATGTTTGCTATGTGAGTTTGTGCTAGGTACCAACCAGACCCAAGGAGTCACATATGAATGCTGTTAAGAGGATTTTCAGATACCTCAAAGGGAAGCCAGCCCTTGGACTTTGGTATCCCAAAGAAGGAGATTTCAACCTCTATTCATATTTTTTGGATGTTGCAACAACAACAGAAAATCAACAACTGGTGGCTGTCAATTCATTGGACCGAGACTAGTTTCTTGGCAGTGCAAAAAGAAAATAAATGTGTCAGTATCCACAACTGAGGCTGAGTACATTGCTGCTTCAGCTGGTTGCTCTCAAGTTTTGTGGTTGCAAAACCAACTACTTGATTATGGTTACAATTTTCTTCAAACACCAGTTTTCATAGATAACTCAGTTGCTATGTGCATAACTGCTAATCCAGTGCAACAGAGTAAAACAAAACATACAGAATTAGATATCATTTTCTGAGAGACTGCTCAAAAAAAGGTTTAATCAAGTTGATCAAAGTGGATACAACAAATCAGCTTGCTGATTTATTCACTAAAGCCTTTGACTCAGTGAGATTTAATTTCTTAATTAAGTCTTTAGGCATGATCAACTTAGATTAGTCATCATTACAAAGAAAAGCATGATCTGTCCTTTATAATTCTCCATATGAAAAAGCCAAAAACATCCATAAAACATATAAAACTTCAAAAATATTGTCTTGTTAATATGTTTTCTTGAAAAAGCAGTTCATATCATGGGAAATGATAGCACACTATACCTTTGTGTACTTCCCAGGTTTAAAACAAACAATAAAGACTGATCAGATGTGATTTGATATGTGAGTAGGTTCAGCTTGAGTGGAAAATAAACAAGTCCATGCTTAACATAATCCCAAGGTGACTATTTGTGGAAAATTCCATTTTGAGGCGCAAGCAAGTAAGTCTTATCCTGCTATGATCAACTTAGTCACCCAAGCACACTATGTTACGACACTTTACAACCTCTATCTTTGCGCATCATGGACCCTTTGTTTTGCGTGAGCAAAGACCTAGGTTCATAGGACCTTCTGTTTTGCATGAGCAAAGACCTGGGTTCTTAGGCACCTTTGTTTTACGTGAGTAAAGACCTGGTGACCTGATGCTTATCATCATAAGTTCCAAAAAGAAACAGCTCTAAAAGAATCCAATATGATCAATTGTATATTATCTTAAAGAGCATAAAAATCATATCAACAGCATTAATAAGATTTCAAAGAAATCTTAAGATACAGCTTATGATTTAAGGAACATAGTTTTCAAGTGTGAAAAAGTGATGAATTGACTCATAAACGGAGGACAAACTCTAATGTGAATTGAATGTGGAGTCCATATTTGTCTATCTTTAATCAATACCAAAACATGATAAACAGCATGACAAGTTGAATATATACTCTTGCTTGAATTTATGTGGATCATAATACTTGCAATCAGCACTAGATCTATGTCTACTATCATCATACAAAAGGCATCAGGAAGTTGCTTAGTGTCATAGTATGATCCCATGTTATGATTAAATTGCTTGTAAATATGTTGTGTAGCTTCTGCTTATAAACAAAAAAAAATTCAAAAAGATTGTGTTTATGTTCTTTTCTTTGCTAATAAGATGGACATATAATTGCTTTTCATGCTATTCTCTTCATATATTTCTGCTAAATGCATAAGTTCATGATTTATCACAAATTTAGGGGGAGTAGTCATCAGCATAAAAAAATGATGAGTTTATCACTTTTAAATGAAGAAAATTGGAACTTGAGCACTAACTTGGCAACAGGATATCTAAAGTTTTTAACCAAATCAATCTCTTGCACATTTGCCTCGAAGCAAAGTCAACAAGGTCCAATAGCAATCAACAAATGATCTAACAAAATGTTAGGATCATACAACAAAAACATAACAAGTTTGCCTTCCGTAGATGTTCTGCGGAAGAATTAATTTATGGTTCTGTGGAAGAATTAACTTGTTCTGCGGAAGAATTAACTTGAGGTTCTACGAAAGAATTAACTCCAAATATCCACAGAAGGTTAATGAGGGTTAAGGGTCCCACATCATTAAATAAAAGGATTTAAATATTTTGAGGGAGTATAAATGATGTTCTTGACCGTTGTCATTCTTATTCACTTTTTCAGACCTAGAAAAATGCTCTCATCCCATAAACCTCTCTTTCCGCCCACATTCAAATTACCCACTCCACACAACCATCCACCCTTAAATTTCAACATCATAGCATCGAACATACAACATTTTCAAGATGGCTAACAGATTTGCAAAAGGACATAATGTTTGTGCTTTTCTTAACGCCAAAGACCCAGTGATCGAAGGATGTAGAGATATAATCAATTATTTGAGAAGATCAAGAATATCTTATGCATTATTTGTAGAAGCAAGAATAGAGGATGAGGACAATGAAAAGGTGATTTATTCAACCGTAGGAAATGAAGAGTTAAGGGTTGATGAAAGAATCATCAGAAGGGTGTTGCAGCTGAGGGAACAAGAAGAGAGCCATCCAGATGTGTTTGAGCATGATTACATTGAAAGAATCTTTCGTCTGATGGGATATGATGGAGATTACAAGAATGGATAGATCAAGAAAGGAATGTTGTGCAAACCTTATAGGTTTCTGTGCCACACTTATTTGAAGTGTATGTCAAACAGAAAATCTGGGCTAGATAGATTTTTAAGCTACATATCATCTGGAATAATTGGTGTGTTTGAGGGAAGAAGATACAATTATGCTAAATACATCTTTGGATGCTTATGCGACCACACCAGGGTTCAAAAAAAGATAAGATGTACATGTTCCCTAGATTTCTCCAATTGATTATCAATGATGTTTTGCCCAACATTCAAGTAGAAGGTGGAGTTTTTGTTTAATCTCACCTTGGGAGGTCTGTGCTTAATAAAATCAGTGGGCATTATCAAGGAAGAGATATGGAGATGTTTGCTCATGTAATAGATGAAAATGTATACATTCCATAAGAACTTATATTCATTGAACAATAAGCATCACCTGCTGAGTCCCCTGAACCAATACAACAAGAACCACTTTCTCCACTACCAACATCTTTGATAAACCAACCAGAAACACCACCTGTTCATCTCAATTCACCAACAAGTGAACACACACAACCCTTCTCCCTTCCTATTCCCAATCATCATTGAATACTGCTACAACTAAACCATTCCCACCTGATCACTTTCAACAATCACCACCACATCCATCACCACAACAAGAACCACATTCTCCACCACCAACTCCTTTGATAAATCTACCAGAATCACCACCTGCTCAACTAAATTCACCATCAAGTGGACACACCCAACCTTTCTCCCCTTCCCAATCCCAATCTTCACTTAATACTGCTACAACAAAACCATTCTCACCCAATCACCATCAACCACCTGCTTATCCAACAACATAACAAACTTCCTTACCCCCACTTCCTAAACTCACCTCACCAAAAGCCTTGCACTCACTGAAATTATCAATCTTGAAGATGATGATGATAATGAAATGAAAGATGGTGCAACAGAAGACATTTGTTCAGAAGGTGAAGGGAAAAATGACAAGGAAGTTGAACAACTAATTGAAGCTGCTTGTGTAGAATAACAAGATGAGAGTGATACTTACTTTGTTGATATCACTGCTCTTGATGAAGATGATCTAAAGAAGAGGAGATTAATGTGAGCAAAAGATTCCTTGTTACTAAATATAAGAATCTAATTATCAAAAGTAATCAAAAGTTAGAGAAGTTGAGATAGTTGAAAAGGAAGTTGAAGGAGAAAGATGAAAGCATTGCAACTCAAGAAGCAACCATCAAGCAGTTAAGAGAAGAAATTCTAACAAATAATGAACTGTTTGACACTATGGATCAGTTGGTAACTGAGTCCCTTGATTCTGCTAAAAAAGAAAGAAAAGATAAGGAGAATGTTATGTCTGAACTGAACAAAGCTCTGAAAACTATCTCTGAACAATCAGATCTGCTGAAAGCAAAAGATGAAGAGATAGAAGCTCTAAAGAAGAAGATGCTTGTATAAGAACAAATCAAAGAAGTTGCTCAACCAACATCAGCACTGGCAGCTAACCTTCCATTGATAAAGCCAAAAGAACCAACAATCAAGTACAACAGAAAGAGAAAGTATATGGGAGGAACAAAAGCTGAAGTAATGTGATTGAAGATTCTCTAAAGAAAACAAAAACAATGTCTCCTAAGCACACTCCATCAGCAGATCTATCTACTCTCAAACCAATTCAATACAATGAAGAAGAGAGTGATGCTGAGTGGGAAGATTTAACCAAGGATGAGTCTCCCAAGGCTGCTGAAGAAGCAAGGTTTGATGACTTGCTTACTACTGAAGACATATTTGAAGAAAGAGCCTAGTCCTCCATGCTCATGGATCTGATCAATAATGGTTTTCCTTATGACATGGTGGAAAGGATGAACATGAATGAGATGAAGCAAGTTTTGAAAGAGTTTGATGCAGCCCGATTTGTGTTACTTGTGTGTAACTATGAAACCTTCACTTAATATTAATCAATCCAGAAGATAAAGCATGAATTGGGTCATTATGACTCCAAAAAGCTCACCAAGTACAAGATGACATGTTGGTTGCAAAGCCATAATTATGAATCTCATGAAATGAAAGGAAGATCTGTGGCTGAGCTTAGAAGCATGATGCAGTATGTGATGAAGGTTGAATTGGAAACTGGTGTTAGATTCAGAACTAGGGCACCTAATCCTGCATACAAACAATAAACAAAACCATCCCCTGATGTGCCAATTGTAGTTGAAAGTAAAGATATGAACAAAGGGAAAGAAAAATTGATCAAGGAGCCAAGGGATGTAACTCCCAACAAAATTTGGCCTTTGTGAACAACACTAAGGGCGATCAGTGAGCAAAAATCAACTCTTATTCAATTGTATAATCATTTGACAACTCCAAGATCTGCTGAAGAGAACAAAATCATTGCTTGGAAGTTTGATCCAGATTGGGATTATGCAGCAATTAAAAGAGCATCTGGGATGATTCAATACTTTCCATGGATGGAGACACTTATTTCACTCTTAGATGCAGACATCTATGATCTTCAAAACATCCCAATCACCAACTACCCAATCAATCCAAGAGGGAGAGACTTCTCTGTGATCATTGCAAAATTAAGAAACAAATTTATAGGAGATGTTATGAAGAAAGCAAAAAGAGATGATGAAGAACATAAAAGGAGAAAACAAAAATAGAAAAGGTCTCAATCCAGTTCCTCTCAACTTGTTGATGCTGAATTTTTTAGAAGAATTGGATATGCAGACAAGAGTGCAGCATCCATCAAGACCATTGAAGGAAATCAATACTCATATCCCATTACTGGATGGGTATATGTAGAAAGAACAAAATAATTGGTGCTGCAAAGAAATGATTCAAACAAGAAAGCTTCAAGTATCAGACTGTTTGATCCCATGGAAATAAAACTTCTTCATCCAAGTTACACCTCATACTTGCATGATAAGTACTTTCCAAAAATGACTGATAGGATTGCTCAAGGTGACATATGTTTATATGTGCACATAATTCAAGTGACAAACAAACTTCATGTCAAAGCTTACAAAAGAAGAAAATTTGAGTCTGGTCAACTCATAGGAACTGAAATACCTTCTATCACTGATCTTCAAATTTCTGAGCAAGATGAATTGGAAGTAATCAGAAATTGGAAGTAATCTTAAACAACAAAGTAGTTACAATATTGACTACTGAATAAGATGTCCTTGGTCTTAATTTAAAGACTTTGAAGAATATGAGCAGAATGAAGATCAAGTATACGCATCAAGATCAGAAGGATGCTGTTGTATACTTCAACAAAAAGATTTTGGAAAGAGTTCAAGAGTTTAAGGCATTGAACAACTGATTACAAGTGTCTAAACCTAAGAGGGAGTATTATTAGGCCTAGATTAATTGTATAGGTTTAGAAGATTATTCATATCTTGTAATGAACTCTTGTACATATTTATCTTTTTGTATGCAAGCTATATATATGTTAACCCAAATTATTATTTGTGTTGAGTATGTGTAATTGCAGGAAAACATCATACTTGGTCAAGTTTGAAATTTGACCAAGTACAAGAACATCTCCAGAAGAACAAGTCAAGGAATCTGCATCCATCGATCTCCTACGGAAGCATTATAACTTCTACGGAAGACCAAGTCTACTTCTGCTCCTGCAGAAGAAAGCTTGCTCCTGAGGATGAAGTTCAATATGAAGATCAAAGAACCAACTCCTACGGAAGGCTAACTCCTACGGAAGTCCAACTCCTACGGAAGGTTATTTCCTACGAGAAGAAAAAAATACTTGCATGAACTCCATTCATCAAGGAAGCCTCATGAAGTTAACAAGTCAAATTCTATGAAGTGACATCATCAAGTCAACATCTGTGAAAGACTGCACTTCTGTCAGAAATGAATATACGTGCCACGTCAAGAATTTTATTTGTGTAACTTTCTTACCACAATAAGAAAGTTACTTTTACCCATGTAAAAAGGGAATCCCTCTGCCTATAAATAGAAGGCATGGGTGCACACTTTTAGGGCACCAAGTACCAGACTCTAGCATCATTAGAAACAGAAATTAATATCATCATTACACCAACAATACACCAAGAACACCAAGAACACCTAGAACATCACATAGCAATTATCATATCAACAAAGATCAAAACCGATTATAATCAATATAGTATTAATGGAAATCATTTGAAGCAAATTTGTTTATCATATTACTTTAGTTTGTTTTCCATTTCTCTCATCTGTTCTTCATCGATTTACGTTACAATTACAATTTCTTAAACAATTAATTAAACAACGAGTTATGAGAATTCCACGATCATTATTTGTTCAATCAAACTGAATTCTTGTTTCGATCCTTGGATTCACATGAAGGGTGGTCAATGCAACAGTTTCACAAGGTGGAGAGATATGAAACACTTAGTAGATCAAATAGGGAACCGGTTAGATGATACAAAGAACACAAGTAAAAAAACAAGAACAAAAACACTCAAATATGGTTTTCAAGAATGATGTATATTGCTCTCAAGTTTTTACAAGTGTTACAAAGCATACATAAAGATACAAATACTTGATACACTTTATACTACATCCTACAGCCAGCCATACTTTGAAGGCCAGCTGGATACACTAATCTCGACAATAAGATCAACGTAGAGTCAAAAGGCAGATTGCCTTTTGACTAGTGACTATGATATGCTATAGCTCACATCCTAATCTATTACAAAAAGGATAAAAGGTACAAAAGTAGAAAGTTACAGACCAACAACCATAATCTACTGTTTACAAAAGCATGGACCTTTTCACCAACTCATATAAGTTGGTGAGTCTTCAGAGTGGTAGCGGAAGGTTGTTCAGATTTTGTCAAAAGGTGACCAGAGAAAGCATGTCTTCTCTGTCTTTGGAAGAAATCTGTCTTTGGCTTCAGAAGACTTTGTTTTTGAAGCTTTAGAAGACTTCATCTTTGGCTTCGGAAGATTTTGTCATTTGACTTCGGAAGATTTTACACTTAGCTTATTTCCTTTGAGTGGTGTAAAACTTCCAAAATAACTTTACTCTATACTTTATGCATGCATGCTGAGAGCTCTTTGGATGCTTTGGTTGCATCAGCCTTCAAGTATAAACCCTACATTAACCACCAAGGTATACTATATCTAATCAATAGTTTAACAATATTCTGTATTTGCATTGTTTGTAACCCTAGATCCTGTTGGGTTCATTTTTGATATTTTAATTACTACTCCGTTGTGTTAACTATTATTAATATGATTAACAAACTATCAAAAGTGTTTTGATAAATAAATATATCGAAGATACCACTAAATACAATAATTATGAATTAGGTTTTCATTTAATTATTGCATTTATATTTCCTATCCGAACTTAAACCAGAGTTTGGTCTTTAGCTTACTAGTGAACATGTATGACTCATACAAGGGAGACCCGGGTTTAACCTCGGGAATCCCCAATTCATTTATAAAATTGTTTTTCCTACTCTTTTTAATATTCTAGAGAATACTATAATATTAATATCATGTTATAAATATTATTTTGTTAATTAATATTATTTTATAAATTTTATAAATTTTAAAAAAATATAATTTTACTTTTTCTATATTTTTAAAGGTTTAAATTTTATAAAAAATTATAAGTTTATTATAGTTTTAAACTTTTAAAAAAAACTATTGTAAATTAAACATATATTATTTCAAATTATTTTAAACCAAAGTTATTCAACAATTAATTATTAAATTATATTTTCACATTTAATATTCAAACCATATTTATTAAATTGGTATAAATTTAAATATTTAATTGTATTATTCAAATAATATTTAATTATTTTATTTATTTACTATTAATACTATTTTCCAGTTCTTTATTTAATCAAATCATTCCATTATGTAAACCAAAATATATAATTAAATCAAAGACATGTATCTTACACTATTTGTTAACCTCAAAATAACAATGAAACTCTAATTTCTCAATTTTAAAATTTAGTCTTTTAACATGTTATTATTTGAACTTAAGACACTTGACACCCTTCCTTAGTTTAAACCATGAGAATACTGTTAATGTCTTATCTAGCATATTAGTATTCAAATCACATTCTATTATTAAAGTGAGTATTCATAGCTCATTTTCATGTGTTTTACATTTTGAGAAAATCATGTGACAATAATCAATCAATTTTTATTATTCAAAATTCAATTATAATTATAATATGTTGTTACTTGCAACAATGTGTTCATAACTAGATAAACCTGACGTTAGCACAATCATTAATTTATACAAACCACGTCAACAATGATAATTCTATTGGTTTGACAAACCCATCTCATTTGATTATTCAAGGGTGATTGAAACCCAATTTAGACAAAGTGTTAATCATAAGGCTTCATCTGTGGACCAAGTAATTTAGTCATTAATTTTGATTGTGTTTTAGTTTGTCCTATATGTTTCACTATTGCATTATAAGTCTTGACATTGCCACGAGAATTGAATTGTTGCAATCAAGTTATACAATATATCTATGTATAGTTATTTTTCACATGATTTTAGAAAATGCGGCGTAGATGGGTTCCTTACATGCTCATATTTTGGTCTTGGACCTAGATTAATAAAGGAAATTTGTTATGTTTATTTGATTTAGATTTATTTCATGTTTGACTATTTAATGTTAATGAAATTGGAATTTAATATTATTGCAACACTTTTAATACTAATGCTATAAGCAATCGATTCACCTTCATTCGCCCAGATGTTTCTACCATCGATCAGGTTGCGACACTATAGAAGTCTCATGTCATTCTAGCAACCATGATTCAGAACTTTAGAAGAATTTGGATAACATGACTTCATTCAATATGATCGAGCAACTGAATGAAATGTTCCAACATCTCATCATGAGCATTTTGAAGTGAGGAGATCACTGAATGTAAGAGAGTTCTTCTCTCAGTATTCATGTGTTGTAATGAAGGTTTTTGTTCATCACCTAGCACATCATAAAGCCTATAAGCAATGAGTTGGCCGGGGAAATTATCCTCAACTCACTACCAAAATAATATGACCAGTTCATCGTGAACTATTATATGAATGCATGAGAAAAGACCATGCTAGAGTTGTATTTGATGCTTAAAATTATTATGAGGAACATACCTAGTTCTAGTAAACCTAGTTTAATGCTAATGATCAAAGAGGGTTGCAGGACCGGGTAAGGGTGCCTAACACAACCAGTTTCACAATAAGGAGAGACTTGGAACACTTAACAGTTCAAATAGGGAACCGGGTTTGATTATAAGGATACTATGAACACAAGTAAGTAATAAGACAGAACAAGCAACAATAACATAGAAATATGATTTTCAAGGAGTGTTGTATATTGCTCTTAAGTTCTATTAAAAGTGTTACAAAGCATATCTAAATTATAAGAACCTGAGACTCTTTATACTAATCCTAAACCGTCAATACTTAGAAGGACAGTGGAATTGACTAATCTAGACAACAAGATCCATCTAAGTCAAAAGGCAGATTGACTTTTGACTAGTGACTATGACATACCATGCTCATATCCGTTTTTATTACAAAAAGGTTTACAGGTACAAAAGTATGAAATTACAGACAAAGACCTTAATCTACAGTTTACAAAAGCGTGGACTTTTCACCAACTCATACAAGTTGGTGAGTCTTCAGAGTTGCAGTGGAAAGTGTGTCAGCTTTAGTAAAGTAGATCAGAGAAAACATGTCTTTCTCTTCTTCGGAAGAAAGAAATCTTTGCAGCAAAATGGCTTCGGAAGACTTTGTCTCTGAAGCTTCGGAGGACTTCATCTTTGCTTCGGAAGATTTGGACTTTGGCTTCGGAAGATTTTACACTTAGAGTATTTTCTGATGTAGTGTGTAAAACTTCCAAAGCACTTCTACCTTTGTACATTCAGTGCATGAATACAGGAAGACCTTTGGTTGTTTTGGCTTCTTTGGTTGCATCAGCCTTATAATCTTCTAATATTACCTTACAAACTCCACCTAGGCTGATGCTACCAAACAGAGAAGTACTTCAGATGTTGATAGTCCTCATTAGGATCAAGACCAAGCCTCTCTTCATCATCTGGTTAGGATCCTTCAGACTTTTATAGTATCTTATCATGTCATAGAGATCATGTAGACGAAGATCAAGCATGTCTTGCCAGAAGTAGACATCTTGACCTCCTTAATCTCTGATGACATACCATCTGTCCAGATTGGCAGCAAAACTCCAGGACAAGATGGGTCTTCCACTGGCAAGAAGCTCTACTTGAATAGGAGTTGGTTGAGCAGCCTCTTCATGCACTTCCTCAGGATGCTCTGACTCATCCTGAGGTGTGGAGGTGGATGCCTTGGCTTTCTTCTTCTTTGAAACACTTTTTCTGGCCATCCTTTTCCTCCTCTTTGAAGTTTTCAACTGAGAGGACTGGTCTTCAGCACCAGATTGTTCTGTTGTGTCCCTCTCAGTTGGGATCTCTTCTCTCACAGGTTCAGATGGAGAGAGAGGAGAACCTTGCTGCGGATCAGAAGATGAAGTTAGCTGAGATGCAGCTCTAGAATCAGGTTGTGTTGTCTCAGGGGTTTCAACCTTCACCTCAACTTCAGGTTGAGCTAGACTTGGTGGAGAATGCAAGTCTATAAACTCTCCATTTTTAATCTTCTGCTTGATCACTCATATATGCTCATCCATGGTGGATAGAGACATAGGACCAAGCCTCCTTCCGGAGAATCCGTACAGCTTCAAGAAGCTCATCATCCTTTGTATATCTTCAGACTTTTTTGGATTTTGTGGATGATGGCCCTTGACCTTGCAGCTTCTTCCTTTAGCTTTCTCTTAGCAACTTTTCTTTCTTTTGTGAATGTTCCTCAAGCTACTTGAGATATTCAAACTCTATGTACTCAAAGGATAAGGGAAGAAGTGTAGCTGCCTGATAGAGTCCTATGGCACTCAGGTAGTTGATCATATTCATTCTTTCAGCTTCCCTATCTACCTGACGTTATGCCTGTACCACAGTCTCTGTCTCAGGACTTTTTTGAACTGAGAAGAGGACAGGAGCATGTTTGTAGAGCCTTTTCAATCTCCTTTCTTCCTTAATCTTGAGGAGTAATGTTGCATCCTCTGCCTCCCTCCTCTCCTTTGACAGCTCAGTGTCAGCCTGCTCATTCAACTCTTCTAAGGGGAGAGATATGAGTTCATCAACATTATAGTTCCTGGTCTCCAGGTAGTTTATCCTAGTTGCCCTAAACTCATCATCTTGAGTGTTTGGCCTGGGGGCAGCTTGGATAGCAGCTTGCATGAAGCCTGAGGACCCTCCTGAACTCTCTCCCCTTAGCTTCCTCTTCCTCTCTCTCTTCTCCTCCACTAACTCCTCGGAGGTCATTTTCCTCTTCCCTTTTGTCACGCACAGGCCTTGGTGACTTAGGGTGGAGAGAGCTTTGGCCTTCATTGCTTGGTTCAACAGTCAAGCTCTGGCTAGAGAGAGGTTGTGAAGCACCATCACCAGCCGGTGCTTCACTGAGGGTACTGGGTGCAAAAGGAGATCCTATCTCAAGGTTCACAGGCTCAACCTCTGGGCCTTCAGTTAAGGTTTTCCTTTGAAGCTAATCTCGGGGTCCACCTCAACATCCAGTTGACCAAAGATCTCACCTGCAATCCTCTGTCTATATAATCTTGATCTCATCTTGAACTCTTCTAGCACTGTCTGTATCCAGTTTGCTAGTCTTCCAGCTTGTTTGTTTTGGCTTGGGTGACAAGTGGAAGATCAACCAGATTTATGCACTCATAGAAGCTCAGGTTTGAAAAGTTGAAAGTTTCTTGTTGACCCTAGTTCTAGAGATGATGAGAGCTTTCTTTCTATTCATATCTCTATCCTATGATTGGGTTCTCAGAGTGGGGAGATGGGGTAGACATGGCTCTAGGTATACCCTCCTCAAATAGACTTTGAATGAAAGAGACTACATCCATGTAGACTTGAGGAGGTTGCTGAGTATGGACTATTGCAAGAGAGGGTGTGAATCCTCTATGTCCATACTCTGAGAGGAACTCCCAGGTTCTATGACTGTTTGGACTTTCTCTTTTTTTTGGTAGCATCACCTTCTGCATAAGTAAGCTGGGGGTTGAGTCTGTCACATTCATAGGTTCTTGTGGACCTGGTTGAGTTCGTCTTGGTGGTCTCTCAGCTAGCTGGCCCTTGAGATCGGTGATCTCAAGTTGCTGGTCATTGACCCTCTTTTGTAAGATAGTCACTGAGACTCCAGGTGACTAATCTTAGAGACTAAATAGGTGTAAGTTTTAGTCAGTGTATGCACTTTAGTTCAGACTCCCCTCATCTTCATCAGAAGAATCACGGGGGGATGAGAGAATTGGACCAAGATCCTCCTCCTCATCACCAGCATATTGTTCTTGGTTGCTGGATTTCCCATGCCTTTTGACAGCTTCAAGAGAGTATCAAAAGGCTGGTTGCCATGGTTAAGGTCTTAAAGATGTAATCAGTTGTTGAAGTGAGAGCCTCTTCCATATGGATCTCCTGAACAGGTTCAGGGAGATCCACCTCAGTGATAGGTGAATGATGTGGGATAGACCTGGTGAGACAAGAGTACTCATCTCTCCTTGAGTATGTGTGGAGAAGAGAGACTCATGGTACTCGCTGAATGCCATCTCTTCATCATCATAGAAGTCAAGGCTAGGAATTGGTTGGTTTAGATCCAGTGGCTGGGGATGGTAACTTTCCCCAAAAGGTTGTTCACTAGAGTGTGAGACTCTGAGTGAAGGCTTAAGGCTGTTTGGTATGAGCTCATCAGGCTGAGCATGGAACCTCAGCACTAATCATATGAGAGATGGGAGTGGTTTGCTCCTAAGGAAGTGGGAGCTCGAGTGTCCACTTCCTTCTGTAAGGTTGGTGATATGGGGCCTGCATAAGCTGAATAGCATGTGTAGGGGTTCGCTTGGTTTTTCTCTGGTAGGTGACGTTATTGTTGGCTGTATTGTGGTTGAGAGATAGAAGGTGTGGGTTCAACACTAGCTGGTGCTGCTAGGTTGCCACCTTGAGCAATAAGCTCAAACATTTTTGGGGCAAGGGCTGTTTCTACCCCAGAAAAGCCAACAGTTGGCTTCCTATTATTTTGAAGATGTCAGACTTTATTTGTCCTAATTTAAAAATATTACCTGTTCCCCTCAACTATATGCCCAGTTCACAGTTGAGAATGTACTGGACATATCTAGGGAACATGTAATACTCTAGGGAGTCCAAGTTAGCAAGGAAATTGGTATATACAAATTAAGAATACCTAAACTTGACCCCCTGAACCATTCCATGGACTATGAAGGAGAGGTCTTTTGGAATCTGATCCCATCCTCCATGCTTGTTTAACAAGTTGTGTATGACAACATGAAGGAGGTACTTCCATTGGGATGAGACCTTCCCCTTCCTGAAGGTTTTGACTGAGAAGTCACCCTCATAGCCCATCTGCACAAAGCATTGGTTGACTGTAGCTTTAGGGAAGGACAAGTCACCTTCTACATCATCCAGCTGAAGATGTGTGTTTATGATGGCCGGAGTGATGAAGATTGTCCTCCCCTGCACTATGGTAGACAGTGTCTTCTCCCTGTCCATGGAGACCTCTTCGTAGGTCCGCCAGAACTCCAACAAATGATCCTCATAGAGAGGAGGATCAATGGTGAGGGAGGTGAAGTAGTTGGTCAAAGAAAGGTAATGACAAACCTCTGAGAAACCTGGATCTTCTCAGAGTCAAAAAGCAACTTGATTATGTTGCCTGTGAAGATGCATGGAAAAATCGGGTTGATTTCTGCGGTTAAGGTTGGCCATTTTAAGTAGCTTTGTGATGAAGGAAGATAAGAACGAAGGCTGTTTGTGGGTGAAATTAGGTTAGAGAACAATGTAGATGAAGAGGAGAGTGAGAAGAGGGGGAACCGTTTGAGAATATATATGAAATGGATTTAAAACAAAGTTATTGCAAAAGGATAAACTTTGAAATCCGGATGTCGGTCAACCTCTGACAAAGTGCCCAAAAAGGTAGTTATTTTGGAAGTTGAAAATCCTTCGAAGGTAATTTAGCTTCGGAAGTTTTTAAGAAAAAGCTTCCGAAGGCAATTTGCTTCGGAAGATATTCTTAAGAGTTGTGAAAATTTGGCTTCGGAAGAAAAAAATACTTAGAGAGTTTTTCTTTCGACCACATATTTGATTTGGAAGATATTAAGACTTTGAAGTTTTATTCTAAAGAGAATAAATCTTTTGAGAGACTAATTGCTTTCGGAAGATTTTTCCTTCAAATACATGCAAGTACTTAGAAGCCTATTTAAGCTTCGGAAGATATTCTAAAAATTTCTTCCGAAGGTAAATTTCTATAATTAGTTATTTGATTTGAAAACATAAATTTCTTCGAAGTCAACTTGAAATCTTCGAAGGAAAATATGTTTGAAAATTTTTCAAAAATCTAAAGAATATCATAAAAAAATTTCTTCCGAAATAAACTGGGCTTATTAAGGTGATAAATAGACAAATAGGACACACAGGTTTTAGAAATAAATTTGATTTAAGTTTTTAACAAAATCTACTCAAAGTTAATCATCCCAATAGCTGATACAAGATATTTGAATCTTTGTTCATCAAAAGCTTTAGTGAACAGATCAGCATATTGTTCATTTGTGTTAACTTTGACTAGTTTGATTAATCCCTTCTCAAAATTATCTCTAATCAAATAATACCTGATGTTGATGTGTTTGGTCCTTAAGTGCTGCACAGGATTCTCTGTAATGGAGATAGCACTGTTGTTGTCTATGTGGATGGGAATCTCTTTGAAGTTGAATCCATAATCAAGCATCTGGTTCTAAATCCAAAGCACTTGAGCACAGCAACTTGCAGCAACAATGTATTCAGCCTCAGCAGTTGATGCAGAGACACAGGATTGTTTCTGTATTGCCATGAGACAATCCTTCCACCAAGGAATTGACATCCCCAAATGTAGACTTTGCAGTCATGTTGCAACCTCCATAGTCACTATCTGTATAAGCATACAGATTGAAGTAAGAACTCTTTAGATACCAAAGGCCAAGCTTGGGAGCACCTTTGAGATTCTAGAATCCTTTTGACACAACCCAATCTGACATCTTGGGGTTGGCTTGATATCTTACACAAATGCATGTGGCAAACATGATATCAGGCCTGCTAGCTGTTAGGTACATAAGAGACCCAATCATTGCCCTGTAAAGATGTTCATCCACACACTCCCCTCAAGATAGAGTCCTAAGGAGTGGTTTCTCGCTATGGGGTCTTAGCAACCTTACATTCAGTCATGTTGAATCTTGTAAGTATGTCTTGTACATACTTGACTGACTTATGAAGATGCCATTGTCAACTTGCTTCACTTGAATCCCAAAAGAATTTAGTTCCCCATGGCACTCATTTCAAATCTGTTTTTATCAGTCTCTCAAAGTCTTTACAGAGCTTTGGATTAGTTGACTCATAGATAATGTCATCCATTATACTTGAACCAGCATTAAGTCATTCCCTATCCTTTGATGAAGAGAGTTCCATCTATAGTACCCCTCTGTAACCATGTTGACAGAGATACTGAAATAGGTTTCATACCACTTCCTTGGAGCTTGGTGCAGCCCATAAAAGAGCTTTATCAAGCTTATAGACATAATCAGGATGATTGGTCTGTAAAGCCAAGTGGTTGTTTGACATACACCTCTTCATCAATCACCCCATACAGAAAAGCACACTTGACATCAAGTTGGTAGACCTTGAAATCTTGATGCAGAAAAAGCCAGGAATATTTTTACAGCTTCAGTCTTCAGTCACAGGAGCAAAAAACATCTTTAATCAATTCCCTTCTTGTGTTCCCTTGAACAACTAGTCTTGCTTGTTCTTGATGACAAGTCCTCTATGATCCTTCTTGTTCCTAAAAATCCACTTGGTTCCTATGATAGTCTTCCCATGAGGAAAGAGGACATAGGTTCCAAACCTTTCGTCTTTGAATTAAAGCAGCTCCTCTTGTATTGCTTCAACCAGCTTCCATCTTTAAAGCCTCATAAACTTTCTTTGGCTCTACTTGGGACAAGAAGCAAGAATATAGACAAACATTTTGTCATGGGTTTGTCCTCTTGTTCTTACCCCTATATCAACATTTCTAATGATGTTGTGAGGGGTGTGTGACTTGTGGATCCTGAGTTGAGGGATCACACAGCAAGTTGATTTGACGGATCTAGATTAGAGAAATTCAGATCTGGTAATGGAGTGTCACCCACACACAGCACACTTATCAAGTGAGACTTGATCCAATGAGTGTGTGACATCTTATGTTGTCTTCTATGGAGTGGATTATCATCATCAAGAAATTCTGATCGCTATCACCACCTCCATTTGCTCCTACATTTGAAGCTCCTTCTCCTGAGTTTTGAGCCTTGAGCTGGAATTTGAAGGCATCTCAGATGTATCAGCTGAATTTGTCATGTTTGTGTGATAGGATCTTCAAAGGAGCTAAAGTAGTAATCTTGCTTGGTCTTCTCAGCTCAAATCTTGGGTCAGGATCTCCTATTGATATGTTATCTGTAGATCCTAAAACATTCTCACAAGACTTGTTAAAACAGTTGGTAACTAAG